>PYHX02000494.1:4191450-4232592 GCA_004302925.2 Cochliomyia hominivorax
CTATTGAGATTTAATTAGCAGTTTGTTTTAATAATAAAAAAGGTAAGCAAAATTTTCATTTATCTACCATACCTCAATTAAAAGTTTTATTATAGATTTTTGTTATTATTCTATAATTATCGAACATTTTATTTTCTAAATTATTGCTATAGTTTTTATATTTTGCAAAAATGTCTACTATAATTATTATTATTTTTTTTTTGTGCTATAAATTTGAATAATTATTTTCGTTGTTTTGTTTCGTATTTTTGAAAGGATTGACCTTCATTCGTTAGGATCTGTAAATAAAAGAGAAATTAATATTTAATTATTATTAATTTGCTTTTTGTATGGTTGATTGATAATTTTTAATGATTTTTGTACAGTGATTTCAAAATGTTTTTTTTTTTTGTAACTTTGGAAAACGGTCCACGTTTTCTGTAAAACAGGTTAAAATCAAAATTCATCCACCCCCTTGACTTCTTTAGACTAGAGCAGTAGTTCATTTAGTGGTGAATCTAAATTTACCCAAATCAAATCGGAGGGAAGAAAATAAGTAAGAATGCTATATTCGGCTATGCCGAATCTTCAATACCCTCCACCACAAAAGCCTAAATACATTATGTTTCGTACATGTACATTATCCTCACATATACACACATACACACACATACACTCAAAAAATATGTAAAATAAGTAACAATTTAAGCTAAAACTTTTTTTGATACGATTCTCTTAATTATTTTGCATTTTAATTTGTCGGTTAAAAATCGACAATTTCACGAAAGTTCTTCGCTTTAATTTAGAGGTTGTTTCAGATATCGATTTTTATCTCTGAACATAATAATTTTGCTGGTTTTAAATAGGAAACTTCTCAGGACTTTATTAAATACTGGGACCAAATTTCAAAAACAGACAGACAGGCAGACGGAGGGACAAACAGACAGACGGACAGGCAAACAGGCAGACGGACAGATTTTGATTAAATTTTGAAAATGTAAACAGAATATATATACATTGTGGGTCTTAGATGATTTCTTCTTAACGTTACACGTGGAATGACAAAATTAATATACCTTCTTGACCATTTGTGGTGGTGGAGGGAATAAAAAAATAACACGATATTTCAGAGATAATTTGTAGCTAATTAACTGCTTGAAATCAAAGTCAAAAGCGCTGTCTGCATCTGTTCTAACGAATATTAAACTATTTTTGTCCAAAAAGTGGAGAGAGTTCAAAGGAAACGGAAAATATTAAACGTAACGTTAAAAATTGCTCAAGTTTTGAACAGCTAATTTATAGGTTCGCATTGTTTTCATTGCATTATAAAAAGAGGAATTTATTTCTGTTGTAATTTTAGGATAATGAACATATTAATAGAAGTTAATAAAGGAATAAAGTTTTCATTAATTCATCTAAAAGAGACAGGGAAAAAATTGCTTTGGATTCGAACATAAATATTTTCATATCCGAGAAAGTTCATTTATTTTATGAATCTACTAAGTGTATGTGCTTTTTAGAATTTATTTGGAAAATATCTAAAAATATTTGGGTGAAATTTTATATAATAATAATAATAATAATAATAATAATAATAATAATAATAATAATAAAAATAATAAATTTGAAACCACTATGCATCGTAAATCCATGTGAACCATAGCTTCTAAAAGAGAGGAACACAAAGAAACTGACAGTTAATGAGTTTCCTATAATTGCACATTTTACGCACCATAAACTTTAAATTTAATTAAAAATTTCTAGGAACCAAATCCTCCATATATTTTTATAACATTTAATGAACTTTAAAAGACTTTGAAAAGTTCATTATGATTTTCATCACTTAAAAATTCATTTGTGTAAATAATTTAATTACTAAATTTGTAATGAAATATTAACATACATTTTCTTGTATATTAAATCTAAATAAAGTCATCATAAATAAAATTTACATAAATGTCATACGCAAAAATTATCATATTGAATCTCAAGTAAAATTCTAAAATTTTACAATAATAAATATTATTTTATTATTAAAAGTTTTCTTAACCGACTGGAGGCTAAATTTTAAGAGAATAAACTTTATTTAGCGAAATCATAGTTAATAAATTTTTTAATTTAAATATAATTTGTTTGGCTTTTTGAGGTGGCTGTTTTGTTTAATTATAACGGTTAATTAATTTGTATCAAAAGTAAAAATAATAATAAAAATTTTACTCTTTGTACTTTAAATCAAAATCTGTGTCTTTATGCGTCGATTGGATGAAGGCACAGTGGTCTCAAAACGTTTTATTTTAGAAATAATTACGTAACTTCGGAACCATTGAATATTTGTTATTGAAATCTCGCACAAACATTCTGGAAGTATTTTTCTTGAATCTCCAAATTTGCTCATCTTGGATATGACGATTTTTGAAAAATTGCCAAAATTTTATTTATGATTTAATTAAAAAAAGTTACATGTAGTATTTATAGTTCTCTATAAAAAGGATATCAACTCTCTGAACTATACAATTCTTTTCTCAATCCTGAAAGAATTTCTAAATATATATAAAGCAAATCCTAGAACAATTTTCCCCAATTTAGTCATCAAAAAAGTACCTTGACGAGTAAATTAGGAATTTCTAATTTACTTTTATTTTTGAAGCACAAACATTTTTAGATATTCTTGGGACCATGAGAGGACCATCTTCTCTGAAACCTCGTATATAACCTAAAATGCGACCATTTTCCAGAACTAGTCACCTTAATGATGATTGTACGCCATCTGAATTGAATGATATATAAATCACATTTAAAAAGTAAATTATTATCGACCATAATAGAATATAACCTGTTTATTCGGGGTGGTTCTCCAAGAATTTTCATCAAAGGTATAAGATAAAAAAAACAAAATGATTATTTAGGTGTATATTAATTCTGGGGGAGTTTATTGATCTTAGTACTTACATCTCGCAGGGGATAAGCTTAACTAACTTAACGTTTAGACACTAGAGATAAACGAACTAACTGCTCTAGCCCTTTAATTGACAAACTTCAAAACTACAAACATGTACTTTTGAAGTTTTGCTCTCATTTTAAATAAGTGGAGAGTTACACAATAAAGAGCAAAAGTTTAGCACAGTTCTGGAGTAAACATCCCGCCCCCCTTGCAGGATTGCAATAAGGAGCAACGGGTGTCAATAAAAAAAGAAATTTTAGTATTTATAAATAATAATTCAATATAATATAAAATATGTACAAGTTTTATAAAATTTTCAAAGACAATTCAAAGTGAAAATTTATCTCTTATAATAGTGGATAAGTATTAAATGTAGAATAATTTAATATTTGATTTAAATTTCATGATAATATGTAAACAAATGCGAAAAGCGATTCTTGAAAATTTTTTTTAACGTTTAGTGTTGACGTTAATAACAATAGTCGTGCCTTCAGGAGAAGTTTTTGATGAAGAAATGTTTGAGGGTTTATTTGCATTAGTTGTATCTTTCTTGCGATTAGTTTGTCTCTTATATACATTGTAATGTAACAAAGTGTGATGATTATCAACACAAATTTTACAACGTTCCCGACTTTTACACCGATATACTCGATGGGAATGAGCTAAACAATTATAGCAGTATTTGTGTTGTCGAACAATTGTTCTTCGCTGTTGTACTGACATCCGCTTAAATTTGTAGCATTTTCTTAAAGGGTGATTCTTTTTGCAGATTCGGCAATCCCAGTTTGGACGTCTAGGCGCGAGTTGACGATCGGTTGATGTTTCGGATGGACGTGTGATTTGAAGTCGGCGTGGTGGAGGAGACATTGTCGCTGGAATATAAAGAAAAAATATTAGGATTGTTCGGGATTAGGTAGTAAAACTAATTTGACGATAGGCCTAACAATTAATCCATTAGAAGTACGAACTTCGGCTACTCTTACTTTTGAATCTGAACCTCGAATGACATTTTCAATTCGACCCAATCGCCATTTATTTGGGGGAAAGTTATCTTGACGTACTACTACTAAATCACCTATGGAGAAATCACGATGTGGATATTTCCATTTCACCCGTTTATGTAGTTCTTTTAAATATTCTTCTTTTCAACGTAGAGCAAATGTGTGATGCATAATTTGTATTTTTTTCCATCGATTTTGGTGACTAATGGGTTCATTCGAAAAGTCAGGTTCGGGAGGAGATAGTAATGGAGATCCTATGAGAAAATGGCCAGGTGTAAGAGCACACAGATCGGTAGGATTGTCGTTCATTGGAGTAAGAGGTCTGGAGTTCAAACAACCTTCAATCCTAGTCAACATAGTAGAAAATTCTTCGTAGGTCATATTCTGAGAATTACCTATCTTTCGGAGATGAGTTTTAAAACTTTTCACTCCTGCTTCCCATAATCCACCCATGTGAGGGGCCGAAGGGGGGATAAAGTGCCATTCAACTTGTTGAAATGCATTTCCAGAGATAATTTCCTTTCTTATGTCGGATAGAAAACAGTTGCGATCTTTTAAAAGATTTGCTGCGCCTACAAACGCTGTTCCATTGTCAGAATATAAGACCTTGGGAGATCCACGACGAGAAAAAAACCTTGCGAATGCGGCTAGAAATGCATTTGTTGAAATATCAGAAGTTGCTTCCAAATGTATAGCCTTAGTGGCAAAGCAAACAAATACTAAGACATATCCTTTAGTCTTTTTACAACCTCGACCTGCATATGATTTAATATCGAAGGGTCCAGCAAAATCAACACCGGTAAAAGTGAAGGGCCTAGAAAAGGTTACTCTTTCTTGAGGAAGGGCTGCCATTATCTGTTGACTTTGGACTTGTCGTTGCAGTGCACAACTCTTACAATTATGTACAATGGTTTTTGCCAAATTCTTCAATTTTGGGACCCAGAATTCCAATCTCATTAAGCGAATCAATAATGAATTAGAGCCGTGAAGAGAGCACTTGTGAAGAAATTCCATATAGAGACGTGTAAAGCGTCCCGTGTAAGGTAATATTTTAGGATACCGCTCATTGTAAGAAAGATTGTGCGATAATGTTAATCTGCCATTCACTCTCATTATGCCCTGGGGATCTAAAAAGGGATTAAGTGCAAGGAGACTACTTTTAGATGATATTAAAAGGCCTTGAGATAGTAGATTGTATTCGGGAAAGTACAGTTTTTGACACAATTTTATAAGCTTCATTCTTACAGTTGATATTTCTGAATAACTCAACTCTTGACTAGGATATTGTTGACATTGTTTGTGAGTAGGGTGAGTTTGATAGAAAAAACGAAAAATATAACACATTACACGCAATGCTCTAGGAAGATCCGAAAAACGAAGTAAAATGTCTAGGGGAGCCTCTTGGGTAATATGTGATTTGATTGCCCGAAGTTCTTCATTAGTCTCAAAGTCAATAGAACCAGATGGTCTATCATTAGGGGTGAGTTTTAACCAATTAGGTCCATGCCACCATAGAGGGCATTGTGCCAGTTCTCTAGCTGTGATACCACGGGAGGCTAGATCAGCGGGGTTATCTTTGGAGTCGACGTGATTCCAAACGCTACTACCAACATTTTCTTTTATTAGAGCAACACGATTTGCCACAAATGTTGTCCAAGAGTATGCAGGTTTCTGCAGCCAAGCAAGAACTATGGTGGAATCTGTCCACAAAAAACATGGTTGATTTTCCAATTTTAATTGCTTTCGAATTGAACAGGTCATTTTAGCTAATAGTTCAGCTCCGCATAATTCCTTTCGAGGGAGTGTAATGAACTTTAATGGTGCAACTTTGGTTTTGGCTATTAAAAGGTTACTAAAGAGTTCACCATTTGGACTTTTCGCACATATATATAGAGCTGCAGTATAAGCTTTTTCTGATGCGTCACAGAAACCATGAAGTTCTATAGCGTAATTGGGGTGATAATTTATAAATCGGGAAATTTTTAAATCTTGGATGTATACATAATCATCTAAAAATGATTTCCACTTAGTAACTATTTGAGGGCTTACATCATCGTCCCATCCAGATTGATCTTTCCATATGAGTTGCATGATCATTTTAGCTACAATAATTTTTGGTGCAAGCCAGCCTGCGGGATCAAACAATCGTGCAATTTCAGAAAGGATTGCTCTTTTAGTGATACAATTTCTCTCAGGGAATTTTTGGGAGTTAAAGTAGAAGAAATCGTCCTTAGCATTCCACTTTAAACCGAGTGTTTTAGTGCTGCTTGTTTCAGAAAATTTTAGAAAATTAGCATTTAATAAATGCTCAGGATTAAGATTGGATAGCAATATTGGATGATTTGAAGACCATTTTCTTAGTGAAAAACCTGCTGTTTGGAGAACATTAATAAGGGAGTATTGGGCTTCAATGGCCTCGGAAATTGTATGAGCGCCATAGAGTACATCATCGATGTACATATAGTTTCTGAGAATATCAGAAACGACGGGGTTTTGTTTTTCACACACTTTGGCAAGTTCCAGCAATGTTCTGATTGCTAAATATGGGGCACAGTTTACACCGAAGGTAACAGTGTTGAGTTCATAATCTTCTATGTCATCTTTGACGGAGGATCGAAAAATTATTCGTTGAAAAGGGGTATGATTGGTATCGACTAAAATTTGTCTATACATTTTTTCTATGTCGGCGCTAAAAACATATTTAAAAAATCGCCATTTAAGAATGAGAACCGTCAAATCAGATTGTAAAACAGGTCCAGGGTAGAGCACATCGTTAAGACTAACTCCATTGGATGTGGGATTAGAGGCATTAAAAACGACGCGAAGTTTGGTTGTGGTACTCTCTGGCTTGAGTACTGCGTGGTGGGGTAAGTAATAACAACTTTCAAACTCAGAAGTTTCTCTATCTACACGTTTCATATGACCTAAAGTTAAATATTCAGTTATTACGCTATCGTATTTTAACTTATCGTTAGGAAATCTATTTAGTCGGGATTCGTTACGAAGAAATTGGCGCAAAGCAATATTTCGAGAATAACCAAAAGTTATACCCTTTTGAAAATTTCGCCGAAAGTGTAAGGACACAACAAAACGACCGAATTTATTGCGATAGGTGGTAGCCTGGTAATATGCTTCACAGTATTCATCGTCTTCGGATATTCGACTTGCTTCAGGGATTTTTTCAAGTTCCCAAAACTTTGACAACTGATGATTAAGAGTAAGTTCGTTGTAAAAAGATGATGCTACAGGGGGTATATTGGAGGTGAATACTTTTCCGGTAATTATCCAACCGAATACAGTATGTTGGGCAACTAAAGAGCGATCGTTATTCCAACGAACACCTTCAAGTAGAATTTGAGGGTATATATCACCTCCAAGTAATAAGTCAACATGGGATCCTTGGTATAAATTTTTATCAGCCATTTGTAATTCCGCAAAACCAGACTTAACAAAAGCTTGAAGAGAGTGATAAGGTAACTGACCTGTAAGTTTACGTACAACGTGGACGTTAATTTTTGTCTGAAAACCTTTATTAGATGGCGATCCAATGACAATTGGACATATTTTACTAGATGTTGCCGTAAGAGAACCATTAAGACCTACAATGTCCATTTTCCTTGCCTCAAATGACAATGTAAGTTTATTTTGAAGATGTTTAGAGATAAAAGATGCTTCCGATGCTGGATCTATCAATGCACGTACTGTAAATCTACTTTCGGCTACACAAATATCTACTAAGGCAGTTCCTAGTAGAATAGAGGAATATGAGGTGGACTGTAATTTGGTAGAATACGATTGACGGATATATGATGGAATTGAAGAGGAGGTTGATGGGATTTCTGCAGGTAAAGTGGAATTTGAAACTTTAGTTGCGATAGAATTTGTCGTAGGAGGCGATTGAAAATCATTTTCGGTCTTTCGGTGGAGTAGAGAATGATGTCTTAGCTTACAAATGGCGCAAAGAAACTGGCTTTTACATTTCTTGTATTCATGGGAAGTTGCCAAGCAATTTGTGCAACGCTTTTGACTCCGAACTGTAGCAAACCTTTCCTCTATTGACATACGTAAGAAAACTGGGCACAAACGGAGTGGATGCTCATCTTGGCATAGAGAGCACTTTCTCAAATTCCCAGAATAGACATTTGTTTGGAAAGAGTTCAGTTTTGTAAAACTTTCCCGTCCATGATCATTCTTTTTAAGATTTTTTTTGAAGGAATTACAATTCGAAGGGGTCCTAATGTCAGTAACTGATTCTAGGGTGTGAAAGCGAGATGTAAGGAAGGAATCCATTTCCTTCCATGTGGGGAGTTCGGTGTTATCCTTAAGGGATTGTCCCCAAAGATTAAGGGTAACATCTGGAAGTGATATTGAACAGATATAAACAAATATTACATCCCAATTCTTGGTGTCGATTTTTAAAAGGGATAAATTGGCCACACAATTGTTAATTGTACGTTGAAGATTTTTAATAGAAGGGCCATTTTCCTTTGAAATATTTTGTAAATTGAAAAGTATTTTCAACTGAGCGTTAATGAGTACCCTTTTGTTCTCATATCTATCCATTAGATTTTGCCAGGCCAAATCAAAACCCGCATTAGTGAAAGGGCAAGATTTAACTATTTCGCGAGCTTCTCCTTTGGTCTTTTTTAAAAGATGACATAATTTTTCGACTGGCGAAACCTGTTTCTGGTTAACAAAAAGTCCTAAGAACTGATCTCTAAAAGACGGCCAAGAGTCATAATATCCATAAAAATCCTCAATGTCACAAGGGGGTAAGTGAATTCGCGATGGGGGTGCATTAGAAGTTTCAACATCTACAATTTTTGTCAATCTCTTTAAATTATCTAACAGCTCTTTCGCCCTAGACAAACATTTAAGGTGCGCACTGTATGCTACGTAAAATTTATTTTTAATTGTTTCAAGGTCAACTTCTTCTTCTAAATCACCCACATTTAAAAGAAGAGTATCATACGCGGATCTTAACGTATCCCTCAGATGAACAATTTCATTCATTTGCACATCTAAAGTGTGGATAGTATGGTCGTCGTGAGGTAAGGCTGTAAAGTATGCGTGAAATTCGACTACGCGATCGGATGCACGGATAAAACGATCGAGTTCTGACATATTAGGAAAATATTAAATTTTGAATGATATTAATATTAAATTTAAAAAAATATATGTTTTAATTGAATTTCAAAATAATTTTGCTAAAAATTTATAATATACAGACCACTGTTCAATATTTACGGCAATTGGATTCGAATGGAGAAAAAATACGTTCTACTCAGATAACTTGCAGTGTATGTAATTAGAGATATGATATTCACTATTAATAATAATTTTTTGGGTACATGTATCTAGTTGATTTTCTCTTTATAGAAATTATATATTGAACAATTCAATATCATAAGAGAAAGGTTTATCAATAAACGTGCAGATTATAAGGGAACTAGCATACACAAAATGTAAGAGTAGCATTTATAAACACAACTAATGAATTGAGAGGGAAACGGTTTATATAAAATGTAAAAGAGGCAATTACAACTTGTAAACTGAGAGCGAACCGGTTTACATTTAATTTTAACTATCATAAAGAGCACGAAAAAATTAAAAAAGAAAAAATAATGTATATTATAAACCACTTGTGGATTTTGTTTTTAAAAAATTGAAAAAAATTCTTTTTTTTTATTTTTTGTGATGAAAAAACTAACGGTTTTTTTTTTAATATTCTTGTTGTTGTAATTTCTTTAATTACTTAGTTAAAAAAATGTATTACCCAGCACTTCACTTCTTTCTTTTCGTCTTTAAATATATATGTATATTTATAAAAAACGTACCTTCTTCGTATTTAAATGATTTTTATACTTCCTTTTTTTTTGGTGCAAAAAAGTATACGTTTAATGAAAAATTCTTGCCATTCGGTTCGATGGATCAAAAAATGTTTATTCGGGGTGGTTCTCCAAGAATTTTCATCAAAGGTATAAGATAAAAAAAACAAAATGATTATTTAGGTGTATATTAATTCTGGGGGAGTTTATTGATCTTAGTACTTACATCTCGCAGGGGATAAGCTTAACTAACTTAACGTTTAGACACTAGAGATAAACGAACTAACTGCTCTAGCCCTTTAATTGACAAACTTCAAAACTACAAACATGTACTTTTGAAGTTTTGCTCTCATTTTAAATAAGTGGAGAGTTACACAATAAAGAGCAAAAGTTTAGCACAGTTCTGGAGTAAACATAACCTTTTGCATTTATTGTTTTTTCTTTTAAATCCTATAATCCTCAGATAAAAAGAGCAACAGTTGTTTTCAAGTATTTTATAAATATGCTCTTTTTATTATACCCTACACAACCATATATAGTTGGGGTATTATCCGTTTGTGGTAAAGTTTGTTTGAAGTTTAAGTATACAGTTCTACTCATCATTTTTTGTCATTTAGTCCCTCAGTCTGCCTGTCCATTGCTTTCCATAGGTCCCATACCTCCCAAGTATCACATCGAAATGCATAAAACTCTCATACACATTGGTATTGTAGTAATAACTGGTCTAATTAAAATATATGCGAAAAAATTTATGTGAAATACTATACGATGGTCAATCCATGATTTCTTGTAGCTCCCATACAACAACATAAATCAATTTTGGAACTTCTTAATTTCACATAAATTTTATTGTCACAATAAATTATTGCACACTTTAGAATTATTCAGAAAATTAAGTTACACGAGGGTCGTTCATAAATTTTTCGTAACTAGTATTTATGACCAACATTGTGGTGTTGGGCATTACATGGTCGGGCTTGACCGACTTATTTCTTATATTTATTTTTTTTCTGTTCTCTTACGTATATTTAATGTTTTTTAATAAAAATCCACCTCATTAACCAGATGAAAGCCACGTGTATATTTTATTACTTTACGCCGACTTTTAATTATGCACATAAAACAAAAGCAACAACATTTTCAGGGATTTAGATGCGTTTATTCCGCGACTAAATTAACTTTTTTTGCCATAAATAAAGTTGATGGTTATTTGGTTAAAATGATCTGCTCGTAAATATTATGACATATTTAATGTCCAATATGCAATTTAACTTATTGTGGTTATTAAATAAGAACAAAAATAAATGCTACATTAAAACTTTATTACCTATAATTTTGTGACAAATAATTTAAAGCATACTTTGAGGAGGGAAGAGTTTACCATAATGGTGCATAATATAGAGAGCTTAAAGTTGCTTAAATAGATTAATATTAATATAAATAGTTTAAAAGTAGAGAAAAATAGTATTTTTAAAACGAAAAAAGCTTTAAATTAAAAGAGAACAAAATAATCGTATTACGATTATTTACCTTTATTTAATTTCTACACAAACGAAAAACATTTGTTAAGACCTTTTAAGTTAATGGTCTAAGTATAAATTTAGATTTAAATAAATTTAAATTTTTTAACAGGTTTTCTACAAAATTCTAAGAAATATGGCGGTAATAACCCTATAAATATATGAGTCCGTTTAAAAGTTATATTGATCTGAATTTAAAACTATGAAAATAAAAATCTTTTTTTTATTTTTTCGAAAAGGGTGACAATATTAATTCACTGGTAAAACCGTTCAAATCAATAAGTTTTGAAAGAAACTCATAACGGGAATATTTGGAGCAAAAATATTCAAAATTTAGTCAATTAAATTCTAAATTTGGTCATGGTGACCGTTTCTGTGAAAAAAGTCAGTGAAAAGTTTTAAACAAGATTTTTCTGGATTTCTGGATTTTTTCAATTCAAAATTTTACTTTCTTTATAAATTTTGACATAAACTTTGTGGTGTAGGGTATTTTATATTCGAACTTATCTAATTTTATATTAAAATTTCAAAGCTGTTTTTCATAGATTTCAGATTATTTTCTCTGAATTGACTTTTTTCCTATATCCCAGATCAGACTGAGGTTGTACTAAATTCGTTAAACTTGACATTTCAATAAGTACATGACATTTTAATAGTTGTTTCTGATATTATTTTCCATAATTTTCCATTCAATATTTTTTGTCCTTCAAAGTACAATAAAACTTAATAACAAATTAAAAAGTTTTCTCTATTAAAAAAATACAGTCAAAAACACAGTTTTTGTAAAACTACAAGCCAAAATACTTTTTTAAAAAAGTTATTTTTTTCGAGTTATTAAACTTTAAAAAATTCTTTCTTTCAACATAATTTCCCTAAAGAATTTATATTATTTTGCTTTATTTCCTTAATTCTTAGAAAATTTTACAAGAAAACTTTTCTCAAATAGTCCATAATCATTCATTTCTCTCTATTATTTGTCTTTGAAGGTATTTTCGATAGATATTTTGAATGAAAATTAAAATTATATTTAAAATAGTTAAGAAATATGACTTTTATTCATTAATATACATTTAAAATAGGATGTGTGTATGTATGTGATCACAATATAACCGAAAGTTACATAGGCTATAAAAATTCCGATAGGATAAGATGGAAGGGTATCCTCATGCAAAGCACATATTATCGAATATCTTAAGAGCGAGAGTTCTTAAATTTGGTCCCAACTACTTTCGCAAGCAACTATTTTAATCGACCAAACGTAGGACGAATACTGAAGGAGATACCCGCTACATAAATCAAATATTGATTATCGAATATCTAAAGAGCTATAAGAGCGATTTTTAAACTTGTTCCAAATCACTTTTTTATTACAGATTGTGATTTGTAAATTTTTTTTAGATCTGGGACTCAGGAAATTTTTTTGTGCAGCAAAGCGCACCGGTTTCTGATAAATTTCTTCAGAATTATTTAGTTTTAAAACAGCATCCTAAAGAAATTTTCATAAGACTCAACAGATTTTAGAAGAAAGTCTCTGGGTATTTATGGAATAAGGAAAATAATGTAAAATGCAAAACTTTGTTGTGGCATAATTTTATTCTTTTTCAATTCACCACTAAACCAAAAAGTGGACACATTAGTTTTGTTGTTATGAATGTAACGCCAAGAATGTGTTTTGACTAGCATAAGTAAGTGAAATAAAAGAATAATACATTCGGTTGCGGCAAATATATTTGAGTGAAATAACACAATTAAGAATAATCAGTTTAAAAATGGGTTTATTGGTACTTCTAAATAGAACGTAGCTATTTCGGTTCCAAGACTAAGAACTTACTTCTCCATATTACTTGTCAGATATCTTAGCTACAGATATGTTAAATTTGACTGAATTATATTTACTGGTTCAGAAGTTACAAAAATTAATGGAAGACATCGGCCATAGAAATATAAGAAAAAATGTGAGAATTTTTATTGAGGGGACCAAGCTCATTAAAGGATTGTGTAATATATTTAATAGCATTGGAAAAGTAATTTCCCAATGATTTAAAGTATGTAGATAATTAAGTAATAAAATATTTTTTAATAAAAATGTTAAAAAGCCGATTCTCACATTTTGTTTCCAAAATGCCCAAAATACCAATTCGGGAAAACAAAATTTTATTCTTCCAGATAATAAGTCACTCTGTAGTAGTAATAGGAGCTTTAACTCATTCCAATTTTTTTAATATATAGTATATATTTGTTGTATATAACCCTGTTATTTTTCTTCTTCTTAACATAATTTAAGTTTTTTTCATTAATGGAGTTTAATGCCCTCGAATTTTCATTATATATATTTTTTAAAGGTCTTACAGAATAATAACGAAAAATGTATATACCCTAGAAAAGTACAGAAATAATTTCATTAATGCTGTTTATTACTTTCTGAAACCTTGCGCGAACAGGTAATACTTCCACAATTACAATCCATACTTTTTGTGCTCTTCTTTTGACAAGAGTCAAGTATCTCTTCACTGGCCTTGGCTCCCGACAATTTTTAACAAATTCCACATTATTTTTGGTACCACTCACAGGTTTGTTTGCTATAATGACAGGATGCCAAGTCAGGTCAAAAATAAGTGGACACATTATGATAGATATAGATTTTGGCATTTATAGAGCCCTTTGTACCAAATGATTGGCTTGTTTTGCAGCAACATCGTATTGCTTGCCATATCAAGATTGACTGCTTTTTTGTCAGCAACCTAAAATTTTTGAAACTTGACCTTAATTACGGTTCTCTGTTTTTGTTAGAAACTTTTTGAGCCTTTTTTGTTTGTTTGTTTTTAAACCTGCATTCCGAAGGAGCTAACCGGGCTAATATCTTACCGGATGCGTTGGCAGCTCTTTTGAAAATTATGTCTTTTTGTTGGCTTTGGAACATCATGTGGACCATTCCTTCTACCTGAATAAGGTTGTTTAAAAAATATCTAATAACATAGCGAACTTTGTTACACGGAAAGGAGTTGTAGTTTCTGAATTACTGAGTATAAAAAATATATTAACGAAACTAAGAGAAAATAAATTATGTATGAGTTTAAATTCACATTCAAAATTGGTCTACAAGTGTGTGAAGCTTCTTAAAATTACATATATTTTGAAGCTTTAAATTCATTTTAAACGAAACTCTCACCCGTTAAAAAAAAGAACTGAAAATTCAGTGTATATTTGTGAAATCTCCAGTTTCATGTGAATGTAGTCCGTTTCAAGTCCATTGTCATTAGTAGACGCTATTTATGGTTCGTTATAACTGATAATGTATTTTTCTTACTTGATTTTTATTCATTTTCATATTCCAACTGTGTTGGAAAATATCGTAACAAAAAATTCAAAACTATTAACATTTTATTATTTACCAAATGATGTGTAAAGAATAATAAATATCTCGGAGGATTTCTTGTATTCACTTTTCGTTTTTGTTGTACACAAAACTAGAAATCTCACATTTGTGGGCAAATTATTTGTGAAATTACTCTTTAACGCAGACTTTAAGATATTAACTGCTATTTCTTTAAACTCAACTGTAACTATCTTTGTAATAAACTTTAATTATAATGCAGAGAAAAATAAGGAAATATAGAGAGAGAGAGAGTGAAAAGAGAAAGCAAATAAAATTATTTTAAATTCATTTTTTGTTTCATTTTCAAAAATATTCAATTGAGATTTGATTTCTTTTCTTTTCCAAATAAAAAACATAAAAGCAAAAAGGAAAAAGTTTAAATAAAACATAAAACATGAATAATAATTCTATAGAAAAGAAAAAAAGGAAACGGAAACAAAAAATTTCACAAATTATTACACAACATTAAATACAATAATTTTCCTACAACCCATCCCCTCCTCCCCAAAATAAATTAAAAAAATTATTAATGAGATTAAGTTTATGAAACCTTTAAAACAATTTAAGCTCTAACAAATAAACTCTCGCTCTCTCACACACAGATACAAACAACCACAAAATTGTTCAACAGGATTTATTGAATTAACAATAAAAATAATATCGATTGTCTGAAATACACAAAACAAAATGGCCAAAACTTAATAAGATAAAATAAAATATTTCATTTTTTACTTTCTTTCTCTTTACAGTTAAAACCATGGTTGCCAGATAATTTTAGAAATTCTTAAGTTTACTTTTCGAAATAGTCAAAATGTCGTCGACATAAAAAGTGATTTATAAAAATATTAAATTTTAACTTCTAGTACCAAAATTTCGAAATGTTTAACAGTTGAAGCTTTTGAATAACTTCAAATGCGATCCGGAAACATTACAGAAATTAGATTCCTTTTTTGATTAAACTAAATAATTATTAAGAGATTTATCTTTATTTCATAAAGCTTATAAATAATTTTTACTTCTTTGAAATGAGTTCTACTTTAGTTCAGAGATGCCTAAGAGACAAATATCCCAACACGAGAGGTTTGACTACAAATTCTGCTTACTTCACATGTACACTGTAATTTACTGCTGCTTAACTCATAAAAAGACAATTATATCTTACTGTGGAAGGGCTCTAGTTTATTGAAATCATATTGAGGTTATTTTTCCAAAATATATTAGTATAATAAGTTTATCAATCTTGGAAAAGTACGATGTAACATTTTCTTTGTGTGCAAGTTATTGGTTTCTTTTCAAAATATCTGGACCATTTTTATTGAATTCAAAATGTAAAAGGCAAAATGAACATTTCATATATTAAAAAAAAAATGTTATACTCATGAAAAATCGTAAAATTTTGGTTAAAAATCGACAAAAGCCCATTTTTGACTAATAAAATCACGAAATCTGGCAACACTGGTTAAGGCAAAAGATCTGAAATATTAACAAGATTATTTATGGGCCACAAAAATACAGAAAAAAATAAAATGAAACACTTATCCAATACATGGAAAAAGGTACAGAAATTCACATTAACCCAGCAAACATTTTTTTTAAAGAAAATAACTGTAAATCTTAATTAATATTAAATATTTTTTTATCTCCTCTAAATCCTCCCACAATGTTTCACAATTATTACGAGCAGACCAAATATCGTTAAGATGAACCAAATCCAAAAATAAAATGTTTAAAAAATCACATTTGCCTGCAACCTTAGTTACCATTATAATCCTCAAACAAAAATAAATTCCATACTTTAAATTCTAATAAATTGTTTTCAACAGATCCTGTATATAGACAAGGTGTGTATGTGTGTGTGTTTGTGTTGTCACATATCGTTATAAAATATTGTCACACTTGAGCATTTTCTCGGTTCAACTTAATATTTAGTTCGTTACATTTATTTTTAGTGTTATTTTTTGTTTTTTTTTCTTTACTTTTTGTTCTGTATTTTTGGATTAAGTATTTTTGACTGTCTGGCATATAAATTGGCATTAAATTGTACTTCATTTCTTATATTATTTTCATTTGCAATTGGGGAGAAATAACCAACAAAAAAAGGACAAACAACTTTTCAGATCTAAATATTTTATAGGCAGCAAAAAGGGAGGAAATGTTGAAACATTATTTTTATGTATTTGTGTGTTTTAATGTTTTCGTTGTTGTGTATTTAATAATTTCAGCACGTTAAGGACACAAATGCCAATTGTAAAATTTTTGTAGGACAAAAATTGGTAAAAATAAATGAGAAAATAAAAGGAATAAATGGTAAATTTAAAGAAGTTAACTTTTGGGAAATTTGTTAAAATTAAAACATTTCTGAGATGATCCTTAACTACCACAAACGTTCGTGTGTCGAAAGTTTGGCATCAAATAAAAGTTTGACGAAATTAAAACTACACATTTTATCCGAAAGGGAATAACTTAAATATTTTCCAGTTATCAGTTTTTTCTTATATTTTTTTATTAACTGTAAACTTGTTAATAAAATGTGTCCTCGTATATCAAGGACTGGTACCAGGATTTTTTAAAAATTAGATGTTTCTGTTCCAGTTTATTTCCTGATTAGTTTTTGATAAGATCCAGATCTTCTCTTCATCAGTTCTAGTTCCTTTCTAGTTTCATTCTAGTACTGTTCTAGTTTAGTTCTAGTTCAGTTCTAGTCCAGTTCCAGTCCAATTCAAGTTCAGTTCTCGGACAGTTCTAGTCCAGTTCCAGTTAAGTTCTAGTTCAGTTTTAATTCAGTTCTTCTAGTCTTGATTCAAGTCAAATCCCAATCTAGATTCTAGTGCAGATTCTGGTGCAGATTCCAATTGTTCTAGTTGTGGCAAATCCTAGTTTTTTTCTTTTTCTCAGTTAACTATATATTAACCAAAATCGTTCTCTCTTCTGTTACTCTCTTAATCAAATATTTTTATATAAGATCTCTTAGTCTGTTCTCACCATTCATCCTTCTTAAATTTCCAATAATGATTCACGTCAATTTCAGTTATAATTTAAATCTCTATAAAACAAATTTTGTTGTGAACATCTTACATGTCCTCCGTTGCCTCTCCCTCAACATTTGATTGCTGCAGTTTAATTAAACCATTTCTATGCATTTATATGGTTATTCCTGCAGATGAGGCAAACAATTGAAAATAAATATTTGAAAATCTCATCAAAATTTCCTACGAAATATGAGTGTAAGTTGTTTAGAAATTCAACTTAATTCCAAATAGATTCCATTGAATTAAAGATGCTGTTGAATTATAAACAAATGAAAATGTGAACCGACTTCAATAACAAATTTTGGAGAAATGCATTTTATTATTTTTTTTTTATAATAAAATTTGCATAAAATTGATACTTGTTTTAAGAGCAATAGATGATGATAAAGTGTTGCAAGTTAGATATATGTAAATGTACTGACTTCATTTCTTGTTTTTTTGGCTCTTGGAAAATATTCAAAAAACAACGTTATATACGATTTTCTGTAAAAGAGGAGATACGTATTGTCAAACAAAATGAATGAAAAAACAACTATATTTGGGGTACTAATAATAGAGATTTTTCCTCATTCTTTGTTGGATAATGCTCATTTGATGAGTGCATGTGTAGTTTGTAAACAAATTTTTTATGTTTTCTTGTTCTTTCATTTTAAAATAATGAATTGAAAATATAGTGCATCTTGTAAAAAAAGTACCTATACGATTCCTTCCAACCCTGAGTATGCAAAAACACCAACTTTCATTTCATTGTACATTCCCCGAAGAATATTGTGTATATGGATTAAATAATAACAAAATAAAATGATAAACGCATCTCTAAATTTACCACTACTACAATAAAAAGTATAATAACAAGTGCATACTTCAAGGCTACTTGACATTGTTTGTTTTTTTACCTCTGGGATATTTAGAATTCGTTGTGTGTACATTTTCTTTCAATAAAAATTGTTTTGTTTATCTTATACACAACATTCACAAATACATACATACAAACGTGTCTCAAACTTACACAAATGACAACAAAACTATTAAAATGTATTATGAGACAGAATCGATATTTTAAAATTCATTTGTAACTGTTGTCAACTAGTACAGTTGAAGTTCATTTCTAGTTCAGTTCTAGATCAGTTCTTATTTAGTTCTGATTCAGTTCTAGTTCACGTCTAATTTGTTTCAATTTATTTCAAGTTTACTTAAAAATTTTTATTCTACCCCACTGTGCAATGTAAATTATATTGATGTTACTCAGAAAATTTGTATTTTTTGTATAAAATTACATGTAACATATGCACATTTTAAGTGTAATGCTCTCATTGTCCCCACTTCCGCTCAAATTTTGGTATTAAATTTTAGTATACGTGCTCTATAACGTGTTGTTATGGTATTTTGCTGTTAACAGAGCGAAGACTACTATAACATCAACATGGTCGATAGCAACTACTTTAAAACAAAAACATTGACATTTTTATCAATTCTCAACAATTGAGAGCAACAATGACAACAAATAACAAATCAAATGTTTAGTGATAAATTCATTTTAAATGAAAAAATATCTTTTTTTATTTAGGTACACTGAAAGAAATTATTGTTGGTCCATACGATCTCACATGTATTTCCTATATAATATGACAATTGTCTCAGTGCATATGACACTTTAACTGTCAGCAATTTGCTGCCAAAAAAATTCACATTTTGGGTGGATAAAATATTTAAATATTGTTGTAGATAAAAAATAAATTGATGAATGTTCATGATTGTTCATACCTTCCACTAATGTCATATCTAAATTTGCTTTATATTTTTTCCAAATAGAGTGTATATTGCGGATTTGTTTTGTTTTTGACTTTATTTTGAATTTTTGGTCAACACATATTTGAAATATATTCGCTAATTCCCCCTTAATCGTTGAAATATTAAAACAACTGTAGATGTGGTTACAGTTATTAGAATATGAATTCAAATAAATCCGGCAAAAAGAATTTTTGAAAAAAAAAAACATTGACAGAATTCATTTATTGGCAAAAACATTAGAATTGTCTAAAAATTTAATAAAATTCAAAAATTTTTGAAAAGTTTTATTTAATTAAAAAAGTGTTTTGAATTTAAATTTGTTTTTGTAAAAAGTTATTATTTTCGCTAAAATTATTTTTTTACATATTTTATGTCAAATCTTCATTATAGATAAATTCTCTTAAAATTTTCATTTTATAGACAACGTCTGCAAAATATTTTTCTTATAGACAAATTTTTATTAAATAGTATTTTTATAGAAAACTTCCGTTTAAAAATTCGCGAAATTTCCTTTTTATAAAAAATTGTCATGAATTTTTTTTACAGAACATTTTCGTAAAATTTCACTTTTTATAGAAAATTGTCGTAAAATTTCATTTTTTATAGAAAATTGTCATAAAATTTCCTTTTTATAGAAAATTTTCGTAAAATTTCCTTTTTATAGAAAATTTTCGTTAAATTTCCTTTTTATAGAAAATTTTCGTAAAATTTCCTTTTTAAAGAAAATTTTCGTAAAATTTCCTTTTTAAAGAAAATTTTCGTAAAATTTCCTTTTTATAGAAAATTTTCGTAAAATTTATTTTTTATAGAAAATTTTCGTAAAATTTCCTTTTTAGGAAAATTTTCATAAAACTTCCTTTTTATAGAAAATTTTCGTAAAATTTCCATTTTTATAGAAAATTTTCGTAAAATTTCCATTTTTATAGAAAATTTTCGTAAAATTTCCATTTTTATAGAAAATTTTCGTAAAATTTTCATTTTTATAGAAAATTTTCGTAAAATTTTCATTTTTATAGAAAATTTTCGTAAAATTTTCATTTTTATAGAAAATTTTCGTAAAATTTCCATTTTTATAGAAAATTTTCGTAAAATTTCCATTTTTATAGAAAATTTTCGTAAAATTTCCATTTTTATAGAAAATTTTCGTAAAATTTCCATTTTTATAGAAAATTTTCGTAAAATTTCCATTTTTATAGAAAATTTTCGTAAAATTTCCACTTTTATAGAAAATTTTAGTAAAATTTCCATGTTTATAGAAAATTTTCGTAAAATTTCCATTTTTATAGAAAATTTTCGTAAAATTTCCATTTTTATAGAAAATTTTCGTAAAATTTCCATTTTTATAGAAAATTTTCGTAAAATTTCCATTTTTATAGAAAATTTTCGTAAAATTTCCATTTTTATAGAAAATTTTCGTAAAATTTCCATTTTTATAGAAAATTTTCGTTAAATTTCCTTAATTTCCTTTTTATAGAAAATTTTCGTAAAATTTCCTTAATTTCCTTAATTTCCTTTTTATAGAAAATTTTCGTAAAATTTCCTTAATTTCCTTTTTATAGAAAATTTTCGTAAAATTTCCTTAATTTCCTTTTTATAGAAAATTTCCTTTTTATAGAAAATTTTCGTAAAATTTCCTTTTTATAGAAAATTTTCGTAAAATTTCCTTTTTATAGAAAATTTTCGTAAAATTTCCTTAATTTCCTTTTTATAGAAAATTTTCGTATTAATTTCCTTTTTATAGAAAATTTTCGTAAATTTTCCTTAATTTCCTTTTTATAGAAAATTTTCGTAAAATTTCCTTTTTATAGAAAATTTTCGTAAAATTTCCTTTTTATAGAAAATTTTCGTAAAATTTCCTTAATTTCCTTTTTATAGAAAATTTTCGTAAAATTTCCTTAATTTCCTTTTTATAGAAAATTTTCGTAAAATTTTCGTAAATTTCCTTTTTATAGACAATTTTCGTAAAATTTCCGTTTTATAGAAAATTTTCGTAAATTTCCTTTTTATAGAAAATTTTCGTAAAATTTCCTTTTAATAGAAAATTTTCGTAAAATTTCCTTTTTATAGAAAATTTTCGTAAAATTTCCTTTTTATAGAAAATTTTCGTAAAATTTCCTTTTATAGAAAATTTTCGTAAATTTCCTTAATTTCCTTTTATAGAAAATTTTCGTAAAATTTCCTTAATTTCTTTTTTATAGAAAATTTCGTAAAATTTCCTTAATTTCCTTTTTATAGAAAATTTTCGTAAAAATTCCTTTTTATAGAAAATTTTCGTAAAATTTCCTTTTTATAGAAAATTTTCGTAAAAATTCCTTTTTATAGAAAATTTTCGTAAAATTTCCTTTTTATAGAAAATTTTCGTAAAATTTCCTTAATTTCCTTTTTATAGAAAATTTTCGTAAAATTTCCTTAATTTCCTTTTTATAGAAAATTTTCGTAAAATTTCCTTAATTTCCTTTTTATAGAAAATTTTCGTAAAATTTCCTTAATTTCCTTTTTATAGAAAATTTTTGTAAAATTTCTTTTTTATAGAAAATTTTCGTAAAATTTCCTTTTTATAGAAAATTTTCGTAAAATTTCCTTTTTATAGAAAATTTTCGTAAAATTTCCTTTTTATAGAAAATTTTCGTAAAATTTCCTTTTTATAGAAAATTTTCGTAAAATTTCCTTTTTATAGAAAATTTTCGTAAAATTTCCTTTTTATAGAAAATTTTCGTAAAATTTCCTTTTTATAGAAAATTTTCGTAAAATTTCCTTTTTATAGAAAATTTTCGTAAAATTTCCTTTTTATAGAAAATTTTCGTAAAATTTCCTTTTTATAGAAAATTTTCGTAAAATTTCCTTTTTATAGAAAATTTTCGTAAAATTTCCTTTTATAGAAAATTTTCGTAAAATTTCCTTTTTATAGAAAATTTTCGTAAAATTTCCTTTTTATAGAAAATTTTCGTAAAATTTCCTTTTTATAGAAAATTTTCGTAAAATTTCCTTTTTATAGAAAATTTTCGTAAAATTTCCTTTTTATAGAAAATTTTCGTAAAATTTCCTTTTTATAGAAAATTTTCGTAAAATTCCCTTTTATAGAAAATTTTCGTAAAATTTCCTTTTATAGAAAAATTTGCTTTTATAGAATAATTTTGGATTTTTTTAGAAATTTGTTTAGATTTTCTTAGATTTTTTAATAAAATTTTCGGTTGATAGAAGGTTTTTGATGTTTTTATTTTTTATAGAAAATATCTGAAAGTTTCTCTTTTTACGAACAATTTTGATAAAAATTTTTTAACCGAAAATTTTTTTACAGATAATTTTAATAGAAATTTTTTACAGAACATTTTTGACAAAATTTTTTAACAAGAAATTTTTAATAGAGATTTTTTTTACTGAAAATGATTGGCAAAAACTTTTTTACTGAAAATTTGTTGACAAATTTTAACTTCAGAGAATTTGTTTGTAAAAGACCGCAGTTATTCATTTATGTGTGATTTAATGCTCACTTTTCGTGTTTTTCAGGTTCCACTACAATGTACTGAAGGTGTTTTATTAACTTTGTCATTCCGTTTGTAAAGTAGGAATCATCTAAGATCACATAATGTATATATGTATTTTATTGAATTATATCAAAATCTGAGTCGATCCGTATAACTGTATCCGTGTGTTTGTTCGGACAGGCGTATAGTCTTTCTATTGTTGCCATGCTCACATCTATAAAAACTGATAGAGCTCAGTGAAATTTCGTATTAGAAACTTATAAAATCAGTTCAGTATATGTGTACAAAACGTAACGTATTAACTTTACACAAATTTGTAGTGTAGGGTATTGAAGATTCAGCATAGCCGAATATGGCATTCTTACTTTTTGTTTAATTTTAGTTAACCATTTCTGTAAATAATCATAGGAAATATTTTTTTTATTTGTCATATTGATGTCCAACCAGCATTTACAAATGTTGTTTCCTTTTTAATCTTTTAAGAAGATTAATACAAGAAAAGGTGTGCAAAAAATCAATGAATGAAAAATTTTAAACAGTTGTGTGGAAAATATTAGTACATTTTGAAGTTGTTAGTTATTAGTTTTTTGTTTTTTTTTGTGCTACATTTTTAAGTTTAACTGCCAAATTTCAATATTATCAATACTGTAGATGTGGTATATGAGTGAAGCCCAACGCTGTAGGTAAATCTGTATATATACAAATGAAGCTGTATTTGTATGT
The DNA here is from genome assembly GCA_004302925.2 of Cochliomyia hominivorax. Lineage (NCBI taxonomy): Eukaryota > Metazoa > Arthropoda > Insecta > Diptera > Calliphoridae > Cochliomyia > Cochliomyia hominivorax. Next base: position 4,215,124 of record PYHX02000494.1, read on the forward strand.
GATTAATAGAAAACTGAACTACAAAAGCAATCTTGGTGAAATCTTCACGGAATGATCCCCATATACAGCAAAGTAAGAAGGCTAAAACTAATTCCGATATAACCAGGGGAGAACCATACAGAGCAAATATTGATTTTCGAATATATAAATAACTATAACTGCGAGAGTTCTCAAATTTGCTCTTAATAACTTCCTCAAGTTTATAATTTACTGAAAATTGTGGAACGGATAGGATCAGAGGGAGAGGTGGCCCTCATATAAAGCAAAAGTTGATTGTGGGATATCTTAGGAACTACTCAGGTGTGTCCATCACAAACACAGTATTACTCAACAAAGTATACAACAAATAAGATTAGAGGTAGATGTAGCCCCGATATAAAGCAAATATTAGTTATTGAGGGTCAGGAGGATTTGACAAAAATTCCCTTTTAATACACGTCATGATTAGTGAAATTTGTTTCGAGATCTAGGACTTTGAACTTTTTGTGCAGCAAAGCGCACCGGGTAAAAACTAGCATGGAATAAAATGAAAGTAAAAGAAAATTTTACATTGTAATCAGCAGTTATTCAATTTACAAATTAAATTTTTTTTGCACCCCTCATCATGAATACAATCAATAAGTAAATGAGAAATTATACACATTGTTACATACGTACATCCTGAGATACATTTTACACATATTGAAAAATTCGGTCAGGTTTTTTACTTTTTTATGTATTTTGAACATTTGAGCATTAATTTATGTCGTGTATATTTACTGTTTACAAGTTTTTATCTGTTTTTTTTTTTTTTGTATTCCATATTGAAGGCCACCCTCATCGACAGGACAAGTTAATGTACTGGGTCCTTGATATTACAATATTGAAATTAGTTATTGAAATGTTAAGGAAAAACTTTATGAATGCTGGCAAATAATTTCATTTTTATTGAAGTTCACTTCAATGATTTAAATTCAATATTTCTTTTTTTGTGAAAATGTAAAAAAAAACTTCTTGAAAAAAAATTTTAATTTGAAGTTTTTATTTGAAGATATAAAAATAATTATTTTTTCTCAAAAAAGTTTCTTTTCTATACAATTTTATATGAAACGTCCATAAAGCTTTTAATTTCATAATTGAGGTTTTCCAGTGAAAAGATTTCATTAAAAAAATTATAAAAATAAAAAATTTCATGGAAATGATGAATTAAATAAAACTTATCTGATAATACTCTTAAAAACGAAATTCTCTCTCTCTCTCTCTTTCTCTTTTATTATAATATTTTTCTCATTTCACATTTAAAACAATAAGATTGTTTATTGTTTCACACAGTGTAAATAGTTGCAAGCTCAGCCATTGTTTTTGTAGCAATTAAGCACCGATTGGGAGTTAATTTCTTGCACCACAAATATCCTGGATCACCAATTCAAAGGTTCTACGAAGGCCTTGCAGTTGTCCAAAAAAGTTTATGGTTCTAAAGTTACACAGTATCGTTCTTTATACCCTTCACCCATCTATTTGGTTGGGGTATTATGCGTTTATGCTAATGTTTGCAACATACAGAAAAAATTGTGTAACATCTATTTGTAAGTATATCGTTCGACACTGGATCACTTTTCGTGTCAAGTTAACGATGTCCGTCTATCTGTCCAGATAACTGACCATGAAATCGTTGTGAAAACTCTAAAGTTCAAAACTTTTGCGATATATCAATGAAATTTTGTTCATGTTATTATTTTGGCTCAAAGAGTTCGACATGTTCGGTTCAATGTTATAGATACCTCTCATACAAATGTCTTCCCGTAATGGGGTTTTAAGGTCATAAAAGTCCTAAATGTAAAGCGATTTCAATGCAATACAACAAAAATAAGTTTTACATTATTCTAAGACAATGTGCTTAATTATTCAAGGATCGGTCCATTACTTCTCATAGGTCCCATACAAGCCCCCTTCCAAATATCACTCTGATGAGTTAAATCTCATATATAATGTAATAAAAATTGGTCACGTTAGAGAAAGAAAAGCATAAATTGATGTGCGAAATTTTACAAGGGTTGATTCATAATTCCTTTCAGCTTTCAACGTGGTGTAGGGTATTAAATAGTCGGTCTTGACTTACTTTAATATCTTACTTGTTTGTTTAATTTATTTTCGGTTATCAAACCATAAATAGTTTTTACGATTTAAAAAAAATCATGGATAACTTTAGAGCTTCAGCCGCCTTGTTCTAATAAAATAATATTTGAGAACCTCCAAACGAGTTGGAAAGCTCGTAAAGAATGATATATATTTTTTTGAAAAAAGTTGTTCCAATATTATTGAATAATTTAAAGAAAAAAAAAACGTTTTGTGATGCCTTTTTATAGAACTCATACTGTTCATACTATGCAAATTCAGACTTGGAACTGCTTTGTTACGAATACAAAAAATAATGGCTGAACAAGCGTAATTTCAAAATATTAAATGACATAAAAGGCAACACTTTAAGGGGATTCGCATTTATTTGTTTTTTCAGCAAATACTTTGTGACAAAAACTAGCAAAGAGTTTCAGACTACTGATTATGTTTTTGTAAGAACAGCAAAGTTATGACTAAACAAGCAATTTAATGCGTAATGTGATGATAGTGAAAATTATTGGCAGAGTAACTCATGACACGACACCATGTTAAACTCTCATTTAGTTTTTTCTTAGTAAAATAAAATTACTCTCTTCATATGTAAAGAGATCTTTACACATGATGAGAGCTTCATTTATGCACACAAAAACCTAAATCATTTTTAAAGCTCCCAACGGTAATAAGAAACTTCATCGAACGAGGTTTAATGATTTAATCGTTTCCTAAGGGAATTGTATTCTTTAGAGTCTACACAATGGATTTTGTAAAGAACTGATATCGAAACCATTTTGAATGCTTGGCCAATTTTTTGTATGACCAATTGTTTTTTTTTTTTAATTGAAAATATATAATAATTTTAGTTCCACTTTTTTCTGGTCACTAATTTTAATTAGATTAAAAATATATTATTTTGTTTGATATTAAACATAATAAGTGACATGATTTTCAAATGTAACAACAAATAAACAAATAATACTTGCGTTAAAAGTTTACATGAAAAATGTGTGCTAAGAATTTTTGGATCTCACTCCTTATCACCAAAAAAACTGTGGAACTGTAATAGGTTTCATATTAACAGAACTCATAATCTCGTTATTTTAAAGAACATTAATTATGTTTATTCTCTCTTACACTCACTCTCTCTCTCTCTCTTAAATACTCTTCTCTTATTCTTATCAGTATTGAGCTGTAATTACCATTATCAAATACAAACTGTGAACCAAAATAAAAAATTTTTATTTTATTAATTTCATTATTGTTTGAAGAGACTAAACATAAACTTATAAAATTAATTACAAATCTTTAGATTCACCAAATATCCCAAATTTAAAAATGAAAGTTTTTCTCACAACTTTAGTGATTTTCTGTTATTTCAGCTCTGTTTTATCAACGGTAAATATATATAAAAATCCAAATAAAATAAATTTAATTTAATCTAATAAAATAATAAATTCCAGAGCATTTTCGATGAATTCAGATTAGCTGATGATGAGTGCAAAAAAGAACAAAATCTTTCTGCCGAAGAAGCCAGTCAACTCTTACAATCTATAAGTGATCCCACATTAGCTACTAAAATGTATTTTAATTGTTTTTTAGAAAAATTAAAATTCCTTAAGGATAATACGCTGCAAGAGGACATTATTTTAAGAAAAGCTGATTATTACAGTGATGCCGGACATCTGAAGAAATTTGTAAACAATTGTAAACATATTCAGGGAGAAGATCAATATGACACAGCTGTCAAATTGGGTGCTTGTTTTCATAATTTAAATAGAAAATAAAATTTAAAATTCTGAAAAAATAATAAATAAATAAATTTAATTTGAGATTTGTGAAAACAAAAACAAAAAAATAATTATCAGCTTTAAATTTCGAGGTCAGACTTAACAAAAACAAATTCAAACATTAAGATTATTAAAAAATATTAAAAAAAACGAAAAAAAAAATTAAAATAAAATTTAAAAAAAATAAAAACTTTCTGAAAAAAATTGTGAAAATTTCCTAAAAAATATTTTTTGGGAAAATTTCCTATAAAAATATTTTTTTGTGATAATTTCCTATAAAAATATTTTGTTATGAACATTTTCTATAAAAAATTTTTGTAAAAATTTTCTATAAAAAAAAAAATTTGTGAACATTTTCTATAAAAATTTTTTTTCTGAAAATTTTCTATAAAAAATTTTTTTCTGAAAATTTCCTATAAAAATATTCTTTTGTGAAAATTTCCTATAAAAATATTTTTTTGTGATAATTTCCTATAAAAATATTTTGTTATGAAAATTTTCTATAAAAAAATTTTTGTAAAAATTTTCTATAAAAAAAATTTTTGTAAAAATTTTCTATAAAAAAAATTTTTGTGAAAATTTTCTATAAAAAAAATTTTTTGTGAAAATTTTCTATAAAAAAAATTTTTGTGAAAATTTTCTATAAAAAAAATTTTTGTGAAAATTTTCTATAAAAAAATTTTTTCTGACAATTTTCTATAAACATTTTTTTCTGACAATTTTCTATAAACATTTTTTTTTTCTGAAAATTTTCAAAAAACAATTTTTTCTGAAAATTTTCTAAAAAATTTTTTTTTCTGAAAATTTTCTAAAAATTTTTTTTTTCTGAAAATTTTCTAAAAATTTTTTTTCTGAAAATTTTCGATAAAAAATTTTTTTCTGAAAATTTTCTATAAAAATTTTTTTTCTGAAAATTTTCTATAAAAATTTTTTTTCTGAAAATTTTCTATAAAAATTTTTTTTCTGAAAATTTTCTATAAAAATTTTTTTTCTGAAAATTTTCTATAAAAATTTTTTTTCTGAAAATTTTCTATGAAAAATTTTCGATAAAACATTTTTTTCTGAAAATTTTCGATAAACAATTTTTTTTCTGAAAATTTTCGATAAAAATTTTTTTCTGAAAATTTTCTATAAAAAAATTTGTGTAAAAATATCTTATAAAAAGAAAATTTTGTATAAATTTTCAATAAAATGTTTGTATAAATTTCAATAATGCAAATTTTTTCGTGTCTACAAATAATCCTTCTTTGAAAGCCAATTAATCTTTTGTTTCCTTTCATGCAGTTGCCATATGTTTATCCAGATTTTAGTGATGTTAATTATTAGAAATAGAAACTAGAATAACATAACCTAAAATAAATATTATTTTTCCTGTCACTTTTGCTATGACATTTATTGTAACAATATTTTATCTTACAAATTCAGCAAGATAATTTATAACACTAAAAAATAGTATAAATATTAGAATTTCAGCAACTGAAATTTAGCACATTTTGTTAAGAAAAGGGTCTTCGATTGTAACCCAGGTCATATGTTTTTTTGCAGCTTTTAAAAGTAACTACAAAATTGATACTAAACATAATTCCCATAACTATGTTTTGTTTTTCATAGAGGGAGTAATAGTAATAATAATAATATAACATTTTCTAAAGCCCTTTTTGGGTTGATGGTAAATAACCTTTTTTGGAGAAAAACAACATTTTCAGTTTTTTATGTTCTACAAAGTCATAAGTTGTTTTGGGGTTTCTTTGAAAGAAAATTATCCTTTAATCCAAAATTTCCCATAGTTTTTCTTAGCAAAAAGTCGTTATCATCCTTTTCTAGCTTAACTTCTTTACACTTTTGCTCGTTTAGAAAAAAAGCTGACAAAATCGAAAAAACATGTTATGGTTTTCGGTTTGTTAGTTTCAATATATTAAAGGAAAAAATCCCCAAAAATTTATTTATGAAAATGTTTTTGTTTATGAAGGTACTCGAAAAAATTCGCATAAGTGTAAAATTTGGAACATTAAAACATATGTCAGCAGTTATGATGATACATTTTTGTGTTTTTCTGCTCAATAGTTTCAAGTAGTTGTGGCAGGACTCACAAAAGAAAAAAACATAATAAACAATTTTTATTTTCCTCTCCTCTCCTTTGCATTAAATTTTTTTTCTTAACGAAATTTTCCAAAAATATTACGTTGAGTCTTAAGTATAATAACCCAAATAGTTTTGCTTAAAAAGACGTTAAATGGTTTAGTTTTATTAAAACAAGGATATTAAAATTTCATATCCAGGACGGAAATAATAAAACTATAAAAAAATTTGTAATTAATACTTTTCAGAAAAATATTGAATTTAGGTTTCCATATTTTAATTAATAAAAATGCGACATTTTGTAGTGAAAAGGTGATGATACATAGTATGGGAATATGGTCCGGATAATTAATTAAAACAAACGTTCTAAAGAGAGAGACTAAGAGCAAAACTTAGCACAAATATTGCTACTTCATGATGTTGGGAAGGTCATGAAATATACTTACAGTTAAGAATTTTATATTCAAATGTGCCGAATCCTTGTTATCCTCCATCATGTACATGTGAGAGACGACATTAACATTAATTCAAATATATTTAAACATTCAAATTTAACAGTTATACAAATGACTTCTCATAGCGAATACAGTGATATATATTCCTATAAAACGCAACACATTATGCAGATGTTTGTAACGGACCACCACTGTTTGACTCAGAATTTCTTGCTGAGTCGATTTAAACATGTCCATCCGTTTGCCTTGCTGTCGCAGGTCGCAGTTTTGAAAATATCTTAATGAATTTTCTCTCGTAATATTATTTTAGTACAAGCACGATGTCTGTTGAATTGGTTATTATCGCTCCGTTTTTTCAAAAGTAGCAGTTGTTGTACTACTATTGTAGTAAGAATATATTATATTACATTATATTATATTATATTATATTATATTATATTATATTATATTATATTATATTATATTATATTATATTATATTATATTATATTATATTATATTATATTATATTATATTATATTATATTATATTATATTATATTATATTATATTATATTATATTATATTATATTATATTATATTATATTATATTATATTATATTATATTATATTATATTATATTATATTATATTATATATTATATTATATTATATTATATTATATTATATTATATTATATTATATTATATTATATTATATTATATTATATTATATTATATTATATTATATTATATTATATTATATTATATTATATTATATTATATTATATTATATTATATTATATTATATTATATTATATTATATTATATTATATTATATTATATTATATTATATTATATTATATTATATTATATTATATTATATTATATTATATTATATTATATTATATTATATTATATTATATTATATTATATTATATTATATTATATTATATTATATTATATTATATTATATTATATTATATTATATTATATTATATTATATTATATTATATTATATTATATTATATTATATTATATTATATTATATTATATTATATTATATATATTATATTATATTATATTATATTATATTATATTATATTATATTATATTATATTATATTATATTATATTATATTATATTATATTATATTATATTATATTATATTATATTATATTATATTATATTATATTATATTATATTATATTATATTATATTATATTATATTATATTATATTATATTATATTATATTATTATATTATATTATATTATATTATATTATATTATATTATATTATATTATATTATATTATATTATATTATATTATATTATATTATATTATATTATATTATATTATATTATATTATATTATATTATATTATATTATATTATATTATATTATATTATATTATATTATATTATATTATATTATATTATATTATATTCGGAAGCAATATTTTAAACAGAGTTTTAAATAGGCGAAGCAGATAATATAATATCCTAAATTACAGAAGATTATATAAGAACTAGAATGATTTCAATAAGAGTTTCTTCTAAATTTTGTTGAAGAGGATATTTTAATGATTTTTAACTCGCAATAATTCATTTTAAACTAGATAATGATTTGAGGTTAAAAACGATTTTAAGCTTTAAAGGTTAACAAATAATCCTGAATGAAACCGCAATTTTTATAATAATAAACAAAGTGAAAACCAGAAAAAACAAAAGAAAAAAACTTTTAACATTTACAAATAGTAATTTCAGCAAATTAACCAGAAATAAATAGAAAACAAGGTAAATAAATAAAAATTCGAAAAAAAAAACTTGTTAAAGTAAAAAACAAAAAGTTTCAATTCAGTCAGTAAAATAAGCAGCATTTTCTGAAGTCATTAGAGTAAAAAATATAAAATAATAACGAAACGAAAAAAAAAACTTTGTTTAAAATAATAACATCAGTTTAGTAATAAAAAGAGTTTGTACAAAATTGTAGAAACAAATTTTAAAACAACAACTAAAATAGAAAAAAAATAGTTAGTGAAAAAACAAAAATAATTCCAGGAACCAAGTCAACAGAATATTGTAAAGCTGTTTGAAAAGTTTATTTTTATACCCTCCACTAACACAAGTGATGAAGAGGGTATATTAACATTGTCATTCCATATGTAACACTAAGAAGGAATCACATCAAACCCCATAATGTGTGTATATATATTTTTACACCAAATCTAAATCTGAGTCGATTAAGATATGTCTGTCTGTCCGTATGTCTGTCTGCCTGTCCGTGTGTCTGTTGTAGTCCTGAAAAGTTCCTTATTTGAAATCAGCAAAATAGATTCAATATATCAAAAGAACTAGATCGATATCTAAGACAACCTCTTAGTTCCAGCGAAGAATTTTCGTAAAACTATTAATTATAAATCATCAAATATGATCTTCATAATCATTTCAAAAATTATCAAAATCGGTTCAGTAGAAAAAGATAAAGCCCAGAGTATAACTTATTTTAGGACTCATTTAGTGTTCGTGTGTTATATTTAAAAACATTTATATTTTATATACGTTTGTGAATGTATGTGTGATTTTGTATGTGGGAAACATAACGTATTTATTTACATGCATTTTTGGTGGAGGGTATTGAAGATTCGGCATGACTGAATATGGTTTTCGTACTTGATTGTGTTTAGTGTTGTAAAAAGTAGTTTTCCAAACACGTTTTCAGATGTACATCTGGGAAATGATTTTTTGTTTTTATTTATTTTTTTTTTTTGCTTTTCGATAGAAAAGATACAGTCAAAGGAATGAAAAATATTGATAACAATAATAATTAGTGAGTCACATCGGTCGTAATTTTACAGATCTGTTTTTGTACATCTTTACTAGTGAAGGGTATTAGAGATTCGGCATTGTTGAATGTATTTCCTTTTCCTTATTTTTTGTTGTTTATTTCGTTTGGTTTTCGTGTCAGTGTGTTCACGTTGAAACTTTGAAGGGTCTGTAATTTATTTACCTGTAAGGTCAAACAGTCAGTTAGTTCACTATTATACTACAGATTCAAGAACTTCACTTTTTATTTGATAATTTTTTTTTGAACTTATTTGTTATTGTAACAGGGAAATGGGGGTTTTATTTTTGTTTTGAATTTTTTTTGTAAATTTTTAAACAGACTTTTCATTTTAAAATAAGTAAATGAAAAGTTAAAGTCTGTCAAATCCGACTATGTAAAACCCTACACCACATCATTGGTTGTAAATGGCTGATACGAAAAATTTATGAATATTTGCTTTATGTGGGAGTTACCTTTCCCCTGATCCTATTCGCCCTATATATGAAAATGCGTTTTTAAGTTTCTTGGAAGGAGGCTTGTATGGGACTTTTAGCAATTAATGGACCTATTTTTGCTTACATTTCTCTTAATTTTATCAAATATTACTATACCCATGTATATGTGTGTATTATACGTTTCAAAGCAATATTTGGAAGGGGATCGCGTGGGATCTATGGTAATGGATCGCTCCATGTATAATTTGATAGAACATTAGATAGACATTATATTCATAGGCAAAAAAGCCCCATTCCTAAGGAACGTTAATATGGGGCCTAAATAAAATAGTCGAAATCTTCAAAACTGCGACTTGTACCTTGCCAACAAGCTTTACGCGGCCAGCCAGACGGACGAATGAACATGGTTTAATCGACTCAGGAAGTAATTCTGACTCGAGCGGTACAAACATCTGCACAAACCATCCACCTATAATGGTATAAAGTATATATATTTTTTATAAAGATTTGTTTCACTACCAAAAGTTCCTGTTCCTTTTTCTGTTATATGAAAAAGTTGGAAAAATCATTGAGTGTGAGAATTAAATTGGACAAAATGTGTGAGACTTAATGAAACTCATCTCAATAAAAAAATATTTCTCTGATTATTTCCAACGAATATTTACCCGGGAATAAAACTACACATTTTTTAAATATAAAAAATATTTCACAATTTAATATTTTTCATATAAAGGAATTCATATTTGACGCTCATTCTAGATTGATTATGTGGTGGCTCAACTTTTGGAATTGATAGACGAATTTAATTGTGACTCAAAAAAATTCTCTTCAAAGGATATAAACTAATTAATATATATATAAAAATTTAATCATTTGATGCATAAACTACAATTTGTAGTATCAAAGTCAAAAAAGAAATTAAAAAAAATATTTCAACAAAAAATATTTAAAAATGTTACAGCTTAAATTAAGTTATTATACCCTTCACCAGCTGATGTGGGAAAGAGGTTATATTGACGTTGTCATTCCGTGTGCAACACTTATAAGAAATCATCTCAGGCCCCATAATGTATATATATATTTGCATCAAATCTAAATCAGATTCACAATAATTAGCTAAGCGCTATGAAATTTGGCCTGAACATTTATTTATAGTCCTGAAAAGTTTTCTACTTAAATTATAAACCGACAAATTAGCATTACAATTTGTCATAATATTAAGTTATATGTACTTCATTGTTATTCGAAAAACTTATCAAAATTATTTATGATTATATGTGTGAGTGTGTATGTAGAAACATAACATATTTCCTTAACATGCACTTGTAGAAGAGGGTATTGATGATTCGGCATAGCCGATTAAAGCATTTTTACATGTTTTTGCATATTGTTAGAGGTGGAGGGTATTCAGGATTCTTGCACTGTCGAATGTAATATTCCTGCCTGTTTTCTTTCCAAAATTTTGTGTTAAAACAATTTTATCTTAACGATGTATTTTTATTGTGCATTAATACAGTCATTTTTGTGAACAACTACTTTCTTTGATATAAAAATGAATGTATCGCATTTTTTGACATTCCAATTGTTGTTACAAGTATACAAATTTCAATTGCATATAAAAAAATATATGAAAATTGCACAGAATGCTGCAATTTTATTTTATTTATGCACATGTTGATGTCAAAATGTTGCTGTTGTTGTTATTGCATCTTTTGTGATGGGAAAAAAATTTCTTTTATTTTATTTATTTATGTTGGAATTGTGTCACGTATTTGTAACATTTGCCACGATTGTGATTGTTTCAAAGAAAAATGCGTGTTTTTAATTTAAAAAAACTAATGGAGATATTTATTTATGTGTTTGTGTGCCTTCATATGTGTAAATATGTGTTCTTCTGTAAAATGCTTTTATTTTTTGACAGGCAAACAACTGTCAAGTAAAATAAAGGATTTTTTAAATGTTAAAAGGAAGCAAATATAACCATATTGCGGTGATATTGAAGTTTCAATTATTTTGCAGTAGTTTTTGAATGGAAATTATAGAACAAAATGTATCTGTCGGTAACTGGTTAGCTAATAAGTGAAATATGGTAAAACTATCCAGGATTTCGGTCTAGAATAAAAAAAAACTCTTTATTTAATTTAAAAAATTTTAGTAAAATTTTCACTTAAAAGGAAAGTAATTTTTATAAAATTTTGTTACAATATTGAAAGAAATCGGGTCAAAAATGTTATATGCTCAAAAAATTCTTAACACACATTATTCGTTAAAACTTTTAACCCATATATTATTTGATTTCTCTTTATCAAGTTACCTTTGCAAACAATCTGATTCAAATGTTATTCTGATTCAAATGAGTTACCAGATAAAATTGAATACTAAAATTATTAAATAGTTTCAGCAAAACCCAACTTGGTCCTATAAAAAGTTAGATAAATATTCAAAAGTTTGCGCGCTAAACTGTTTTCAATGATATTAAACACTATTTAGAGAGATTGTCCGATATAAAACCTCGTTAAGATGGAAAGAATGGTTCACAAGATGCTTCTTAAGCAAAATAATATTTTCAAAAGAGTTTCCAACACTTCTGATAGGAAAGCAGCCTGGTTACCTTGGTTCCTGACGGGATTAGCAGTTTTAGGAACCAAAATGAAGTCGTTTTTTCTAAAAGAAATATACTTTGTTCATATTGGTTCATTTTTGGAAATTACCAGGTTAAAAAAATTTTTTTTGGTGCCGATGCTCGTGGTAGTATTGAAGAAATGTTTAGGACCCAAAACCAGTCAAACTTTTCCGAAAAGTTCTTGATATGATAAGCAATATACAGTTGCAACAAAAGAGGCTGATCATTGGTTCAAAATTGACATCAAGGGAAGGCTGCTTCTATTCATTAGACTTCATAATGTGTCATAATTTTTTGTATCCTGTCATTACGGTAAAGAAGTCCTTGATAGGAACAAGAACAATAATGTAATATTTGGTACAAATGCATTATTGTTTAGAGGCAAATCATCCCAACTGCCACGAGCTAATGCCAGTGGAGAGATATAGGGCTCTTGTTAAAGAAATGAAGAGCACAGAAAAGGTGTCCAAAAGTAGATTTTAAACAGAGATGGACCATCCGTTCATGCAAAGTAGCAGAAATCACTTCAAAAGTGTTAATGGAAGGGTTTTCCAAAAATATTTAGAGTTTTATTAAAAGTCAAAATATTATTTTTTGTAAATTGTGTTCATATATGTGAGAATTTTTCCATCTCACTTCCTTCCTCAAAACGAACTTAATTTTAAGTCACTTAATAACGAAAATATATTTCATACAATCATTTAATATGATAAAATCCTTTGAGGTCAAATATTTGTTTTTTTTTCTTTTAAATTCTCGTTTATCCACTGTCACAAAAAAATGATTTATTTTTCACGAGTTTAAGTTACAATTTGAAAATGAATATAACGTTGTCAGAAATGACACCTCAGTTTGTGTAACTAAAGGTAAAATAATGATATAAAATTTAAATATGTTAAACAAAATAAATTGCATTTTATTTGCGAAGAGTTGAATGAAAATTTAATTAACTAAAAGTAAATTCTATAGAAAATTTCGTGGAAATTTAAATGAAAATTAAACAAAATAAATGAAAATGAGCTTCAAAAGCAACAATTTTTTAAAGTAAAAAAGGATAAAAATAATGACATTCACATCATTGCCGTTTGACAGCGATAAAGTCTGTTCGAGTGAAAAAGTTTTAGGGAATTAAAAATTAATATTAAAAATACAGTAAAATTCCCTTTAGATAACACACTTAAATGCATTTAGCATATACAGCATCATCAGGTATATTGTAGGAAGCCCAATTGTATAAGATATATTGGAAACTTCAATTCTGTGGACCATCGCTACTAATTATATCGTATAACATTAAAATGCCGTATTTTTGAGACAACTGATTAAAATTTTACAAGACAATTGCTGAGCAGTCTCTGATTTCATTTGGAAATCTTTAAGCTCCCAAGTCATCAGGAGGTTAATGAGTGTGCATCCAAAATTGACTATCTATTTTTGATATAAGAATAATTTTTTATCAAAAAAAAACTCAAAAAATATAAAAATATATACCGACGTCGACTGTTCCTTACGTAATATATCCCTAATAAGAGTCCATTCCACTGTAGATGGTTGGTGTATTATGTTACGCAGATTAGGTTATGACACGAACAATTAAGGAATATACATAGAACATATTTAAAATTCCGTTTGTAACTCTACCACTATTATAAGCTGCTATTACTGCTCCAAAAAATAATTTTCCCAATCGATTTTATTTTAGCCTACCTGTCTCTCAGTCTGTCCATTCGACTTTTCAAACGGTTTTTTAGAAATGATTCCGTAACTTCTAAATCGCTACAGATATCTTCATAAAATTTAACATGTTAATAACTATGATGTTTCCAAGTTGATTTAGAGGATCACAACACCATAACTAATATAAAGGTTGATTAATACTCCAACAAATTTAATCATTTTTTGTAAAAATATCAAAATGTTTGAATTATTTTCAAACGGAAAATAAAGCCGAATTGGCTTCAAGCCAAGATCTGCCACAAATCTTATTCATTAAAATCTTATACTCAGTTTTGGACTGTCGGTCCATGATTTTAAATAGCAACTTATAAATCTCACACACGTAAATAATCACAACAGTGCGTAAACAATTAACTTAAGCATAAATAACAAAACAAAATTATACGAGGGATTTCTCACAACTTTTCGTAGGTAGTATAACCAACAGTATGGTGTAGTGTTTTCCTAAAATGTCTTAAAAAAAATCATAATAAGATATAAAAATTATATCATTGAATTTTGGATTATGACTCAGGTCCGCTTGCAATCAAAATTCATAGATTTAAAAGGAGATTTAAAATATAAAATTTTATATATTTTAAAAAAATTGTTGAACCTATTTTTAGTCCGTTAACTGTTAAAGAAACTAAAAAGAATCAAGGATAAAAAATTTAAAATGAAAATAAATTGTTTTTCAACTTATAATTGAATTATTGGCAATTTTTTCATAATCAACAAACTAGAGGTGGCCAAAGTTGGGCGCTCATCGACTAGTTAAAGACTCTTTCCCTTTTAAATCAACACGAGAAAATCTCAGCTATCATCATTGCAATCAGATATCTCTAATGGTTCAACTGTTATAAAATTGTTTCCATAAAATCGATTTGGATACACATTGTAGCATTACACACTGAACGACAAAGTTACATTCTATCACCCCTCTTACTCATGGGAACACATTATAAAGGTTAAAGAAGTTATAATTCTCTCAAAAATTCAAATTTCTTTTTTATAAAAAAAAATATATGTATTTTTTTCTGATGTAACACACCACTGTATCTTCTTGAAACCTGTTGATGATGGAAGATATAAAAAAATATATTGAAAAATTTCCTTAATCTGTGGGCGTAAATACATATGTATAAATGTTTTTTGATAAATATTTAATATTTATTACTTATACGCTTAGAAGGTCATTGTTTATTAATGGAAATTGTTTTCTTTTCTCTATTTATGTCACTTTGTTGCTTAACATTTTTAGCAACTGGTGGCGGATGAGTAATAATTCAATTGCAAAATAAATATTACTTAAACTTGCAAAAACACACATGTACATATACACACAAAATAGACTACTTAAACAAACAATTTATAAAATTTTAAAATACTTCACTGTCATAAGACACTCTAGAACACGTTTCTATTGAGAAGAAAATGTTTGTAAAAGAAACTAAAGATACTTTTTTACAAAAAAAAAAAAAAACAAGTAAAAATTTTATAGTCGGTCAACCTCGACTATGTAATATCCTACATCTACTACGAAAAATTTATAACCGACTCTCGTATAATTTGCTTATGCTTATGTGTGAAATAAATTATTATGGTTATAACATTTAAGTGAAAAGTAGGTTTATATGTAATTAAATTGACTTAGGAAGTGATTGTGAGTCGTGATAAGTAAGTGATAGTAAGAATAATTTTTTACAAATATCTGCACAAACGCATAATACCCCCACAACCAATAGCGTTGTAGGGTATACAAAAATACGTTTTCTGTCTTTATTTTTTATTTCTGCTGTAACAGATGTTACCCAAAATGTGAATTCTATCCATCCATTTCCATTCAAATATTTGCTTAAAATAGACAAAAATTTTAAGAAAACATAAACGTTTCTTTATCCTCTTGTTAAATGGAGCCTTTCTTTAGACATGTGTTTGCTAGAAAACATTTAAAATATGATAGGAGATAGCGAGAGAGAGAGAGAGAGTGGAAGAGTAAGAGAGAATGAATATATTATAATACGTGAGAAAATGTTGCCAGAAGAATTGTGTTTAATATGGGTAACAATTTAATCTTTTACAATGACATTTTTATGATTGTAGAAATGTTTGGTTGCCATTCAGAACATATTATTTTTCACATACTTAGTTTTTATAAATAGAAATATAATAGTCATAAAGCTGGCATATTGGCAAATATTGAAAAAAACTGAGGTTTTTTGATTTCAATTTCTGATTTTAAATTTTATTAAAGTTTTTTGTAAAAAAAAAAAAAAAAAAAAATAATAAAAATTTAAATTTTATTTTTTTTTTTTTTTAATTTATGGAGAAATTGTTGGAAAAAAGGAAAAAAACAACTTTTGTTTTAATGTAAATATTTTTTCTTTTGACACAAACAAATATTATGCTTGAGGCAAAATGAAACTAACACCATAAACATTTTACAATATATATTGTGTACTACAAAATTTAATACATATGGCCCATTTCCTGCAAGCAAAGGCATAACTCAAAAAATCAATTTTTTTCAGAATATTTAATTTTTTAATAGAAATATATTTCTTGGTATGGATGAATGAAAATTTTACATTTGTTCATTTTTTTTTTTTTTTTGGAAATAATTATTAAACTATTTGTTCTACTATTCCAAATATCACTTTTAAGGATAAAGTCTCACACATACGTGGCTTAAATTATATTAAATTAAATGTTGGAGTCTCAATAATGTACTACAGTGTTGAGAATAAATAAGAAAAATAAATTATACGAGGGTCTTTTATTGATTTTTCGTTACTGCTATTTATAACCAACATTGTGGTGTAGAGTATTACATAGTCAGGCTTCACCCACCATAAAATCCGGTACTTGTTTATAAAAATTACAATTTTTTTACTCATACGCTTCGAAGAAGAATAAAAAAATCTAAAAGAAAATGCCTAATGACGTATGATTTATTTTTGCTGCAATGTATTATATTAAATATTACTCATACGTTTCAGCAGCTGTTGAAATTCAAAATATTTTGTTGTCATATAAAAATAATATGAAATTCTTTCTATAAGAAAAATCTCTTATGTTACTGTGCAATTTCTTGTAGTAAAGCAGATTCATATTAGAAAAACACTGTTAAATAAAATTATATTTTGAAATAAATAAAAAGAAACTGTAAATGACAAGAAATCAATATATTTTTTTGTAAAGTAATTGAAATTTCAATTTTTTCTCGATGATTTATAGTTGTTTTCACATTTTGCATTATTTTGTTCGAAATGCAAAAACTAATAAACTCTCAGTATATTTATTGCTATTTTTTTCTTTTTGGCTAAAAGCCAAATATTAAAGTTTGAAGAATTTACAAATTCCTCTATACAATTTTTAAACGTTTTTAAATATTTTTGTAAATAAAAATAGTTTTAGTTAACTAAGTTGGAGAATAATGTATAGAAAAATGGTGTCA
>PYHX02000494.1:4232692-4299258 GCA_004302925.2 Cochliomyia hominivorax
CTTCTTACAAAAATGAGTGAAATAGTAAAAGTCAAAACTGTTAGTTAGTGACAATTTCCGCTTTCCAAGTGATTACAAACACCAGACACATAATTTATTCATTTTGTTTAATTTTATTTTTAATTTACTTTTTTCATTTAGTTTTTTTTTACTACGAATTAACAATTTAAATTTTGAAAACAAAAGTGCGTTAACCCTTTTTATTATTATTTTAATTTTTGTTTTAATTTTTCATGTACAAATTTGTTAAATAATTTCTTTGTTTAATTTTTTATTACAGTTGTTTTAATAAAAAATAGACACTAAAAATTAACGGAAGTTTAGAATTTAAATTAAAATGTAAAATTTTAAAGTTTTTAAAAAGAAGAATAAAAGACATGAAGCAAAATCAACGTTGAACATAGTTGATTTGTGATTGTAGTTGAAATAATACTGAACATATTAGAATCTTTCGATATTAATATATAAAACTATACAACGATAAATTTTTAAATTACTTTTAAGTAGCAAAATTTCAAGAAAATTCTCAAGAAACTATATTTACCGCTAAACAATGTTAAATTAACATTTTTTTATTTATGAAGCAAAATCATAATGAAAAAGTATACAATTTTTATTAAACATCATTAATTAATTTTACTTTAATGTTTTCTCTGTGTAGGGTCACATGTTGTTATATATTTTTTCAGCTACACGATCACTGATCTTTAAATAGTTTTCCATAATCCAGTTTGTTTTTTTAACAAAATTTATTCATAAAATTTTTTTCTTATTTATTTATTTATTATTTATTTATTTATTTATTTATTTAATTTTAGTAGTTCTAATTCAGTTCTAGTTCAGTTCTAGATCAGTTCTAGTTCCGTTTCTAGGTCAGTTCTAGTTCAGTTCTAGTTAAGTTTCTAATTCAGTTCTAGTTCAGCTCTAGATCAGTTCTAGATCAGTTCTAGATCAGTTCTAGTTCCGTTTTAGGTCAGTTCTAGTAAGTTCTAATTAAGTTCTAATTCAGTTCTAATTAAGTTCTAGATCAGTTCAATTTCAATTCTTGTTCAGTTTCTGCTTCAGTTCTAGTTTCAGTTCTAATTTCAGTTCTAGATCAGTTTCTAGATCAGTTCTAGATCAGTTCTAGATCAGTTCTAGTTCCGTTCTAGTTCAGTTCTAGTTAAGTTCGAATTCAGTTCTAAATCAGTTCAAGTTCAATTCTTGTTCAGTTCTGCTTTAGTTCTACTTCAATTCTTAATTAACTTATTAACTGAGGTAGAGGTGATTTCCACCTCAGTGTACCTTTAGTTCAGTTCAGTACTGGTTCTAATTCTATTTAAGTTCAGTTCTTGTTCAATTCTATTTCTACTTCTAGTTTAGTTTTAGTTCTCTTTCAGTTCTAGTTCACTTATAAAGCGCTTCTAACACAGTACACCTTTAGTTCAGTTCTAATTTTAGTTCAGTTCAGTTAATATAAAGTTCTAATTCAGTTCTAAATCAGTTCTAGTTCAGTTCGAATTCTCTTCAAGATCAGTTTCTTATTCCCGTCTACTTCAGTTCTAGTTGATTTCTATTGTTCAGTTTATTCCTACTTCAGTTCTATTTTGGTTCATTTTTTCTTAATTAAATTCAAGACCAATTCTAATTGATTACTTATATTGTTGTAATTCACTACAAGATCAGTTCGAGTTTTTCCTTTATATAGATCATGATCAGATTTAGTTCAGTTCAACGTTTTGATGGTTGTTTTTTCAGATTTTAATTTCAGTCTAAAGAGTCCAACTTTAGAATTCCCTTATTAACAAAATTTTATGAAACAAGCACCTGCGATCTTCTCTTTTGTCTCTTTCTAACGTTATTCACCCTTTCAAATTATCACTTCTTCTCACGTGTTTAAATACACACGTAAATAAATAAAATAAATAAATCTTAAATTAAGCAAAAATTGTGAAAAAATTATTATTAAAAAAATAAAAATAATAAAAATCGGGGAAAAACTTTATTTATTTAACAAATAGAAAATCAATATTGAAATTGTTTATAGATCCTACAAAAAAAAATAATAATAAACTAAACTCTCTTTCTCTCTCTCGCTCTCGTAAGTTCAAGTATTTGACAGATAAATAGTTTTTTTACACCTTTTTGCTGTTAACTTGACTAAATATTAGTTAAGCTGCTTTAATTGTTAATATTCGTCATTTCGAATATAAACAAAATCATTTTTGTTGTCTTCTTTTTTTAGTTTTATTTTAGTTTTTTCTATATTTTTTTTTTTTTTTGTTATTTTTTGAATTTAACGCCAAATAAAAATCTGCGTTGTTTTCAATGAAATAGAAATTTGGAAAAAAAGAAAAAAATCTCTACAAAGTCAGGGCCACAAAAAAAACACATTTTTAGGAGAAAACCAGTTTATATTTATTTATTTTTTTATTTATTTTTTTTATTTGTTATAAATAAAAAAAACTATTGAAAAAACAAAAAAAGTTTCTTTTGTTAACAAAATAAGTTTCATAAAATTTATAGTTTTTTTCATAAATTTAACTTCTTTTTCCACTTCTTGTGCTGCTCTTCGTTTGGCTAAAAAAGCAATCTGGTCAATTGACAACTAAATGTTAGTAAACTACTTAAAAAAAGCTGATAATGAAGATATTTAAACTTAAAGTTTTTTTTATCTCTCAATTCTTTTACGACCTTCAACAGTTTTCTGGGTTATTTTTGTGCAGTAATTTGTCTTTTTGTTTGTTTTTGGCGATTTATGCCGAATCATAATTTTCTGTTTTTGATCTTAATTTTTGTAAACAAAATGCATTTCGTCATTGTAGTTTTGGACTGAGTTCTTGACAAATTTTTTGTAAGAAAATGAAAATCACTTAATTTCAATTTTAAACTTATTCAGGGAATCCGAATTAAAAAATAACGGCTCGATCGAGCAGAAAATGATGTTCTATTAGAGCAAATTTAAGATTAAAAGCTTTCAAATGCTGATTAAATGAATACGAAAATTAAGATCGGTTTATGAGTTATTAGAGATGTTATAGGGATTCTTAGACCTTAATATGGACTTGCGCTACTAGAAAGAATGTAACATATATAATTTGGGAAAAAATGGATCTAAATCAGATCCAATATTTTCCAAGTAATTTTAAATCTATAAAGCTCTGCTTTAATGTATTTAAACTTTAAAGATTTTATATTAAATGTTACTGAATGAAGAACTTAAAACTTGGATCTACATTAAGGCTAATTGAATGTTATTGATCTGTAATAAACATCTAATCGTGAACATATAACTATAGCAATAATTTCAGACCAGTTTATATCAGTTCAGTTCAGATCAGTTCTCCTTATTTTAGTTCAGTTCCAGTTTTATTCTAGTTCAGTACTAGTTCCTGGTACAAATACCACTTCACTGTTCTTGTACCACTCAAGGGCTTGTATACCATAGTGAATGGAAGCAGCCTTTTCTTGTAATGATTTCTTGATGTAAATTTCAGTAGTTATAGAGTCAGTTGTAACAAAAGATTCTTAAGCTTCTTTCGCTGCAACTGCATTTTGCAAATTTTCACTAGAACTTAAACTTTTCTTTAACACTCCCTCGAGTTTCAGCAGCATAAAATTGTTGACCAGGAAGTTTTGGAAAAAACTGAATACTTTCTTCTTGGAAAACTTGATTTCAATTTCGGTGCTCTCTTTTTAGCCTTTAAATTTTTAGCAATGTTCCTTTCCGGAACTTGTTGAACTTTCTTTGTTTTTAAATCTGCATTCGCTTAATCTTTTAGTACCACATAGTCCGAGCTCTGAGCTAAACGGGCTGCTGTCCAACTGGATATATTGTGAGCTCATTTGATAATGATTTCTATTTTTTGACGTCATGTGGACCATTCTTTCACTCGATACCGTAACAAATAAATTTGTAACATTTTGACGATATAACTTGAAAGCATGAAAATCGTGTGTTAAGAATTTTTCGTTTTCACTCCTTATCGATCTTAAAAACCCTTTCGATAATTATCGGTCGGATTGATCGAAAAGAAGTGTCGGGAAAAATGATATTGAGTCCATTTACATTAAAATTATTAAAAAAATGTGAACCGATTTCTTTGTTTTTCTTTCGTGAACTTATTTTTTTTAATTCTCATTTCATTATTTTTTTTATTCCTCTTTTCAGTTAATTTCTTATCTCCCAAATTTCTGCTTATTTTTTGTAACAACTTGAAATGTTCTCCACTTTATTATTAATTGCATTCCTGGGCCTAATTGTATGTGCCTTTGGTTTGCCAAGACATCTAAAGAGGTACCAAAATCTTGGTATGAATGGAAAATGGAATTTCGTTATCAATATTTGGGTATTATCGGTTTAATAGAGGATTTCACCTACAGATCAAAAGATAAAGTTGGTAAGTTGAAATTGAATTAAATTTCAACTCAAAATCTAAACAGAAATTTCTTGCAGAACTTTATAAACAACCTGGTCGCATAGCAGTTATCACTGGCGGTAATCGGGGTATTGGTTTAAGAATAGTGGAAAAATTATTAGCCTGCGATATGACAGTGGTAATGGGTAAGTGATCGATGCTAATTTAAGAGCAAAAATAATTCATTCTGAAATAATTTATAATGAAATGTGAAATGCAAATTTTTGTTTGGCCTTCAACTTTAACTGAAAAAATGCAGACTGTTTGATTGTAATCCCGTCACTTTAATCTTTTTCTAAATATAATTCTGAGGCAGAGAAAGAATTTATGTGTTCGGAATATTAAATTGTGAAATCATAAGATTGTTTTCTTTGTTCAAGCCTTAAAGTTGACTTTAATTTGAATTTGCTTTTAATATGATTTCAGGTGTACGTGATCCCAAAAGTGCTGAATTGGCTGTAAAGACTTTAGTAGATCTTGAAACCAGTGGTGGCAAATTGATCTGTGAAGAATTGGATGTGGGCTGTTTGAAATCGGTTAGAGAATTTGCTCAAAAAGTCAAAAGTAAATTTAATAAAGTGGATATTTTAATCAATAATGGTGAGTTCAAGAAATCTCTTTAAACTTCAAAAACAAAAACTTAACCGATCTCTCTCTCTCTCTTATAGCTGGCATAATGTTTGCTCCTTATAAATTATCTCCTGAGGGTTTTGAGTCTCATTTTGCCATAAACTATTTGGGTCACTTTTTATTACAACATTTATTGCTGCCTTTATTGAAAGCTGCCGGCAAAGAAGACCAACGTGCCCGTATTGTCAATGTCTCCTCTTGCGCCCATTTATTAGGTCGTATTAACTACGATGATATTAATGGAAAGTATGTTTTAAATTGTTCCTTCTTTTCCTTAGATCATTTTCTAATATTTCTCTTTATCTTGCAGAAAATACTATTATCCGGGAGCTGCTTATAGCCAATCGAAATTGGCCCAAATTTTATCTACCCGCCATTTACAAAGCCTTTTGGATGAAGAGAATGCTCATGTTCAGGTTATAGCTATACACCCAGGTATTGTCGACACTGATCTATTTGAGCATTCAGCCACCACTTCGGTTCCCCTGTTTAAAAAATTAATGTTCAAAACTCCTGAACAAGGTTCTCGTACACCTGTTTATGCTGCCATTTCTCCCAAAATCGAAGGTCAGGGGGGTTCTTATTTGAGTAATTGCCGTAAGGGACCCATTCATCCAGTCGCTTTAAATCATGAAAAATGTGAAAAATTCTTTGTTTATTCCTGCGAATTGCTGGACATTAAAAAATTCGGCTCAGAGTAATGAAGTCCTAAATTTTGACGAACTTTTAACTATAGGTTTTGTATTGAAGTGTGTGTTAAGGGGGGACAATTTTATTTTCTATTAATATTCTACATGAAACTAACATTTCGTCAGAATTCAGAACACCAACACCAAGACCAACACTCCACACCCCATTCCATTTTCAACTTAACGTATTTTATAAATATTTATATTAAAAATACAAAAACAAAAACAATATTGTATTATGTAAAGAGAAAAAAAAACAGACGTCCATATCTAGTTCTAAAATATTAATATTAAAAATAATAATGAAAAATATTTATTTAAATAATAAATAAAATTTTTTATAAAAATTTTATTGTTTTTCCTGTAAAAATTGTTAAAAAAATGGAATGAGACCTGCAGAATCCTAATTCTGCTAGAATTCAAAAATTTAGAATCTATTCGTTACATTGAGAAGTGAGATTAAAAAGTTCTTAACACAGATTGGTACTTGAAAAAGTAGGCCAAACATTCAAAGGGCTGCCGTCAAACAGTTTCTAAAGCCAAAAAGGAAATAGAAAACATTTTCAAAAAAAACTCCCAACAACATCCTGTAGAAAAGCAGCCCAGTAAGCTCAGTTCTAGGACTATTTGGTACGAGAAAGTTAAAACTATTTACTTAACTTTAATCATAACAAACAAGGAAAAGTCTAAATTTCCCAAAATGTTTTTGGAGTTGCAACCAATAGGCAATTGCGGTAAATGACAAATCAATATTTACATCAGGAAATGATTACACAAAAAGTCTGCTTCCATTCCTTAGATTTCATAATGTGTCCACTAATTTTTAACCTTACTTGGCTTCCTGTCACTATGTTAAATAAGCTCTTGAGTGGTACAAGAACAATTATGTGGTATTTGTGACAAGAAAAACAAATCCTTCAAACTGCCCGGAGTTAAGGCCAGTGGAAAGATATTGAACTCTTGTTAAAAGAGAATTGAAAGATACAAAAAGCGTGTTAAAAAGTGTGGTAGATTTTAAACGGAGTTGAACTGTTACAACGAAGTGACTGACGTTGGTAGAAACTTGTGATTAAAACTTTAATATTTTTTGTGAATTTTTATATTAACTAGCAGACCCGGGCCAACTTCGTTTCGTCTGATGGCTGGCCCATCATACGATTTAAATAGATTATTAGTAATTTCTTCTCGCCCTGTTCCCATCCGTTCTAAGTTTTGTCCAGTGGAACAGAGAAAGTAGTTGGGACCAAATTAGAGAACTCTCGCTGTTATAGTTCTTTAAATATTCGATAATTTATATTTAGTTTGTATGGGAGGTACGCCTCCCCCTAGTCCTATCGGAATTTTATATAGCCTATGTTACTTTCGGGTATATTGCGATCATTCTGTGGAAATTTCATTAAAATTGGACCAACCATTTTTTAGTATATACGTTACACATATATATACACATGTATGTTAAGAACTTTTCGATCTCATTTCTTATAAATTAAATCACAATGTTTTCGTTCTAATCACAACTTCTGAAGTTTGACTTATTTTGGCATCGCATCCGCTTGAAATTCGTTAGTTCTTTTATTCATTTTCCGGCAAAGCTTTCCTTCTCCTTTTAAAATCAATGTTATTAGAGCCCAACATCTCTCAAAATTGGTGTCATTAAAAAAACTGAGATTTTTCGAATCAAAATTAATCCAGTTTTATTCCGAAATACTAAAGCATTCGAAAAATTATTTTTGTTCTTATAAAATTGAAAAAACTAATCTGTAGTTTTTTAACATAAAAAGCCTTAAAATATGCTTCATGTTGTACAACTTGTAGGAATCTGTAATAAACGGATCAATTAACAGAAACTGTTTGTTTAGGTTACTGTAAACGATATTACCATTTTAACATAATTATGCTAAATATAATGAATTTGGAAAAGTATAAATTCTGTTACGTATGATTTTTAACATTAACGATTTACAGTAAAATTGTGAATTTTAAATAATTTTTATCAAAATTGTCTTTTTCTAAATATCATTACTGTTAACCGGCATTATCATATTAACATAGTCAATGTTAAAGAAGGAATTTAGAAAAATGTTAACAGATGCTGTAATAATGATTTTTAACATATGAAAAATGAAATTTAAATAAATCTGTAACGACTAATTCGATTTGAATTAAATTTCACACAGTAATAGCAAATGTGTAGTCGAGTTGATGTTTTAAGTTTTGTGAACATAAACAGGGGGCGCTCTACAGGATCACAAAGTTGTCATACAAATATTTAAAATTATCCAGATTCTTTCTATCTGAAGTGATCTTAAAGATTTTTATATGAATGAAAATTTTAGACTTTTTGTCTAAAATTTTCAATTAGAAATTCAAGTTTTCACTAAAAATTCAAATTTTCACTAAAAAATTCAAATTTTCACTAAAAATTCAAATTTTCACTAAAAATTCAATTTCACTAAAAATTCAAATTTTCACTAAAAAATTCAAATTTTCACTAAAAAATTCAAATTTTCACTAAAAAATTCAAATTTTCACTAAAAATTCAAATTTTCACTAAAAAATTCAAATTTTCACTAAAAAATTCAAATTTTCACTAAAAAATTCAAATTTTCACTAAAAAATTCAAATTTTCACTAAAAAATTCAAATTTTCACTAAAAAATTCAAATTTTCACTAAAAAATTCAAATTTTCACTAAAAAATTCAAATTTTCACTAAAAAATTCAAATTTTCACTAAAAATTCAAATTTCACTAAAAATTCAATTTTCACTAAAAAATTCAAATTTTCACTAAAAAATTCAAATTTTCACTAAAAAATTCAAATTTTCACTAAAAAATTCAAATTTTCACTAAAAATTCAAATTTTCACTAAAAAATTCAAATTTTCACTAAAAAATTCAAATTTTCACTAAAAAATTCAAATTTTCACTAAAAAATTCAAATTTTCACTAAAAAATTCAAATTTTCACTAAAAAATTCAAATTTTCACTAAAAATTCAAATTTTCACTAAAAAATTCAAATTTTCACTAAAAAATTCAAATTTTCACTAAAAAATTCAAATTTTCACTAAAAATTCAAATTTTCACTAAAAATTCAAATTTTCACTAAAAAATTCAAATTTTCACTAAAAAATTCAAATTTTCACTAAAAAATTCAAATTTTCACTAAAAAATTCAAATTTTCACTAAAAAATTCAAATTTTCACTAAAAAATTCAAATTTTCACTAAAAATTCAAATTTTCACTAAAAAATTCAAATTTTCACTAAAAATTCAAATTTTCACTAAAAATTAAAATTTTCACTAAAAATTAAAATTTTCACTAAAAAATTAAATTTTCACTAAAAATTCAAATTTTCACTAAAAAATTCAAATTTTCACTAAAAAATTCAAATTTTCACTAAAAAATTCAAATTTTCACTAAAAATTCAAATTTTCACTAAAAAATTCAAATTTTCACTAAAAATTCAAATTTTCACTAAAAAATTCAAATTTTCACTAAAAAATTCAAATTTTCACTAAAAATTCAAATTTTCACTAAAAATTCAAATTTTCACTGAAAATTCATATTTTCACTGAAAATTCATATTTTCACTGAAAATTCATATTTTCACTGAAAATTCATATTTTCACTGAAAATTCATATTTTCACTGAAAATTCATATTTTCACTGAAAATTCATATTTTCACTGAAAATTCATATTTTCACTGAAAATTCATATTTTCACTGAAAATTCATATTTTCACTGAAAATTCATATTTTCACTGAAAATTCATATTTTCACTGAAAATTCATATTTTCACTGAAAATTCATATTTTCACTGAAAATTCATATTTTCACTGAAAATTCATATTTTCACTGAAAATTCATATTTTCACTGAAAATTCAAATTTTCACTAAAATTCAAATTCACTAAAATTCAAATTTTCACTAAAAAATTCCAATTTTCACTAAAATTCAAATTTTCACTAAAAATTCAAATTTTCACTAAAAATTCAAATTTTCACTAAAAATTCAAATTTTCACTAAAAATTCAAATTTTCACTAAAAATTCAAATTTTCACTAAAAAATTCAAATTTTCACTAAAAATTCAAATTTTCACTAAAAAATTCAAATTTTCACTAAAAAATTCAAATTTTCACTAAAAAATTCAAATTTTCACTAAAAATTCAAATTTTCACTAAAAATTCAAATTTTCACTTAAAAATTCAAATTTTCACTAAAAATTCAAATTTTCACTAAAAATTCAAATTTTCACTAAAAATTCAAATTTTCACTAAAAATTTAAATTCTCACTTTTCTTAAAAATTTTAACAAAAATATTTCGCTAAAATTTCAATTATTTTAAAAATTTTAAATTTCACGAAAAACAATATTTTCTGTAGAATTTCAAATTATAAATAAAAATTAAAAATTCTATTTCTATCAAAATTTATATAATCCAGATTCCTATTTTCCTATTGTTCCTTTTATTTCACAATTTTGATTTATTACAATTTTTTTCTAATTATTTTCATTTTCTTTGCAAGAGGAAGAGAAAAAGAGGTAACAAAGCGAAACCCATATTGCGTTTAATTTCGACACCTACGAACTTTTTTAACTTTATTTAACTTATTTAAGTTTTATTCATTCATTCACCTGAAAAAAAATAAAATAAAAAAAGAATTAAGATGTTTTCAAGTGGAAAACAGATTGTAAAACAATAATAACAACAGCAATAACATCAAACCGCCAACAATCAGTAGCAAAAATAACAACAAAATTAATTAACTTAACAAACATTTAATACAAATGAAGAAAAACTAACAAGAACGAACAACTAAAACAAGTAAGAATGTTATAGTCAGTCAACCTGACTATGTTGTACCCTACATAACAATGTTGGTTATAAATTGCAATTAAGAAAGAGTAATGAACGACCCTCGTATATTTTTATTTTCTCAATTATTGTGAAATTTATGCCTTTTAAAATGAATTTTCGTGTGGGGTTATATGGAAGCTAAAATAAATTATATGCCGACCCTCGTATAATTCTGTATATTGATTTTTGTTTAAATTTTTCTTAATTTGATCAATTATTATAAAAATACCAACGTATATATGAGGTGTATGCCCTTCAAAGTGGAATCGGGGCTTGTACAGGACCTATTAGAAGCAATGGGCCGACCCTCACATAATTTGGCACATCATTTTGGAATATCATAAGATTTATTTCTGTACAATTTTATTAAAATCGCTTCATATTTAGAATTTTAATGACCTTAAAACTCCTCATTCTATGAGGACATATGTTGGGGAGGTACCTGAAATTTTGGACCAAACTAATCAATTTAATAGGATTCATCCTTGGGCCAAAACTATTATGTGTCAAATGTTATAAAAACCTCTAAAAAAATGCGATGTTAATAGTGTTCACCCGTTAACATGGACTGCCAACCGGACGGATGAACGGTCATCGCAAAATTGATCCAAAAAGTGATTCTGAGTATAACACAATTACTTCTGTATGTTACAAACATCCACATAAACACATAATATCCCAACCAACTACGATGGTGTAGGGTATTATAAACAAAACTTAATACAAGAGTTGAGTTTAGAAAAACTATAGAAAAAGACTGTATTTAGAGACGAAATAAATGGAAATGTAAATTATGTTAAAAACTAGAAAAGAAATAAACTTAAAAAAATTGCAATTTAAATCGGTAAACAAAAAAACGTTGTTTTATTGTGATTTTAGTTGTTTTTGTTTTTTTTGTTTCCTTAAAAAAATAACTGGAGGTGTAGGTGGGGATCTTTATTAAACATTAGTTTCACAAAATCTTAAGAAAAACTCAGGAGCGTAGAGGGAAAAGTGATTTTATGTCTTTTTTATAAAGTACCTGAATTTGACTTATTTTCCCGACCACCTTTTTTGAGTTGGATTTTATATTCAAGTCTTATTTGATCTATAAAACCCAACGAAACGTAAATAAAAGCTTAAACTCATGCAAATTAAAAAAGTTAATAATTTAGTTTATCGTTTATCTTCTTTACACTTTTTACAACTTGTAAATGTAATAAAAATGCTGCGCTAATTATTCCACTAGTAAATTAAGTCAATTGGAATTGGAATTGGAGCAGAAAATGAATACAAGAAAAATGGAGATGGATGTTTTATATCACCCACTCATTTAAAACTGTAGTCAGGGATCAACCGGGGAAAATGGCCAGAATATGCGATTTAACATGAAACCATAGTCTTCGATCTAATTCGACCACATGTTGCACTATAAGAGCTACAAATGGAAAGTTTTAGCTCATTCGCTTTACAGCCCAGATTTTGTTCCATCCTTATATTTTATTGTGATCACTGTAGCGCACGCCTTTACTGAAAAGGCGGGCACCCTCTTCTTTTTTTTAAAGGTCTTCTCACATAGAAATTTAAAATATACATTTTGCAGCCGAAAATAGTCCAGGGATAAGCTCAGACCCTCTCGAATCGGAACTATTTAAAAAAATTTTAATAAAAATTCTAAAATCCAAAAGACAGACCCTTAAAACAGAATCCATTTCTAAAACTCTTATTTCACCTACAAACGCGAAAACGTACAATTCAAACTAAATGAAGAAATTTATTCAATCTTAAATCAACTATGTTCAACGTTGAATTTGCTTCATGTTTTTTTCTGTGTGTATTTGATTTGAGATTGAATTTTTTATTTTCATTTAGTTTAAATTAAACGTTTTAGCGTTTGTAGGTGAAATAATACTGAAAATATTAGAATCTTTCTTTATTAATATATAAAATACAACAAAAATTTTTTAAAATTACTTTTAATAAGCATAATTTCAATGTTAAATTAACATTTTATTTCAATTTATGAAGCAAAATCATAACTGATGAAAGATGAATTATTTTTATTTTAATTAATTTTATATTGATTTTTTCTCTATGTGTATTGTGTTTCTAATCATATGGTAACCCTATGATAAGACCTCTTATAATTGGGGAACTACAAAATCTTCACTTATTGGAAATTCCAGCAAATCTTTTTAATCAATCAATATTTTTTTTATTTAATATAAATTTCGAATCACAAGATCCACATTTCCAGATAAATAAATTTATAAAAATCAGCAAAAATTTTCATTTCTTTTTATTATTTATTTATGTAATTGTAGACAATTTTCTGGACAATAAGCAAAATAATTCAAGTCAATAACTTTCTAAACTTGGAAAATTCCAGAATCTATCATTTTATTATTTTATATACATATCCGAAACGAATCGATTTTGTATCACTGTTCAGGGTGTAATTATTCCATAAATAGTAAGCTTTCATTGACAGTTGAAATTTTTAATTTCCAACAATTAAGAAAAAAATTATAACAGATTTAACAAAAATAATTAATTAATATTAATCATACGCTCTAGGAGAAATAAATATATATTTAAATATTACTAATTAACTGATAAAGTAATTTATATTAATACTGGCAATATTAAAAGACATCAAGCCTGGCTTTTAGGCTTAAAAAGTATTAAGCACAGTGGGCTCAAAATTTAAAACATTAAAAGATTTTTAAAATTAGTCTGACTGTGGCAAAATTTTTCAGATTTCATAAAAATTTAAACGAATAGAGATATTTGCTTGAAATTTCAGTATGTTGGGTATTGACTTGTTCTTTTATCAGGAAATTAAAAAGAACTGCCACTTTTCCCATAAGAAGTTACTTAAAATTCTAATTTAACGAGTTTAAAAATTTTGTCCTTAAAAAAGATGACCCTTCCATTATAAGGCCCATCTGACAGAAAATAACTATTGGAGGTTAAGCTTTCACAAGCAGTTTTATAATTAAGATAAAGTCTGGAATAAACTTTCAGAGAACTTTAAACAAAAAATAACCCAAAATTCCAATTTATATAAAAAATAACAATTTGTAACTTTTGAAATGATCACCCAGACGATATAAGACCCGATCGGCGGGAAATACTTTTAATAACTTAAATATATATCATTACAATTAAAATAAGTTCAGGTTAGATTCCAGCCTTGAGATTTGAAAATTTGACTTAAGAATGTAAAATTCTTTTCCAAAAATTTCCAAACTTAGATTAGGTCTTATGGACAGCTCTTCATCCTGATCTTATTTGGATTTGTTTAACACATATTGTGTATATTTATAGGGATATACATGGACTATATAAATAGCACTATATTTTTTGATTATCTGAAATCATAAATGAATTTTTGTCGCATTTCCAAATCATCAAAATACTCAAGATGATTATCTTTGGAGAATCTTCGAATACCCTTCGGCACTCATTAAGGGCCTCCACTCCTCCAAATCATCTTGAAAATAATACAACATTTCATTCAGAAAATCACTAAGTGGAAAATTTATTTTCAAAATGTACTTTAGGTCTACTGGGGAAGATGACGGCAAATTTACACAGAAAAAAATCAATGTGAAATTAATTAAAATAGAAATAAATTAATTTTTTCAGTTATGATTTTGCTTCATAGATAAAAAATGTTAATTTAACAATGTTTCACAGTAAATACAGTTTCATAAGAAAATTCTTGAAGTTTTACTTTTTGAAATTTTACTGATTAATAATTTTCAAAAATTTATTGTTCTACAATTTTATATCTTAAATTTGAAATATTCTAACATGTACAATTTTATTTCAATTACAAACGCAAAAATTTTAATTAAAACTAGATGAAAAAATATTTAATTTCAAATCAACTATGTTCAATGTTAATTTTGCTTCATTGTATTTTTTCTGTGTTAGAACATTTCAAATTAAAAATTCTGGAATTTCCATTTTATTCCTTTTTGCAAATTACGGTCTACTCCAATTTTTGAAATAATGCTGCTTTATACTCCGGAGGATCCACCTTCATTTAATTATTATTTTAGAAATTCTAGATCGACCTAATTTCCTTGATTTTTTTTTATAATTAAAAATTAATAATTAATTATCAATTTCATCATATTAACATCAATCTAATATTTCATGTTCTTCAAAAATTTTTGTAGCCTCTAAGAGCCCACATTAATCTGAAGTTGACCTCCTTAACTGAGACAAATTATAATAACCAACAGATGTTCATTGGAATCAATTAGTTTGGAACTTAAACTTAAACTAAACACCTACAAAAGAAGTCTGAAAATAAAAATTAAATTAAATTTTTAACACTTATTTAAATTACAAAATTTGCAAAAACAAAAACAATAACAAAAAAATTAGTGGATAAAACAAATCAATTAAATTAAATGATTTGTAACGGAAATTAAAAGTCAATTCATTAATTATAATTAACAGTTAAAAAAAAAAACCAGAACCAGAATTATTTTAGACACTAATATTTTCTTTAAAAATATTTGAAATGGTCCCCTGTTCATATCCCCTGTCTACAGTTTACTAGTGTTTAGCAAATTATAATCAATTTACAATTATTACGTGATGTTATACATTACGACATTAATAATCATTATTATCATTA
Source organism: Cochliomyia hominivorax (assembly GCA_004302925.2). Lineage (NCBI taxonomy): Eukaryota > Metazoa > Arthropoda > Insecta > Diptera > Calliphoridae > Cochliomyia > Cochliomyia hominivorax. The sequence goes on from PYHX02000494.1 coordinate 4,247,905, forward strand.
TTTTATTTTACAACAATAATTTAAAAATCCCAACCAGGGGGTCATTGAAAAATACATAAATTTAAATTTATAACCCAAAAAACAAAAACAAATCATAAAAAAGGCAACCGCCATCATTTCAAATCCGTAGAGAAGTCATTCCATTAAATATTAAATTGACTCCTTAAAACGAAACAAAAATACAATTAAAATTTCCCAAACAACAATTTTGTGTTCGAAATGTTGGAAAAGTTTGAAAATATCGATATCGATTACTTAATGTCTTCTAATCAGTTCACCGATTTTTTCTTTTATTTGGCCATTTTTTATTCGTTATTCAAAGTAATTTAATTGTTCTCTGATACTTAACTCATTAGCTTATTTCCCCCGATCTCCATAGCTGCAGCCAAACGATCGTATTATCAAAAAAATAAAAATTTTTGCTCCAAAACAATTAAGCGCATAATTGCAGATGTATGAGTTCTGTCACTGTCACATTTGTAAATTTCACACGATTTAATATTGTTCAAAGGATCACTAAATGAAAGTTTTCTTAAAATGATCGCACTATTAAAAATATCGATATTTCAATAGAAATATTGTGGATAATTAGAGATTTATAAGTTCTGAAATTATCAGATAATCGAATTTCGTACAGTCTTAATAATTCTTATCAAACGATCACAAAACGTTATAGAGATTTATGAACGATCTTAATAGTTTTATTCTTGCGATCACATGTTCAAGAATAGAATTGATTGTTTAACCAAACTCGAACAAGTTATAACTGATAATTATTTTTTAGACCTCAAATCTGTGGTGATCTACACTTTACACCACGAAATATATCCCCATCAAAATTAGATAAATTTCCTTATATTTCAACAGCGTTGCTCGATCAATAAAATTTCTTTCTGAGTCTGAGAATTTCTGAGTGTTTTTGATCAGTTTAATTTGGCATTTCATTGTTTAGTGAATTTTTTTGACCAAATGTGTTTGGGCCCATGTCAGCAAACAAAGTCTGTAGGAAATATGAAAATTCTTGGCGCAACAAGTGTATGGTAGAATAGCCGTCAATTCCGACTGATCGTCATATCCAACAATTTAAGATCTCTTGAATACCACAGATGAAAATTCCGAATGAAGATTTTAATTGCAAAAGGTGGTCTTACAATTTGTTGTAAGGGAACGATATCTAGAATCCTATTCAGACTAAGTCGGCCTTAAAACACTGTAAAGGAAATTATAAACTTTTTTGATTATTGCTGGCAATAAGGATCGATAGGTGATAAGCTTACATAAATTTCTTGTAACCATTATTAGTTTGACATCAGACTTTAAGCAGTTTGACGTCAAACCAATTAGGAGATTTACAACAAGCTATTTGTAGTATGAAGAACTGGTCTTTAAACTAAAAGTCATGTTACAGGGAGATTAAATTCAATTAATTAAATTAAATTCAAACTTCTTATAATTAGCAGTTTGATGCGAAACAATTAATGGCTGTAGGGCGTCAAACCCTCAGGAGTTTAACTTCAAACTGTGAGTAGTTTGATCTCAAAATATTTGCAGCGAAATTATTATTATATTAATATCAAACTATTAGCAACATTAGAAGTTTGACTAGTCACTATTAGCAGTTCTATGTCAAACCATTAGGAGTTTTAATTCAAACTTGCAGTTCGAAATTTGCAGTTCGATGTTAAACCAGTTTAAGTCAAAGTTTTGAAGGCGAAGCAGTTCTAAACAAAGTTATAAAGAGACAAACTCTAACATTATTAGCAGCAATAGGTGTCTGACTTCTAACCATTAATGTTAAACCCTCAGGAGTTTGACTTCAAACTATTTTCAGTTTGAAGCTAAACATTAAGAGTTTGACTTCAAACCATTTTTTTCTATTTTTTAAATTTAATTATCTTCCATTTTTGAATATTTCAAATTGAATTTCATAATAAAAACAACATCTTTTTTCAATTTTTGTTTATTGGGTTATCGGAACCGTTTGGAAAATATTGGTGTTAATAGTTTTCAAATAATTGGTTTATATATATGTCGGTATATATATATTTTTTATTACAGTTTTGTATTGTTTGAAGTTGGTTTTTTCCTTCATTTTTTTCTCAAAAAGTGGAGGATCAGTTTTGGCTACAAAAAGTAAAATTCATATAAAAATAATATGATGATGATGTTGCACTATGATTGTTGCACGTACTTATAGTAAATTTGTTTCATACTATAATTTCGGTTGTTTGTGTTTACAGAAGAAGAAAAAAACTTAAATTTTACAAGCAAAAATATTTGTAAATACTTCAGGTGATTTTTTTTTTGCAGCTTCAAAATGATGAGGACTTAAAATTGTGGTTGGTGGAAGACTTTTTTGTTTAAACGTCATCAATGTGGGAATATTCACACAAAATATTTTTTATACCCTTCACCTGACTAAGTCCGAAGGGTATATATAAGTTTGTCATACCGTTTGTAATTTCCACAATTTTCGTCTTAGACCTACAAAAGTATATAAATTCTGGATCGGTATGAAAAAAAGAAATTAATGTGTCGGTTGAAATCAAGTTTATGAAGCCGACCTAGAGTTAACATATATGTTATATATATCAAACGATTGGAAATGCTTTCGAGATTTTTCCTATAGAAATCCAGGGAAATTGGCTTATAAATGGCTCAGATATTAGCAAAAAACTGAAGGTCAAACTTTTCGCTTTTTTTCATTTTTTAATAGATTTCAATTAATTAAGCGGATTTATGCGCTAAAGACATGAAATGATTTGGAAAATTAGTTCCTGAGTTATAGGCAAAAACATATTTTCCTATATTTTGAAGCCCCTATGAGACCTATGGACTTGGTTATGACACTGATTATTTAAATTTTTTTCCCGAATTTAAACTTTTTCATTTTTCAAAATCGTTTCACAATTACCACCGAGATATTATCAATTCTTTTTTTAAAAATTTAGTCCCATGAGGTTGTTGTTGTTTTTTCATTTGAAGATATAAACTCGTTTGGTGCATTAGTTTCGGAGATATGTGCGAAAACTTTTTCTGACGCTCCTACGGATCTAATTGAGATGCAGAAAAATTACAACATTTTTCCTCGATTTTTTTTTAGCCGAGATATGGACAATTCTCTATTTTCCTTGTGGTTGTTGTTGAATAAAGTATTGTAAGCAATAATGTAACGTTTTCGACTATTTGAGCGTTCTTTTTAAGCTAGAGACATACATTTTTTTCTAGCAGATCGAAAATAACGCATTTTCTGATATTTTGAAGCTTCCCACAGAAGGTTCAGAAAATGCGTTCTACAAGTGATGATATTAACAGGAACTTAACGTTAAATATTAAGTCTGTTGATTAAAAAAATCCCAATAAAGAAAGGTTAAGGGTATAGAAAATTCGACACGGCCCAATTTCTTTATAACTGAAATTTGGTGCTTATTTTTTTGGAAAAAAAAACGTTTTAAATAAATGAGGGTTTATTAAGAGACTATTTGTTAGGATTTTATTATTATTGAAATTAAAAAATAACTTAAATATTAACTGGTCACCTTATTTGATCATGTTTGCGATACATAAAATATGTGAAAAATTGTAACAGTTTAAAACTCTTTTTTTCTTTTTTTTTTTTTTTGGCCAAATCTTAGAAGACCAACACTTAACACACAAAAAAGAGAAAAAAAATAAAAATATAAGAAATAATGTTGTAATCCACACAACAAATTATAAATATGAGTTTATTGCGTTAACTTTAGCTTTTTTTGCTTTTTTTTTTTTTTGTTGTTATCTGTTTTACCAAAATTCAAATAAAATGTGTCAAAAATCGTGATCTTCCTTTTTTTTCTAAGCCAAAAATGCTGCTCACAATTGTAAGTTGCAGACATAAAAACTATTAAAAGTAACAACACAAGAAGAAGAAAAGAAGAAGAAAAAAATTGACTTAAATGCGTCCAATGACAGCGACAAATTGTTGTTAGACAGTGAACAACATGTTGCTGTTGCATGAATGTACAAATAAATATGTATATTTATTGTTTAACTGTCTGTCTTTCTGTCTGTCTGTCTGTCTGTCTGTCTGTCTTTCTGAATGTCTAAATGTACTGTACTAAGTTGTAATAAGATTTTATGAGAGTCTCTTCAAAACTATAGAAAAAGAAGAAGAAGAAGAAAAATGCAAAGAGTTCCAAAAAGTTATCATAATTTTCATACAGATTGAACTAAACTAAATTTTTAAGAAAAAATTAAAGTAGATAATGATGTAAATCATACCAGAAAAAAAATGTGGGCGAATATTGGTTAGAAGTTAACCTATAAAGTACATTATTTATGAGACCCAATATTGTACTCAGACTGAATAGTTTGATTTCAACATGTCCTAATAATTTATTTTTCGACATGTCCAATAGATTAGAAGATTTTTCTACTCAATTCAATATATCTCCAAAAGATCTAAATCCAAGCGGTGTCACCTGTGTCCACTTCCCATAATCTAATTTTTATACAGAAATCATGGGAGGGATGAGAGGTGTTTGTCTTATATCAAGAAGTGGATGTCTTTATGCGGTAATATAAATTCGATTCGAATTAACACATTCAGTTAATGAAAACTCTTAAATTTGTTAAATTTAAGTGAAAATAAGTAAAATATCGAAACAGTTATAAACTCTTTTATTACTCCTTTTTTAATAGCAAAAATGTTCAATTTGGTTACAACCATATTATGGTAATGCAAATGCTATATTATAGTTATGACACAACCATACTTGATCATGTTTATCGTTTGTTTTCCACGTGAAATGTTTTTTTTAATTTCGAAAAGCGAACCTGACCAAAATCTTTTTAATAGCACAAATGTTCATTTTGGTTACAACCATATTATGGTAATGCATATGACATAGTATAGTTATGACACAACCATACTTGATCATGTTTATTGTTTTTTTTTCCATGTGAAGAAGTTTTTTTATGCGAAAAACGAACCTGACGGAAAAATCTTTTTAATAGCACAAATGTTTAGTTGGGTTACAACCATAAAATGGTTATGCATATGCCATATTAAAGTTATGACACAACCATACTTGATCATTATTATCGTTTGTTTTCCATGTGAAAAGTTTTTTTAATTGCGAAAAACGAACCTGACGAAAAAATCTTTTTAATAGCAAAAATTTCAGTTGGTTTACAATCATATAATGGTTATGCATATGCCATAGTATAGTTATGATACAATTATAATTGACGTATTTTTCTGTGTGCAGGGTTTTTGTGCTTTTCAAATATTTTAATGCGAAAAACATACCTGACTGAATGCGGGCATATGGTGTCAGAATAAAATATGGACTTAAATATTGTCAACTTAATGTTTGTTTGAAATATAATTTTTGACTAAATCTAACTTCCTGAGATGTAAATAACAGCAGGTACTAAAAAATGGGTTCCAATCGATAATGTACAAAATTAGATATAAAAAATATCTGTAAAAATTTTAAAAATGTTGAAAAATGTTTTGTAAAAAAGTGATCCAGAGTGGTAGTACCTTCAAACTGCTTCGGAGCTAAATCGGGTAGCAAATCAGAACCACTTGCATTAAATTCTCCAAGATAAATTTAATATTAATTTAACTTTTGAAACCAAATAACTCCTTAACCATGAATATCTTCAAAATGGAATAATCAAATTACGCCTCGATACTTTCAATTTCGGAACAATGTTCAAAAGCAAATCTTCACATTTCTACTTCCGTCTAAATTTTATTGAAATTTAAACAGAATTTAAAGTTCTATTAAGGATACAAAGAATCTTGAATGTTTTTAAAATTTATATTTCAAGATTCGGTGCACCAACACTTCTATCAATATGTGGACATAATGAAGCAGAACGATATTAAAGATCTGTATGATTTGAGGTGTACAACTTTGGGTGCCTGCATACTGGCCTCCGTAAGAACCATAAAGCCTAACCTTCAAACTTAAGCTGGCCTACACTTGTACAACTCTGAGAAATCGGTTTAAAAGTTCAGAGATTATGTAAACATGCCAACTTTAAAGATACCACTATATTTAGGTTAAGATCGTTTGAGCATTTCTGGCAGTTCTCATATAAATGTTGGTTTTTGGCCTCAATAAAAATGCATTCAAAAAATTGTTGCAAGTTTACTTCATGTAAAATTTTTTAAGAGATCGATCCACAAATGTTCGTAACTCCTATACGAGATTCACTTCCGAAAATCGGTGAATTTATAAAAATGTTAATGTAGGGAAAATATTCATACATTCAGTTAAATCCTTTGAAATTAAATTACTCTGGTCCATAACTTATGAGAATCGGAATGTCCATAATTTAACTCTTAAATTCTATGTAGTTTGATTCCCAATTTTCCACATCTCCGAAATGTGTGCGAGTCTTATAACTCATGTATAGTAAATTCTGAATTTTAGTCTTTATAGTTGCAAATCATTTAAATGTCTTCATAATGCCCTCCTAAAAATAGTAGCTCTTGCCAAATTCAGAAGTAGGAAACAAATTTCTGTGGCAAAATCCAAAAACAAAAAAATAAGATTTATTGCATTTAAAACATCTTCAAAAATATATTTTTTTTTTCTTAAACTCAAACTAAAATTATTACAACATAAATTTATGTGCTCTAATTATAAATTAGTTTAAAAACAATGATTTATTCCAAAACCAAAATCATGTTAAAACTAAAAAGTAGAAAGGATGTTTCCCCCTCGACTCTCAGATGGTAAAATATTTTAAATCCCCCCAAAGAAAAATTATGATTAACTAAAATATTTTTAAAATATTTGATTAATTTAAAAAATACATTAAGTTTATTAAATCAAAATTGAAATTGTATTTGAACAATCCATACATTAAACCAAAAGAGATAGTAAATATAACAAAAAATGGTGTAAAATTGAAATATCAGCCAATGAAACCTTCTTTTCATCATGACGAAAATTTTCATTAATTTTTCGTAAATTCTTCAAATTAACGAAATATTGTCAATATGACTATTTCAATTCATTAATAAAAATGGGGATTAATTTAAATAAATATTATTCAATTTGAATAATACATTGTTCAAATCGACAAAAAATAAATTCTTTATATTGATAAATATTAATCAATTTAAATATCAAATTTAAGTTAAATTTACGAAATTTTAATTGAATTGAGGAAATTATTACGTTAAACTGTTGTTATTAATTAATAAATAAACTATTAAGGACCAAGGGAAGGAGTACTACCCATACAAAGCAAATATTGATTATAGAATATTTTAAGAACTGTAATAACGAGAATTTTCACAGTTGTTGCCAATGACTCAAGAAACTGTTTTACTGGACAAAATGTAAGAAGGATAGGGATCAGGGGAAAAGTAGTCCCCACTCAAATCAGGTATTGATTATCGAATATCTATAGATCTAAAACAGCGTGGATTCCGTACCAATTACAATTTTTAATATACTTCGATTTGTGATTTCAGAATTTTTTTGCGAGATATAGCACTGAGAAAAATTTTTGGGCAGCAAAGCGCAGCGGGTAAAAGCTAATTTTAGATAATAATTAAATAGAGTAGAAAACGTAATAGATAACTAAAATAAATTCAATGTCAATAGGACGGTGGCCTTGTATTTCTGATAAACAGTTATTTACATAATTTTTGATCAGCTGATCCTCCATTTGCATTTTCACGAATTAATGCGATTTCATTTATATAAATTAGAATTTTCTATAAAATATTTTCCTCCTGTAGTTTCAGTTTCCATTTTCTTTCTCATGTTTCATTTAATATGACAAAGAAAATATGAAAAAATTATTTGAAGAAAAAAATTGTTAAATTAATAACAATTTTATTCAAATTAACTTCACTTTTGTATGTAAAATTTAATCAATTTCTGTGTTATTTTACTTGCGATACGTTACTGTCATTTTTACTAAAAATCTGTTCATATAAAATATTTTTCGTTAATTTTTTAAAGAAATTTTATTCAATTTAACAATTTTTACTAAACAAATTTGTTTGATTAAATTTCTTTTGTATATTTGAAGAAAATTCTTCAATTTGAAGTAAAATAAGATTTATTAGAATAAAAATTTGTTTATTTAACACTTTTTTCGACATTTGTTTCAGTGTATGATCAGTAATAAAATAAATTTTTGCCTCAAGTCAAATAGTTTACGTTTTTAACTGAACTATCAAAAAAATCATATTTGTAACGTTTTTTGCTGAACACAAATTTTTGTCTAAACAAATTTACAACATAATTTGCATTTTATTATATTTTTAAGAGTTTAAATTCAGACGATTATTTGATTTTAAGCCGCCTTCTTTTTTTATCTTGAACTGTAATTTTGTTAAAAAATGTTAACAAGTTTTTAAGATTTAAGTGTTGAAAGATCGTTAAATGTTCAATAAATGGAGAATGATTTATTATAGATTTTATTGTAACAACAAAACAAAAATAAGATAAATAAAAATCTATTCGATTTTGGGGCTCAAGTTGGCAGCATGCGATGAGAAGATTTATGTGAGAAATAAAGAAGATACAAGTTTTTTAAGGGAGAAGATCGTTAAGAGAAAATAAATGAAGATCGTTGAAAAAGATTATTAAAATATAATTTACAGTTATATTTATGCTTTAGAAGAAGAAGAAGATAAATTAGATCTTTAAATAGTTTTGAACTTCTTATAGTTTGTTGGGATTTAAACAGGATCCCGATCAATTATTAGTTGGGATCGAAAACATTTTAACTTTAATAAATTTTGAAAGGAGTCTTTATTACATCCTACACCATTATAGGCGGTTTTGTTATTAATACATTTGTGCTGATGTTTTTTACATACAGTATGACTTTCTGAGTCGTTGCCATGATATCCATACTTCCGTCTATTGGTTAACACTCTACAGGTTGCAATTTTAGAGAAAACTTGATTTGGCATATGTAATTATTTGGGTCCAAAGAAGAGACCTATTGAAATTGGTTATGGTAGTTTCAATGATCCATAAAAATTTCCTGCTGGAATGGTACTTAAAGCTCTGTATAATTCCAAATTGAAGAAGATAGATCCATATTTGATAGTAGCTCCCATGCATTTGTTGAGAAAGAGTTTGGACTTTATGGACCCAACATGGGTTGGTCAACTTGGATATATTGTGTAAAAAATTTTTGTAACTGTATGGATACGATATTTCCTAAATAAATAGGTGACTTTGGCAAGGTAGCGAATTTATTTTTTTATTTTGGAATTTAAGCACCTAATGAGAGCATAACCAAAGAGCTCTACACTATCAAAATTTATTATATTCTTATTTAAACACAGTGGTAGTAGGGATGCAGAAGGCTTTAAGTCTTCACTTTGAATTTTAAGTCCCCTAACGAATGTTATCTAAAGTAAAACCCTTCGGGTCATGAAAATCTTTTAAACGATCCAGATTCCTTATAATCTTTAATAGTTTACATGGTCCTATAATATAGAGAGATCTAAATTCAAATTAAAGCCTCCCTTTCACATTTGAATTTTGATTAATATTTCCAATTTAAAAGCGAATAATATTCAAAATAAAATTAATTCATTTATTTCGCTTCTTTTAATTCGCTTCTTTTTGATAAATAAATCCAATTTCGCGGCGGTAGATTTTTTTACTTTAATTTTTTTGTCTTTATCTCTTTATTAATTGTACCAACTGGGTGCCCAACCTTAATCATTTTATTTATCAATGAAATATTTTTTGGAATTTTGAATTACAGAAGCGCAAGCAATTTTTGTTTAACAATAGAAACGATTTAAATCACAGTGTGAAAGGGTGAACTTGACCCCAGTTCACCCTTTCACACTGTGCTTTAAATCGTTTCTATCGTTTCTGTTTTATAATTTATAAAAAACGAATAAAATTTGTTAAAATGAGTTAATTGAGCTGAATATATGCAGATTAAATAATTCAATTAAAAAGTTTTCATATTTTCACTAAAAAACTCAGAATTTCACTAAAAAAATTCAAAATTTCACTAAAAAAATTTCAAAATTTCACTAAAAAAAATTCAAAATTTCACTAAAAAATTTCAAAATTTCACTAAAAAATTTCAAAATTTCACTAAAAAATTTCAAAATTTCACTAAAAATTCAGAATTTCACTAAAAATTCAGAATTTCACTAAAAATTCAGAATTTCACTAAAAATTCAGAATTTCACTAAAAATTCAGAATTTCACTAAAAATTCAGAATTTCACTAAAAATTCAGAATTTCACTAAAAATTCAGAATTTCACTAAAAATTCAGAATTTCACTAAAAATTCAGAATTTCACTAAAAATTCAGAATTTCACTAAAAATTCAGAATTTCACTAAAAATTCAGAATTTCACTAAAAATTCAGAATTTCACCAAAAATTCAGAATTTCACCAAAAATTCAGAATTTCACTAAAAATTCAGAATTTCACTAAAAATTCAGAATTTCACTAAAAATTCAGAATTTCACTAAAAATTCAGAATTTCACTAAAAATTCAGAATTTCACTAAAAATTCAGAATTTCACTAAAAATTCAGAATTTCACTAAAAATTCAGAATTTCACTAAAAATTCAGAATTTCACTAAAAATTCAGAATTTCACTAAAAATTCAGAATTTCACTAAAAATTCAGAATTTTCACTAAAAATTCAGAATTTTCACTAAAAATTCAGAATTTTCACTAAAAAATCAGAATTTTAACAAAAAATTCAGAATTTTCACTAAAAAATCAGAATTTTCACTAAAAATTCAGAATTTTCACTAAAAATTCAGAATTTTCACTAAAAATTCAGAATTTCACTAAAAATTCAAAATTTCACTAAAAATTCAGAATTTCACTAAAAATTCAGAATTTCACTAAAAATTCAGAATTTCACTGAAAATTCAAAATTTCACTAAAAACTGAAATTTTCACTAAAAACTGAAATTTTCACTAAAAATTGAAATTTTCATTAAAAACTAAAATTTTCACTAAAAATTGAAATTTTCACTAAAAATTGAAATTTTCACTAAAAATTTAAATTTTCACCAAAAATTCAAAATTTCACTAAAAATTCCAATTTTCACAAAAAATTCAAAATTTCACTAAATTTTCACTAAAAACTGAAATTTTCACTAAAAACTGAAATTTTCACTAAAAACTGAAATTTTCACTAAAAACTGAAATTTTCACTAAAAATTGAAATTTTTACTAAAAACTAAAATTTTCACTAAAAATTGAAATTTTCACTAAAAATTTAAATTTTCACTAAAAATTGAAATTTTCACTAAAAATTTAAATTTTCACTAAAAATTTAAATTTTCACTAAAAATTTAAATTTTCACTAAAAATTTAAATTTTCACTAAAAATTTAAATTTTCACTAAAATTTAAATTTTCACTAAAAATTTAAATTTTCACTAAAAATTTAAATTTTCACTAAAAATTTAAATTTTCACTAAAAATTTAAATTTTCACTAAAAATTTAAATTTTCACTAAAAATTTAAATTTTCACTAAAAATTTAAATTTTCACTAAAAAATTAAATTTTCACTAAAAATTTAAATTTTCACTAAAAATTTAAATTTTCACTAAAAATTTAAATTTTCACTAAAAATTTAAATTTTCACTAAAAGTTTAAATTTTCACTAAAAAATTTAAATTTTAACTAAAAATTTAAATTTTCACTAAAAATTGAAATTTTCACTAAAAAATTGAAATTTTCACTAAAAATTGAAATATTCACTAAAAATTGAAATTTTCAATAAAAATTGACATTTTCACTAAAAAATTGAAATTTTCACTAATTGAAATTGAAATTTTCAATAAAAATTGACATTTTCACTAAAAAATTGAAATTTTCACTAAAAATTGAAATTTTCACCAAAACTTTTAATTTCACTTAAAATATGTAATTTTAATAAAAATCATTTTAACTAAAATTTCAATATCCGTTAAAATTTTTACTCTCACTAAAAATGAAATTTTCACAAAAAATCATTTTCATTAAAAAATTTTACTAAAATTGTTCTTAAATATAAAAATTTATATTTTGATTAAATTGATTTTGCTTTTCACTTCCTTTCTTATTACTTGTTCCATTTGCCACCCTTTCACACTGTGCTTTAAATCGTTTCTATCGTTTCTGTTTTATAATTTATAAAAAACGATTAAAATTTGTTAAAATGAGTTAATTGAGCTGAATATATGCAGATTAAATAATTCAATTAAAAAGTTTTCATATTTTCACTAAAAAACTCAGAATTTCACTAAAAAAATTCAAAATTTCACTAAAAAAATTTCAAAATTTCACTAAAAAAAATTCAAAATTTCACTAAAAAATTTCAAAATTTCACTAAAAATTTCAAAATTTCACTAAAAAATTTCAAAATTTCACTAAAAATTCAGAATTTCACTAAAAATTCAGAATTTCACTAAAAATTCAGAATTTCACTAAAAATTCAGAATTTCACTAAAAATTCAGAATTTCACTAAAAATTCAGAATTTCACTAAAAATTCAGAATTTCACTAAAAATTCAGAATTTCACTAAAAATTCAGAATTTCACCAAAAATTCAGAATTTCACCAAAAATTCAGAATTTCACTAAAAATTCAGAATTTCACCAAAAATTCAGAATTTCACTAAAAATTCAGAATTTCACTAAAAATTCAGAATTTCACTAAAAATTCAGAATTTCACTAAAAATTCAGAATTTCACTAAAAATTCAGAATTTCACTAAAAATTCAGAATTTCACTAAAAATTCAGAATTTCACTAAAAATTCAGAATTTCACTAAAAATTCAGAATTTCACTAAAAATTCAGAATTTCACTAAAAATTCAGAATTTCACTAAAAATTCAGAATTTCACTAAAAATTCAGAATTTTCACTAAAAATTCAGAATTTTCACTAAAAATTCAGAATTTTCACTAAAAAATCAGAATTTTAACAAAAAATTCAGAATTTTCACTAAAAAATCAGAATTTTCACTAAAAATTCAGAATTTTCACTAAAAATTCAGAATTTCACTAAAAATTCAAAATTTCACTAAAATTCAGAATTTCACTAAAAATTCAGAATTTCACTAAAAATTCAGAATTTCACTGAAAATTCAAAATTTCACTAAAAACTGAAATTTTCACTAAAAACTGAAATTTTCACTAAAAATTGAAATTTTCATTAAAAACTAAAATTTTCACTAAAATTGAAATTTTCACTAAAAATTGAAATTTTCACTAAAAATTTAAATTTTCACCAAAAATTCAAAATTTCACTAAAAATTCCAATTTTCACAAAAAATTCAAAATTTCACTAAATTTTCACTAAAAACTGAAATTTTCACTAAAAACTGAAATTTTCACTAAAAATTGAAATTTTTACTAAAAACTAAAATTTTCACTAAAAATTGAAATTTTCACTAAAAATTGAAATTTTCACTGAAAATTGAAATTTTCACTAAAAATTTAAATTTTCACTAAAAATTTAAATTTTCACTAAAAATTGAAATTTTCACTAAAAATTTAAATTTTCACTAAAAATTTAAATTTTCACTAAAAATTTAAATTTTCACTAAAAATTTAAATTTTCACTAAAAATTTAAATTTTCACTAAAAATTTAAATTTTCACTAAAAATTTAAATTTTCACTAAAAATTTAAATTTTCACTAAAAATTTAAATTTTCACTAAAAATTTAAATTTTCACTAAAAATTTAAATTTTCACTAAAAATTTAAATTTTCACTAAAAATTTAAATTTTCACTAAAAATTTAAATTTTCACTAAAAATTTAAATTTTCACTAAAAATTTAAATTTTCACTAAAAAATTAAATTTTCACTAAAAATTTAAATTTTCACTAAAAATTTAAATTTTCACTAAAAATTTAAATTTTCACTAAAAATTTAAATTTTCACTAAAAGTTTAAATTTTCACTAAAAAATTAAATTTTCACTAAAAAATTAAATTTTCACTAAAAAATTAAATTTTCACTAAAAATTTAAATTTTCACTAAAAATTTAAATTTTACTAAAAATTGAAATTTTCATTAAAAATTGAAATTTTCATTAAAAATTGAAATTTTCACTAAAAATTCAAATTTTCACTAAAAATTTAAATTTTAACTAAAAATTTAAATTTTCACTAAAAATTGAAATTTTCACTAAAAAATTGAAATTTTCACTAAAAATTGAAATATTCACTAAAAATTGAAATTTTCAATAAAAATTGACATTTTCACTAAAAAATTGAAATTTTCACTAATTGAAATTGAAATTTTCAATAAAAATTGACATTTTCACTAAAAAATTGAAATTTTCACCAAAACTTTTAATTTCACTTAAAATATGTAATTTTAATAAAAATCATTTTAACTAAAATTTCAATATCCGTTAAAATTTTTACTCTCACTAAAAATGAAATTTTCACAAAAAATCATTTTCATTAAAAATTTTACTAAAATTGTTCTTAAATATAAAAATTCATATTTTGATTAAATTGATTTTGCTTTTCACTTCCTTTCTTATTACTTGTTCCATTTGCCACGGTTCTGCGCTCAGATAATCTCTTCTCAAATTAATTCATCATCAAAATCCCATAATACAACAAATTAAATAAAAAAATTTTAAAGTAATAAAAATCAAGATAAAATTTATTTTTGAAAATCATTAAATATAGAAAAAACACACACATTTGTGAACATTAAAAGTAAATAAGTACAATTTAGGTCACAAACAATTGAATTCATAATGTTTGAGGATTTTGTTTTTGGTCTTAAGATTGAAATAACGACACAATTTATTAATTTTATTTATTTATAAAGCAAAAGTAATAAAAATCCCACCAAAAACAGATAAGAAAATTTTTTGACAGGTGAAAGGTTCAATCGATTTCTACTTAACCCAACTTTTTTAAATATTATTTTTTTTTTTTTTGTCTAAAAGAGAAGTCTTTTTTGTGAACAAAAATTATTTATAACTAAATTATTCACATATAATAAGATGAGAAAAACAAAATCTATCGAAAAAATTGAAAGTTATACTTGAAGACGTCACACCCCCTTTTTTTATACCCTACACCACCGTAGGTGGTTGGGGTAATATGTGGTTATGTTTGTGCAAATATTTGTAACGGGTAGAAAAAATATTGTTTATATCACTTTTAAGTAAACTATTTGAATCTCTTCAGAGTCGATTTAACGATGTTTGTCCGTCCGTCTGACCGACAGGCTGGCTGTCCATGTAAACTTTGTGAACAAAATGCAAATCGCATTTTTAGAGATGTATTCACGAAACTTGGTACGTATACTTTTTTGGCCCAAGGAAGATGCCTATTGAATTTGGTGATGATGGGTCCATTATTTTACCTAACCCCCATACAAATCTGTTGAAAATACACTTTATCGTTTTGAAAGTTTATATATATTATAATAAACATTAGTTCATTGAAAAATGTGTTTATAGAATTTTTCATTTTTTCAAATGCCTTCACTTTATAATTTATATTCAGTCAATAAAGACATACATTGTTTTATAAACACTGCGTTATAATTTCAATAGGTTATGGGCCCAGACCCAAACCTTCTGAAGAATTTATACGTGTAAGAATTATCTTTAATTTAAAAAAGATAAAGAAATGGCAATTGTATCAGGAAGAATACCTTTGCTAAATGGAAAAAATTTTTCCACATGGTTTCCACAAATGGAAGCAGTATTGCACAAAAATCGTTTATTACGAATGGTAAGAGGAGAAGTAGCCAAACCAGAAGAGGTTATTATCAGTAGCAATCCCACAGCTTTAGAAAGAAAGGCATATGAAGAATTTTTAAAGAAGCAACGGGAATATGAAGATCTGGATCAAGATGCCAGAGCTGAAATCATAATTTGTTTAGAGCCGGATATTATACGTATGATTAAAACTTTGAAATCTTCAAATGAAATTTGGTATTACCTTAAGAACACGTACGACCGTAAGTCTACAAGAAAGAAGGCAGAGTTATATAGAAAATTATTGAACCTAAAAATGGTGGAAAGTCAAAGTATTTCGCAATATTTGGTGGAATTTGACGTTGCAGTTTCCGAACTTCGTGAAATGGTGTCTGATGTAGATGAAGATTTTCTGACGGTAATGCTTTTAGATGGTTTGCAAGATAAATATAAAGCAGTAAAAGCAGCATTTGACACTGCCAATGAGTTTCCTACTCTCAACGTTCTACGCTCAAAACTTTTGGAAATTGGTGACAAGCCGGAAGAAGAAAATGTTCAGGACAATGCTCTAAAAGTGTACAAGTTTGCAAATAACAAGAAGAAACAGGGTAATTTTAACTATAATAAGACGGATAAAAAAGGTATGAAAATGTTTCCTTTTAATTGTTACAATTGTGGAAAAAAGGGCCACATGGCCAAAAATTGTAAATTGGAAATTAATAAAGCAAATGAAGTACATGTCAGTTCAGGTTTTGCAGTATCTGCTATAAAAGCAAATAGATATTTTCATTCATCAGGATACAAAACTATTTGGATAGTTGATAGTGGAGCATCCTCCCACATGACAAACTTAAAGTCAGAATTTATAGACTTAGATGAAACATATACTGGCAATGTAAGATTAGCAGATGATAAAAATTTGAAAATTAAAGGAATTGGTACAGCACAAATAAATGTTAACATTAATGGGCGAATAAGCAGAGTAAACCTTTTACAAACATTGTATATACCAGATTTGAGAAGTAATCTGTTTTCAATAGGAAAGGCAACAGACAATTGTTGTAACATTAATGTATTTAAAAATAAGATAGAAATCTACAAGAATGGTAAAATTCTAATAACATCTAAAAAGAACAGTGGCATATATTGTATCGAATCAATACGTAAACCTTATACTGTTACAAATGTTATTGAAAATCGGAGAAATATTTTAGAAGTATGGCACAAAAGTTATGGCCATTTGAATCCAGCAGATTTGGTAAAACTTCAATCCAATAATATGGTTCTTGGTTTACCAAAGATTCCTTATAAGAATGTACAGTGTATTAGTTGTATTCGAGGAAAACAAATTAGACAAGCTTTTCCGAAGAAAACCGAAAAATCATCAAACGAAATATTGCAATTAATACATACGGACTTGTGTGGACCAATGCGAATAGAGTCTATAGGCAAAAACCTCTATTTCGTTACATTCATTGACGATTATACCAGAAAGGTACATGTTCGTTTTTTGAAAAGGAAGAATGAATATTTAGATGTATTCAAAGATTTTAAGAGACAAGTTGAATTAGAAACAGGCAGGAAGATCAAATCTATTAGATCAGACAACGCTGCTGAACTATCAAGTCGTGAATTTAATTTATTTTTAAAAGATTGTGGTATTACACATCAGTTTAGCGTTGAGTATACACCACAACAAAACGGTATAGTAGAACGCATGAATCGAACCCTAGTTGAAATGGCTAGAACAATGATGATAGAAGCCAAATTGCCAGAATTTTTATGGGCTGAATTAATAATGACAGCATCCTATATAAGAAATAGATGTCCCGCGAAAATTAATAGAAATAAAACTCCTGAAGAATTATGGACTGGGAAAAAGCCTGTAATTAAACATTTACGCCAAATAGGAAGTAAAGCTTTTGTCTTAAACAAAAAACCTGGAAAATCTAAATGGCAGGATAAAAGTTCAGAATATATATTAATTGGTTACGCAACAGATGCTAAATCTTATCGTTTATGGAAGCAAGAAACACGTGAAATTATTAAAAGTCGTGATGTTACATTTGTAGAAGATATTTTTAAAGTTGAAATAGCTGATATAGAAGATGAAAAAATGGGATTTTATGAATTTAATTGGAATCCATTTGGACATAAACAGAAAAATTCTCAACAAGAAAGTCATAAAGATTTAGAAGTAGTCGAGGCAACTAATAATTTTGGAGAAAATGACAATAATGAAAGTCAATTACAAGAAGAAGATCCTAATAACATTTTGACAGATGATCAAGATAGTGAATCTAGTATTGAAAAAGAAACTATCGAACCGTCTATTAAAGAACGTTTAAGATCATGGTCATTATTCAAAAGTAGAGAAGAAGCTAATATAGTTGATTGCAGTAATAATGATCCAAAAACATACAAAGAAATGCTTAATTCTGAAAATAAAGAAGAATGGAAGCATGCAGTTAAGCAGGAATATAGTTCATTAATGAAGAACAAAACTTGGAAGTTAGTAGATTTGCCCAAAGGGAGAAAAGCAATAGGATGTAAATGGGTATTTAGAACTAAATATACTCCCGATGGTAAAATAGATAAACGTAAAGCCCGTTTAGTAGCTAAAGGATATTCTCAGGAATATGGAATTGATTATAACAGTACTTTTGCACCCGTCGTAAGACAGAACTCGTTACGTTTAGTATATGCACTTGCAGTTGAAAAAGATTTAAAATTACGACAGTTGGATGTATCTACAGCTTTCCTGAATGGAAACATAGATGAAGAAATTTTCATGACACAACCGGAAGGTTTCATTGACGAGAAAAACAGGAACAAAGTGTGTTTGTTAAAAAAGTCTATATATGGTTTAAAACAAGCAAGTCGTCAATGGTATAAAAGTATTGATGCAGTTTTAAGAAAATTCAATTTAACAAAATCTAAGTACGACCAATGCATATATTCGAGAAAAATTGGAAATGAAACTATCATAGTTGCATTATATGTAGATGATATTATCATCGCAAGTAATAATGAGAAAATTACTCTTGGATTAATTACACTATTGAAAAATAATTTCGATATTCGGGATATGGAAGTACATGAACTTGATTGTACTTAAGGAGGCGCATTATTCAAAAGCGATTGCAGTGAGGAGGCGTGTTGAAAATACACTTTATCGTTTTGAAAGTTTATATATATTATAATAAACATTAGTTCATTGAAAAATGTGTTTATAGAATTTTTCATTTTTTCAAATGCCTTCACTTTTATAATTTATATTCAGTCAATAAAGACATACATTGTTTTATAAACACTGCGTTATAATTTCAATAAAATCTTCCTTGCGGAATGGGGATTTAAGACCACAAAAGGTCTAAAAACAAAGTGATTTTAATGAAATTTGGCACAAATTTGTCTTATGATATTTTAAAATGATGTGCCTAATTATACGATTCCATTATTTCTCATAGGTCTCATAAAACCCCTCAGCCCAATATCACTTTGAAGGGCTTAAAGCTCACATATACCTTGATATTGTAATAAGAATTGGTCAAATCAACACAAATAAAACAAAAAACGATATGGAAAATTTTACAAAAGCCGGTTCATTAAATCGGCTAGCTCCCGTATAACCTCCCCAATAACATCCCACATAAATGTTAGTTCAATAAAAATATTTTGGACTCTTAAGTATTATCAAAAAATACCTTTATACGAGGGTGGTTCATTAATTTTTGGCAGCTAACACCTTTAACCAACAATGTGGTTAAAGGTATTAAATAGTCGGGCTTGACTGACTTTAACTTCCTACTTGTTAAATATTGTTGTTATTTTTGTATTAATAACGTCTTCATCTTTTTCTTCTATTAATTAATAAAAAAAAAAAAAAATTTAATATTGTTTTTGTGTTAAAAAACAATTAAAATCATGTAATCGATCATGTTATCAAATTGTTTTCTATTCATTTTACGAGTTTTTTTTTTCTAATTATAAAATTTTATTCGAAATCACTTTATCAATTTTGTTTTTGTATTCTTGACAAGAAAATTCACCATTTTTTTGTTCACTTGTCAAGTTAATTTCCCCTTCGTTTTAGCTATAAATTCACCACTGAATGGTGGTGATTTTTATATTTATAGTTGTCTCTTTGTTGCGTGTGTGTTGTTTCAGGGATATTTTTATATGGCAGTGTAATCACCAAACACATACAAGACTCCGTGGCGCAACGGTAGCGCGTCTGACTCCAGATCAGAAGGTTGCGTGTTCAAATCACGTCGGGGTCAACTGTGGGATTCTTTTTAAATTTATTTTTTTCAATCCTTCTTTTTTTAAGATTTAAGCGAATTTGGTGATTATAACACATTAAAATTTTTAATAATGATGAATATTTCACAAATATTGTCGTTTTCCCTAAAAATATTATTTTTCTAAAAATTTAATTTCAATAAAAATTTACATTTTTACAAAAATTCATATTTTTACTTAAAATTTCAAATTTTCACTAACAAATTCACATTTTCACTAAAAATTCTCATTTCATTTCAAATTCACATAAATTTTCACTTAAAAATGTTAATTAATAAAATCACGTGTTTCATTAAATTAACGTTTAAAGTACAATTCATAATTTGCACTTAAAATATTATTTTTAACAAATTTTCTATTTTTTTCTAAAAATTATTTTCCACTTTTCAGAAAGATTCAAATATTCACTAAACATTTTAATTTTCACTTAAAAAAATGTATTTTTACTAAAAACTGTTATTTAAACGACAAATTCACGTTAGATTGGATGGAAAAGAGGACTTCAAATTTGCAGCTTGTTCTGCTTGTTCAAGGGAATTCCATATTATGTACGTACTTCTCCAATACTTTTCAAATCATTCGCCAAAGTTGGGTTATGTCTGCTAAGGCTTCATCTATAAAATTTCGGGAACTCGGAATCGCTATTGCAGGACAATGACAAAGAAAGTGTTTCATATTTTCAATGTCCTCCCTCAATGTTTTCTCTGCGCTTGAAATGTCCCTGATGTATAGAGTGTGCAGTAAAGACACTCACCTGCTTTATCACTTCACTTTAATTCAAACCCAATATATTTAAGGATTTCCTCTCATCTGAATCTTCCCAAATTATCTTTGTAATTCTGGCAACTGTTTTGTAATTTCACCAAGACCTGTTTGTTGCTTTCGGCCACTTTTGTAGCCTCATACTTAGTGCGTTAAAAGGCATTGGATTTTGTAAGCGTATGTCTTGAAGGTCTCTAGCTAAAATTGCCATACTATTTGCTTTCTCGTCTCCAACAGCTCTTTGGTGTTCAGTTACTCATATTATTTGTACTCTACCATCCTTTGAGTATTCATTCGTTGGTAGCTCCTTTTTATTCCGGAGTAGTTCTAAGCTTGATATTCTAAGATGAAACGAACTTGATTACCATTTGGTTATCGGTGAAAACATTAAAGTTCTAAATGTGTGTGAAGTAAAAACATTATGTTTCGTAAGAAGTCCTCTTAATGAGTCATAAAATTAATTTAATTTTTGACTATAACTTTTTTCTACTGAACCGATTTTGATAAATTTTTGGAATGGTATTGAGGTACATAACTTGTTGATTTATAATTGAAAAGTTTACGAAAGTTTTATGCTTGAGCTAAGAGGATGCTTCAGAAATCGGTCTATATCTTATAAAATACCGAATTTGCTGCTTTTAAAAAGGAAACTTTTCAGGAACAAAGATTCAGTCCAAATTCATTTTGAGCTCTGTCAGTTATGGTGGGTGTGAGAGTACCAATTACAGACAAACAGAGCTGAATCGATTTTGATTTGTTACAGGAATATGGGATCTGGGATGATTCCTTCTAAGCGTGGTATAGTGGAGGATATAAAAAAGGTGAATTTTCACAAAAAAACATAATTTTGTCAAGAATTATTGTTTTCAATAAAAATAGTCCTTTTCACTAAAGTTTGTCATTTTTTACTTAAGTTTTGAACTGTCAATTTCCTAAAATTGTCATTTTCATAAAAAATAGCATTTTTTTGCAAAAATTTTAATTTTTCATAACTAAAAATTGTATTTTTTTTCTAACGAATTCAAAAATTCCTAAATTTTCCTGCCAATAAAAATAATGACAAATTTTCGCGAAAGTAACTAATGACAATGTCATGTTGTCATTAAAACAGCATGAATTTAACACACATTTAATATGGCGAAAAATATAAACCAACACACAAATTACTCATAAATTTAATTAACATACTTTTAAACTAAATAACATAAATATAAAAAATTACAAAAAAAAAATAAATAAAATAAATATTTTTTTAATTAATAAACGTAACAACAACTTTAACTATCAATTTATTACAAAAAAATATAATAAAGAAGGAAAAAATCGGACAAAAAATACTCCTAAAACTAACACGCACTTAATAGTTATCAAGTTATGGACATAAAATATTAAAGAAGTAAAAGAAGAAGATGAACAAACAACCAACAAATATTTACACATGAAACTAACGACCAAATGGCCAAAATGGAAAACTAGTGACGCTTTCAAAGACACAAAAAACACAAAAACAAACAAACAACAATTACCGCTCTTCATTACTGAATCGTACAACAACAATAAGACTGGTAACAGCATAAATAAAAGGCACGAACGACAAAAAAAAACTGCAGAACCATCTCTTAATATGAACAAATGAACGGGCAGTCAGGCAGTTGGCTGGTCGATCCTCCATGAACAAATCATGCCAATTAACCTTTTAACATTTTGTGGCATCTGACTCTAAAACTCTAAAACAAAAACAAACAAACAAACAAACCCCAATAAATACTAAAGACGAAGAAGACAACTTTTAAACTGAAACAGTTTCAAACAAATCAAAACTAAACAAAACCGAGTTATAAAAGTACTTTGGACGGTCTCATGTACTTCTTGAAACCATAATGGTGATGACCACGCATTTGTGAATTATGTGAATCAAAAACAAAAAAAATAGTTGTGTGTAATAAATCAATGAATGAATGCATCACAGCTAACAATCGGCAAAAACTAGAACCCATTATGAATTTAAAAGAAGAAGGTCCAATGAGTTTCCGAAAATTGGCACAGTCGAACTTTGAATACTCTGCACTTAAAACGCCGTTTGAAACGGTTTCAGAATTCGGACATCTTCGGACGATGGGACATGGATAACGATTTAGATTTTTATATAGACTAATCGATATTTTAGGTTAAACAGAAATTTAAATTTAACTAGAGTTTAAGCAAAATTGTAGTTAAGTCATTTGAGTTTAAACTGTAGTTGAGTTTAAACTGTAGTTTGATCTATTTAAATTTTATCCTAAACTATAGCAAAGTTTAATCAGTAAAACTACTGTTAAGCCTTTTCAGTGTAACCTATAGTTAAGTCTTCTAAGCTCTTTTTTTACCTTAAACTCCAGCTTATTCAGTTTAACTTAATCTGCAGTTAATTAACTTTAACATAAACTATGACTTAGTTCCTTAAGCCTTAAACTTAGTTCAGTCTCTTAAGTCTTAACCGGACTTTAGATTCTTTATTCTAAACTAGAGTTAAATAACTCTAGCCTAAACTAGAGTTTAGTTTCTTTAGTCTAAACTAGAGTTTTGGCGCTGTATTTTAACTTATAGTTGATTCACTTTATCCTGAACTTGGTTAGGATAAAGTGACTCAACTTAATGCTAGAATTAAGTCTTTTTTCGTCAAAACTAGAATCTTTAATCATAACTAGAGCTTAGTCTCTATAGCCAAAATATAGTTTAGTCATTTGAGTCTAAACTACAGTTAATTACTTCAGACTCAACTGTTAGAGGCTAAACCTCATGCTGTAGTCGAGACTATATTTAATACTAAACTATAGTTTATACTGTAGTTGTTACTAAAGCCTCGACTATTAAACTATATTCTAGACTATAGTTTATATTATAGTCTGAACTGCAGTTTATGTTAAAGCCAGAACTATAGTTTATATTATAGTCTGAAGTATAGTTTATTTTATAAAGCCGAAATACAGTTTATATTATAGTCAATACTATAGTTTATACTATAGTCGAGACTATAGTTTATACTATAGTCGAGACTATAGTTTATACTATAGTCGAGACTATAGTTTATACTATAGTCGAGACTATAGTTTATACTATAGTCGAGACTATAGTTTATACTATAGTCGAGACTATAGTTTAGTTTATACTATAGTCGAGACTATAGTTTATACTATAGTCGAGACTATAGTTTATACTATAGTCGAGACTATAGTTTATACTATAGTCGAGACTATAGTTTATACTATAGTCGAGACTATAGTTTATACTATAGTCGAGATTATAACTTCAGTCAAGACTATAGTCTAGACTTTAGTTTTTTTTATAGTCATACATGTTTCCTTTTCAAATTTCCCCACATTATAACAAACTTAATATACCTCCCATTCACCTCTCATGACGATGAAGCGTTTAAAAGTCATATTGACAATTCTACACTTGACGCGTTTTAACTGTTTGACTTCTGCTACTCCAATAATCATCAAATCTTTTTTAAGAAACATTTTTTTGTTCATTTTATTTATTTAAAACTTAAAATAAATAATTTGTTTGTTTATCTCAACAAAAAAATTCTTCATCAACAACAAAAAGAACAATAAATAAATAAAATAAATCAGAATAATAAGAAGAAGCAGAAGAAGAAACCCCAACAACTTTTAAAATAACGTGCAAAAATTTATTCATTTTACGCTTCAAAAATAGAAAAAGAAGAGAAACGGATATGTAACTTATCTATTTTTGTATATTTGACTCTGGTATGTGATGTTGATGAATTTTAACTATGAATCATAAAGATTCACTTGCATTCAATATGATTTACAATATTCTTTTTCGCCTTTTTGAATCGCACACAAGTGATTGTCGACATTCATATGGTTATGACAAGTTCAAACTGCTACCGGAGCTGAATAAATAATAAAAAGTGAATTTGTTGAAAAATGAATTGAATTATAAACATTAAAATGCATTAAATCATGTTAATCGTTAATGATGATACCACACGATCACTATTTAATATAAATTTAAAAAATTATAGAATTTAAATTTTAAATATTTGATTTTATGAATTTAAATTATGTTTAAAAATAGACTACTAAAATAGTTTTGCTAGAGATTAGGATAAGGTTTAATAAACTTCGGTTAAGACTAGTTTAAACTGGAATTTTATAACTTTATTTTAAACTGTAGACTAAACTTTAAAAATATTAGTACAGTTTGGTTTCTTTAGTTTAAACTGCAGTTAAACTATATTGTAGTGTAATATATCAAGTTTAAACTGTAGTATCTTAAGTCCAAACTACACTATAAGTTCAATGAATCTTAAACTTAACTACAGTTTATTAACTTCGATCTAAACTACAGTTTTTTTTTATTTTTTGATACAAACTGAGGTTTAATAACTTAAGTCTAAACTACAATTTAGTACCCTCGACATAAACTGTTTTTTAGTCTCTTTAGTTTGAATTATATTATAAACTACAGTTTAATATCTTCAATTTAATCTTTTTTGTTTAAACTTGGAGGTTTTTCTCTCTAGTTTAAAATGCAGTTAGGAGTTATTAGTTTTAACTTGAGTTTAATTTGTCTTAAGTGAGTTTAGCCTCTTTAGTTAAATTATTCTTTATTATTTAAAGTTTAATCGGTTTAATATTTAATCTTAATATTTTTAATTTAAACTAGAGTTTAGTTTCTTTAGTTCAAACTGTACTTTAAAACTATGGTTTAAACTGTAGTTTAATGTTTTTTAGCAATGAAATACTGTCTTTATTGTATTAGAATAAATTCTAGTTTATCTAAACTTGAGTTTAATTTATTTAGTCTAAGCTAGAGTTCAATGTCTTTATTAAAACTAGAGTTTAGTCTGATGTTTAGCCCCTTTGATATTAATTAGAGATTAATTTATTTTGCTATAGTTAAATAACTGTAAACTCTAGCTTAAGTTCAGACTTATATATTTATTGTTAACAAGTTTGCAGTCTTATGGATCTTTCAATTTTATTTAAGCGAGATTTTATTGTTATTAGTCTTCTTTAGTTGCTTAATCCTTCTTTCTGAGTCTAATGTTTAGTTAATCTCCTTGACCTTAACCCAAGTCTAGTCATTTTAGTCTCTTCTGTCAAACCGAAAGTTCTGTCTATTTTGTCGGAATTAAGAGCTTTTAAAAGAATGGAAAATAGTTTAGTATTTGGACTACATAAAAAAGTAGCTTAACTAGAGCCAAAATAGTAGCTTAAGCTAAAGCCAAAGTAATAGTTTAAACTATAAACTTGCAATTCTATTTTACTAAATACTAAATATGTTATTGGCCTGTAGTACAAATAGAATCCAAACTTAACATAATATTAACGGGATTATGTGCCAAATTATAATTTTAATTATAATTATAATTATATAATCATAAATATAAGTATAATTATAATTATAATTATAATTATTATAATTATAATTATAATTATAATTATAATTATAATTATAATTATAATTATAATTATAATTATAATTATAACTATAATTATAATTATAATAATTTAATGTTAAGTTTGGAATCTATTTATAATTATTAAAATTATTATAATTATAATTATAATTATAATTATAATTATAATTATAATTATAATTATAATTATAATTATAATTATAATTATAATTATAATTACAATTATAATTATTAAAATTATTATAATTATTATAAATATAAATATAATTATAATTATTATAATTATAATTATTATAATTATAATTATTATAATTATAATTATTATAATTATAATAATTATTATTATTATTATTATTATTATTATTATTATTATTATTTAAATTATTATAATATAATATATTTATAAGTAAAATGAATAGTCTAAACTACAGTCAAGTCTAAGTCAGGACCATAGTTTAAAACATTATCAATATTATAATAAAAATTTTAAGCGATACATTAGTCGTGAAAATATTCTAAATAGTCGAGAAGCAAATGTTCAAACTATAACCAAAAAAACTTGTCCAAATTTATTCCAAAATATTTCCGATCTATAACAGAGGCAACTAATGAGGCTACAGCTGAGACTATTAGATGATTTAATTTTTTTTTTTTACTTTATAACTCAATTTCTAGATCTAAAGAACATGATTCAGTACAATTGAAATCCCGGAAACAATATTTAAATCTCAAAAAATTTGCTCTCATATGACACCCATTGTAATGCTGAAAACAGAAACCTCAATTAATAGTCGACATTTATAAAGTGACTATTTCAATTGTGTAATTAAAAATTAAAAGTTGATTTTCTTCTTTCAAAAAGTTACATGTGTAAATTATTTTTATTTAACATTAAATGACCTTCAGTTATTATTGAACTGTTTGTTAAAGAGAGAGAGAGAGAGATAAATAGAGAGAGAGAGAAAGATATATAAAATATATTAAAAATTTTGGAAGCTGTCATCACTATAATTTTCAAAATTATTTACAGAAAATATAAAAATAATGACGTTTTACCAAAACTTCAATCTAACAACACAAACACATCTTTAAAATCATATTGAATTTTTTTTCGATATGGATAGATTTATTTTTTATTGTTGTTGTAATATAAAAACAATTTAATGATTTGTTTCTTCTACTTCTTCAGATGTTTTCAAAATTTATAAACAAAACCATTCACTTGTTTTATAGTTTGAAAAGTATATTTTTTTCAGATCTTTTTTTTAGATCTTTTTTCAGATCTTTTTGTTTTGTGATGGATATAAATATAATCATATATATTATGTATTAATATCTGGTAAAATAAATATTGGAAACATTAACTAAAATCTTAAAGAAATAGTGAAGATTATTATGAATAACATGCCACCAACAACAACAACAACAACAACATTCATTCAACCAACCAACTAACCAGCGTCATGATCATCATTATGATCATTTTTATTTTCTAATATCTGAGACAAAATACCGATCGCTCTAATGGCAAAAAAAAAAAACAACAAAATTTTGAAGAAAAATAATTTTAATACTTTTGCTGGTTACCGCCATAATAATACCGACATTCAGTCAGTCATTCCATAACATCCTATTGAAAATATCCAATAATGCAATCAATAGTTTTTTTTGTAACATGATGATCTTCTTTTTTCCATTTTTTTGGGGGGATTTTGTAATTGTTTTGGAAAAAAGAGCTAAAACTCTCAGTTTAAAATACATAAAATAAGAAATATTCACACTTAAATTTTAGTTTTTGCTTTTTTCTTCTTCTTCTTAATTTTCGATCTTCACTAATGACAATTGTTTGTTGTTGTTTTTTTCTCAAATTCCATTTAATTTTCTTAGGGTTTCGGTAGTTTTTTTCTTAATGAACTGCAATAGTTTTTTTTACAATTTAATGATTATTTTAGGCTTCCGTTTATTGTAATTTTCAAAACGACGATAACTTTAATTTTTGGTTGGTTTTTCTAAATATTCAATACTTATTTTCAATTTAAAACGTTAACTTTATTTAGATGTGGTACAGTTGTGGGCAATAAAATAGAGGAGTTATTAAATATATTAAATTTGGTTAAGAGCCAAGACTCTAAACTTAAGTTTAGATTGAAGACATTAATCTTTAATTTAAAGCGAATTTTTAGTTTAGAGAGAAGTTTAAAGCCAAATTTTAAGTTTAGAGTAAAGATTCTTAACTCTAGTTTACAGCGAAGACACTAAATTCTAATTAAAGAGAAATTACTCTCAATTCCAATTTCGAGAAAAGACTCTCAACTCTAGTTAAGAGTGAAGCCTCTCAGCTGTAGTTTAGAGTGAAGACTCTGAACTCTACTTTCGAGTGAAGACTCTAAGCTCTAATTTTATTTAAAGGCTTTAAACTCTAGATTAGAGTGAAGACTCAAAACTCTACTTTCGAGTGAAGACTCTAAACTCTAATTTAATTTAAAGGCTTTAAACTCTAGATTAGAGTGAAGACTCAAAACTCTACTTTCGAGTGAAGACTCTAAACTCTAATTTAATTTAAAGGCTTTAAACTCTAGATTAGAGTGAAGACTCAAAACTCTACTTTCGAGTGAAGACTCTAAGCTCTAGTTTAATGTAAAGGCTTTAAACTCTAGATGAGAGTGAAGACTCAAAACTCTACTTTCGAGTGAAGACTCTAAACTCTAATTTAATTTAAAGGCTTTAAACTCTAGATTAGAGTGAAGACTCAAAACTCTACTTTCGAGTGAAGACTCTAAGCTCTAGTTTAATTTAAAGGCTTTAAACTCTAGATGGGAGTGAAGACTCAAAACTCTACTTTCGAGTGAAGACTCTAAACTCTAATTTAATTTAAAGGCTTTAAACTCTAGATGAGAGTGAAGACTCAAAACTCTACTTTCGAGTGAAGACTCTAAACTCTAATTTAATTTAAAGGCTTTAAACTCTAGATTAGAGTGAAGACTCAAAACTCTACTTTCGAGTGAAGACTCTAAGCTCTAGTTTAATGTAAAGGCTTTAAACTCTAGATTAGAGTGAAGACTCAAAACTCTACTTTCGAGTGAAGACTCTAAGCTCTAATTTAATTTAAATGCTTTAAACTCTAGATTAGAATGAAGACTCAAAACTCTACTTTCGAGTGAAGACTCTAAGCTCTAGTTTAATTTAAAGGCTTAAAGATTAGACTGAAGACTCAAAACTCTACTTTCGAGTGCAGACTCTAAGCTCTAGTTTAATGTAAAGGCTTTAA
Source organism: Cochliomyia hominivorax (assembly GCA_004302925.2). NCBI lineage: Eukaryota > Metazoa > Arthropoda > Insecta > Diptera > Calliphoridae > Cochliomyia > Cochliomyia hominivorax. The sequence goes on from PYHX02000494.1 coordinate 4,277,359, forward strand.
ACTCTAGATTAGAGTGAAGACTCAAAACTTTACTTTCGAGTGAAGACTCTAAGCTCTAGTTTAATGTAAAGGCTTTAAACTCTAGATTAGAGTGAAGACTCAAAACTTTACTTTCGAGTGAAGACTCTAAGCTCTAGTTTAATGTAAAGGCTTTAAACTCTAGATTAGAGTGAAGACTCAAAACTCTACTTTCGAGTGAAAACTCTAAGCTCTAGTTTAATGTAAAGGCTTTAAACTCTAGATTAGAATGAGGACTCAAAACTTTACTTTCGAGTGAAGACTCTAAACTCTAGTTTAATGTAAAGGCTTTAAACTCTAGATTAGAGTGAAGACTCAAAACCCTACTTTAGAGTGAAGACTCTAAGCTTTACTTTAATGTAAAGTCTTTAAACTCTAGATTAGAATGAGGACTCAAAACTTTACTTTCGAGTGAAGACTCTAAGCTATAGTTTAATGTAAAGGCTTTAAACTCTAGATTAGAGTGAAGACTCAAAACTCTACTTTAGAGTGAAGACTCTAAGCTTTACTTTAATGTAAAGTCTTTAAACTCTAGATTAGAATGAGGACTCAAAACTCTACATTAGAATGTAAATTTTAGTTTAAAGCGAAGAGTGTAACAACTAGTTGGATTAAAGACCTTGAACTCTAGTTTATATTCAACATCTTAGTTTAAAAATAATACACTTAACTCTGGTTTAAGCGAATATTAAACTTTAGTATAAATTGAAGATAATAAAATCTAGATTCATTCTATTTTAGTGTTAATACAGTTTAAAGTGAAAACCTAAAGTCTAGTTTATCTTATTTTGTAAAGAAATTAAACTCTAGTTTATGTTAAGAGCTATATATACTTTATTTGTAAGCATTATTATAGTCCAGACTATAGTCCAAAAAAACAGCAATTCAACAAAAAATTTATTTAAAAGAATAATCTTAATTATAGTAGAAGATATCGTCCAAATTAAGCCAAGAATATAGTCAAAAATATTATAGAAACTACACGTCTTATAGCCGAGGCCAAAGGCTTAATTAAAATCAAAAATATTGGCATGATTACAGTAGAATTATATCTCAAAATACAGTATAATTTACAATTCAAATTATAGTCCACTGGTCGACAAAATGGTTCAAATTATTATCGACTCCAAATTGTAGTCAATCGACTCAATTATCGACTCCAAATTGTAGTCAATTATGTAGCCTTAATAGTTTCGAGCGTTTAAAACAGAGTCAAAAATTGCTCAAGAATGTAGTCGAAAATATAACAAAAAAACTAATTTATTAGTCCAGAGCATGATAGAATAGTCCTAATAATATTCAGAAATATGGTCGGGGCATACACTGTTGATAAGTCAAAAATATATACCAAACTACAGTAGAGATATCAAATATCAAATAATCATAAATATAGTCAAGGTATAGATGAAAATATGGTCCAATATATAATCAAAAATATAGTCAAAATTATGCTGTAAATTCCATAAAGTTATAGTCTAAAATATAGTCCAAATTATTGTCAAAACTATAGTAGAAAATTTAGTCTAAAATAGTCTATATTATAGTTTAAAATGTAGTTGCAGCTATGGAACAGAGTCTAAGTTAGTAGTAGAATGTGATGAAAATAAAAACATATATAAATCCGAAAGTGTTGAAGAAAAGATAGCAAAAATTATAATTAAAAGAATAGACGAGAGTACAGTCTAAATTTTAGCTGTAAAAATAGTCAACATTTCAGTCAAATGTATTGAGCAAACTATAGTCAAGAATATAGTTAAAACTAAATACTTTGCTTAAAATAGTCCAGACTGTAATATTTTATATACTATATTATTATATAATATTATACATATAGAATTACATATATAGTCCAGATTATAGTAATATATTTAATTATAGTTAAGATTATAATTTTAAGTCTACAATACAGTGTAAATTTAACCCATAATATCGATCAAATTATAGTCTCTAGTATAATCCAAATAAAAGTCAAATAATATTCATCAAGATAATCTAAACTAAACTAAAGTTTAAACTATAGTCAAATGTATTTTAAAAACTATAAAAAAATAGTCAGAAATTAACACAATTAAACTGTATGACATTTAATCATCCCATTATCTGGAAAAATATATCAAACTTTTTTTTGTAATTGAAATCCTTGTATTCTAATGTCAGCCATTTATCTTAAATTGAATGTCAAGACATTTAATTTGTTAACATAAAAAAATGCGTAAATTCTTCAACTTAATTCTGTGATTTATTGAGATCAAAGTCTTGACATTTCATATTACAATTGATCAGAGATTTTTTGGATTATTTTTATATTTTCAAGGTTTGATTACCTATTTTCTTCACCTCGACTATATAATTGTTAGTTAACAAAAATAGTCTTCATACTCTACATGTAGTATGTTAACCGCCTTTAAAACTATTTTACAATTGTAACTAATTTTCCAAAAAAAAAAAAGATATTTTTTTCAAAAAATGATGCAACTTTTTTTTTCTTGAAGACATTTAGAGACAAAAATCAATTGATTTTTTATGGTTAAAAGAAAAAAATGCTGGTATTTTTGAAAAAAAGAGGACAGATTTCTAAATCTAAACTAAATAGTCAATCCAATAATTTGAAAACAAAAAAAACTGAAATTAAATTTTATTTCAAAGACTTTTTGTGCCACCCTCGTATGTGAAGGCACCTAAATAATATGCGTAATGTAATGAATTTCCATTACAATTGTTTGTTTGTAAATAATTTCTCATGCTCATGTCGTGTTGCAACATGTAATTGAAACCTTTATTGGTAATTAATTATTTGGTAAAAGCAATTGCCTGGCGATGATTTTCGGATCTGGAGAAGATTGTAACATTTTCTGACATTGTAAAAGGGAAAACAAATTAATTATTGTGGTGAATTGGAATGTGACGAAACATGGAAAGTATTGTTGAAAGTGAAATGAATTTATGAATACACACGAGATTGTTATTTGAACTACGTTTATGATTAAACGTTTGACAGAGTTTGAACTATAGTTAGACTATACTTATTCTTACTATAGTTTCGGCTATAACTCGACTATAGATATAGACTATATTTTTTACTATAGTCTCGACTATAGTTTGTACTATAGTCTCGGCTATAGTTTATACTATAGTCTCGACTATAGTTTGTACTATAGTCTCGACTATAGTTTGTACTATAGTCTCGACTATAGTTTGTACTATAGTCTCGACTATAGTTTGTACTATAGTCTCGACTATAGTTTGTACTTTAGTCTCGACTATAGTTTGTACTATAGTCTCGACTATAGTTTGTACTATAGTTTGTACTATAGTCTCGACTATAGTTTGTACTATAGTTTGTACTATAGTCTCGACTATAGTTTGTACTATAGTTTGTACTATAGTCTCGACTATAGTTTGTACTATAGTCTCGACTATAGTTTGTACTATAGTCTCGACTATAGTTTGTACTATAGTCTCGACTATAGTTTGTACTATAGTTTGTACTATAGTCTCGACTATAGTTTGTACTATAGTTTGTACTATAGTCTCGACTATAGTTTATACTATAGTCTCGACTATAGTTTGTACTATAGTCTCGACTATAGTTTGTACTTTAGTCTCGACTATAGTTTGTACTATAGTCTCGACTATAGTTTGTACTATAGTTTGTACTATAGTCTCGACTATAGTTTGTACTATAGTTTGTACTATAGTCTCGACTATAGTTTGTACTATAGTCTCGACTATAGTTTGTACTATAGTCTCGACTATAGTTTGTACTATAGTCTCGACTATAGTTTGTACTATAGTTTGTACTATAGTCTCGACTATAGTTTGTACTATAGTTTGTACTATAGTCTCGACTATAGTTTATACTATAGTCTCGACTATAGTTTGTACTATAGTCTCGACTATAGTTTGTACTTTAGTCTCGACTATAGTTTGTACTATAGTCTCGACTATAGTTTGTACTATAGTTTGTACTATAGTCTCGACTATAGTTTGTACTATAGTTTGTACTATAGTCTCGACTATAGTTTATACTATAGTCTCGACTATAGTTTGTACTATAGTCTCGACTATAGTTTGTACTTTAGTTTGTACTATAGTTTGTACTATAGTCTCGACTATAGTTTGTACTATAGTTTGTACTATAGTCTCGACTATAGTTTGTACTATAGTTTGTACTATAGTCTCGACTATAGTTTGTACTATAGTCTCGACTAAAGTTTGTACTATAGTCTCGACTATAGTTTGTACTATAGTCTCGACTATAGTTTGTACTATAGTTTGTACTATAGTCTCGACTATAGTTTGTACTATAGTTTGTACTATAGTCTCGACTATAGTTTATACTATAGTCTCGACTATAGTTTGTACTATAGTCTCGACTATAGTTTGTACTTTAGTCTCGACTATAGTTTGTACTATAGTCTCGACTATAGTTTGTACTATAGTTTGTACTATAGTCTCGACTATAGTTTGTACTATAGTTTGTACTATAGTCTCGACTATAGTTTTGTACTATAGTTTGTACTATAGTCTCGACTATAGTTTGTACTATAGTTTGTACTATAGTCTCGGCTATAGTTTATACTATAGTCTCGACTATAGTTTGTACTATAGTCTCGACTATAGTTTGTACTATAGTCTCGACTATAGTTTGTACTATAGTCTCGACTATAGTTTGTACTATAGTCTCGACTATAGTTTGTACTTTAGTCTCGACTATAGTTTGTACTATAGTCTCGACTATAGTTTGTACTATAGTTTGTACTATAGTCTCGACTATAGTTTGTACTATAGTTTGTACTATAGTCTCGACTATAGTTTGTACTATAGTTTGTACTATAGTCTCGACTATAGTTTGTACTATAGTCTCGACTATAGTTTGTACTATAGTCTCGACTATAGTTTGTACTATAGTCTCGACTATAGTTTGTACTATAGTCTCGACAATAGTTTGTACTATAGTCGAGACTATAGTACAAATTATAGTCTCGACAATAGTTTGTACTATAGTCGAGACTATAGTACAAATTAAAGTCTCGACAATAGTTTGTACTATAGTCTCGACTATAGTTTGTACTATAGTCTCGACTATAGTTTGTACTATAGTCTCGACTATAGTTTGTACTATAGTCTCGACTATAGTTTGTACTATAGTCTCGACTATAGTTTGTACTATAGTCTCGACTATAGTTTGTACTATAGTCTCGACTATAGTTTGTACTATAGTCTCGACTATAGTTTGTACTATAGTCTCGACTATAGTTTGTACTATAGTCTCGACTATAGTTTGTACTATAGTCTCGACTATAGTTTGTACTATAGTCTCGACTATAGTTTGTACTATAGTCTCGACTATAGTTTGTACTATAGTCTCGACTATAGTTTGTACTATAGTCTCGACTATAGTTTGTACTATAGTCTCGACTATAGTTTGTACTATAGTCTGACTATAGCTTATACTATAGTCTGACTATAGCTTATACTATAGTCTGACTATAGCTTATACTATAGTCCTACTATAGCTTATACTATAGTCTGACTATAGCTTACACTATAGTCTGACTATAGCTTACACTATAGTCTGACTATAGCTTATACTTTAGTCTGACTATAGCTTATACTATAGTCTGACTATAGCTTATACTATAGTCTGACTATAGCTTATACTATAGTCTGACTAAAGCTTATACTATAGTCCTACTATAGCTTATACTATAGTCTGACTATAGCTTACACTATAGTCTGACTATAGCTTACACTACAGTCTGACTATAGCTTACACTATAGTCTGACTATAGCTTATACTATAGTCTGACTATAGCTTACACTATAGTCTGACTATAGCTTACACTATAGTCTTACTATAGCTTATACTTTAGTCTGACTATAGCTTATACTATAGTCTGACTATAGCTTATACTATAGTCTGACTATAGCTTACACTATAGTCTGACTATAGCTTACACTATAGTCTGACTATAGCTTACACTATAGTCTTACTATAGCTTATACTTTAGTCTGACTATAGCTTACACTATAGTCTGACTATAGCTTACACTATAGTCTGACTATAGCTTACACTATAGTCTGACTATAGCTTACACTATAGTCTGACTATAGCTTACACTATAGTCTGACTATAGCTTACACTATAGTCTGACTATAGCTTACACTATAGTCCGACTATAGCTTACACTATAGTCTTGCTTATAGGTAAGTCTATAGTCTGGTCTATAGACCATAGTCTAGCCTATAGTTTTGACTATAAATTCTTTTTAAATCTTCATTGTTCTTTTTTTATATCTTTTGTTTTGTTACTTTCAAAAAATTGTTGTTGTTTAATAACATGAAATATTTAATTACACATTAAAGACTTTTAGTTAAAAATTAATAAAAATTCTAAATTAGTTTTAAAATAATAGTTTACATGACTTAACATTATTTATAATAAATAAATTAATTAAATATAAATTAAATTGTAGACAATAACTTTTACATATCGGCATGAGCGAGCATTTAAAAATCATTTTTCATGTTTCGAAAAGAAAAAAATAAAAAAATAAAAAGAATTTAATCTTAAGTTTAGCAAACTCATCTTCACATCATAAGATTTGTTACGATTTTAGTTTCAGTTTTGTAAATTTTCAGATTATGAAATATTTTTTTCTATGTTTCTTTGTATTTAATTTATAATAATTGTTATTACTATTATTATTTGATTTAATAAATTACTTCTTTTTTTCCATACGAACTAAAATAGGAGCAGAATATTTTTCAGTTTTTCAAAATCATCATTAAATTGTAATTTAAAGTTTTTTTATACCCTACACCAGCACAAGTGGTGAAGAGGATATATTAACTTGGTCATTACGTGTGTAGTGCTAAGAGGGAATCATCTTAAACTCTATAAGGTATATATGTTTATGAATCAAATCGAAATCTGAGTCAATTTAGCTATATATTTCTGTCTGTCCGTCCGTCTGTCTATCTATCTCTCTGGCTGTTTGTTGTTGGCACACCCACATCCAATATAATTGAGTTCAATGAAATCTTTCTTAGAGTCCTGAGAAGTTTCCTATTTAAAATCAGCAAAATCGGTTTTGTATATTAAAATATATTGGCCGATATCTGAGATAACCTCTATCGTCAAATGTTCAATTATAAATCGACTAATTAACATTAAGGGACACTTCAGACACCCAATTTATCTAATGTGGCAGCCTGATGATATAACCTAACCTATTTTTCTGAAGCGATCACAATCATTATTTTAATCTGTCGATTTATAAATGGAAAATTTACGAAAGTTTTTCGCTTGAATATATCGGTCTATATATTTAAATTTACTGAATTGATTTTTCTGTTTTTAAATAGAAAACTTTTCAGGACAATAAAGAAAAATCAGGATAAATTTTATAGAGCTTTGACCATTAGTTTGAGTGTGAGCATGTCTTTTACGGAGCGACGGAGAAACATAAGTAAATCGAATTAGATTTTAATTTGAATGATTCCTTTTTAGCGTTTTACCACATGTGGCAGAGGGTATAAAAAAAAATTTTGGAGCCACGTTGCTCTGGTCGTCTTCAATTTCTTAAAAATTAGAAACTTTTAACAAGAAAATTTTTGGAATCATTGTATGTCATGTATTTCCTATATTTTCCTTATGGAAAAGATGAAAATTTCTTTGTAGCTTCAAAGTAGTTTTAAAAAGAAAAACTGACCGGATATGAAATTAATAAAAAAAGTACAGTTTTTATCAGAGAAATCTTAAATCTCATAACTGTTGTTTAGACGTTATATTTCGAGAAATAAATATTTTCGTCCAAATTAGAATGAAATTTTGTCATAACATGATGCAACATGTACTTCATTACCATTGAACAAATTACCAAAATCGGTTCAGTAGAAAAGAAGTTATAGCTGAAAAAAGTGAGTGAGTTTGTGAGCGTATGCGTGCGTGTGTATGTACACATTTATGGTGTAGAGTATTCAAAATTCGTCACAGCCGATTATAGCATTCTTAATTGTTTTGTTTCAGTTTTTCTATTATTAAAATTGAAGACAGTAGAAGTTGTAAGAAAAATAACCTGTAACCACCACATTTGTTTTAAATTAAGATCAGTTTTAGATTTTCTATCTTTAATAGTTTCTTTTTTAAGACTTTTTGTTGTTGTTGTTGTTGTTGTTGTTGGTTTTAATCTTCTTTTAAAGATTTTTAAATGTTAGAGTATCATTTCATTTAATTTTCAAAACTTATTTTTTTTTGTCTTAATCGTGACAGTTTTTGTATTCAGATTTGATTTCTTTTGCTTTACATTTTATTCATTTTAGATTTTAATACACGTTTCAAACATTCAAAGTCATTTTTACTTAAAATACAACAAAAAAAATTGATTAAAAATATTTAAAATGTAAATTATTAACAAAATTGCAATTTTTTTAAAATATTCAAGTGTTTAGGAAAAAAATTTGAAATTATGGTAATTTTGAAAAAAAAAATATGTAAAGATTTTGAAATTGAAACGGAATAATTTTTGATGACGGAAAAAATTGAAAATAAGTTTGGAATGAAAGGAATGAATTAACAATAAAAAATTTATAATAATTAAAAATCAAAAAAAAATATTATAAATATCAGACATTGAAAAAAATCATTATTTTCTCGATTATCGCACAGTGTTCCAAATCGATTTCTTTGCAAATAATTGTGTAACTTTTGAATCGTCTGAATTTCTCATGGAAATTATGGGAAATTAAAGGGTTCAATCTGGTCGAGAATGACCTTCTAAATTTTATCACTCTAAATAACCGAGTTTGCTTAGTTTAGGTTGGACTTTCAGCCAAGATATAAATTTCTTACACCAGCATTCGGTATCTATGAAAACGTTAGAACTTGAAAATTCACAATTTGTAAAGAAAAATCAAGTGAAAAGTAATTTGATGACAAATATTTTGTGAAAAAGAAAATTAAATATTAATTTTTTCTTTAAAAAAAAATTTATTTGTGTTTTCATTATGATGAATATTGTAAATATATCAGAGACATCAAAAACTCCAAATTTTCCACGTGAAAATACCCTAAATCCCAATCCATATAAATCATGTTTAAAAATGATCAGCCTTTCATTATAAAGGTCTTTGAATGTTATCCTTGCAAGTGATTTCAGCTTTGCGATTTGAGAATTAACGAAAAAAAAACTTTTTTAAATTGATCAACTTTGAATAGGTCCCTCTGGGCAGCTCTTTCTCCCGGGTTAATTTAAATTTAAGATTTTTTTTGTAAAACAATAAAAAATATATTAAGTTTGAAAGCAGAAAAAATTCGTTTTATCAGTCAATAAATATTGATACCTTTTGGAAAAAAATTATATTTTTCTCTAAGTCCCAATTTCAGATTTAAATAACTTTTTAAAGGATTCATATTTTTATATAGTTCTTGCAACAATACAACTAACAATTTTATGTGAACTCCAGCACATCTTTTAGGGAGCCATATTCAAAACAAACTGAAAAAGGAAGATGGCTTAAAGGTTATATCTCTTTAACTCCTTAAATATCTCTTAATCTCTAAAAGTAGTTAATTTTTTTAGAGATTTTTAAGGACTTTCTATATAAAAATCGTCTGTTTTCTTTGATAAATATATTTATGGTGATAAAAATAAAAATAAATCAAAGATGAACAACTTTGGAAAGGCCACCCACTATGCCAGTGACTAACAGGGATCTGTAATCACCCATATCAAACGGCAAACATCTTGGTCTTAAATTTTATTACGTCATCTCTTATCTCAATAAACAGTCAACATCACAAGAACTCTCTTGAAAGACACAATTACTGCAGAATCTTTCATCGTCGAATGAAGAGGAGGAAGAAAATAATTATCTTCTTTTCTGCTCTGCTAATGTGTGGATGCGCTTCTTTGGTTGCAGTGAACTGCAATCTCTGAAGGGTTTGTCGACTGATGATATCAGGGATATTATGTGGTTTTATTCGCATTAGTGACCTTGGCGTCTGGAACAGCGGCACTTATCTATTTTCTTCCTTTCCTATATATCAATCTTTATTTTTACTTCTACTTTATCGCTTTTCTTAGTCTCTACAATTTTGCGGCTCTAATTTATCATTTTCTAATACTTCACTTCTTAGAAAACATTAAGGGACACTTCAGGACCAAATTGAGCTAAATGTAATCTTTGTGACAGCCTGATGACCTAACCTAACCTATATTTCTGAAGCGATCACAATCATTTGAGATACACATTTAAATGTAAAAATTTTATTTTAATCTGTCGATTTATAATTGGATCGGTCTATATATTTTAAGTAATTGAATCGATTTTTCGGTTTTTAAATAGAAAACTTTTCAGAACAATAAAAAATAATCAGGATTAATTTTATAAAGCTTTGATCATTACTTTGAGTGTGAGCATGTCTTTTACGGAGAGATGAAGAAATATAAGTAAATCGACTCTGATTTTAATTTGATGCCAGAATATATAAAGATTAAGGGGCCTTAAATGATTCCTTTTTAGCGTTTCACCACATGTGGCAGAGAGTATGAAAATAATTTTGGAGCCACGTTGCTCTGGTCGTCTTCAATTTCTTAAAAAATTAGAAACTTTTAACAAGAAAATTTTTGTGGAACCATTGTATGTCATGTATTTCCTATATTTTCCTTATGGAAAAGATGAAAATTTCTTTGTAGCTTCAAAGTAGTTTTAAAAAGAAAATGAACCGGATATGAAATTAATAAAAAAAGTACAGTTTTTATCACAGAAGTATTAAATCTCATAACTGTTGTTCAGGTGTTATATATCGAGAAATAAATATTTTCGTCCAAATGTTTTTAATCTGATATTCTCCATAAAAATTATCATTTACGATAAAAATTTCAACGTTAAACCAAAAACGTTAATTTTAATAATTTTTTATTATTTCTGTTCTTTATTTAATAATAATTTTTGTTTTATATTTTAATGACCATAAAATAATTCATTTTATTAAAAATTAACCGCAAAAAATATTATTATGAAAATAAATTAACCGCATCATCATGTTATTTTATTTGTAATAAAATAAAAATCACGAAAATAATAAAAAAAATAGTTCATTTAATATCAAATAATCAAATTAAAACTGTATTGAGTGAGTTACCTTCGTATTGATTAATTTAAAAAAAGGTAAAATCATTTTGAAAATATATATTTTTTTTCTTTTCAAAATAATGAGTTTTGAAATTCTTTGTTTGTGAAAAAAATGTGTGTCAATGCAAGACCACGATCGCATCAATTTATAGGTTAATTTTCGAAAAAAATAACGATCATTAAGGAGTTTGAAGAAAAACTATTTGAAATATGAAGTAAATAAATCAAGATTTATTAAATAATTTTCTATTAAAAGAATTGTAATTTGTTTCTAATTTTTAGTTTCATCTTTCATATATAATTTTTACTATAATTGTGGGATGATTTACAGAATAATAAGAAAATCATTAATCAAAAATATAAGGACTTTTTATAAACTAAAAACTCAGTAAAATTTATAATTAATTAAATATAAAAAATTAAAAAGATATTTTTAATATTAAAAATCCAAAAATATAAAAAAAAGAAATCGGGATTTATTTCAAAAATTCTAAAATTTTTCAAAAGTTTAAAATTATTTTCAAATATTCTGATTTGTTTAATTTTAAATTCTTGGAAATAAAAAAAAATATTTTTTTATAAAAAAGTCAAAATTCAAAAGAAATATTTTTTTTTTATTTTGCCAAAAATTTTATATTTCAAAAAAAAAAAAAAAAAAAAAAAATTGAAAATATTTTTATTATTAAAAACAAATCAAATTTTAAATAAAAAATAAGTATCTATATTTTTAAGATAAAATTCAAAATTTTTATTCAATTTTCAGTCTTCTTAAAAATTAAGATTTATTCAAAAATAATATCAAAAAAAATGTAAAAAAATCATATTCTTATCAAATATTAAAGAAAAAAATAAAATATTGATAATTCAAAAATCTAAATTCCTTAAATTTAACACATCGCTAAATTCGAAATTTTATTAAAAATTAATATTTTCACAAAAAAATTTTAATTTTTCATTAAAAATTTAAATTTATATTAAAAATTATATATAATTATAATTATATATATAAAAATTATAATTATATTATTATAAAATTATTTTTATAATAATATTTTTCATAAATTAAGTTTTTTCATAAATTTTAGTAAAATTCAAAATTTTTTACAAAATTTTTATTTTTTAATTAAAATTTTTTAAAAATTCAAAATTTCTTTGAAAAAATTTAAAGTCTTTAAATTAAAAAAAAAAAAAAAAAAAAAAAAACTTAGTAAAATCCAAAATTTTTTACACAATTATTATTTTCTTATTTTTTTTTTATTAAATTTTCACTAAAAATTTAAATTTTCACTAAAAATTTAAATTTTCACTAAAAATTTAAATTTTCACGAAAAATTTAAATTTTCACTAAAAATTTAAATTTTTACGAAAAATTTAAATTTTCACTAAAAATTTAAATTTTCACGAAAAATTTAAATTTTCACTAAAATTTTAAATTTTCAGGAAAAATTTAAATTTTCAGGAAAAATTTAAATTTTCAGGAAAAATTTAAATTTTCACTAAAAATTTAAATTTTCAGGAAAAATTTAAATTTTCACTAAAATTTAAATTTTCACGAAAAATTTAAATTTTCACGAAAAATTTAAATTTTCACGAAAAATTTAAATTTTCACTAAAAAATTAAATTTTCACTAAAAATTTAAATTTTCACTTAAAATTTAAATTTTCATTTTCACTAAAATTAAATTTCACTAAAAATTTAAATTTTCATTTTCACTAAAAATTTTCATTTTCAATAAAAATATTCATTGAAATTGTCATTTCACTAAAAATTAGCAATTTCACTAAAAAAATTTCATTTTTCATCAAAATTCAAGTTTTAAATTTTAATTTTCAATAAAAATTTTCATTTTCACTTTAAGATTTCATTTTTATTAAATTTTTAGATTTTATTAAGAATTGATTTCCACGTAAATATTTCATTTTCACTAAAAATGTTCAGTTATCACTTAAAACTTTCAGTCATTCCTTAATTAAATTTTAACTTTATCTAAAAACATAATTTTCACTAAATACATAAAAAATTATATTTTTTATTTACTTTGTTTCGTAAATTGAGGGTTAAAATTGTTTCTTCCTTATTTGTAAATAATAAAAAAATTATATATAAATTAGTTTATATTTATTATCATTGCGTAACTACATAAAAAGTACAAAGATTTTAAAAAAAAAAAAAAAAAAAACCTCTAAAATCTTAAAAGCAAAACAAAAGACTTAAAACACAAACGTTTTATTGCAAAAAAAATTAACTAAACAAAAAAACATTAAAATTTATAAATTTTAACAATTTGTTATGCATGTATTTAGTGTTATTATTATTTTTCTATAATAAAAACAACAACAAGTACAACAAAAACACAAAATTTGATTAAAACCCTCAAATTTCATTAGACTTTCATAGACGAAAAAATAAAATGAGACTTAAAGCAACAAACAAACAAAAAACAACTTAAATTAGAAAAAAAATTAAACCTTTTTTGTGATTACAAGAAAACAAACTAAATTAAAGTATTGAATTTAAATTTTCTATTGTTTAAAAAAAATAACAACAACAAAAAACTACTTAAATTTTAAGGCTAACAAAAACAACAACAACGACTGACTGATTCTCATAATGTTCTTTAGGTGGCCACCTGTTACTATAAATAATAATAATAATATGCGTGCAACAAGTTGCAACAATAAATGACAAGATTTGTTTTATTTAATTTTTTGTTGTTATTATACCCTACACCACCGTGATGTTTTTAACATACAGATGTAACTTCTAAGTATACCGTTCGACTCAGAATCGCTTTCTGAGTCGATTTAACGATGTCCTTCCGTCCGTCTGTCTGTCCGGCTGGCTGTAAACGTTGTGAACACTCTACAGGTTGCAATTTTTGAAATATCTTGATGAAATTTGTTACATGTTTTTTTTCCTCAAGAACGAAGCCTATTGAATTTGGTCATATTCGGTCCAATATTTCAGGTAGCTCTTGTACGAATGTCCCCCCGAACCCCGATTAAGGTCATAAAAGTCCTATATATAAATATAGATTCGGTTCATTACTTATTATTTTTCATAGGTCCCATACAAGCACCTCTGAAGGGCATTAATCACACATAAACGTTGGTATTGTCATAACCATAATAATAAATTTTTGAAATTATACGAGGGTCGTTCCATCCCAGAAAAAATCATTTTCAAACGCATAAATTTCACATAAATTATAGTATAATAAAATCAGGAAAGAAAACTATACGGGGGTCGTTCATAAATTTTTCGCTGCTGTCATTTACAACCAATAGTGTGTTGTAGGGTATTTCATTATCAGACTTGAACGATAATACCATTTTTACTTGTTTTTTTTTCTTGTTTCTAATTAAACGCATAACAAATGTGTTTTGAGTTTTTTTCTGGGATTTCTTGCAACAAGTAACCAAAACGAAGGCTTGCCGGCAACAATAACAACATTTTTTTGTTTGTTTTTTTTTGGTGGGGATATGAAACATATACTGTTGCTCAACTCCTTTTTTTATGAAAAGCAAAAATTATAAAAACAAAATTCAATTAAATTATTTTTTTTTCTTCATCTTTAGACTTTTAGAGTTCATATTAAAGTTGCTTTACTCAAAATGACATTCTTTTTAAGTTTCGAATTTTTTGAATTATTTCTTAGATTGAGGATGATTTTTTTTGTTTGAAAATCTTCTTCAAATCTTTTTTGTTTGTTGTAGTCAGTTTGTCTATTGGAAATGATTGTTAATTGTTGTTGTTTTTTTTTTTTTTTGCTTTATTAACCTCCGGCTTTATGAAGCTTATAAACATTTAATACGCCTCTAAGGCCTCACACAAATATTTACTCACATATTTGTACTTTTATTCATACATTTACTCATTTACTCACTCACTTACTTACTTACTCAGTCAGTCAGTCACTCATTCATTCACTTGTTGTGCTCGCATAAAACAAACAACAAAAAGTAATTGTAATTTTAATAATTTTTGTTGCAATTGTTTTATTTGTTGTTGTTATTGTTGTTTCTTTCAAATTCTAAATGCATTTTTTTTGGCTACAACAAACAGTAACTTTTCAAAAAATAACATAAATTACAAGAAAAACCCCAGTGGGAAATTTTCAGCATTAATTTTAATGGAAATCAATTACTGAAGATTTTAAATTTAATTTAATTAAAAGAAAATCGACCCTCGTATATTTAATTTTCGCTTCTATAAAATGTGATTGTAAAAAGTTATCAAAATAATACTCAGTTTAATGTCAAATATAAGTCATATGACGTCATTGTGGGCTCTGCTTGTAATATGGAAACTATAGTAAATTATTTACTGATCCTCGTAAAATCTAGAACACAATTTATTTTTATATAAATCTTAAACCGCGTTACATATTTCACAACGCTTAAATATCGTTAATAATTAATAATGATGTTTAAAAAGATTTTCTGAAAAAGGACTTTAACGATCACCTTATTGAACGAGCTTTCTGATCTTCTGAATTCCAATTTAGATAATACAAGCTTTGATAATTATGTCATGCTTTTTATGAAAAGTATGGCAGATTGGACAGATATACACTCGAGAACTGATTATAATTTAGTCTATTCGAAATATTTGAACTTGCGAAAAAACTCAGTGCATAATTTCGCCACGATCATTACACCTCACAAGATTGCCGTCAGATCGAAAATCTTCGTCAGAAGGAAACTTTTTAAAGATCCCCACTTTACCACATTTCCCACTGCATTATCTCTCCATTTTAGCAATATCTAACTGATTTTTTTAAGAGCATCGAATAACACAAAAAACTAATTCTGTTATAATCCAATTCATTTGAGTCTAAAGCATGTCTGAAAAGTCTTATCCTAATTATCTTTTTCTATTTTTTATATTTTCTGTTTCGCACGATCAAAAGCCTTCTTAAGGCTCTGAATTATAAAACGATCATTCAACCTATTTTTGTATTTTTCAGTCCGTGTTATCTCTCTGTCTTAGCATGACTAATAGCTTCTAATAGATTCTCAGGGCTTGGATTTTACAACGATCATAAAATGTATTCCGTTTATCTCAGACTATGTTATCTCTCTTTGCCTTTAACACCATCTAATAGATTCGAATAGTTTCAAACAAACATCCAAATATTCCATATCTAATTGTCTCTGCCTGGGCACGATTTAATAGATTTTTCAGGAGCTTCGGGTTTATACAAAGTGTATGTCTGTCTTAATTTAACTTATTCCTTAACTCCCTCTTTATCATATATCTCTCTCTCTCTCTCTTAACACGATCTAATAGATTCTAATAGCTTCTCAGGTCTTTCTTATTTCTTTCTGTATTTATCTTTTGCATGATCGTATAGCATTTCTCGAGTACTTCGGATTAACACATGGCCAGTTAACTGTTAGTCTTTGTGTCTCTATCTTGGCACGCATCTATATCATTTTCAGAGCTTTGATAATACAACGATCATTCAACCTTTTTGCCTATAAATCTGCTTCTGCTTTGGCACAATTTAATAACATTTCTCAGGGTTTGGATTTTCTGACGGTTATTTAAGTTGTTTCATAACTTGCACAATATCCGTATATCTCTGTATCTGTTATCTCTCTCTCTCCCCATTTTGCCACGATCTAATAGTATTTAAGAGGATTTTGTGTTATACAACGATCATCCACTATTTCCCGCATCGCTCCCTGTCACTGTTATCTGTTATCACTCTGTTGATGCTAAATTGTCAATTTCCGATCTGATTACTTGATTTCGGGTAATTCCTTTTTTTGAAAATAAGCCATAAGGACTATTTTTGTTATAAAAAATTCCATGTCTTCTAATCCTGATGGAAAATATAGTTTTATCGTTTTTTTTAGTTCTTTCCTTTGGGTTTTAATTTGAAAATTTATGATCGTTTATATGTGTGTGTGGTTTGTGGGTCGCATTGACTGACTTCTAGCATCCATCTTCATACATATAAAAAGAGCATATTTTTGAAAACTATTTTATGTTTGTTTGTTTGTGATTTTATGTTTCTACTGTGTTCGATATATAAATAAATAAATAAAATAATGTAAAACATTGTGTAACATTTTGTTTAATATATTTTTTTTCTGAAAAAAAGTAAACAAAAAATATTATAAAGATGATACTGAAAACGCTTATTGTATGCTGTAATATTTTTATAACAAAATTTAATACCCAAGAGATTAATGAAATTAAATGTTTTTAAAAACACTTTTAAAAAGAGCTTTGAAATCAGCTGAATTAAAGCTTAATTAAATTTATGAAATGTTAAGGAAATGCTTTCAATATTAACCGATTAAAATAGACGACTTAAAAAAGACGACTTAAAAAGTGGCAATATAAGCTTTTTTAAAGCTTTAGTTTTATTGAGGAGTTATTTAAAGTTTAAAAAACACTAGTGACTTTATTTAAAAGCTTTCATTTCAAAAAAGCTTTCAAATTGAAGCAAATAATTTTATGCCTCTTTTCAAAATTCTCCCTAAGAATTCATTTTATAAAAAGCTTTTAGTTAAAAAGCTTTTTATTTTTTTATTATATTTCCTTTTCTCTTTCCTTTTAGATGTTTACTGGGTTAGCGATTTATTATGCACATTTTTTAAAAAATTTAGTGAAAAAGAGCTTTTTATTAATTTTATTCTTTAATTTCTATTTCCTGGGTAACCGTTCCTTTATGTACATTTTTTATAAAAAAGCTTTCAGTTTAAAATGTTTTTTTATATTTTTTTATTCAATTTCCTTTTTCTTTTTAAATGTTTATTGGGATCCGATTCTTTATGCACATTCATTCATACACATTTTTGTGGTGAATTTTCGTCTTCTAAAATCGCTTAACAAATTCATGTTTAAGTTGAGATAATGCAGTCATAGTTATGTTTTGAGATGTTACTCCATTACATGTCATGGTTTGAATCATATAAAATAAATAAAAATAACTAAAATAACAAAAAAATAGATGTAAAACAAAAAAAAGACTACTATTCGTGTTTATATTTTTTTTGGTGATGTGATGAGGCAGAACACATTTTATGTCTTTCCTGTAAAATTATATTAATTGTTGTCGACAAATATGCATTCTGTTGCAATATTTTGCATTTTATGTTATTTTACCCTCATCATCTCCTCATAGTCATCATTTTCAGTTATAGCATGTAGGAATTAGTTTTATTATCAGTGAACGTTAAAATCACTGAAATATAATTTGTGTGAGGGCAATAATGGATATAAAAAAACAAACAAAATGTAGATAAGAAAAGTTATATAACTTAATTAAAAATTAAAATTTGTTTCGAACTACTTCATTTTAAGATGGAAAAAGCTATAAAAGCTTTCAGAGGAATTTTATAAAGAAAATCTTAAATTTTATGATTTTTTACAACAATTAAATTACAGAAAATTTTTTTAGCAAATTTCTAGCATCTTCGAAAAATTCGAACTTATTTCGAAATTTCGAAACTTCCCAAAAATTATTAAAATATTAATTTCTAATTATTTTTTAATGAAATATAAAAAATATAAATAAACAAATATATTTTAAATAGATTTTTTATATAAAAAAATTTCGAACTTAATTTCGAATATAGAAATTTTAAACAAATAGGTAAAATAAATCTAAATTATTAAAATCGTTAAATAAAGTAAAATTTGATTTGTCTATGATTTCTACATCATTTTCAAAATACGTTTTTTTCGAAATCGCAAAAAGTTTTAAAAATTATTTTTTTTTTTTTTTTATGTATTTTTATAGAATTTTTATTTTGAAAACTAATTTTAACAAATTTAATACGAACTTTATTTCAAAATTTCGAAGTTTCCTAAAAATTATTAAAATATATTTTCTTTTATTAATTGCAATTAAAATTTAGAAAATAATAATTAAATATGATTAAATAGATTTTCAATATTTTGAAAATATTTTCGAACTTAATTTTGAATAAAGAATTTTTACAGAAATAATTAAAACTACTAAAACTTATTAAAATCTTAAAGTAAAATTAAAATTTGTCTATTATTAAATCATTTTAGAAAATCGACGCTTAAAATTTTTAAATATTTTTCAATATTATTTAATAAAAAATATTTTTTTATTTGTAAATGTTTCAAATTAAATTTCGAAAGTCAAGTTTAATTTTTTTAGTCCAATATTTATTTTATTTTAGTATTTTGACTTTAATTCAAGCTTCTTTAATTTTATACAATTAACAATCAATCGAATCAATAATTTAGTTTATTTTATAAAAATATTCTCATAAATAAATATTAAAATTTATTAACCTCTTTTAAGCAATTATAACAAAATCACAAATTAACAGCATATTCTGCTTTAGAGTGATTTTGTAAAAAAATTTTTAACAAAATTTAATCTGATTAAAAGTGAATTAATTTTTTCTAAAATTATTTACAGTTTTTAAACTCTGATTAAATGTCAAAACATTAAATCTCCATAAATGACAAAAATTAATTGAAGTCATTTAAAAGTTTTAAATTTAAATAATTTTAAAATAAATAATTTTATGATTTTAATTCAGTCAAATAATTTTATGACGCTAATAAATTTATTCTAAAATAAAAAATAACTAAAAATTAAAATGTTAAATTATTTACATTTTTTTCAATTAAATTCAGTATTTTTTATAGCCGTAAATTTAATTCATTGATTAACAGTCATAAATCATTTTTAAGCTTAATTGCATATATTTAACTGTGTGCGTGGTGTTCGTGTTAAAAAGCATTAAATGAATGTTTAGAATGTTCTTTCAAATAAAAAATAATAAAAAAAATTCAAATTTGTTAAATTAAATTAAATCAATATTTAAGCTCATTTCAACGGATGTTTAGCTTAATTGAGCGACAAAATTCAATGTTTTTTTTAATTTGCAAAAAAAAAAAGCAACACAAATAGCAATTAAATGCAAACTAAACTACAAGTCTAATAAAAATTTAATAAAACTAATTAAACAATCAACTTAATAACTTAAACATTTGAACATTCTCTAGAAAACAACTATAACTCGATCCACATTCTAAAACTATAGTCGAAATGTAATCGGGACTATTAGAACAAACTTTAGTAGAGTCTATAGTGAAGACAAACAGTATTACATTGCAGACTATAGTCGAATATAATCAAGACTATAGTACAAATTATGGTCGAGACAATAGAAAAATTTATAGTCTAGAAGGTAGACTGTAGTACAAACTATAGACGAGACAATAATACAACCTAAATTCCAGACTATAGTGAAATTATGATCGAGACAATAAAGCAAACTTTATTGAGACATATAGTCACTTTATTACAAACTAATAGCTGACTATAGGGACAAACTATGTCTATACTATAAGACAAACTAATATCTGTACTTTAGGACAAAATATTGGCTGTACTTTAGGACAAACTATAGTCTGTACTTTAGGACAAACTATAGTCTGTACTTAGGACCAAACTATTGTCTGTACTTTAGGACAAACTATTGTCTGTACTATAGGACAAACTATAGCTGTACTTTAGGACAAACTATAGTCTGTACGATAAGTCAAACTATAGTCTGTAAACTATGGTCTGTACTTTGACAACCATAGTATGTACTTTGGTCAAACTATAGTCTGTACTATAGGACAAACTATAGTCTGTACTATAGGACAACTTAGTCTGTACTATAGGACAAACTATAGTCTGTACTATAGGACAAAACTATAGTGTACTATAGGACAAACTATAGTCTGTACTATAGGACAAACTATAGTCTGTACTAGGACAAACTATAGTCTGTACTATAGGACAAACTATAGTCTGTACTGTAGGACAAACTATAGTCTGTACTATAAGACAAACCAAAGTCTGTACTTTAAGACAAACTATAGTCGTGACTATTGACAGACTATAGTCGAGGTATATTACAGAAAATAGTCGAGACATAGAACAGGCTATAGTTGAAACTATATTGCTATATTCCAAACCATAGTCTATTATCTTTTTTGGGGCATTATTTGAACCTGATTAGAAGTCACAGGAAGATTTATGTTACTCTTTATTTTTGTAGAGCTGAATTTGTTACGAATGTTTCTTGTTTTTTTTAAGATTAATCCTGTCTGTAATTTCATATTTCCTTAAAGGGTTTCTAAACACTGTCTTTCCTAAAGGAATTTATTTCCACACTCGGAATGTTTTATTTTATACAATTTCTCTAGTGGAACACTCTTGGTCATGAAAATATTTAATATGGTTACTTTCTTGACTGGATGGAAAAGTACCTCTTGATGAGTATCTTATGAAATTTATCAATTAAAAGTAGAATTTTTAATTAAAGAAACTGAAATGTATAAAATTTAATTTTTGGTAATTTTTTAGAAGCAATTTTCAAATCTGCGTTTATAGAAATAAGGACATTTAATTGCATGAATAAGGCAAAAAACAAGACTACGAAAATCTCTCATTAAAATATTTAACTTATTTTTGAATGAGAATAACGAATAGAAGAATGAAAAAATAGAGAAAAATATAAAATGCATTTATAGGAATATGCATCAGTATATGCCCCACATTAAGTTTGTCCTATAAGAGGATATAAAATTATGCAACGAAAATTTTTTTAAAATTACTTTTACTAAAATTTCAAAAATTAAAAACTAAAATATGTTCTCAAGAAGCTGTATTTACTGTCAAACAATGTTAAATTAACATTTTTTATCTATGAAACAAAATCATAACTAAAAAAAAGTTAATT
>PYHX02000494.1:4299358-4353067 GCA_004302925.2 Cochliomyia hominivorax
CTCTTTTGTCTCTTTCTAACGTTATTCACCCTTTCAAATTATCACTTCTTCTCACGTGTTTAAATACACACGTAAATAAATAAAATAAATAAATCTTAAATTAAGCAAAAATTGTGAAAAAATTATTATTAAAAAATAAAAATAATAAAAATCGGGGAAAAAAAACTTTATTTATTTAACAAATAGAAAATCAATATTGAAATTGTTTATAGATCCTACAAAAAAAATAATAATAAACTAAACTCTCTTTCTCTCTCTCGCTCTCTAAGTTCAAGTATTTGACAGATAAATATTTTTGTATTGAAATCTATAATTTTACACCTTTTTGCTGTTAACTTGACTAAATATTAGTTAAGCTGCTTTAATTGTTAATATTCGTCATTTCGAATATAAACAAAATCATTTTTGTTGTCTTCTTTTTTTAATTTTATTTTAGTTTTTTTCTTATTTTTTTTTTTTTGTTATTTTTTGAATTTAACGCCAAATAAAAATCTGCGTTGTTTTCAATGAAATAGAAATTTGGAAAAAAAGAAAAAAATCTCTACAAAGTCAGGGCCATAAAAAAACACATTTTTAGGAGAAAACCAGTTTATATTTATTTATTTTTTTATTTATTTTTTATTTGTTATAAATAAAAAAACTATTGAAAAAACAAAAAAGTTTCTTTTGTTAACAAAATAAGTTTCATAAAATTTATAGTTTTTTTTCATAAATTTAACTTCTTTTTCCTCTTCTTGTGCTGCTCTTCGTTTGGCTAAAAAAGCAATCTGGTCAATTGACAACTAAATGTTAGTAAACTACTTAAAAAAAGCTGATAATGAAAGATATTTAAACTTAAAGTTTTTTTTATCTCTCAATTCTTTTACGACCTTCAACAGTTTTCTGGGTTATTTTTGTGCAATAATTTGTATTTTTGTTTTTTTTTTTTTGGGCGTTTTATGCCGAATCACATTTTCTGTGTTTTGATCTTAATTTCTGTAAACAAAATGCATTTCGTCATTGTAGTTTTGGCTGAGTCTTGACAAATTTTTTGTAAGAAAATGAAAATCACTTAATTTTAATTTTAAACTTCAGGGAATCCGAATTAAAAAATTAACGACTCGATCGAGCAGAAAATGATCTTCTATTAGAGGCTTTCAAATTCCGGTTAAATGAATAAGAAAATTAAGATCGGTTTATGAGTTATTAGAGTTGTTATAGGAATTTGCTTAGACCTGCCAATGCAAATCTGTTTTACAACAAAACACCACGATCGAGGATAAAAGACTATTTTTTCTAGTTGAAGATTTTGGATTTAAATCAGATCGAAAGTTTTTAAACCGATATAGATTTTTGTAGAGAATTTCTTTTTAAGATTTAAAAGTTTTTGTCCAGTTAACAGTTTTTGCTAATTCTAGTTGAGTTCTAGTTCAGTTCTGTTTAGTTTTATTTCAGTTCTAGTTTAATTCTAGTTCAGTTATAGTTGAGTTCTAGTTCAGTTCCAGTTTAATTCTAGATCAGGTTTAGTTCAGTTCCAGTTTAATTCTAGTTCAGTTATAATTGAGTTCTAGTTCAGTTCCAGTTTAATTCTAGATCAGGTTAGTTCAGTTCCAGTTAATTCTAGTCAGTTATAGTTGAGTTCTAGTTCAGTTCCAGTTTAATTTCTAGTCGAATTATAGTTACAAGTACAAATAACCAACTTTATTGTTCTTGTACGCATCTCAAGGGTTGGTATAACGCATAGTGAATGGAAGCAAGGCCTTTTCTTGTAATGATTCTTGATGTAAATTTCAGTAAGTTATAGAGTCAGTTGTAAACAAAAGATTCTTAAGCCTTTCTTTCGCCGCAACTTGCATTTTGCAAATTTTCACTAGAACCTAAACTTTTCTTAAACACTCCCTCGAGTTTCAGGCAGCATAAATTATTGAGCAGGAAATTGTGAAAAAACTGAATACTTTCTTCTTGGAAAACTTGATTTCAATTTCGGTGCTCTCTTTTTAGCCTCTAAATTTTTTAGCAACGTTCCTTTCAGGGAACTTGTTGAACTTTCTTTGTTTTTTAATCTGCATTAGCTTCACCTTTTAGTACCACATAGTCCGAGCTCTGAGCTAAACGGGCTGCTGTCCAACTGGATATATTGTGAGCTCATTTGATAATGATTTCTATATTTCGACTTAAGAAACATCATGTGGACCATTCTTTCACCGGTTATCGATATAACTTGAAGCATGAAAATCGTGTGTTAAGAATTTTTTGTTTTCACTCCATATCGATCTTAAAAACCCTTTCAATAATTATCGATCGGATTGATCGAAAAGAAGTGTCGAGAAAAATGATATTGAGTCCATTTACATTAAAATTATTAAAAAAATGTGAACCGATTTCTTTGTTTTTCTTTCATAAAATTATTTTTTTTTTAAATTCTCATTTCATTATTTTTTCTATTCCTCTTTTCAGTTAATTTCTTATCTCCCAAATTTCTGCTTATTTTTTGTAACAACTTGAAATGTTCTCCACTTTATTATTAATTGCATTCCTGGGCCTAATTGTATGTGCCTTTTGGTTTGCCAAGACATCTAAAGAGGTACCAAAATCTTGGTATGAATGGAAAATGGAATTTCGTTATCAATATTTGGGTATTATCGGTTTAATAGAGGATTTCACCTACAGAGCAAAGGATAAAGTTGGTAAGTTGAAATTGAATTAAATTTCAATTCAAAATCTAAACAGAAATTTCTTGCAGAACTTTATAAACAACCAGGTCGCATAGCAGTTATCACTGGCGGTAATCGGGGCATTGGTTTAAGAATTGTGGAAAAATTATTAGCCTGCGATATGACAGTGGTAATGGGTAAGTGATCGCTGCTAATTTAAGAGCAAAAATAATTCATTCTGAAATAATTTATAATGAAATGTGAAATGCAAATTTTTGTTTGGCCTTCAACTTTAACTAACAAAATGCAGACTGTTTGATAATTCTGAGGCAGAGAAAGAATTTATGTGTTCGGAATATTAAATTGTGAAATCATAAGATTGTTTTCTTTGTTCAAGCCTTAAAGTTGACTTTAATTTGAATTTGCTTTTAATATGATTTCAGGTGTACGTGATCCCAAAAGTGCTGAATTGGCTGTAAAGACTTTAGTAGATCTTGAAACCAGTGGTGGCAAATTGATCTGTGAAGAATTGGATGTGGGCTGTTTGAAATCGGTTAGAGAATTTGCTCAAAAAGTCAAAAGTAAATTTAATAAAGTGGATATTTTAATCAATAATGGTGAGTTCAAGAAATCTCTTTAAACTTCAAAAAAAACTTAACCGATCTCTCTCTCTTATAGCTGGCATTATGTTTGCTCCTTATAAATTATCTCCCGAGGGTTTTGAGTCTCATTTTGCCATAAACTATTTGGGTCACTTTTTATTACAACATTTATTGCTGCCTTTATTGAAAGCTGCCGGCAAAGAAGACCAACGTGCCCGTATTGTCAATGTCTCCTCTTGCGCCCATTTATTAGGTCGTATTAACTACGATGATATTAATGGAAAGTATGTTTTAAATTGCTCCCCCTTTTCCTTAAGCCATTTTCTAAAAGTTCTCTTTATCTTCCAGAAAATACTATTACCCGGGAGCTGCTTATAGCCAATCGAAATTGGCCCAAATTTTATCTACCCGCCATTTACAAAGCCTTTTGGATCAAGAGAATGCTCATGTTCAGGTTATAGCTATACACCCAGGTATTGTCGATACTGATCTATTTGAGCATTCAGCCACCACTTCGGTTCCTCTGTTTAAAAAATTAATGTTCAAAACTCCTGAACAAGGTTCTCGTACACCTGTTTATGCTGCCATTTCTCCCAAAATCGAAGGTCAGGGGGGTTCTTATTTGAGTAATTGCCGTAAGGGACCCATTCATCCAGTCGCTTTAAATCATGAAAAATGTGAAAAATTCTTTGTTTATTCCTGCGAATTGCTGGACATTAAAAAATTCGGCTCAGAGTAATGAAGTCCTAAATTTTGACGAACTTTTAACTATAGGTTTTGTATTGAAGTGTGTGTTAAGGGGGGACAATTTTATTTTCTATTAATATTCTACATGAAACTAACATTTCGTCAGAATTCAGAACACCAACACCAAGACCAACACTCCACACCCCATTCCATTTTCAACTTAACGTATTTTATAAATATTTATATTAAAAATACAAAAACAAAAACAATATTGTATTATGTAAAGAAAAAAAAAACAGACGTCCATATCTAGTTCTAAAATATTAATATTAAAAATAATAATGAAAAATATTTATTTAAATAATAAATAAAATTTTTTATAAAAATTTTATTGTTTTTCCTGTAAAAAATTGGTTAATAAAGGAAGGAGACCTGCAGAATCCTAATTCTGCTAGAATTTAAAAATTTAGAATCTATTCGTTACATTGAGAAGTGAGCTGTCGTCAAACAGTTTCTAAAGCCAAAAAGGAAATAGAAAAAATTTTCAAAAAACTCCCAACAACATCCTGTAGGAAAGCAGCCCCGAAAGCTCAGTGCTAGGACTATTTGGTATGAAAAAGTTAATACTATTTCTTTAACTTTAATCATAACAAACAAGGAAAAGTCAAAATTTCCCAAAATGATTTTGGTATTGCAACCAATAAGCAATTGCGGTAAATGAAAAACCAATATTTACATCAAGGAATGGTTACACAAAAAGTCTGCTTCCATTCCTTAGACTTCATAATGTGTCCACTAATTTTTAACCCTACTTGACCTACTTGACTGTCACTTTGTTAAATAAGCCCTTGAGTGATACAAGAACAATTATGTGGTATTTGTGCCAAGAAAAACAAATCCTCCAAACTGCCTGGAGCTAAGGCCAGTGGTGAGATATTGGACTCTTGTTAAAAGAGAATTGAAAGATACAAAAAGCGTGGTAGATTTTAAATGGAGATGAACTGTTCTAATGAAGTGACTGACGTTGGTAGAAACTTGTGATTAAAACTTTAATATTTTTCGTGAATTTTAATATTAACTAGCAGACCCGGGCCAACTTCGTTTCGTCTGATGGCTGGCCCATCATACGATTTAAAAAGATTATTAGTAATTTCTTCTCGCCCTGGTCCCATCCGTTCAAAGTTTTGCCCAGTGGAACAGTTCCTAGAGAAAGTAGTTGGGACCAAATTAGAGAACTCTCGCTGTTATACTTCTTTAGATATTCGATAATTTATTTTTAGTTTGTATGGGAGGTACGCCCTCCCCTAGTCCTATCGGAATTTTATATAGCCTATGTTACTTTCGGGTATATTGCGATCATTCTGTGGAAATTTCATTAAAATTGGACCAACCATTTTTTAGTATATACGTTACACATATATATACACATGTATGTTTAGAACTTTTCGATCTCATTTCTTATAAATGAAATTACAATGTTTTCGTTCTAATCACAACTTCTGAAGTTTGACTTATTTTGGAATTTGGTAAAACTTTCCTTCTCCTTTTAAAATCATCGTTTTTAGAACCCAACATCTCATCAAATTGGTGTCATTAAAAAAACTGAAATCTTTCGAATCAAATTTAATCCAGTTTTATTCCGAAATACTAAAGCGTTCGAAAAATTATTTTTGTTCTTATAAAATCGTAAAAACTAATCTGTAGTTTTTTAAGATGAAAAGCCTTAAAATATGCTTCAAGTTGTACAACTTGTAGGAATCTGTAATAAACGGATCAATTAACAGAAACTGTTTGTTTAGGTTACTGTAAACGATATTACCATTTTAACATAATTGTGCTAAATATAATGAATTTGGAAAACATTAACGATTTACAGTAAAATTGTGAATTTTAAATAATTTTTATCAAAATTGTCTTTTTCTAAATATCATTACTGTTAACCGGCATTACCATATTAACATAGTCAATGTTAAAGAAGGAATTTAGAAAAATGTTAACAGATGCTGTTAATAATGATTTTTAACATATGAAAAATGAAATTGAATTAAATCTGTAACGACTAATTCGATTTAAATTAAATTTTACACAGTAAAAGCAAATGTGTAGTCGATTTGATGTTTTAAGTTTTGTGAACATTAACAGGGGGCGCTATACAGGATCACAAAGTTCTCATACAAATATTTAAAATGATCCAGATTCTTTCTATCTGAACTGATTTTAAAGATTTTTATATGAATGAAAATTATAGGAAATGATCTCGAGACAAATTTTTGTCTAAAATTTTTACTAAAAATTCAAATTTTCACTAAAAATTCAAATTTTCACTAAAAATTCAAATTTTCACTAAAAATTCAAATTTTCACTAAAAATTCAAATTTTCACTAAAAATTCAAATTTTCACTAAAAATTCAAATTTTCACTAAAAATTCAAATTTTCACTAAAAAATTCAAATTTTAACTGAAAATTCAAATTTTCACTAAAAATTCAAATTCTCACTAAAAAATTCAAATTTTCACTAAAAATTCAAATTTTCACTGAAAATTCAAATTTTCACTGAAAATTAAAATTTTCACTAAAAATTCAAATTTTCACTGAAAATTAAAATTTTCACTAAAATTCAAATTCTCACTAAAAAATTCAAATTTTCACTAAAAATTCAAATTTTCACTAAAAAATTCAAATTTTCACTAAAAAATTCA
The DNA here is from genome assembly GCA_004302925.2 of Cochliomyia hominivorax. NCBI lineage: Eukaryota > Metazoa > Arthropoda > Insecta > Diptera > Calliphoridae > Cochliomyia > Cochliomyia hominivorax. Next base: position 4,305,981 of record PYHX02000494.1, read on the forward strand.
AATTTTCACTATAAAATTCAAATTTTCACTAAAAATTCAAATTTTCACTAAAAATTCAAATTTTCACTGAAAATTCAAATTTTCACTAAAAATTCAAATTTTCACTAAAAATTCAAATTTTCACTGAAAATTCAAATTTTCACTAAAAATTCAAATTTTCACTAAAAATTCAAATTTTCACTAAAAATTCAAATTTTCACTAAAAATTCAAATTTTCACTAAAAATTCAAATTTTCACTAAAAATTCAAATTTTCACTAAAAATTCAAATTTTCACTAAAAATTCAAATTTTCACTGAAAATTCAAATTTTCACTAAAAATTCAAATTTTCATTAAAAATTAAAATTTTTACTAAAAATTTAAATTCTCATTTTTTTTTAAATCTAATTTTCATTAAAAATTTATATTTATATTAAAATTTTAACAAAAATATTTCGCTAAAATTTCAATTATTTTAAAAATTTTAAATTTCACAATATATAGACAATATTTTCTGTAGAATTTCAAATTATTAATAAAAATTAAAAATTCTATTTCTATCAAGAATTATATAATCCAGATTCCTATTTTCCTATTGTTCCTTTTATTTCACAATTTTGATTTATTACAAATTTTTTTCTAATTATTTTCATTTTCTTTGCAAGAGGAAGAGAAAAAGAGGTAACAAAGCGAAACCCATATTGCGTTTAATTTCGACACCTACGAACTTTTTTAACTTTATTTAACTTATTTAAGTTTTATTCATTCATTCACCTGAAAAAAATAAAATAAAAAAACAGAATTAAGATGTTTTCAAGTGGAAAACAGATTGTAAAACAATAATAACAACAGCAATAACATCAAACCGCCAACAATCAGTAGCAAAAATAACAACAAAATTAATTAACTTAACAAACATTTAATACAAATGAAGAAAAACTAACAAGAACGAACAACTAAAACAAGTAAGAATGTTATAGTTAGTCAAGACTGACTATGTTGTACCCTACATCACAATGTTGGTTATAAATTGCAATTAAGAAAGAGTAATGAACGACCCTCGTATATTTTTATTTTCTCAATTATTGTGAAATTTATGCGTTTTAGAATGAATTTTCGTGTGGGGTTATATGGAAGCTAAAATAAATTATATACCGACCCTCGTATAATTCTCTATATTGATTTTTGTTTAAATTTTTCTTAATTTGATCAATTATTATAACAATACGAACGTATATGTGAGATTTATGCCCTTCAGAGTGATATTTGGAAAGGGGACTTGTACGGGACCTATGAGGAGCAATGGACCGACCCTCGCATAATTTGACACATAGTTTTAGAATATCATAAGATTTACTTCTGTACAATTTTATTAAAATCGCTTTATATTTAGAATTTTTATGACCTTAAAACTCCTCATTCTGTGAGGACATATGTATGAGAGGTACCTGAAATTTTGGACCAAACATGATCAATTTAATAGGATTCATCCTTGGGCCAAAACTATTATGAGTCAAATGTTATAAAAACCTCTAAAAAAATGCGATCTTAATAGTGTTCACACGTTAACATGGACTGCCAACCGGACGGATGAACGGTCATCGCAAAATTGATCCAAAAAGTGATTCTGAGTATAACACAATTACTTCTGTATGTTACAAACATCCACAACCAATCCCAACCAACCAACTACGATGGTGTAGGGTTTTATAAACAAAACTTAATACAAGAGTTGAGTTTAGAAAAACTATAGAAAAAGACTGTATTTAGAGACGAAATAAATGGAAATGTAAATTATGTTAAAAACTAGAAAAGAAATAAACTTAAAAAAATTGCAATTTAAATCGGTAAACAAAAAAAAAACGTTGTTTTATTGTGATTTTAGTTGTTTTTGTTTCCTTAAAAAAATAACTGGAGGTGTAGGTGGGGATCTTTATTAAACATTAGTTTCACAAAATCTTAAGAAAAACTCAGGAGCGTAGAGAAAAAAGTGATTTTATGTCTTTTTTATAAAGTACCTGAATTTGACTTATTTTCCCGACCACCTTTTTTGAGTTGGATTTTATATTCAAGTCTTATTTGATCTATAAAACCCAACGAAACGTAAATAAAAGCTTAAACTCATGCAAATTAAAAAAGTTGTTAATATTTAGTTTATCGTTTATCTTCTTTACACTTTTTACAACTTGTAAATGTAATAAAAATGCTGCGCTAATTATTCCACTAGTAAATTAAGTCAATTGGAATTGGAATTGGAGCAGAAAATGAATACAAGAAAAATGGAGATGGATGTTTTATATCACCCACTCATTTAAAACTGTAGTCAGGGATCAACCGGGGAAAATGGCCAGAATATGCGATTTAAAATGAAACCATAGTCTTTGATCTAATTCGACCACATGTTGCACTATAAGCTACAAATGGAAAGTTTTAGCTCATTCGCTTTACAGCCCAGATTTTGTTCCATCCTTACATTTTATTGTGATCACTGTAGCGCACGCCTTTACTGAAAGGGCGGGCACCCCTTCTTTTTTTTAAAGGTCTTCTTACATAGAAATTTATAATATAAAATTTGTATCCGAAAATAGTCCGGGGATAAGCTCGAACCCTCTCGAATAGCAACCATTTAAAAAAATGTTAATAAAAATTCTAAAATCCAATAGACAGACCCTTAAAACAGAATCCATTTCTAAAACTCTTATTTCACCTACAAACTCGAAAACGTACAATTCAAACTAAATGAAGAAATTTATTCAATCTTAAATCAACTATGTTCAACGTTGAATTTGCTTCATGCTTTTTTCTGTATGAATTTGATTTTAGATTGAATATTTTTTCATTTGGTTTAAACTAAACGTTTTTGCGTTTGTAGGTGAAATAATACTGAACATATTAGAATCTTTCGTTATTAATATATAAAATACATCAATAAATTTTTAAAATTACTTTTAATAAGCATAATTTCAATGTTAAATTAACATTTTTTTAATTTATGAAGCAAAATCATAACTGATGAAAGATAAATTATTTTTTATTTTAATTAATTTTATATTGATATTTTCTCTATGTGTATTGTGTTTCTAATCATATGGTAACCCTATGATAAGACCTCTTGTAATTGGAGACTACAAAATTTTCACTTATTGGAAATTCCAGCAAATCTTTTTAATCAATCAATATTTTTTTTATTTAATATAAATTTAGAATCACAAGATCCACATTTCCTGATAAATAAATTTATAAAAATCAGCAAAAATTTTCATTTCTTTTTATCATTATTTATTTATGTAATTGTAGACAATTTTCTGGACAATAAGCAAAATAATTCAAATCAATAACTTTCTAAACTTGGAAAATTCCAGAACCTAAAATTCAGCATTTTATTTATTTTTATTCTCTATATTTTACATATCCGAAACGAATCGATTCTGTATCACTGTTCAGGGTGTAATTATTCCATAAATAGTAAGCTTTCATTGACAGTTGAAATTTTTAATTTCCAACAATTAATAACTAAATTATAACAGATTTAACAAAAATAATTAATTAATATTAATCATACGCTCTAGAAGAAATAAATGTATATTTAAATATTACTAATTAACTCATAAAGTAATTTATATAATACTGGCAATATTAAAAGACATCAAGCCTGGCTTTTAGGCTTAAAAAGTATTAAGCACAGTGGGCTCAAAATTTAAAACATTAAAAGAATTTTTAAAATTAGTCTGATTGTGGCAAAATTTTTCAAAATTTCATAAAATTTAAACGAAGAGAGATATTTGCTTGAAATTTCAGTATGTTGGGTATTGACTTGTTCTTTTATCAGGAAATTAAAAAGAACTTCCACTTTTTAACGAGTTTAAAAATTTTGTCCTTAAAAAAGATCACCCTTTCGTTATAAGACCCATCTGATATATAAAAAATTTCGCTTATCTGAAATCTTAAATGAATTTTTGTCGAATTTCCAAATCATCACAATACTCAAGATGATCAACTTTGGAGAATCTCCGAATACCCTTCCGGCACTCATTAAGGGCCTCTACTCCTCCAAATCATCTTGAAAATAATACAACATTTCATTCAGTAAATCACTAAGTTGCAAATTTATTTTCAAAATGTACTTTAGGTCCACAGGAAATTTACACAGAAAAAAATTAATGTAAAATTAATTAAAATAGAAATTATTTAATTTTTTTCAGTTATGATTTTGTTTCATAGATAAAAAAATGTTAATTTAACATTGTTTCGTGGTTAATACAGTTTCATAAGAAAATTCTTGAAGTTTTAATTTTTGAAATTTTACTGATTAATAATTTTCAAAAATTTATTGTTCTATAATTTTATATCTTAAATTTGAAATATTCTAACATGTACAATTTTATTTTAATTACAAACGCAAAAATCTTTAATTAAAACTAAATGAAAAAATATTTAATTTCAAATCAACTATGTTCAATGTTAATTTTGCTTCATTGTATTTTTTCTGTGTTAGAACATTTCAAATTAAAAATTCTAGAATTTCCTTTTTGCAAATTACGGTCTCCGGAGGATCCACTGTCATTTAATTATAATTTTAGAAATTCTAGATCGACCTAATTTCCTTGATTTTTTTTATAATTAAAAATTAATAATTAATTATCAATTTCATCATATTAACATCAATCTAATATTTCATGTTCTTCAAAAATTTTTGTAGCCTCTAAGAGCCCACATTAATCTGAAGTTGACCTCCTTAACTGAAACAAATTATAATAACCAACAGATGTTCATTGGAATCAATTAGTTTGGAACTTAAACTTAAACTAAAACACCTACAAAAGAAGTCTGAAATATAAAAATTAAATTAAATTTTTAACACTTATTTAAATTACAAAATTTGCAAAAACAAAAACAATAACAAAAAATTAGTGGATAAAACAAATCAATTAAATTAAATGATTTGTAACGGAAATTAAAAATCAATTCATTAATTATAATTAACAGTTAAAAAAAAAACCAGAACCAGAATTATTTTAGACACTAAAATTTTCTTTAAAAATATTTGAAATGCTCCCCTGTTCATATCCCCTGTCTACAGTTTACTAGTGTTTAGCAAATTATAATCAATTTACAATTATTACGTGATGTTATACATTACGACATTAATAATCATTATTATCGTTATTTTATTTTACAACAATAATTTAAAAAACCCAACCAGGGGGTCATTGAAAAATACATAAATTTAAATTTATAACCCAAAAAACAAAAACAAATCATAAAAAAGGCAACCGCCATCATTTCAAATCCGTAGAGAAGTCATTCCATTAAATATTAAATTGACTCCTTAAAACGAAACAAAAATACAATTAAAATTTCCCAGGCAACAATTTTGTGTTTGAAATGTTGGAAAAATTTGAAAATATCGATATCGATTACTTCAATGTCTTCCAATTAGTTCACCGATTTTTTGTCATCTTTTTATTTGGTCATTTTTTTATTCGTTATTCAAAGTAATTGTTCTCTGATACTTAACTCATTAGCTTATTTTCCCCGATCTCCAAAAAAAAAAATTGGTTCCAAAACATTTAGCGCATAATTGCAGATGTATGAGTTCTGTCACTGTCACATTTGTCAATTTCACACGATTTAATATTGTTCAAAGGATCACTAAATGAAAGCTTTCTTAAAATGATCGCACTATTAAAAATATCGATATTTCAATAGAAATATTGTGGAAAATTAGAGATTTATAAGTTCTGAAATTATCAGTTCATCGAATTTCGTACCGTCTTAATAATTTTTATCAAACGATCACAAAACGTTATAGAGATTTATGAACGATCTTAATAGTTTTATTCTTGCGATCACATGTTCAAGAATAGAATTGATTGTTTAACCAAACTCGAACAAGTTATAACTGATAATTATTTTTTAGACCTCAAATCTGTGGTGATCTACACTTTACACCTCGTAATATATCCCCATCAAAATTAGATAAATTTCGTTATATTTCATCAGCGTTGCTCGATCAATAAAATTTCTTTCTGAGTCTGAGAATTTCTTAGTGTTTTTGATCAGTTTAATTTGGAATTTCATTGTTTCCGACTGATCGTCATATCCAACAATTTAAGATCTCTTGAATATCACAGATGAAAATTCCAAATGAAGATTTTAATTGCAAAAGGTGGTCTTAAAATTTGTTGTAAAGGAATGATATCTAGAATCCTATTCAGACTAAGTCGACCTTAAAACACAATAAAGGAGATTAAAAACTTTTTTGATTATTGCTGGTAATAAGGATCGATAGGTGATAAGCTACCAAAAACCATCTTGTAACCGTTATTAGTTGACATCAGACTTTTAGCAGTTTGACGTCAAACCAATTAGGAGATTTACAACAAGCTATTTGTATAATGAAGAACTGGTCTTTAAACTAAAAGTCAAATTATGGGGAGATTAACTTCAAATAATTGGCTGTATGAACTTAAAAATTTTATCGGTTCGATGTCAAATTACTATCAGAATGATGTCAAACCATTAGAAGTTTATCTTCTAAATATTTGCAGTTTGGAGAGAAAAAATTTGTATATAAATTTTCAAATATTAACAGTATGAGAAATTTGACTTTTTATAATTAGCAGTTTGATTTGAAACAATTAATGGCTGTGTGTCGTCAAACTCTCAGGAGTTTGACTTAAAAATGTTAGCAGTTTGATGTCAAACCAATTAGGAGATTTACAACAAGCTATTTGTAGTATGAAGAACTGGTCTTTAAACTAAAAGTCAAATTATGGGGAGATTAACTTCAAATAATTGGCTGTATGAACTTAAAAATTTTAGCGGTTCGAAGTCAAACCAGGTGTTTGATTTCAAATAACTATCAGAATGATGACAAGTTTATCTTCCAAATATTTTTGGAGCGAAGAAATTTGTATATAAAATTTCAAATATTAACAGTATGAGAAATTTGACTACTTATAATTAGCAGTTTGATGCGAAACAATTAATGGCTGTATGATATCAACCTCTAAGGAGTTTGACTTAAAAATGTTAGCAGTTTGATGTCAAACCATCAAAATATTTGGAGCAAACTAATTTTGATATTAACTTCAAATTATTAGTTGTATTAGAAGTTTGACTAGTAACTATTAGCAGTTCTATGTTAAACCATTAGGAGTTTTACTTCAAACTATTTGCAGTTCGATGTTAAACCAGTTTGAGTCAAAGTGTTGAAGGCGAAGCAGTTCTAAACAAAGTTATAAAGAGACAAACTCTAACATTATTAGCAGCAATAGGTGTTTGACTTCTAACCATTAATGTTAAACTCTCAGGAGTTTGACTTCAAACTATTTGCAGTTTGAAGCTAAACATTAAGAGTTTGACTTCAAACCATTTTTTTTTCTTATTTTTAAATTTAATTATCTTCCATTTTTGAATATTTCAAATTGAATTTCATAATAAAAACAACATAATTTTTCAATTTTTGTTTATTGGGTTATCGGAACCGTTTGGAAAATATTGGTGTTAATAGTTTTCAAATAATTGGTTTATATATATGTCGGTATATATATTTTTTATTACAGTTTTGTATTGTTTGAAGTTGGTTTTTTCTTTCATTTTTTTTTCTCAAAAAGTGGAGGATCAGTTTTGGCTACAAAAAGTAAAATTCATATAAAAATAATATGATGATGATGTTGCACTATGATTGTTGCACGTACTTATAGTAAATTTGTTTCCATTTTTTCAAACTATAATTTCGGTTGTTTACAGAAGAAAAAAACTTAAATTTTACAAGCAAAAATATTTGTAAACACTTCAGGTGATTTTTTTTTGCAGCTTCAAAATGATGAGGACTTAAAATTGTGGTTGGTGGAAGATTTTTTTTTTGAAACGTCATCAATGTGGGAATATTCACACAAAATATTTTTATACCCTTCACCTGACTAAGTCCGAAGGTTAAATATAAGTTTGTCATACCGTTTGTAATTTACACAATTTTCGATTTAGACCCCGAAAAGTATATAAATTCTGGATCGGTATGAAAAAATGAAATTAATGTGTCGGTTGAAATCAAGTTTATGAAGCCGACCTAGAGTTAACATATATGTTATATATATCAAACGATTGGAAATGCTTTCGAGATTTTTCCTATAGAAATCCAGGGAAATTGGCTTATAAATGGCTCAGATATTAGCAAAAAACTGAAGGTCAAACTTTTCGCTTTTTTTAATTTTTTTAATAGATTTAAATTAATAATTAATGAATCGGAAATGAGTTATAGGCAAAAACATATTTTCCTATATTTTGAAGCCCCTAGAGACCTATGGACTTGGTTATGACACTGATTACTTAAATTTTTTTCCCGAATTTAAACTTTTTCATTTTTCAAAATCCTTTCACAACCACCACCGAGATATTATCAATTCTTTCTTTAAAAATTTAGTCCCATGAGGTTGTTGTTGTTTTTTCATTTGAAGATATAAACTCGTTTGGTGCATTAGTTTCGGACATATGTGCGAAAACTTTTTCTGACGCTCCTACGGATCTAATTGAGACGCAAAAAAATTACAACATTTTTCCTCGATTTTTTTTTTAGCCGAGATATGGACAATTCTCTATTTTCCCTGTGGTTGTTGTTGGATAAAGTATTGTAAGCAATAATGTAACGTTTTCGACTATTTGAGCGTTCTATTTAAGCTAGAGACATACATTTTTTTCTAGGAGATCGAAAATAATTAGGAGAACAGTTATCGGTTCATTAGTTTTCGAATTATAGGCAAAAACGCATTTTCTGATATTTTGAAGCTTCCCACAGAAGGTTCAGAAAATGCGTTCTACAAGTGATGATATTAACAGGAACTTAAGGTTAAATGTTAAGTCTGTTGCTTTAAAAAATCCATATTAAGAAAGGTTAAGGGTATAGAAAATTCGGCACGTCCCAATTTTTTTATAACTGAAATTTGGTGCTTATTTTTTGGGGAAAAAAACGTTTTAAAAAATGAGGGTTTATTAAGAGACCATTTGTTAGGATTTTATTATTATTGAAATTAAAAAATAACTTAAATATTAACTGGTCACCTTATTTGATCATGTTTGCGATACATAAAATATGTGAAAAATTGTAACAGTTTAAAACACTTTTTTTCTTTTTTTTTTGGCCAAATCTTAGAAGACCAACACTTAACACACAAAAAAGAGAGAAAAAATAAAAATATAAGAAATAATGTTGTAATCCACACAACAAATTATAAATATGAGTTTATTGCGTTAACTTTAGCTTTTTTGCTTTTTTTTTTGTTGTTGTTATCTGTTTTACCAAAATTCAAATAAAATGTGTCAAAAATCGTGATCTTCCTTTTTTTTCTAAGCCAAAAATGCTGCTCACAATTGTAAGTTGCAGACATAAAAACTATTAAAAGTAACAACACAAGAAGAAAAAGAAGAAGAAAAATTGACTTAAATGCGTCCAATGACAGCGACAAATTGTTGTTAGACAGTGAACAACATGTTGCTGTTGCATGAATGTACAAATAAATATGTATATTTATTGTTTAACTGTCTGTCTTTCTGTCTGTCTGTCTTTCTGTCTGTCTGTCTTTCTGAATGTCTAAATGTACTGTACTAAGTTGTAATAAGATTTTATGAGAGTCTCTTCAAAACTATAGAAAAAGAAGAAGAAAAATGCAAAGAGTTCCAAAAAGTTATCATAATTTTCATACAAATTGAACTAAACTAAATTTTTAAGAAAAAAAAAAATAAAGTAGATAATGATGTAAATCATACCAGAAAAAAAATGTGGGCGAATATTGGTTAGAAGTTAACCTATAAAGTACATTATTTATGAGACCCAATATTGTACTCAGACTGAATAGTTTGATTTCAACATGTCCTAAGAATTTATTTTTCGACATGTCCAATAGATTAGAAGATTTTTCTACTCAATTCAATATATCTCCAAAAGATCTAAATCAAAGCGGTGCCACCTCTGTCTACTTCCCATAATCAAATTTTTATACAGAGATCATGTAAAGGATGAGAGGTGTTTGCCCTATATCGGGAAGTGAATGTCTTCATAGAGGTAAATACAAATTCGATTCGAATGCTACACATTCAGTTAATGAAAACTCTTAAATTTGTTAAATTTAACTGAAAATAAGTAAAATATCGAAACAGTTATAAACTCTTACTACTCCTTTTTAATAGAAATGTTCACTTGTTACAACATATTATAGGTATGCAAATGCTATACTATAGTTTGACAAACCAACTTGATCATGTTATTGTTTTTTTCCATGTGAAGGGTTTTTTTAATGGAAAAACAACCTACCGAATCTTTTATAGCAAAATGTTCATTTGGTACACCATATATGTAATAAATGCTTATAAAGTTATGACACATTACTTGATCATGTTTATTGTTTTTTTTCCATGTGAAGGAGTTTTTTAATGCGAAAAACGACTACGGACCTACCAAATCTTTTTTAAATAGGCAAAAAAATGGATGTTCTTAGTTTGAGTTTACAAACCATTTATAGGTAATGGAAATGCTAATATTATGTTATGAACAACCATACTTGAAATCATGTTTATGGTTTTTTTTTTCCATGTGAAGGAGTTTTTTGAATGCGAAAAACGAACCTGACGGAAAAATCTTTTTTAATAGCACAAATGTTTAAGTTGGGTTACCAACCATATAACTGGGTAATCGCAAATGCTTATAATTATAGTTATGACACAACCATACTTGATCATTATTATCGTTTGTTTTCCATGTGAAAAGTTTTTTAATTGCGAAAAACAAATCTGACGGAAAAATCATTTTAATATCAAAAATTTAAGTTGGTTTACAATCATAAAATGGTTATGCATATGCCATAGTATAGTTATGATACAATTATAATTGACGTATTTTTCTGTGTGCAGGGTTTTTGTGCTTTTCAAATATTTTAATGCGAAAAACATACCTGACTGAATGCGGGCATATGGTGTCAGGATAAAATATGGACTTAAATATTGTCAACTTGATGTTTGTTTGAAATATAATTTTTGACTAAATCTAACTTCTTGAGATGCAAATAACAACAGGTACTAAAAAATGGGTTCCAATCGATAATGTCCTTATATGATCAAAATTAGATATAAAAAGTATCTGTTGAAATTTTAAAAATGTTGAAAAACATTTTTGTAAAAAAGTGATCCAGAATGGTAGTACTTTCAAACTGCTTCGGAGCTAAATCGGGTAGCAAATCAGAACCACTTGCATAAAATTCGCCAAGATAAATTAAATATTAATTTAACTTTTGAAACCAAATAACTCCTTTGAACTAATGGATTAATCAAATTACGCCTCGATACTTTCAATGTCGGAACCTTTTAGGTTCACAATGTCCAAAAGCATATCTTAAATTCGTTCACATTTCTACTTCCGTGGAATTTAAGGGTACAAAGAATTTTAATGTTTTTAAAATTTATATTTCAGGATTCGGTGGACCAACACTTCTATCAATATTTGGACATAATGAAGCAGAACGATATTAAAGATCTGTATGATTTGAGGTGTTCAACTTTGGGTGCCTGCGTACTGGCCCCCTTAAAAACCATAAAGCCTAATCTTCAAACTTAAGTTGGCCTACACTTGTACAACTCTGAGAAATCGGTTTAAACGTTCAGAGATTATGTAAACATGCCATCTTTAAAGATACCACGATATTTCGGTTAAGATCGGTTGAGCATTTCTGGCAGTTCTCATATAAATGTTGGTTTCTAGTCTCAATAAAAAATGCATTCAAAAAATTTAGGTGCAAAAATGATCCACAAATGATCATAACTCCTATACAAGATTCACTTCCGAGAATCGACTTTCAGTGATTTCATAAAAATATTTATTAAGGGATAATATTTTTACATTCAGCTAAATCCTTTGAAATCAGATTACTCTGATCCATAACTTATCAGGATCGGAACGACCATAATTTCTTTTAACTCTTAAATTCTATGAAGTTTGATTCTCAATTTTCCACATCTCCGAAATGTGTGGGAGTCTTATAACTTCATGTACAGTAAATTCTGAATTTAAATATTTTTAGTTGCAAATCATTTAAATGTCTTCATAATGCCCTCCTAAAAATAGTAGCTCTTGCCAAATTCAGAAGTAGGAAACAAATTTCTGTGGCAAAATCCAAAAAGAAAAAATAAGATTTATTGCATTTAAAACATCTTCAAAAATATATTTTTTTCTTAAACTCAAACTAAAATTATTACAACATAAATTTATGTGCTCTAATTATAAATTAGTCTAAAAACAATGATTTATTCCAAAACTAAAATCATGATGAAATTGAAAAGTTGGTTGTTAATAGAAAGGATGTTTCCCCCTCGACTCTCAGATGGTAAAATATTTTAAATCCCCCCAAAGAAAAATTATGATTAACTAAAATATTTCTAAAATATTTGATTAATTTAAAAAATACATTAAGTTTATTAAATCAAAATCGAATTTGTATTTGAACAATCCATACACTAAACCAAAAGAGGTAGTAAATATAACGAAAAATGGTGTAAAATTGAAGAAAAGTAAGTTAAATATCAGCCAACGAAACCTTTATTCATCATTTACAACAACTTCATTTTTTCGTAAATTCTTCAAATTAACGAAAAATTGTCAATATAACTATTTCAATTCATTAATAAAAATGGGGATTAATTTAAATAAATATTATTCAATTTGAATAATACATTGTTCAAATCGACAAAAAATAAATTCTTTATACTGATAAATATTAATCAATTTAAATATCAAATTTAAGTTAAATTTACGAAATTTTAATTGAATTGAGGAAATTATTACGTTAAACTGTTGTTATAAATTAATACATAAACTATTAAGGACCAAGGGAAGGAGTACTACCCATATAAAGCAAATATTGATTATAGAATATTTTAAGAACTGTAATAACGAGAACTTTCACAGTTGTTGCCAATGACTTCCTCAAGGAACTGTTTTACTGGACAAAATGTTAGACAAATAGGGATCAGGGGAAAAGTAGCCCCCACTCAAATCAAATATTGATTATCGAATATCTATAGATCTAAAACAGCGTGAATTTGATACGAATTACAATTTTTAATACACGTTGATTTGTGATTTGAGAAATTTCTTGCGCAATTTAGACTGAGGAGAAATTTTTGGGCAGCAAAGCGCAGCGGGTAAAAGCTAATTTTAGATAATAATTAAATAGAGTAGAAAACGTAATAGACTGCTAAATAATGCAATGTCAATAGGACGATGATAAGCCGACCGGTTTGTACTTCTGATAAACAGTTATTTACATAATTGTTGATCAGCTGATCCTCCATTTGCATTTTCACGAATTAAAGCGATTTCATTTATATAAATTAGAATTTTTTATAAAATATTTGCCTCCTTCAGTTTCAGTTTCCATTTTCTTTCTCATATTTCATTTAATATGACAAAGAAAATATGAAAAAATTATTTGAAGAAAAAAATTGTTAAATTAATAACAATTTTATTCAAATTAACTTCACTTTTGTATGTAAAGTTTAATCAATTTCTGTGTTATTTTACTTGCGATACGTTACTGTCATTTTTACTAAATATCTGTTGATATAAAATATTTTTCGTTAATTTTTTAAAGAAATTTTATTCAATTTAACAATTTTTACTAAAAAATTTGTTTGATTAAATTTCTTTTGTATATTTGAAGAAAATTCTTCAATTTGAAGTAAAATAATGTTTATTAGAATAAAAATTTGTTTATTTAACACTTTTTTCGACATTTGTTTCAGTGTAAGATCAGTAATAAAAAATTTTTGCCTCAAGTCAAATAGTTTACGTTTTTAACTGAAAAAATCATATTTGTGAACACAAATTTTTGTCTAAACAAATTTACAACATAATTTGCATTTTATTATATTTTTAAGAGTTTAAATTCAGACGATTATTTGATTTTAAGCCGCCTTCTTTTTTTTATCTTGAACTGTAATTTTGTTAAAAATGTTAACAAGTTTTTAAGATTTAAGTGTTGAAAGATCGTTAAATGTTCAATAAATGGAGAATGATTTATTATAGATTTTATTGTAACAAAAAAAAAAAAATAAGATAATTAAAAATTTATTCGATTTTAGGGCTCAAGTTGGCAGCATGCGATGAGAAGATTTATGTGAGAAATAAAGAAGATACAAGTTTTTAAGGGGAAAGATCGTTAAGAGAAAATAAATGAAGATGAATGAAGATCGTTGAAAAAGATTATTAAAATATAATTTACAGTTATCTTTAAGCTTTAGAAGAAGAAGAAGAAGAAGAAGATAAATTAGATCTTTAAATAGTTTAGAACTTCTTATAGTTTGTTGGGATTTAAGCAGGATCCCGATCAATCATTAGTTGGGATCGAAAACATTTTAACGTTAATAAATTTTGAAAGGAGTCTTTATTACATCCTACACCATTATAGGCGATTTGGTTATTAATACATTTGTGCTGATATTTTTTACATACAGTATGACTTTCTGAGTCGTTGCCATGATATCCATACTTCCGTCTATTGGTTAACACTTTACAGGTTGCAATTTTAGAGAAAACTTGATTTGGCATATGTAATTATTTGGGTCCAAAGAAGAGACCTATTGAAATTGGTTATGGTAGTTTCAATGATCCATAAAAATGTCCTGCTGGAATGGTACTAAAGCTCTGTATAATTCCAAATTGAAGAAGATAGATCCATATTTGATAGTAGCTCCCATGCATTTGTTGAGAAAGAGTTTGGACTTAATGGACCCAACATGGGCTGGTCAACTTGGATATATTGTGTTAAAAATTTTTGTAACTATATAGATGCGATATTTCCTAAATAAATAGGTGACTTTGGAAAGGTAGCGAATTTAATTTTTTATTTTGGATTTTAAGCACCTAATGAGAGCATAACCAAAGAGCTCTTCACTATCAAAATTTATTATATTCTTATTTAAACACAGTGATAGTAAAGATGCAGAAGTCCTTACTTTGAATTTTAAGTCCCCTAACGAATGTTATCTAAAGTAAAACCCTTCGGGATTACATGGTCCTATAAAATAGAGAGATCTAAATTCAAATTAAAGCCTCCCTTTCACTGCCCCTCTAATCATTTGAATTTTGGTTAATATTCAAAATAAAATTAATTCATTTATTTCGCTTCTTTTAATTCGCTTCTTTTTGATAAATAAATCCAATTTCGCGGCGGTAGATTTTTTTACATTAATTTTTTTTGTCTTTATCTCTTTATTAATTGTACCAACTGGGTGCCCAACCTTAATCGTTTTATTTATCAATGAAATATTTTTTTTTGAATTTTCAATTACAGAAGCGCAAGCAATTTTTGTTTAACAATAGAAACGATTTAAATCACAGTGTGAAAGGGCGAACTTGACCCCAGTTCACCCTTTCACACTGTGCTTTAAATCGTTTCTATCGTTTCTGTTTTATAATTTATAAAAAACGATTAAAATTTGTTAAAATGAGTTAATTGAGCTGAATATATGCAGATTTAATATTTCAATTAAAAAGTTTTCATATTTTCACTAAAAACTCAGAATTTCATTAAAAATTCAGAATTTCACTAAAAAATTCAGAATTTCACTAAAAATTGAAATTTTCACTAAAAATTTAGAATTTCACTAAAAATTCAAAAATTCACCAAAAATTCAAATTTTCACTAAAAATTCAAATTTTCACTAAAAATTAAATATTTCACCAAAAATTTAGAATTTTCACTAAAAATTCAGAATTTCACTTAAAATTCAGAATTTCACTTAAAATTCAGAATTTTACTAAAAATTCAGAATTTCACTAAAAATTCAGAATTTCAATAAAAAATTCAGAATTTCACTAAAAATTCAGAATTTCAATAAAAAATTCAGAATTTCACTAAAAACTTCAGAATTTCACTAAAAATTCAGAATTTCACTAAAAATTCAGAATTTCACTAAAAACTTCAGAATTTCACTAAAAACTCAGAATTTCACTAAAAAATTCAGAATTTTACTAAAAATTCAGAAATTCACTAAAAATTTAGAATTTCACTAAAAATTCAGAAATTCACCAAAAATTCAAATTTCACTAAAAATTCAATATTTCACCAAAAATTCAAAATTTCACTAAAAATTCAAAATTTCACCAAAAATTCAAATTTTCACTAAAAATTCAATATTTCACCAAAAATTCAAATTTTCACTAAAAATTCAATATTTCACCAAAAATTCAAAATTTCACTAAAAATTCAAAATTTCACTAAAATTCAAATTTTCACTGAAAATTCAAATTTTCACTGAAAATTCAAATTTTCACTGAAAATTCAAATTTTCACTAAAAATTCAAATTTTCACTAAAAAATTTAAATTTTAACTAAAAATTTAAATTTTCACTAAAATTTGAAATTTTCACTAAAAATTGAAATTTTCACTAAAAAATTGAAATTTTCACTAAAAATTCAAATTTTCACTAAAAATTGAAATTTTCACTAAAAAATTGAAATTTTCACTTAAAATTCAAATTTTCACTACAAATTCAAAATATCACTAGAAATTCAAAATTTCACTAAAAATTCAAATATTCACTAAAATTTACATTTTCAGCAAAACTTTTAATTTCACTTAAAATATGTAATTTTAATAAAAATCATTTTAACTCAAATTTCAATATCCGTTAAAATTATTACTGTCACTAAAAATGAAATTTTCACAAAAAATAATTTTGACTAAAATTCACATTTTCATTAAAAATGTTTACTAAAATTGTCCTTTTATATAAAAATTCACATTTTGATTAAATTAATTTTGCTTTTCACTTCCTTTCTTATTACTTGTTTCATTTGCCACGCTTCTGCGCTCAGATAATCTCTTCTCAAATTAATTCATCATCAAAATCCCATAATAAAACAATTTTAACAAAAAAAAATTAAAGTAATAAAAATCAAGATAAAATTTATTTTTGAAAACCATTTAATATAGAAAAATCACACAAACATTTGTGAACATTAAAAGTGAATAAGTACAATTTAGGTCACAACAATTGGATTCATAAATATTTGAGGATTTTTTGATTGAAATAACTACACAATTTATTAATTTTATTTATTTATAAAGCAAAAGTAATAAAAATCCCACCAAAAACAGATAAGAAAATTTTTTGACAGGTGAAAGGTTCAATCGATTTCTACTTAACCCAACTTTTTTAAATATTATTTTTTTGTTTTTTGTCTAAAAGGGAAGTATTTCTTGTGAACAAAAATTACTTATATCTAAATTATTCACATATAATAAGATGAAAAAACAAAATCAATTTAAAACTTGAAGACGTCACACCTCCTTTTTTTATACCCTACACCACCGTAGGTGGTTGGGGTAATATGTGGTTATGTTTGTGCAGACATTTTTAACGGGTAGAAAAAAATATTGTTTATATCACTTTTAAGTAAACCGTTTGAATCTCTTCTGAGTCGATTTAACGATGTTCGTCCGTCCGTCTGATCTGTCCATGTAAACTTTGTGAACAAAATGCAAATCGCATTTTAGAGATGTATTCACGAAACTTGGTACGTGTATTTTTTTGGCCCAAGGAAGATGCCTATTGAATTTAGTGATGATGGGTCCATTATTTTACCTAACCCCTATACAAATGTTCCTTCTGGAATAGGGATTTAAGATCACAAAAGTTCTAAATACAAAGTTATTTAATGAATTTAGCACAAATTTGTCGAATGATATTTTAAAATGGCGTGCAAATTATACGTTTCCATTATTTCTCATAGGTCTCATAAAACCCCTCAGCCCAATATCACTTTGAAGGGCTTAAAGCTCACATATACCTTGATATTGTAATAAGAATTGGTCAAATCAAGACAAATAAAACAAAAAACGATATGGAAAATTTTACAAAGGGCGGTTCATAAAATCGGCTAGCTCCCGTATAACCTCCCCAAAAACATTGCACAACTCCCACATAAATAGTACCAGTATAATGTACTGCACTCTTAAGCATTAATAAAAAAATACCTTTATACGAGGGTGGTTCATTAATTTTGTACTAACATTTATAACCAACAATTCGGTTAAAGGTATTAAATAGTCGGGCTTGACCGACTTTAACTTCCTACTTGTTAAAAATTGTTGTTACTTTTGTATTAATAACGTCTACATTTTTTTCTTCTATTAATTTTACAAAAAAAAAAAAAAACAATTAAAATCATGTAATCGATCATGTTATCAAATTGTTTTCTATTCATTTTACGAGTTTTTTTCTATTATAAAATTTTATTCGAAATCACTTTATCAATTTTGTTTTTGTATTCTTGACAAGAAAATTCACCATTTTTCTGTTCACTCGTCAAGCTAATTTCCCCTTCGTTTTAGTTGTAAATTCACCACTAAATGGTGGTGATTTTTATATTTATAGTTGTCTCTTTGCTACGTGTGTGTTGTTTCAGGGATATTTTTATATGTCAGTGTAATCACCAAACACATACAAGACTCCGTGGCGCAACGGTAGCGCGTCTGACTCCAGATCAGAAGGTTGCGTGTTCAAATCACGTCGGGGTCAAATGTGGGATTTTTTCAAATTTATTTTTTTCAATTTTTTTTTAAGATTTAAGCGAATTTGGTGATTTTTACACATTAACATTTTTAATAGTCATTAATATTTCACAAATATTGTCGTTTTCCCTAAAAATATTATTTTTTCAAAAAATTTAATTTCAATAAAAATTTACATTTTTACAAAAATTCATATTTTTACTTAAAATTTCACATTTTCACTAACAATTCACATTTCACTAAAAATTCT
This sequence comes from Cochliomyia hominivorax, assembly GCA_004302925.2. Classification (NCBI taxonomy): domain Eukaryota; kingdom Metazoa; phylum Arthropoda; class Insecta; order Diptera; family Calliphoridae; genus Cochliomyia; species Cochliomyia hominivorax. The sequence continues at coordinate 4,324,777 of PYHX02000494.1, forward strand.
CATTTCATTTCAAATTCACATAAATTTTCACTTAAAAATGTTAATTAATAAAATCACGTGTTCCATTAAATTCACGTTTAAATTCAATTCATAATTTGCACTTAAAATATTATTTTCAACAAATTTTCCATTTTTTCCTAAAAGTTATTTTCCACTTTTCAGAAAGATTCAAATATTCACTAAAAATTTAATTTTCACTTAAAAAAATGTATTTTTACTAAAAACTGTTATTTAAACGAAAAATTCACGTTAGATTAGATGGAAAAGGGGACTTCAATCTTGCAGCTTGTTCTGCTTGTTCAAGGGAATTCCATATCATGTACGTACTTCTCCAATACTTTTCAAATCATTCGCCAAAGTTGGGTTATGTCTGCTAAGGCGTCATCTATGAAATTTCGGGAACTCGGGATCGTTATTGCTGTACAATGACAAAGGAAGTGTTTCATATTTTCAATGTCCTCCCTCAATGTTTTCACTGCGTTTGAAATGTCCCTGATGTATAGAGTGTGCAGTAAAGACACTCACCTGCTTTATCACTTCACTTTAATTCAAACCCATTATATTTAAGGATTTCCTCTCATCTGAATCTTCCCAAATTATCTTTGTAATTCTGGCAACTGTTTTGTAATTTCACCAAGACCTGTTTTTGCTTTCGGCCACTTTTGTAGCCTCATACTTAGTGCGTTAAAAGGCATTGGATTTTGTAAGCGTATGTCTTGGAGGTCTCTAGCTAAAATTGCCATACTATTTGCTTTCTCGTCTCCAACAGCTCTTTGGTGTTCAGTTACTCATATTATTTGTACTCTACCATCCTTTGAGTATTCATTCGTTGGTAGCTCCTTTTTATTCCGGAGTAGTTCTAAGATGATATGAACTTGATTACCATTTGATTATCGGTGAAAATATTAAAGTTCTAAATGTGTGTGAAGTAAAAACATTATGTTTCGTAAGAAGTCCTCTTAATGAGTCATAAAATTAATTTAATTTTTGACTATAACTTTTTTCTACTGAACCGATTTTGATAAATTTTTGGAATGGTATTGAGGTACATAACTTGTTGATTTATAATTGAAAAGTTTACGAAAGTTTTATGCTTGAGCTAAGAGGATGCTTCAGAAATCGGTCTATATCTTATAAAATACCGAATTTGCTGCTTTTAAAAAGGAAACTTTTCAGGAACAAAGATTCAGTCCAAATTCATGTTAAGCTCTGTGGGTGTGAGTGTACCAATTACAGACAAACAGAGCTGAATTGACTCTGATTTTAATTTGTTACAGGAATATGGGATCTGGGATGATTTCTTCTAAGCGTTACACACTTGTAGTGTGGTGAAGGACATAAAAAAGGTGAATTTTCACAAAAAAAATCATTTTGCCAAGAATTGTTGTTTTCAATAAAAATAGTCCTTTTCACTAAAGTTTGTCATTTTTTACTTAAGTTTTGAACTGTCAATTTCCTAAAATTATTATTTACATAAAAAATAGCATTTTTTTGCAAAAATTTTAATTTTTCATAACTAAAAATTGTATTTTTTTCTAACGAATTCAAAAATTCCTAAATTTTCCTGCCAATAAAAATAATGACAAATTTTCGCGAAAGTAACTAATGACAATGTCATGTTGTCATTACAACAGCATGAATTTAACACACATTTAATATGGCGAAAAATATAAACCAACACACAAATTACTCATAAATTTAATTAACATACTTTTAAACTAAATAACATAAATATTAAAAAAAATTAACAAAAAAAAATAAATAAAATAAATATTTTTTTAATTAATAAACGTAACAACAACTTTAACTATCAATTTATTACAAAAAAATATAATAAAGAAGGAAAAAAATCGGACAAAAAATACTCCTAAAACTAACACGCACTTAATAGTTATCAAGTTATGGACATAAAATATTAAAGAAGAAAAGAAGAAGATGAACAAACAACCAACAAATATTTACACATGAAACTAACGACCAAATGGCCAAAATGGAAAACTAGTGACGCTTTCAAAGACAAAAAAACACAAAAACAAACAACAACAATTACCGCTCTTCATTACTGAATCGTACAACAACAATAAGACTGGTAACAGCATAAATAAAAGGCACGAACGACAAAAAAAAAACTGCAGAACCATCTCTTAATATGAACAAATGAACGGGCAGTCAGGCAGTTGGCTGGTCGATCCTCCATGAACAAATCATGCCAATTAACCTTTTAACATTTTGTGGCATCTGACTCCAAAACTCTAAAACAAAACAAACAAACAAACAAACCCCAATAAATACTAAAGACGAAGAAGACAACTTTTAAACTGAAACAGTTTCAAACAAATCAAAACTAAACAAAACCGAGTTATAAAAGTACTTTGGACGGTCTCATGTACTTCTTGAAATCATAATGGTGATGACCACGCATTTGTGAATTATGTGAATCAAAAAAAAAAAAATAGTTGTGTGTAATAAATCAATGAATGAATGCATCACAGCTAACAATCGGCAAAAACTAGAACCCATTATGAATTTAAAAGAAGAAGGTCCAATGAGTTTCCGAAAATTGGCACAGTCGAACTTTGAATACTCTGCACTTAAAACGCTTACGGAATTACCGTTTGAAGCGCTTTCAGAATTCGGACATCTTCGGACGATGGGACGTGGATAACGATTTAGATTTTTATATAGACTAATCGATATTTTAGGTTAATCAGAAATTTAAATTTAACTAGAGTTTAAGCAAAATTGTAGTTAAGTCATTTGAGTTTAAACTGTAGTTTGATCTATTTAAATTTTATCCTAAACTATAGCAAAGTTTAATCAGTAAAACTACTGTTAAGCCTTTTCAGTGTAACCTATAGTTAAGTCTTCTAAGCTCTTTTTTTACCTTAAACTCCAGCTTATTCAGTTTAACTTAATCTGCAGTTAATTAACTTTAACATAAACTATGACTTAGTTCCTTAAGCCTTAAACTTAGTTCAGTCTCTTAAGTCTTAACCGGACTTTAGATTCTTTATTCTAAACTAGAGTTAAATAACTCTAGCCTAAACTAGAGTTTAGTTTCTTTAGTCTAAACTAGAGTTTTGGCGCTGTATTTTAACTTATAGTTGATTCACTTTATCCTGAACTTGGTCAGGATAAAGTGACTCAACTTAATGCTAGAATTAAGTCTTTTTTCGTCAAAACTAGAATCTTTAGTCATAACTAGAGCTTAGTCTCTATAGCCAAAATATAGTTTAGTCATTTGAGTCTAAACTACAGTTAATTACTTCAGACTCAACTGGTAGAGGCTAAACCTCATGCTGTAGTCGAGACTATATTTAATACTAAACTATAGTTTATACTGTAGTTGTTACTAAAGCCTCGACTATTAAACTATATTCTAGACTATAGTTTATATTATAGTCTGAACTGCAGTTTATGTTAAAGCCAGAACTATAGTTTATATTATAGTCTGAAGTATAGTTTATTTTATAAAGCCGAAATACAGTTTATATTATAGTCAATACTATAGTTTATACTATAGTCGAGACTATAGTTTATACTATAGTCGAGACTATAGTTTATACTATAGTCGAGACTATAGTTTATACTATAGTCGAGACTATAGTTTATACTATAGTCGAGACTATAGTTTATACTATAGTCGAGACTATAGTTTATACTATAGTCGAGACTATAGTTTATACTAAAATCGAGACTATAGTTTATACTATAGTCGAGACTATAGTTTATACTATAGTCGAGACTATAGTTTATACTATAGTCGAGATTATAACTTCAGTTAAGACTTTAGTTTTTTTTTTTATAGTCATACATGTTTCCTTTTTCAAATTTCCCCACAATATAACAAACTTAATATACCTTCCATTCACCTCTCATGACGATGAAGCGTTTAAAATTCATATTGACAATTCTACACTTGACGCGTTTTTAACTGTTTTGACTTCTGCTACTCCAATAATCATCAAATCTTTTTAAAGAAACATTTTTTTGTTCATTTTATTTATTTAAAACTTAAAATAAATAATTTGTTTGTTTATCTCAACAAAAAAATTCTTCATCAACAACAAAAAGAAAAAAAAATAAATAAATCAGAATAATAAGAAGAAGAATAATAAGAAAAAACTCCAACAACTTTTAAAATAACGTGCAAAAATTTATTCATTTTACGCTTCAAAAATAGAAAAAGAAGAGAAACGGATATGTAACTTATCTATTTTTGTATATTTGACTCTGGTATGTGATGTTGATGAATTTTAACTATGAATCATAAAGATTCACTTGCATTCAATACGATTTACAATATTCCTTTTCGCCTTTTTGAATCGCACACAAGTGATTGTCGACATTCATATGGTTATGACAAGTTCAAACTGCTACCGGAGCTGAATAAATAATAAAAAGTGAATTTGTTGAAAAATGAATTGAATTATAAACATTAAAATGCATTAAATTATGTTAATCGTTAATGATGATACCACACGATCACTATTTAATATAAATTTAAAAAATTGAAGAATTTAAATTTTAAATATTTGATTTTATGAATTTAAATTATGTTTAAAAATAGACTACTAAAATAGTTTTGCTAGAGATTAGGATAAGGTTAAATAAACTTGGGTTAAGACTAGTTTAAACTGGATTTTTATAACTTTATTTTAAATTGTAGACTAAACTGGAGTTTGGTTTCTTTAGTTTAAACTGCAGTTAAACTATATTGTAGTGTAATATATCAAGTTTAAACTGTAGTATCTTAAGTCCAATTACACTACAAGTTCAATGAATCTTAAACTTAATTACAGTTTATTAACTTCGATCTAAACTACAGTTATTTATCTTTAATACAAACTGAGGTTTAATAACTTAAGTCTAAACTACAATTTAGTACCCTCGACATAAACTTTTTTTAGTCTCTTTAGTTTGAATTATATTATAAACTACAGTTAAATATCTTCAATTTAATCTTTTTTGTCTAAACTTGTGTTTGGTTTCTTTAAAGTAAACCAGAGTTTACACAAGTTTAAACAAGAAGTTTAAACTTGGGGTTTTTCCCTCTAGTTTAAAATGCAGTTAGTAGTTATTAGTTTTAACATGAGTTTAATTTGTCTAAAGTGTAAAATTGAGTTTAGCCTCTTTAGTTAAATTATTCTTTATTATTTAAAGTTTAATCGGTTTAATATTTAATCTTAATATTTTTACTTTAAACTAGAGTTTAGTTTCTTTAATTCAAACTGGACTTTAAAACAATTGTTTAAACTGTAGTTTAATGTTTTTTAGCAATGAAATACTGTTTTTATTTGTATTAGAATAAATTCTAGTTTATCTAAACTTGAGTTTAATTTATTTAGTCTAAGCTAGAGTTCAATGTCTTTATTAAACCTAGAGTTTAGTCCGATGTTTAGCCTTTTCGATATTAATTAGAGATTAATTTATTTTGCTTAAACTATAGTTTAATAACTGAAACTCAACTCTAGTCATTTTAGTCTCTTCTGTCGAACCTAAAGTTCAGTCTATTTTGTCCGAATTAAAAGCTTTTAAAAGAATGGAAAATAGTTTAGATTCTATTTTACTAAATACTAAATATGTTATTGGCCTGTAGTATAAATAGAGTCCAAACTTAACATAATATTAACGGAATTGTATGCCAAATTATAGTCTATAGTATAATTATAATAATTATACTTATAATAAAATTATAATAAAAAATGCAAATTATTATAAAGAGAAAATATTTCCGATCTATAACAGAGGCAACTGTTGAGGCTACAGCTGAGACTATTAGATGATTTATTAATTTTTTTTAGATTTTATAACTCAATTTCCTAGATCTAAAGAACATGATTCAGTACAATTGAAATCCCGGAAACAATATTTAAATCTCAAAAAATTTGCTCTTATATGACACCCATTGTAATGCTGAAAACAGAAACCTCAATTAATAGTCGACATTTATAAAGTGACTATTTCAATTGTGTAATTAAAAATTAAAAGTTGATTTTCTTTTTTCAAAAAGTTACATGTGTAAATTATTTTTATTTAACATTAAATGACCTTCAGTTATTATTGAACTGTTTGTTAAAGAGAGAGAGAGATAGAGAGAGAGAGAAAGATATATAAAATATATTAAAAATTTTGGAAGCTGTCATCACTATAATTTTCAAAATTATTTACAGAAAATATAAAAATAATGACGTTTTACCAAAACTTCAATCTAACAACACAAACACATCTTTAAAATCATATTGAATTTTTTCGATATGGATAGATTTATTTTTTATTGTTGTTGTAATATAAAAACAATTTAATGATTTGTTTCTTCTACTTCTTCAGATGTTTTCAAAATTTATAAACAAAACCATTCACTTGTTTTATAGTTTGAAAAGTATTTTTTTTAGATCTTTTTTTGTTTTGTGATGGATATAAATATAATCATATATATTATGTATTAATATCTGGTTAAATAAATATTGGAAACATTAACTAAAATCTTAAAGAAATAGTGAAGATTATTATGAATAACATGCCACCACCACCAACAACAACAACAACATTCATTCAACCAACCAACCAGCGTCATGATCATCATAATGATCATTTTTATTTTCTAATATCTGAGACAAAATACCGATCGCTCTAATGGCAAAAAAGCAACAAAATTTTGAAGAAAAATAATTTTAATACTTTTGCTGGTTACCGCCATAATAATACCGACATTCAGTCAGTCATTCCATAACATCCTATTGAAAATATCCAATAATGCAATCAATACTTTTTTTTGTAACATGATGATCTTCTTTTTTCCATTTTTTTTTTGGGGGATTTTGTAATTGTTTTGGAAAAAAAGCTAAAACTCTCAGTTTAAAATACATAAAATAAGAAATATTCACACTTAAATTTTAGTTTTTGCTTTTTTCTTCTTCTTAATTTTCGATCTTCACTAATGACAATTGTTTGGTGTTGTTTTTTTCTCAAATTCCATTTAATTTTCTTAGGGTTTCGGTAGTTTTTTTCTTAATGAACTGCAATAGTTTTTTTTTTACAATTTAATGATTATTTTAGGCTTCCGTTTATTGTAATTTTCAAAACGACGATAACTTTAATTTTTGGTTGGTTTTTCTAAATATTCAATACTTATTTTCAATTTAAAACGTTAACTTTATTTAGATGTGGTACAGTTGTGGGCAATAAAATAGAGGAGTTATTAAATATATTCAATTTGGTTAAGAGCCAAAACTCTAAACTTAAGTTTAGAGTAAAGACTCTTAACTGTAGTTTACAGTGAAGACACTAAATTCTAATTAAAGAGAAATGACTCTCAATTCCAGTTTCGGGAAAAGACTCTCAACTCTAGTTAAGAGTGAAGCCTCTCAGCTGTAGTTTAGAGTGAAGACTCAAAACTCTACTTTCGAGTGAAGACTCTAAGCTCTAGTTTAATTTAAAGGCTTTAAACTCTAGATTAGAATGAAGACTCAAAACTCTACTTTCGAGTGAAGACTCTAAGCTCTAGTTTAATGTAAAGGCTTTAAACTCTAGATTAGAGTGAAGACTCTAAACTCTACATTAGAATGTAAATTTTAGTTTAAAGCGAAGAGTGTAACCACTAGCTGGATTAAAGACCTTGAACTCTAGTTTAGATTCAACATCTTAGTTTAAAAAAAATACACTTAACCCTGGTTTAAGCGAATATTAAACTTTAGTATAAATTGAAGATAATAAAATCTAGATTAGAAATTCTAGTTTAGACTTTTCATTCTATTTTAGTGTTAATACTTCAGTTTAAAGTGAAAACCTAAACTCTAGTTTGTCTAGTTTTGTAAAGAACCTAAACTCTAGTTTATGTTAACAGCTATATATACTTTATTTGTAAGCATTATTATAGTCCAGACTATAGTCCAAAAAAAACAGCAATTTAACAAAAAATTGATTTAAAAGAATAATCTTAATTATAGAAGAAGATATCGTCCAAATTAAGCCAAGAATATTGTCAAAAATATTATAGAAACGACACGTCTTATAGCCGAGACCAAAGCCTTAATTATAATCAAAAATATTGGCATGATTACAGTAGAATTATATCTCAAAATACAGTATAGTTTACAATTCAAATTATAGTTAACTGGTCGATAAAATGGTTCAAACTATTATCGACTCCAAATTGTAGCCAATCGACTCAATTATCGACTCCAAATTGAAGTCAATTATATAGCCTTAATAGTTTCGAGCGTTTAAAAGAGAGTCAAAAATTGCTCAAGAATGTAGTCGAAAATATAACAAAAAAACTAATTTATTAGTCCAGAGCATGATAGAATATTCCTAATAATAGTCAGAAATATGGTCGGGACATACACTGTTGATAAGTCAAAAATATATACCAAACTAGAGTAGAGATATCAGATATCAAATAATCATAAATATAGTAAAGGTATAGATGAAAATATGGTCCAATATATAATCAAAAATATAGTCAAAATTATGCTGTAAATTCCATAAAGTTATAGTCTAAAATATAGTCCAAATTATTGTCAAAATTATAGTAGAAAATTTAGTCTAAAATAGTCAAAATTATAGTTTAAAATGTAGTTGCAGCTATGGAACAGAGTCTAAGTTTTAGTAGAATGTGATGAAAATAAAAACATATATAAATCCGAAAGTGTAGACGAAAAGATTGCAAAAATTATAATTAAAAGAAAAGACGAAAGTACAGTCTAAATTTTAGCTGTAAAAATAGTCAACATTTCAGTCGAATGTATTGAGCAAATTATAGTCAAGAATATAGTTAAAACTAAATACTTTGCTTAAAATATTCCAGACTGTAGTATTATATATACTATAGTATAATGTAATATTATATATATAGAATTACATATATAGTCCAGATTATAGTAATATATTTAATTATAGTTAAGATTATAATTTTAAGTCTACAATATAATGAAAATTTAACCCATAATATTGATCAAATTATAGTCTTTAGTATAATCCAAATAAAAGTCAAATAATATTCATCAAGATAATCTAAACTAAACTAAAGTTTAAACTTTAGTCAAATTTATTTTTAAAAAGTATAAAAAATAGTTAGAAATTAACACAATTAAACTGTATGACATTTAATCATCCCATTATCTGGAAATATATATCAAACTGTTTTGTAATTGAAATCCTTGTACTCTAATGTCAGCCATTTATCTTAAATTGAATGTCAAGACATTTAATTTGTTAACATAAAAAAATGCGTAAATTCTTCAATTTAATTCTGTGATTTATTGAGATCAAAGTCTTGACATTTCATATTACAATTGATCAGAGATTTTTTGGATTATTTTTATATTTTCAAGGTTTGATTACCTATTTTCTTCACCTCAACTATATAATTGTTAGTTAACAAAAATAGTCTTCATACTCTACATGTAGTATGTTAACCGCCTTTAAAACTATTTTACAATTGTAACTAATTTAAAAAAAAAAGATATTTTTTTCAAAAAATGATGCAACTTTTTTTTCTTGAAGATATTTAGAGACAAAAATCAATTGATTTTTTATGGTTAAAAGAAAAAAATGCTGGTATTTTGAAGAAAAAAGAGGACAGATTTCTAAATCTAATCTAAATAGTCAATCCAATAATTAAAAAACAAAAAAAAACTGGAAATTAAATTTTATTTCAAAGACTTTTTGTGCCACCCTCGTATGTGAAGGCACCTAAATAATATGCGTAATGTAATGAATTTCCATTACAATTGTTTGTTTGTAAATAATTTCTCATGCTCATGTCGTGTTGCAACATGTAATTGAAACCTTTATTGGTAATTAATTATTTGGTAAAAGCAATTGCCTGGCGATGATTTTCGGATCTGGAGAAGATTGTAACATTTTCTGACATTGTAAAAGGGAAAACAAATTAATTATTATGGTGAATTGGAATGTGACGAAACATGGAAAGTATGGTTGAAAGTGAAATGAATTTATGAATATATATGAGATTGTTATTTGAACTACGTTTGTGATTAAAAGTTTGACAGAGTTTAAACTACACTATAGTCTGACTATAGCTTACACTATAGTCTGACTATAGCTTACACTATAGTCTGACTATAGCTTACACTATAGTCTGACTATAGCTTACACTATAGTCTGACTATAGCTTACACTATAGTCTGACTATAGCTTACACTATAGTCTGACTATAGCTTAACTATAGCTGACTATAGCTTAACTATAGTCTGACTATAGCTTACACTATAGTCTGACTATAGCTTACACTATAGTCTGACTATAGCTTACACTATAGTCTGACTATAGCTTACACTATAGTCTGACTATAGCTTACACTATAGTCTGACTATAGCTTACACTATAGTCTGACTATAGCTTACACTATAGTCTGACTATAGCTTACACTATAGTCTGACTATAGCTTACACTATAGTCTGACTATAGCTTACACTATAGTCTGACTATAGCTTACACTATAGTCTGACTATAGCTTACACTATAGTCTGACTATAGCTTACACTATAGTCTGACTATAGCTTACACTATAGTCTGACTATAGCTTACACTATAGTCTGACTATAGCTTACACTATAGTCTGACTATAGCTTACACTATAGTCTGACTATAGCTTACACTATAGTCTGACTATAGCTTACACTATAGTCTGACTATAGCTTACACTATAGTCTGACTATAGCTTACACTATAGTCTGACTATAGCTTACACTATAGTCTGACTATAGCTTACACTATAGTCTGACTATAGCTTACACTAGTGACTATAGCTACACTAGTCTGACTATAGCTTACACTATAGTCTGACTATAGCTTACACTATAGTCTAACTATAGCTTACACTATAGTCTGACTATAGCTTATACTATAGTCTGACTATAGCTTACACTATAGTCGGACTATAGCTTACACTATAGTCTGACTATAGCTTATACTATAGTCTGGCTTATAGGTAAGTCTATATTCTGGTCTATAGACCATAGTCTAGCCTATAGTTTTGACTATAAATTCTTTTTAAATCTTCATTGTTCATTTTTTATATTTTTTTATTACTTTCAAAAAATGTTTGTTGTTTAATAACATGAAATATTTAATTACACATTAAAGACTTTTAGTTAAAAGTTAATAAAAATTCTAAATTAGTTTTAAAATAATAGTTTACATGACTTAACATTATTTATAATAAATAAATTAATTAAATATAAATTAAATTGTAGACAATAACTTTTACATATCGGCATGAGCGAGCATTTAAAAATCATTTTTCATGTTTCGAAAAGAAGAAAAAAAAATAAAAAAATAAAAAGAATTTAATCTTAAGTTTAGCAAACTCATCTTCACATCATAAGATTTGTTACGATTTTAGTTTGAGTTTTGTAAATTTTCAGATTATGAAATATTTTTTTCTATGTTTCTTTGTATTTAATTTATAATAATTGTTATTACTATTATTATTTGATTTAATAAATTACTTCTTTTTTTCCATACGAACTAAAATAGGAGCAGAATATTTTTCAGTTTTTCAAAATCATCATTAAATTGTAATTTAAAGTTTTTTTTTGTACCCTACACCAGCACAAGTGGTGAAGAGGGTATAATAATTTGGTCATTACGTGTGTAGTGCTAAGAGGGAATCATCTTAAACCCTATAAGGTATATATGTTTATGAATCAAATCAAAAACTGAGTCAATTTAGCTATATATGTCTGTCCGTCTGTCTGTCCGTCCGTCCGTCTGTCCGTCTATCTGTCTGTCTTCCTATCTCTCTGTGTGTTGTTGGTACGCTCACATCCACTATAATTGACAGAGTTGAATGAAATTTTTCCTGAGTATTTCTTAGAGTCCTGAGAAGTTTCCTATTTAAAATCAGCAAAATCGGCTTTGTATATTAAAATATATTGGCCGATATCTGAGATAACCTCTATCGTCAAATGTTCAATTATAAATCGACTAATTAACATTAAGGGACACTTCAGACACCCAATTGAGCTAATGTGGCAGCCTGATGACCTGACCTAATCTATTTTTCTGAAGCGAGCACAATCATTATTTTAATCTGTCGATTTATAAATGGAAAATTTACGAAAGTTTTTCGCTTGAATATATCGGTCTATATATTTAAATTTACTGAATTGACTTTTCTGTTTTTAAATAGAAAACTTTTCAGGACAATAAAAGATAATCAGGATAAATTTTATAGAGCTTTGATCATTAGTTTGAGTGTGATCATGTCTTTTACGGAGAGACGGAGAAACATAAGTAAATCGATTCAGATTTTAATTTGAATGATTCCTTTTTAGCGTTTTACCACTTGTGGCAGAGGGTATAAAAAAATTTTGGAGCCACGTTGCTCTGGTCGTCTTCAATTTCTTAAAAAATTAGAAACTTTTAACAAGAAAATTTTTGGAATCATTGTATGTCATGTATTTCCTATATTTTCCTTATGAAGAAGATGAAAATTTCTTTGTAGCTTCAAAGTAGTTTTAAAAAGAAAAACTGACCGGATATGAAATTAATAAAAAAAGTACAGTTTTTATCAGAGAAATCTTAAATCTCATAACTGTTGTTCAGGCGTTATATTTCGAGAAATAAATATTTTCGTCCAAATTAGAATGAAATTTTGTCATAACATGATGCAACATGTACTTCATTACCAATGAAAAAATTACCAAAATCGGTTCAGTAGAAAAAAGTTATAGCTAAAGAAAGTGTTACTGTGATACATTTGTGAGCGTATGCGTGCGTGTGTATGTACACATTTATGGTGTAGAGTATTCAAGATTCGTCACAGCCGATTATAACATTTTAATTGTTTTGTTTCAGTTTTTCTATTATTAAAATTGAAGACAGTAGAAGTTGTAAGAAAAATAACCTGTAACCACCACATTTGTTTTAAATTAAGATCAGTTTTAGATTTTCTATCTTTAATAGTTTTTTTAAGACTTTTTGTTGCTGTTGGTTTTAATCTTCTTTTAAAGATTTTTAAATGTTAGAGTATCATTTCATTTAATTTTCAAAACTTATTTTTTTTTGTCTTAATCGTGACAGTTTTTGTATTCAGATTTGATTTCTTTTGCTTTACATTTTATTCATTTTAATACACGTTTCAAACATTCAAACATTCAAACATTCAAAGTCATTTTTACTTAAAATACAACAAAAAAATTGATTAAAAATATTTAAAATGTAAATTATTAACAAAATTGCAATTCTTTAAAATATTCAAGCGTTTAAGAAAAAAAATTTGAAATTATGGTAATTTTGAAAAAAAAAATATGTAAAGATTTTGAAATTGAAACTGAATAATTTTTGATGACGGAAAAAATTGAAAATAATTTTGGAATGAAAGAAATAATTAAAAATCAAAAAAATTATTTATAAATATCAGACATTGAAAAAAACATTATTTTCTCGACCATCGCACAGTGTTTCCAAATCGACATCTTTGCAAATAATTGTGTAACTTTGGAATCGTCTGAATTTCTCATGGAAATTATGGGAAATTAAAGGGTTCAATCTGGTCAATCTGGCCGAGAATGACCTTCTAAATTTTATCACTCTAAATAACCGAATTTGCTTAGTTTAGGTTGGACTTTCAGCCAAGATATAAATTTCTTACACCAACATTCGGTATCTATGAAAACGTTAGAACTTGAAAATTCACAATTTTTTTAGAAAAACCAAGTGAAAAGTAATTTGATGACAAATTTTTTTGTGAAAAAGAAAATTTATATTTAAAAAAATTTATTTGAGTTTTCAATATGATGAATATTGTAAATATATCAGAGACACCAAAAATTCCCAATTTTCCACGTGAAAATACCCTAAATCTCAATCCATATAAATCATGTTTAAAAATGATCAGCCTTTCATTATAACGGCCTTTAGGTGTTAACCTTGCACATAATCCAGCTTTGCGATTTGAGAATTTAACAAACTTTTTTAAATTGATCAACTTTGAATAGGGCCCTTTGGGCAGCTCTTTCTCCCGGGTTAATTTAAATTTAAGATTTTTTTGTAAAACAATAAAAATATATTAAGTTTGGAAGCAGAAGAAAATTCGTTTTATCAGTCAATAAATATTGATACCTTTTTGGGAAAAAAATTATATTTTTCTCTAAGTTCCAACTTCAGATTTAAATAACTTTTTAAATGATTCATATTTTTATATGAATCCTTTAAAAAGGATTCATATTTGGGAGCCATATTGAGCCCGAAAAGTTAAAAAACAAAGTGAAAAAGGAACAAGGCTTAAGGGAAATATCTCCTAAACTCCTTAAATATCTCTTAATCTCAAAAAAGTAGTTAATTTTTGTAGAGACTTTCAATATAAAAATTGTCTATTTTCTTTGATAAATGTATTTATGGTGATAAAAAATAAAAATAAATCAAAGATGGACAACTTGGGAAAGGCCACCCACTACGCCAGTGACTAACAGGGGCCTGTAATCACCCATATCAAACGGCAAACATCTTAGTTGTAAATTTTATTACGTCATCTCTTATCTCAATAAACAGTCAACATCTCAAGAACTCTCTTGAAAGACGCAGTTACTGCAGTATTTGACCATGTCGCTTTGGAATACATGAAGCGAGAATGGGTCTTCTTTCAAATTATTCCAGCAAGAGTCGTCGGAATGATTGACCTGAAATAAACTAATTATCACCTTTTCTGCCACTCTTTGGATACAATGAACTGCAATCTCTTAAGGGTTTGTCGACTGAATCTATTTTCTTCCTTTCCTATATATCAATCTTTACTATTAATTCTTCTTCAACTCTTTTCTTAGTCTCTACAATCTTCGTGACAGCCTGATGTCTTAACCCAACCTATTTTTCTAAAGCGATGACAATCATTATTTTAATCTATCGATTTATAATTGAAAAAATTACGAAAGTTCTTCGCTTGAATATATCGGTCTATATCTTTTAATTTACTGAATCGATTTTCCGACGAAAGTTCTTCGCTTGAATATATCGGTCTATATCTTTTAATTTACTGAATCGATTTTTCGATTCGATTTTATTGAAATTTGACCATTAGTTTGAGTGTGAGCATGTCAATAACGGAGAGACGCATAAACATAAGTAAATCGATTCAGATATTAATTTGATGTTAGAATATATAAAGATTAAAGGAGCCTTAAATGATTCCTTTTTAGCGTTTCACCACTTGTGGCAGAGGATATAAAAATAATTTTGGAGCCACGTTGCACTGGTCACCCAACAGAACTTTCGTCTTCAAAAATTAAATGTTTCCAACATTTTCAAAAGAAAATTTTTTGGAACCATTGTATGTCATGTATTTCCTATATTTTCCTTATGGAAAAGACGAAAATTTCTTTGTAGCTTCAAAGTAATTTTAAAAAGAAAAACTGACCGGATATGAAATTAATAAAAAAAGTACATTTTTTATCAGAGAAGTCTTAAATCTCATAACTGTTGTTCAGGCGTTATATTTCGAGAAATAAATATTTTCGTCCAAATGTCTTTAATCTAATATTCTCCATAAAAATTATCATTTACGATAAAAATTTCAACGTTAAACCAAAAACGTTAATTTTAGTAATTTTTTATTATTTCTGTTCTGTTATTTAATAATAATTTTTGTTTTATATTTTAATGACCATAAAATAATTCGTTTTATTAAAAATTAACCGCAAAAAAATATTATTATGAAAATAAATTAACCGCATCATCATGTTGTTTTATTTGTAATAAAATAAAAATCACGAAAATAATACAAAAATAGTTCATTTAATATCAAATAATCAAATTAAAACTGTATTGAGTGAGTTACCTTCATATTGATTAATTTAAAAAAAGGTAAAATCATTTTGAAAATATATATTTTTTTCTTTTCAAAATAATGAGTTTTGAAATTCTTTGTTTGTGAAAAAATGTGTGTCAATGCAAGACCACGATCGCATCAATTTATAGGTTAATTTTCGAAAAAAATAACGATCATTAAGGAGTTTGAAGAAAAACTATTTGAAATATGAATAAATAATATCAAGATTTAAATAAATAAGTTTTCTATTAAAAAATTAATTTTTTTAATTTTATGTCATCTTCATTAAATTTTTTACTATAATTTGGGATTTTTAAAATAATAAGAAATTTAAAATTTAAAAAAAAAATCTATTTTATAAATATTAAAAAAAAGAATAAAATATTGATAATTAATCTAAATAAATTTAACACATCGCTAAATTCGAAATTTTTAAATTAATATTTTCACAAAAAATTTTAATTTTCATTAAAAAAGAAATTTTATTCAAAAATTTAAATTTATTCAAAATTTAAAATTATTTATAAAATATTTTTCATAAATTGATTTTTTTTTATAAATTTTAGAAAAATCCAAAATTTTTTAAATTTTTTTAATTAATTTTTTTAATTCAAAATTTCAAAAATAATTCTTTAAATTAAAAAAAAAAAAAAAATAGTAAAATCCAAAATTTTTTACACAATATTTTCTTCAAAATTTCTTTAAAAAATTCTTTAATTTAAAAAAATCCAAATTTTCTAAAAATTATAATATTAGTGTTAATTTGAATTTTTGTAAAAACTTCAGATTTCACTAAATATTCAAAATTTAAAAAAAAAGTTTGAAATTTTTATAAAATGTTTGTAAATCAGTATTTTTATATATTTAAAATTTTTTGTAGAAATTCAAAAATTTTTAATTTCATTAAAATATTTCATAATTCAAAATTCAAAAAATTTTCAAAAATTTTAATTTTTTTAGAAAAAATTTCAAGTTATTTTTTAATTAAATTTTTGAAAATTGAAATTTATGGGAATTGAAAAATTCAGAAATTTCTTTAATTATTTTTCAATTCTAGAATTTTATTAAAGATTCTAATTTCACTGAAAATTTTTCTATTTTTTCTAATATTCAAAATGTAAAAAGTTTGTATTTCAAAAAATCTCAGGTTTAAAAAAATCATTATTAAAAAATCCAGAAATTTAATAAGAAAATAGAGATTTTACAAACTTAGAATTTTTATAACAAATCCGAGTTTTACTAAAAATACTGAATTTAAAAAGATCGAAGTATCTATTTTATTATAATTATTATTATTATTATTATTATTATTATTATTATTATTATTATTATTATTATTATTATTATCTTTTTTTTTTTAATTCCAAATTTTATTTTCTCTAAAAATGTTAATTTTTCGCAAAAAAAAAAATTCGAAACTTTTTCTAATAAAATTTTTTAAATCTATAATTTTAATAAAAATTCAAATCAAAATATCAGTAAAAAGTGAGTATTTAAAAAATCAATAAAGAACACGATTTTAAAAAAAATGTCTTTTTCACTAAAAATTTCCAGTTTCAATAAAAATCTCCATTTTCACAAAAAATTAATTTCACTAAAAATTTAAATTTTCCTTAAAAATTTAATATTTATTTTCGCAAAAAATTTTATTTAAAAAAAAAAATTCACTTTCATTTAAAAAAAAAATATCTTTTTCAGTAAAATTTGTAATTTTAACTAAAAATTTTAATTTTCACTAAAAATTTAAATTTTCACTAAAATTTAAATTTTCACTAAAAATTTAAATTTTCACTAAAAATTTAAATTTTCACTAAAAATTTAAATTTTCACTAAAAATTTAAATTTTCACAAAAATTTAAATTTTCACAAAAAATTTAAATTTTCACAAAAAATTTAAATTTTCACAAAAAATTTAAATTTTCACAAAAAATTTAAATTTTCACAAAAAATTTAAATTTTCACAAAAAATTTAAATTTTCACAAAAAATTTAAATTTTCACTAAAAATTAAATTTTCACTAAAAATTTAAATTTTCACTAAAATTTAAATTTTCACTAAATAATTTCACTAAAATTAAATTTCACTAAAAATTTAAATTTTCATTTTCACTAAATTAAATTTTCATTTTCAATAAAAATTTCATTGAAATTGCCATTTCATTAAAAATTAGCAATTTCACTAAAAAAATTCATTTTTCCTCAAAATTCAAGTTTTAAATTTTAATTTTCAATAAAAATTTTCATTTTCACTTTAAGATTTCATTTTTATTAAATTTTTTAGATTTTATTAAGAATTGATTTCCACGTAAATATTTCATTTTCACTAAAAATGTTCAGTTATCACTTAAAACTTTCAGTCATTCCTTAATTAAATTTTAACTTTATCTAAAAACATAATTTTCACTAAATACATAAAAAATTATATTTTTTATTTACTTTGTTTCGTAAATTGAGGGTTAAAATTGTTTCTTCCTTATTTGTAAATAATAAAAAATTATATATAAATTAGTTTATATTTATTATCATTGCGTAACTACATAAAAAGTACAAAGATTTAAAAAAAAAAAAAAAAAAAAAAAAAACCTCTAAAATCTTAAAAGCAAAACAAAAGACTTAAAACACAAACGTTTTATTGCAAAAAAAATTAACTAAACAAAAAAACATTAAAATTTATAAATTTTAACAATTTGTTATGCATGTATTTAGTGTTATTATTATTTTTCTATAATAAAAACAACAACAAATACAACAAAAAC
The DNA here is from genome assembly GCA_004302925.2 of Cochliomyia hominivorax. Lineage (NCBI taxonomy): Eukaryota > Metazoa > Arthropoda > Insecta > Diptera > Calliphoridae > Cochliomyia > Cochliomyia hominivorax. Next base: position 4,343,328 of record PYHX02000494.1, read on the forward strand.
ACAAAATTTGATTAAAACCCTCAAATTTCATTAGACTTTCATAGACGAAAAAATAAAATGAGACTTAAAGCAACAAACAAACAAAAAACAACTTAAATTAGAAAAAAAATTAAACCTTTTTTGTGATTACAAGAAAACAAACTAAATTAAAGTATTGAATTTAAATTTTCTATTGTTTAAAAAAAATAACAACAGCAAAAACTACTTAAATTTTAAGCTCACAAAAAACAACAACAACAACGACTGACTGATTCTCATAATGTTCTTTAGGTGGCCACCTGTTACTATAAATAATAATAATAATATGCGTGCAACAAGTTGCAACAATAAATGACAAGATTTGTTTTATTTAATTTTTTGTTGTTATAATACCCTACACCACCGTGATGTTTTTAACATACAGATGTAACTTCTAAGTATACCGTTCGACTCAGAATCGCTTTCTGAGTCGATTTAACGATGTCCTTCCGTCCGTCTGTCTGTCCGGCTGGCTGTAAACGTTGTGAACACTCTACAGGTTGCAATTTTTGAAATATCTTGATGAAATTTGTTACATGTTTTTTTTTCCTCAAGAACGAAGCCTATTGAATTTGGTCATATTCGGTCCAATATTTCAGGTAGCTCTTGTACGAATGTCCCCCCGAACCCCGATTAAGGTCATAAAAGTCCTATATATAAATATAGATTCGGTTCATTACTTATTATTTTTCATAGGTCCCATACAAGCACCTCTGAAGGGCATTAATCACACATAAACGTTGGTATTGTCATAACCATAATAATAAATTTTTGAAATTATACGAGGGTCGTTCCATCCCAGAAAAAATCATTTTCAAACGCATAAATTTCACATAAATTATAGTATAATAAAATCAGGAAAGAAAACTATACGAGGGTCGTTCATAAATTTTTCGCTGCTGTCATTTACAACCAATAATGTGTTGTAGGGTATTTCATTATCAGGCTTGAACGATAATATCATTTTTACTTGTTTCTAATTAAACGCATAACAAATGTGTTTTGAGTTTTTTTCTGGGATTCTTGCAACAAGTAACCAAAACGAAGGCTTGCCGGCAACAATAACAACATTTTTTTGTTTGTTTTTTTTTTTGGTGGGGATATGAAACATATACTGTTGCTCAACTCCTTTTTTTATGAAAAGCAAAAATTATAAAAACAAAATTCAATTAAATTATTTTTTTTCTTCATCTTTAGACTTTTAGAGTTCATATTAAAGTTGCTTTACTCAAAATGACATTCTTTTTAAGTTTCGAATTTTTTGAATTATTTCTTAGATTGAGGATGATTTTTTTTGTTTGAAAATCTTCTTCAAATCTTTTTTTGTTTGTTGTAGTCAGTTTGTCTATTGGAAATGATTGTTAATTGTTGTTGTTTTTTTTTTTGCTTTATTAACCTCCGGCTTTATGAAGCTTATAAACATTTAATACGCCTCTAAGGCCTCACAAAAATATTTACTCACATATTTGTACTTTTATTCATACATTTACTCATTTACTCACTCACTTACTTACTTACTTACTCAGTCAGTCAGTCACTCATTCATTCACTTGTTGTGCTCGCATAAAACAAACATACAAACAACAAAAAGTAATTGTAATTTTAATAATTTTTGTTGCAATTGTTTTATTTTGTTGTTGTTATTGTTGTTTCTTTCAAATTCTAAATGCATTTTTTTTGGCTACAACAAACAGTAACTTTTCAAAAAATAACATAAATTACAAGAAAAAACCCAGTGGGAAATTTTCAGCATTAATTCTAATGGAAATCAATTACTGAAGATTTTAAATTTAATTTAATTAAAATAAAATCGACCCTCGTATATTTAATTTTCGCTTCTATAAAATATGATTGTAAAAAGTTATCAAAATAATACTCAGTTTAATGTCAAATATAAGTCATATGACGTCTTTGTGGGCTCTGCTTGTAATATGGAAACTATAGTAAATTATTAACCGATCCTCGTAAAATTGAGAACAGAATTTTATTTTTATATAAATCTTTACCGCCCTACATATTTTACAACGCTTAAATATCGTTAATAATTAATAATGACGTTTAAAAAGATTTTCTGAAAAAGGACTTTAACGATCACCTTATTGCACGATCTTTATGATCTTCGGAACTATGAGAAAAAACTCAGTGCATAATGGTTTCATCTCGAATTTATTATAAATTGTTAATTTCGTCACGATCGTTATACCTCACAAGATTGCCGCCAGATCAAAAATCTTCACCAGAAGAATACTTTGTAAAGATCCTCACATTATCATGTACTGAATTCAATATTGATCATAGCAGAGGTGAACCACCTTTTCCACTGCATTATCTCTCTATTTTTGCAATATATAAAAATACTATTTCTGTTTGAGTCTAAAGCATGTCTGAAAAGTCTTATTCTAATTATTCTTTTTTATTCTTATTATTTTCTGTTTGGCACGATCAAAAGCCTTCTTAAGGCTCTGAATTATAAAACGATTATTCAACCTATTTTTGTATCTTTCAGTCCGTGTTATCTCTCTGTCTTAGCATGACTAATAGCTTCTAATAGATTCTCAGGGCTTTGGATTTTACAACGATCATAAAATTTATTTCCGTTTATCTCAGACTTTGTTATCTCTCTTTGCCTTAACACCATCTAATAGATTCGAATAGTTTCAAACAAACATTCAAATATTCCATATCTAATTGTCTCTGCCTGGGCACGATTTAATAGATTTTTAGAGCTTCGGTTTATACAAAGTGTATGTCTGTCTTAATTTAACTTATTTCCTTAACTCCCTCTTTATCCATTATATCTCTCTCTCTCTCTTAACACGATCTAATAGATTCTAATAGCTTCTCAGGTCTTTCTATTTCTTTCTGTATTTATCTTTGCATGATCGTATAGCATTTCTCAGTACTTCGGATTAAACAATGGCCAGTTAACTTTAGTCTTTGTGTCTCTATCTTGGCACGATCTTATATCATTTTTCAGAGCTTTGATTAATACAACGATCATTCAACCTTTTTGCCTATAAATCTGCTTCTGCTTTGGCACAATTTAATAACATTTTTCAGGGTTTGGATTTTCTGACGGTTATTTAAGTTGTTTCATAACTTGCACAATATCCGTATATCTCTGTATCTGTTATCTCTCTCTCTCCCCATTTTGCCACGATCTAATAGCATTTAAGAGGATTTTGTGTTATACAACGATCATCCACTTATTCCCGCATCGCTCCCTGACACTGTTATCTGTTATCACTCTGTTGATGCTAAATTGTCAATTTCGATCTGATTACTTGATTCGGGTAATTCCTTTTTTGAAAATAAGCCATAAGGACTATTTTTGTTATAAAAAATTCCATGTCTTCTAATCCTGATGGAAATATAGTTTTAGGTTTTTTGTTAAAAGTTCCTTTTGGGTTTTAATTTGAAAATATTTATGATCGTTTATATGTATGTTGGTTTGTTGGTCGCATTGACTGACTTCTAGCATCCATCTTCATACATATAAAAAGAGCATATTTTTGAAAACTATTTTATGTTTGTTTGTTTGTTGATTTTATGTTTCTACTGTGTTCGTATATAAATAAATAAATAAAATAAATGTAAAACATTGTGTAACATTTTGTTTAAATATTTTTTTTCTGAAAAAAAGTAACAAAAATATTATAAAGATGACTACTGAAAACGCTTATTTTGTATGCTGTAATATTTTTATAACAAAATTTAATACCCAAGAGATTAATGAAATTAAATGTTTTTAAAAACACTTTTAAAAAGAGCTTTGAAATCAGCTGAATTAAAGCTTAATTAAATTTATGAAATGTTAAGGAAATGCTTTCAATATTAACGATTAAATAAGACGACTTAAAAAAGACGACTTAAAAAGTGGCAATATAAGCTTTTTTTAAAGCTTTAGTTTTATTGAGGAGTTATTTAAAGTTTAAACAAACACTAGTGACTTTTATTTAAAAGCTTTCATTTCAAAAAGAAGCTTTCAAATTGAAGCAAATAATTTTATGCCTCTTTTCAAAATATCTCCCTTAAGAATTCATTTTATAAAAAGCTTTTAGTTAAAAAAGCTTTTTTTATTTTTTATTATATTTCCTTTTCTCTTTCCTTTTAGATGTTTACTGGGTTAGCGATTTATTATGCACATTTTTTAAAAAGCTTTTAGTGAAAAAGAGCTTTTTATTAAATTTTTTATTCTTTAATTTCTATTTCCTGGGTAACCGTTCCTTTATGTACATTTTTTTATAAAAAGCTTTCAGTTTAAAATGTTTTTTTATATTTTTTTATTCAATTTCCTTTTTTCTTTTTTAAATGTTTATTGGGTTATCGATTCTTTATGCACATTCATTCATACACATTTTTGTGGTGAATTGTCTTCTATAAAATCGCTTAACAAATTCATGTTTAAGTTGAGATAATGCAGTCATAGTTATGTTTTGAGATGTTACTCCATTACATGTCATGGTTTGAATCATATTAAAATAAATAAAAATAACTAAAATAACAAAAAAAAGATGTAAAACAAAAAAAGACTACTATTCGTGTTTTATATTTTTTTGGTGATGTGATGAGGCAGAACACATTTTATGTCTTTCCTGTAAAATTATATTAGATTGTTGTCGACAAATATGCATTCTGTTTGCAATATTTTGCATTTTATGTTATTTTACCCTCATCATCTCCTCATAGTCATCATTTTCAGTTTATAGCATGTAGGAATTAGTTTTATTATCAGTGAACGTTAAAATCACTGAAATATAATTTGTGTGAGGGCAATAATGGATAAAAAAAACAAACAAAATTTAGATAAGAAAAGTTATATAACTTAATTAAAAATTAAAATTTGTTTCGAACATTAACTTCATTTTAAGATGGAAAAAGCTATAAAAGCTTTCAGAGGAATTTTATAAAGAAAATCTTAAATTTTATGATTTTTACAACAATTAAATTACAGAAAATTTTTTTAGCAAATTTCTAGCATCTTCGAAAAATTCGAACTTAGTTTCGAAATTTCGAACTTCCCCAAAAATTATTAAAATATTAATTTCTAATTATTTTTAATGAAATATAAAAAATATAAATAAACAAATATATTTTAAATAGATTTTTTATATATTAAAAAAATTTCGAACTTAATTTCGAATATAGAATTTTTAAACAAATAGGTAAAATAAAATCTAAATTTTATTAAAATCGTTTAAATAAAGTAAAATTTGATTTGTCTATGATTTCTACATCATTTTCGAAAATTCGAATTTAATTTCGAAATTTTAAAAATTACGCAAAAAGTTTAAAAAATTAAATTTTTATTCTAAAAACTAATTTTTAACAATAATATTTAATACGAACTTTATTTCGAAATTTCGAAGTTTCCTAAAAATTATTAAAATATATTTCTTTTATTCATTGCAATTAAAATTTAGAAAATAAATAATTAAATATGTATTAAATAGATTTTCAATATTTTGAAAATTTTCGAACTTAATTTTGAATAAAGAATTTTTACAGAAATAATTAAAACTACTAAAACTTATTAAAATTTAAAGTTTAAATAAAGTAAAATTGAAATTTGTCTGATTATTAAATCATTTTCGAAAATTCGATCTTAAAATTTTAATATTTTCAATATTATTTAATAAAAAAATATTTTTTTTATTTGTAAATGGTTTCAAATTAAATTTCGAAAGTCAAGTTTAATTTTTTTAGTCCAAATTTTATTTTTGATTATTTTTAGTATTTTGACTTTAATTCAAGCTTCTTTAATTTTATACAATTAACAATCAATCGAATCAATAATTTAGTTTATTTTATTAAAAATATTCTCATAAATAAATATTAAAATTTATTAACCTCTTTTAAGCAATTTTATAACAAAATCACAAATTAACAGCATATTCTGCTTTAGAGTGATTTTGTAAAAAATTTTTAACAAAATTTAATCTGATTAAAAGTGAATTAATTTTTTCTAAAATTATTTACAGTTTTTAAACTCTGATTAAATGTCAAAACATTAAATCTCCATAAATTGACAAAAATTAATTGAAGTCATTTAAAAGTTTTAAATTTAAATAATTTTAAAATAAATAATTTTATGATTTTAATTCAGTCAAATAATTATTATGACGCAATAAATTTATTCTAAAATAAAAAATAACTAAAAATTAAAATGTTAAATTATTTACATTTTTGTTTCAATTAAATTCAGTAGTTTTTTATAGCCGTAAATTTAATTCATTGATTAACAGTCATAAATCATTTTTAAAGCTTAATTGCATATATTTAACTGTGTGTGTGTGTGTTCGTGTTAAAAAGCATTAAATGAATGTTTAGAATGTTCTTTTCAAATAACAAAATAATAATTAAATTTTCAAATTTGTTAAATTAAATTAAGTCAATATTTAAGCTCATTTCAACGGATGTTTAGCTTAATTGAGCGACAAAATTCAATTGTTTTTTTAATTTGCAAAAAAAAAAGCAGCACAAATAGCAATTAAATGCAAACTAAACTACAAGTCTAATAAAAATTACATAACTTAAACATTTGAACATTCTCTAAAAAAAAAAAACTATAACTCGATCTATATTCTAAACTATAGTCGAAATTGTACATACTACAGTATTACAGTACAGACTATAGTCGAATATAATCAAGACTATAGTACAAATTATGGTCGAGGCAATATAGGACAAACTATAGTCTGTACTATAGGACAAACTATAGTCTGTACTTTAGGGCAAACTATAGTCTGTACTTTAGGACAAACTAAAGTCTGTACTATAGGACAAACTATAGTCTGTGCTACAAGTCAAACTATAGTCTGTACTATAAGACAAACTATAGTCTGTAAACTATGGTCTATACTTTGAGACAAAATATAGTCTGTTCTTTGGGACAAACTATAGTCTGTACTATAGGACAAACTATAGTCTGTACTATAGGACAAACTATAGTCTGTACTATAGGACAAACTATAGTCTGTACTATAGGACAAACTATAGTCTGTACTATAGGACAAACTATAGTCTGTACTATAGGACAAACTATAGTCTGTACTATAAGACAAACTATAGTCTGTACTATAAGACAAACCAAAGTCTGTACTTTAAGACAAACTATAGTCGTGACTATTGACAGACTATAGTCGAGAGTATAGTACAGAAAATAGTCGAGACAATAGAACAGGCTATAGTTGAAACTATATTGCTATATTCCAAACCTTAGTCTATTATCTTTTTTCGGGCATTATTTGAACTTGATTGGAAGTCACAGGAAGATTTATTTTACTCTTTATTTTTGTAGAGCTAAATTTGTTACGAGATGTTCTTGTTTTTTTTTAAGATTAATCTGTCTGTAATTTCATATTTTCCTTAAAGGGTTTCTAAACACTGTCTTTCCTAAAGGAATTTATTTCCACACTTTCGGAATGTTTTATTTTATTGTCAATTTCTCTAGTGGAACAACTTTGGTCATGAAAATATTTAATATGGTTACTTTCTTGATTGGACGGAAAAGTTCTCTTGAGTATCTTATGAAATTTATCAATTAAAAGTAGAATTTTAATTTATAAGAAACTGAAATGTATAAAATTTAATTTTTGGTAATTTTTTTTAGAAGCAATTTTCAAATCTGCGTTTATAGAAATAAGGACATTTAATTGCATGAATAAGGCAAAAAACAAGACTACGAAATAATCTCTCATTAAAATATTTTAACTTTATTTTTGAATGAGAATAACGAATAGAAGAATGAAAAAATAGAGAAAAATATAAAATGCATTTATAGGAATATGCATCAGTATATGCCCCACATTAAGTTTGTCCTATAAGAGGATATAAAATTATGCAACGAAAATTTTTTTAAAATTACTTTTACTAAAATTTCAAAAATTAAAAACTAAAATATGTTCTCAAGAAGCTGTATTTACTGTCAAACAATGTTAAATTAACATTGTTTTATCTATGAAACAAAATCATAACTAAAAAAAGTTAATTTAATGTATATTTTAGTTAATTTTATATGGATTTTTTTCTGTGTGTACCTTCATCTCATGCGATTGTTTACATAATATAAGTGGTGGAAGGTATTCAAGATTCGGCTTAGCCGATTATAGCATTCTTACTTGTTTTGTCATTTTTAGAAATGAATTTAATTTAATTTTAGATTGCAAATCAACTTTAAATGATAACTGCATATGTGAGGTATTTATAGCAATTTTGAGTATTTTTGTATAAAAATTTGAGCATTATTTGAATTTCCCGATTTAAACCAAAATTTCAAATAAATATCATTATTAGTTTCTCTTTTATTAGAATGCAAATATTAATTTTATTTGTCAGAAAAAAATATTTGTTTAATTTTTCTTGAAATTCTGTCACCAAATTATATTTCACAAACTTTTTCTGTAAAAGTTATTAATCTTTAGAATTTTACGTTTATTTAGACACTTTTAACTTTGTCTGAAATCTAACCTCAATTAGATTTCCTCCTGTCAGATTATGATATTTTCTATATGTTATTAGATTGCTTGTGTCTTAAGTCTTTTGTTTTGCTCACTGATTTTTTTTTTTATCTCAATATAACAAATTATTAACAAGAATTTTAAATTCATGCAAAAAACTTAAACGTCATTTTAATTAATCTACTTTTTTTGTTGTGAAAACATCTAAAACATCATGTGGAGTCTTTAATTTGTTATTTTAAAAATGATTCTTATTATTTGTTTATATTCATTGTTTTGCCAATAATTCAAATAACCTTCCATTCATATTTAACTCTTAGAATATTTTACATCAAGAATATTTCATTTTTTCTTCTTCTTCTTTTCATCAATATGATCATTATTTACATAATAAACAAATTCAACAACTAATTTCGATGAAGAGCAAGGTGATCGTTATATTTCAGTTTTAACTTCATCACACACAATCTCTAATTGCAATCATTTAAAACAAAAACAAATTGTTTATTAAAAAAAAAACGTTTCATATTTATATTCTTTTTTGCCATAAAATCTTTAAAAATGTCATAAATATGATCAACAGAAAATATATTTTATAGTAAATAAAGCCAAAAATGCTTTAGAAACGATTTTTGAGTTTTAAAACGTTCAAACGTTTTTAAAAAAAGATTAATTTAACATAGAATTCTACAACAATTGATATTCATCCATATTAACTCTTAAAACTGAACTCATAAGTCATTTACAGCAAAAACTGGAAAAAAAACTTAAATATGCCATAAAAAATCCATCAAAATAAATTAAAATTATAGAACAATTTTTTTTTGTCTTCATTTTGTTTAAACCTCTTTGGAACGTGGGGTTGTGTTTAATAGATTTTCAACACTTCACTTCAATAGTTTCAAATGTATCACACATTTTTTCTATTTCGCTTTTAATGAATAATTCTCATATTTTTTTTGCGTATTTTTCTTTGTAACCTTCATTTGACTTGATGTTTGGCGGCTGTTAAATTATTAAAAGACATTTAAACTGTTTTGCTTGTTGTGCCCTCCTCCAACGCAAGTGATAAATGAGGGTTAATATAGACATATTATAGTTTATGTAACGTCTGGAATAAACGATCCTTAAATGATTTAGTCATGTCTCTACATCCGTCTTTCAGTCCGGCTGTCTGTCTGCGCAAACATTTTTTAAAACTGCACTGAAAAATTGAGGCCGAACTTTTTTTGAACCCAAATTTAAATAAGTTTCTCTTTAAAT
>PYHX02000494.1:4953167-5442379 GCA_004302925.2 Cochliomyia hominivorax
AAACAATTAAAATTGTATTTTTAATTTACTTTTTAAGTTCCATGTTATACGGCAGTAAACCACACGGAGTATTTCCCAGTATCTTTGTAAATTAAAATAAAGTGAATTGAAATAATATTCTATTTCATACTTAATCCTCTCATCATCACATATTTGTGTTATATTATCTGTTGGAAACAATAAGTGAAATTTATAAAAAAAAACAAAAATGCAAGAATAGTGTACGCGGCTAAGTCGAATTTTCAAAACCCTCTATCACAAATTCCTGTAAATAAATACATTGACACTCACACATTAACACACAAACGCTTTTCTGGAATTCAACACAGGAGCACTTAAAAGTCATAAAATTAGTTTTATTTTTGGCTATAACTTTTTTTCTACTGAACCGATTTTGATCATTTTTGGAATAGTAAAGAAGTACATATAACTGTATATTATGAGGAAATATTATTCTTATTTACTGATTTCTAACTGTCAGTTTTATGTAAATTGTTGGCTAGAACTTAGCGATTGCCTTAGATATCGGCCTATATCTTTTGACATACTTAATCCAGTTTGCTGCTAAGATTTTGGTCTAGATCTTTAATATACTGAATCGATTATGTTGATTTGAAATCAAATTTAAATTCCAATTTGAAATAAAATTTAATTTCGACCTGTAGAGTGTTTGCAATGTATACATGGGCATACAGACGGACATCGTTAAATCGGCTGGTCCAACGCCATTTTTATACATCTACATTGGTTTTTTTAATGGATCTACAAAAGCTTAATTAGTAAATTATACTTGTACAACCAAACTTTGGTTCCTGAAGAGAAAACTGAAAATACAGAAAATGGAGATCAAGGGAATGCCTAAATATAAGAACACGAATCCTCTATATCGGTCTATATATTTTGATATACTGAATCGATTTTGCTGCTCAGATTTTGATTTATATTTTTTTATATACTTTATCGATTTTGCAGATTTAAAATAGGAAACTTCTCGGGGTCATAATCCTGATCATAAGAAATACTCAGGATTAATTTCATAGACCTCTGCCAATTAATATGGAAGTGGCCAACAACAGATAGACAGACAGAGAGGCAGACAGACTGGCGAAAATAGCTAAATAGACTCGGATTTTGATTTGATACATGATGTTTCCTTCTTTGCGCTACACACCGTATGACAAAGTAAATATACCCTCTTCACCACTTGTGGTGGTGGAGGGTATAATAAATAAAATAAGAAATTTCATTAAAATAATTACAAAAATTATCTTTTCAAGTAACAAACAAATGAAAATAAGTTTTATTTTTCCTTTTTTAAGAGAAATTTTATTACCAACCAAAATATTTTTCATAATTTATGCTTGAATAATCAAAAAAGGAAAATATATCGTGATTTACTTTCGATGATTAATCATGGTTAATGATTTCATATATATTTATTTCCTTTTTTGTTTGTGTTATCCGTAATTTTCCATAACATATTGAATTTAACTTAAATAAAATTCATAAACTTAATGGAAACTTTTTCTGTTGATAAACCGAAAATGTTTACAAAAACGATATTGAATTTTATAGATTGAAAATTTATTTGGTAATAAATATTTTAGCCCTTTAAATAGGGATGGCGCCTAAGCTAAGTTGGCAAGAGTAATATTTATGTTAATAGTTGGTCTTTCATTTTTCCTCCTCTCTTCTTACACTTTCTTTGTAATGAGAAACTTGTTATAAATAAATTCTTATTAAAACAAATGATTTGCGGCTTCAAGTTTAGTTTTTCTACGATTTTTTCTTTGTCAATAAGTTCAAGCACCTGAAGTACCTCCTGTACTTGTTAAAGCTAAAACTACACAGTTATGAAAAGTAAAAACTGTTGATTATTTTTCTTACGCTCAGTTATGGTGCCAACTAAGGGAGTGCAGTTGAAAATAAATAATAGTGGGGCACTGAACCACCTGACAATTAAAAATTTACACCTGAATTACTGTGAGTGCATATTTAAACAATATTTACCAAACGCAAGGGGCAAAGGAGAAGAAAAGCTTTCACAAATTTTCTTTATAAAATCTAAGTGTAAACAAGTAAGAAGTTAAAGTCGTTCAAGTCTACTATTTAATACCCTACACCATATTGTTGAGACTGCTTCAGAGTGCAGTACATTATTATGGCATTAACATTTATGCGGGATTTGCGCATATTAAGTTGATTTTTTCTGAGAGGATCATATGGCAGGTAAAGGAAATTATGTACCGACCCTCGTAAAATTATGCACATCCTTTTTTGCTTATGTTACCAATTATTATTACAATATCAATGTAAATGTGTGATTTATGCCCTTCAACGTGATATTTGGAAGGAGGTTATATGGGACCACTAAAAATTAAATTTCGTATACATTTATTTTTAATTTGGATAATTATGAGCTTAGCTGAAATATTGGACTGAACATTTCAATAAGATTCGTTCTTGGGCCAAAGTAAAAATATGACTTAAAAGTAAGAATACGAATCCTACTTTTGAGTCATTAACGGAATATCTTTCTAGAACCATTCACAGTGCTGACTATTGTCAATGATTCCTATGTCATCGGATGCAAGTTACGTTAGTCATAATGAGTAGAAGGCTACCACAATCATAACCTGTGATGTGTGGTATCGCAGGTTATGGAAAGACCATTCTGAAATCGCTACCACAACATTCCGGCATCCATGAGTTTAACAATTGGAAGCACTATTCGTATTTTGTGAAGTCTTCCTAAAATCAGAACAGATAATCATTCGAATGAAGAAATAATATTCTTACGGTGCATAAGACTTCCAATTAGGGTTCCCAAGTTCTAGACGTACTAATTCAATGCCGTTTGGCTGTGTTTTGTTTAATTTATATGACTCATAATAAATAGAACCGCATAACCCTGCAATCTTCGCAGCTGGATCCATCTCCGTTCCGGAACGACCCGAGTCACAGTCGGCCAAAGATTGTCAAAACAGCAATAGTTGTATCGAACGAAAGTTCTTTCCCCAGAAAGAATTATTGAATGCCCAACTATTGCAACAACAGCCATCGATACTTTAAAGAAGCTTCTTAGCATCATTCATCATTTAGTGATACAGATAATGAATTTTTTCAAAGGTGAATAACCCTTAACTCGGCATCGATTGAAATTGATTGGCAGAAATTTCTGAAAAGCAGACACTTATGTTCGGTTTGGATCCTTGTGGATCTATATAAACAATTATTATTCTTTGAAACTTTTGACTATTAATATGGTCTTTAAAACGATATAGTCATGAAAAATAAGTCCACTCATAAACATCAATTCAACCAAGTTCTAGGAACTTTCGAATGCCTTCTGAATCTAAATATTGAATCAGTTTTATATATATATGAGGGGGTTTCACTATCTAAGAAATCAATTACTATCGAAGCTATCAGTTGGTCTTCTTATAGTTAAAATTCAATTATTATGTTTGTCCAATAATAACGATCAAAACGCATTTCAAGCAAAAAATTTTATGGCAAAAAATGAACACTTGAGATAAAATTTTCAAGTATGAAAAGAAAATTTATAAATTCAGCTACAGAGACGAAAATCTAAACAGTAAATTTTCTCCAGAGCCAGAAATGCTATAAGCGAATTAACATGTGGAATATAAGATACTTAATCGTCCGTACTTTATTTCTTGAAACTCAAATATTATGGGTTTTAAGCTGCAGTGGTTTAGGTGGTGTGAGTGACTACTCAGAAATCACCAAAGATTGGTGGCAGACGTCACAGTTTTATCAGATTTATCCTAGATCCTTTATGGATTCTAATGGTGATGGTGTTGGCGATTTAAAAGGAATTATTTCAAAATTATCTCATCTCAAGGACATTGGTATTAATGCCACTTGGTTATCACCCATTTACGTATCGCCAATGGCTGATTTTGGTTATGATATAGCCGATTTCTTTGATATACAACCGGAATATGGCACTCTGGATGATTTTGATGAATTGATAAAGCAGGCCAAAAAGTTAGATCTTAAAATTATTATGGACTTTGTGCCCAATCACTCAAGTGATGAAAATGTATGGTTTAAGAAATCCGTCAACCGAGAAAAGGGCTACGAAGATTATTATGTTTGGCATGATGGCTATAAAAGTGCAAATGGTACTAGAATTCCCCCCAATAATTGGTTGCAAGCTTTTCGTGGATCTGCCTGGGAATGGAATGAGCAGAGACAACAATATTATCTACATCAATTCGCTGTTAAACAACCCGATTTAAATTATCGTAATCCTGATGTGGTGGCTCAAATGAAACGCGTGCTAACCTATTGGTTGGATCGTGGTGTGGCGGGTTTTAGAATTGATGCTGTACCCTGGATGTTTGAAGTTTTACCTGATGAAAATGGTCGTTATCCCGACGAACCTTTAAGTGGCCTTACAGATGATCCCGAAGATCCAGCATATTTGCAACATATTTATACACAAGATCAGCCAGAAACTATAGATATGGTTTATCAATGGCATACTTTATTACAGGACTATCAAAGGGTTCACGGTGGTGATACAAGGGTTTTAATGATTGAAACTTGGTCATCATTGGAACAAGTTATGCTTATGTATGGTAACAAGACTGCCGAGGGTGCTCAGATTCCTTTTAATTTCCAATTTATAAATGGTGGTAATAGTGATTTGAATAATACTGATATGAAGGCTGCAGGATTTGTTAAGATTATAAAATCTTGGCTCACAAATATGCCAGCAGGCAAAACAGCTAATTGGGTGGTAAGTTTTCGAGCTTTTTATCAAACTTTTTTTAAATAACCGCCTTTTGAAGATGGGAAATCATGATAGGCGTCGTGTGGGTAGTCGTTATGGTGAAAATCGTATTGATCTTATGAATATGTTACAAATGTTTCTACCAGGCGTTAGTGTCACATACATGGTATGAGTTGACAAACAATTATTTTGATATTACCATTCATACATATATATTTTTCTTTATGTAGGGTGAAGAAATTGGCATGGTAGACTTTGACGTTTCTTGGGAAGATAGTGTAGATCCAGCTGCTTGTAATTCCAACCCAAATATCTATGAACAATTTACTCGTGATCCTGCACGTACACCATTTCAATGGTCCAATGCAGCAAATGCAGGCTTTTCTACTGGTGCTAAAACTTGGCTGCCTGTTAATCCCAATTACGTCAATATAAATGTAGAATCGGAGTCGGCCCAAGCAAAAAGTCATTTAAATGTTTACAAGAAAATGTCTCAACTAAGACAAACCAAAACTTTACAAAATGGTAATATACAGTATGGTAATGTGGGTGACAATATTTTGGCCATAAAACGGTCTTTGGCAAACGAGAAGACCTATATATTATTGGCCAATGTCTTGTCGAACTCTATAACAGCAGATGTCAGCGATGTAATTAAGGCCAGTGGTACATTTGAAATCAAAATCACTAATGTTATATCCAATCGTAATGAAGGGTAACTGCTTTCATTTCTATATCATTTTTTTATAATTTTAAAAACTTTGATTTTTTATAGCGACACGGTTAACTTGAGCAATGTGTCTTTAGAGGGTAATGAGGCGATAATCATAGAATCCGATTAGTTGATTCAATATGACATGTAAAACTGAAATTGAATAAAACAAAGAATGGAACTGAATAAATTATACACTAAATAATATTTTTTTATTTTTAATATAAAAGAAAGTTTCTGATGTGGATCCGTGATTTGTAAAACAATATACTTTCTGACATAAAACTGGGCATTATTTATCGTTTAAATATCACTATTCACACCATCCACCACAACCCAAGTACTAGATGGGCGGTATAGAAACTTAATCATTCAAAACATAAAGATATAATCATATCTAGGTTACATAATCTTGGACCAAATCTATGCCTGAGCCGGCTTTAGTACGTCCATCTGTCCAACACTATTTGTACTTGTCCTTAAAAGTTCCCCATCACAAACTATCAAGTCGGGTTCCGTAGGTATAATGTTTTAGACCGATATCTGAGATAAGCAATTATTGAAAATTTTCACATTCTTAACAATAAATTTCATTTTCATCTAAAAAAATGCAAATTTTCACTAAAAAATCAAATTTTGGCTAAAAATTCCAATTTTCACTAAAAAATTGAAATTTTCACTAAATTAAATTTTCACTAAAATTAAATTTTCACTAAAAATTGAAATTTTCACTAAAAATTGAAATTTTCACTAAAAATTGAAATTTTCACTAAAAATTGAAATTTTCACTAAAAATTGAAATTTTCACTAAAAATTGAAATTTTCACTAAAAATTGAAATTTTCACTAAAAATTGAAATTTTCACTAAAAATTGAAATTTTCACTAAAAATTGAAATTTTCACTAAAAATTGAAATTTTCACTAAAAATTGAAATTTTCACTAAAAATTGAAATTTTCACTAAAAATTGAAATTTTCACTAAAAATTGAAATTTTCACTAAAAATTGAAATTTTCACTAAAAATTGAAATTTTCACTAAAAATTGAAATTTTCACTAAAAATTGAAATTTTCACTAAAAATTGAAATTTTTACTAAAAATTTAAATTTTCACTGAAAATTGAAATTTTCACTGAAAATTCAAAATTTCACTGAAAATTGAAATTTTCACTGAAAATTCAAAATTTCATTAAAAATTGAAATTTTCACTAAAAATTGAAATTTTCACTAAAAATTGAAATTTTCACTAAAAATTGAAATTTTCACTAAAAATTGAAATTTTCACTAAAAATTGAAATTTTCACTAAAAATTTAAATTTTCACTAAAAATTGAAATTTTCACTAAAAATTTAAATTTTCACTGAAAATTGAAATTTTCACTGAAAATTCAAAATTTCACTGAAAATTGAAATTTTCACTGAAAATTCAAAATTTCACTAAAAATTGAAATTTTCACTGAAAATTCAAAATTTCACTAAAAAGTTCACATTTTCTTAAAAATGTTTTTACCAAAGATCAAAATTTTCGCAAAAATTCATGTTCTCACAAAAAAATCAAATTATATCCAAAAATATGAATTTTTTGTGAGAATTTGAAACTATTCTCTCAAAAGATACATATTAACAGATTTTTTAATAAAAAATCGAATTTGAATCCCAAAAATTAATCGTTTTGGTAAAAATTTTGTTTCATTGTTTTCTCTGTGCAATTTCAATTAAAAATTTGTTGGTTTTTAATTGTAAATATTTTTTCTTTGTGTACAAATTATTGAAAACTACAAAATAAATACGTTAAACAAATAAACTTTTAAGTGATTTTCTAGTTGAAGAGATCATTCACTTAAGATAACGAATTCTAGTGGGAATATGAACAACGATATTTAACCAAATAAAATACTTATAAATTCAGTTACAACTTCAAAAATTACTTTAGTATTAACTTTTATATTGCAGCACTCGATATAGAGAAATTGTGAAAGAATGTTGAACTTAAAGTTTCTGATTTTAAATATTTTTTTAATAAAAACCAAAATCACATGGGTTTTTAGCTGCAGCGGTTTGGGAGGAGTAAGCGAAATAGCAGAAAATACCAAAGATTGGTGGCAAGTTTCTCAGTTTTATCAAATTTATCCCAGATCCTTTATGGATTCTAATGGCGATGGTATAGGCGACTTGAAAGGAATTATTTCCAAGCTATCATATCTCAAGGAAATTGGCGTTAATGCTACATGGTTATCACCCATTTATGTATCACCAATGACTGATTTTGGTTATGATATAGCCGATTTCTTTGATATACAACCGGAATATGGTACTCTGGATGATTTTGATAAGTTGATTCAGGAAGCCAAAAAATTGGACATTAAAATTATTATGGATTTTGTGCCCAATCACTCCAGTGATGAAAGTGTGTGGTTTCAGAAATCCGTCAACCGAGAAAAGGGCTACGAAGATTATTATGTTTGGCATGATGGCTATAAAAATGAAAATGGTACTAGAATTCCTCCCAACAATTGGTTGCAGGCTTTTCGTGGTTCTGCCTGGGAATGGAATGAGCAGAGGCAACAATATTACCTACATCAATTCGCTGTTAAACAACCCGATTTAAATTATCGTAATCCTGATGTGGTGGCTCAAATGAAACGCGTGCTAACCTATTGGTTGGATCGTGGTGTGGCAGGTTTTAGAATTGATGCTGTACCCTGGATGTTTGAAGTTTTACCTGATGAAAATGGTCGTTATCCGGATGAACCTTTAAGTGGCTACACTGATGATCCCGAAGATCCTTCATATCTCTTACACATTTATACACAAGATCAGCCAGAAACTATAGATATGGTATATCAATGGCATACCTTGTTACAGGATTATCAAAGGATTCATGGTGGTGATACCAGAGTACTAATGGTTGAAACTTGGTCATCTTTAGAACAAGTTATGCTTATGTATGGTAATAGAACAGCTGACGGTGCTCAGATACCTTTTAATTTCCAGTTTATTGTGGGAGGAAATGGAAATCAAATTAACACAGATTTACCTGCTCCCGGATTTGTTAAAATTATAAAGTCGTGGTTTACAAATATGCCAGCAGGAAGGACTGCAAATTGGGTGGTAAGTATATGTGAATTTTTAATTATAACACAAATAGTGAAGTCACCATAATCAACTCAGAATCGAGATTAAGTCTATCTAATTAGGTATCTGCCATCATACTGATTTCAAAATGTGAAATAACCCATAAAAGTCTCTATTATATAACTTTTGAAGAGATATTTATCGCAAACTACTGACAACATTTTAGACCCAATTTTCTTTTCTCTTTTTCTATTTTTTTCATAGATGGGCAACCATGATAAACGCCGTGTGGGAAGTCGCTATGGTGAGAATCGTATTGATCTTATGAATATGTTACAAATGTTTTTACCCGGCGTTAGCATAACCTATATGGTAAGTTTTAGTATTCAAAAAAACGAAATCAAAAAAAAAAAATTTACATGGTACTATCGCAAAAAATAGGGTGATGAACTTGGTATGGTGGACTTAGATATATCTTGGGAAGATAGTGTAGATCCAGCTGCTTGTAATTCCAACCCAAATATCTATGAACAATTTACCCGTGATCCTGCACGTACACCATTTCAATGGTCTAATACAGCAAATGCAGGCTTTTCTACTGGTGCTAAAACTTGGCTGCCTGTTAATCCCAATTACGTCAATATTAATGTAGAATCAGAGTCGACGCAAACAAAAAGCCATTTAAATGTTTATAAGAAAATGTCTCAACTAAGACAAACCAAAACCATACAAAATGGTAATATACAATATGGTAATGTGGGTGATAATATATTGGCCATAAAACGGTCTTTGGCAAACGAGAAGACCTATATATTATTGGCCAATGTCTTGTCAAATGCGATTTCAGCCGATGTTAGTGATGTTGTAAAGGATAGTGGTACTTTTAAGGTCAAAATTCCCAATGTCATTTCAACCAGAAGAGAGGGGTAAGTTGTTGTATTTTTATTCAAAGAAATAAATCTTAAAATTATTTTATTATATTTTTCAGCGACCTGATCACTTTAAGTAATGTTTATTTGGAAGGCAATGAGGCAATTATTGTAGAATCCGATTAAATTTTTTAAAAATATAAATTAATAAAAAAATAAAAATAATAATAATAAAAATCACTTATAAAGTATTCTTATCCTCTGCTTTATAATAAGTAAAATAACCCACAGTTGTAGTAAGTTTGGTAGGTGATTTCAAAATTACAGCATCTTTCGGCTGCAAAGTAATTGAAGAGGTTTTCACACGGTCGCTAAAAAGAAATTTAAAAAAAATTATATATTTGAACAAAAATTCTTAATTTTTAATTACTTTTTCTTGGCTTTGGAATTAACCGTGACCACAGCGTAAACCATTTCCTGAGGAACATCTTTTAAAGTCTTTTGTAAATCCACAGTTTCCTCATTATCGAAAATATTGATTAGTGTGATATATGTAAACTCGTTTAGAAGATACCTAGAAAATCCGAAAAAAATTTAACCTAATTATTGAAAAAAAGATTAAACTAAAAATTAAACTCACCTCTTAACTGCCAATACATTTTGATTAACTGCCATTACTTGTGTCTGTCCATAACGTATGGCCGGTTGATTCCTTATTGTCTGTTGTAATTCTTTGAAAATATTTATATGACTTTTTGGCTGATGTGTTTCCCATTCCATATTTACATCATAATAATTGGGGGCTACGGGTAACCATGTTTTATTGGCTGTTGAAAACCCACTTTGTTTATCACGATTCCATTGGAAGGGTGTACGCTCTGGATCGCGTGAGAGGGATTCATAAATATCAGGATTTGAATTACAAGCTGAAGGATCCACTGTATCATTCCAAGAGATCCATACGTCCGTCATACCAATTTCTTCACCCATATAAGTCACACTACAGCCTGGTAATGTTAAAATCACCATATTCAACATGTCAATGCGATCTGTTCCTAAACGAGAGCCAACACGATTTTTGTCATGATTACCGAGCTGAAAAAGATAAGGAAAATTAAAGATTTATTTTACTTTTTATTATAGAAAGTTTTTACAGAATTTTTCAGACATTTTCTTCCCTATAAAATTTTTTCCCTATAAAAGTTTTTAAAATTTTTTTATTTATTTTCTTCCATAGAATTTTTTTCACAAAATTTTCTTTTAAAATAATTTGTTCTCGAAAAAAAGAAATTTTCTTCTCTTAATTTTTACACCCTACACCATCATATAGATAAAAAAAAATTACATAAAATATTCTCAACTTACCACCCAATTAGCCGTCCTTCCCTCAGGCATATTATTCAACCAAGTATTTATTACATCCGCATAATTATAAGCATTTGAATCGTTATTTAATGAGTTAATTAACAGGAAATTAAATGGAATCTGTGCTCCTTCCATAGTGGCATTACCATAATACTGCATTACCACCGATATGGGCGAATAGGTTTCGGCCATAATAACACGATCATCACCACCAAACTCATATTTAAATTCATCTAATACCTGACGCCACTGATAAATCAAATCAATAGTTTCCGGTTGATCCACCGTGTAAATATGTTGCAAATAACCATAATCATTAGAATCATTAACATCAGGATTTCTGGGTTCATCTGGTAAATTACCAGCTGCATCAGCGTCTATTTCAAAAATATGTGGAACAGCATCAATACGGAAACCGGCTACACCTTTGTGTAACCAAAACCTTAAAACCTCCTTCATGACCGCTTGAACCACGGGGTTGCGATAATTTAGATCAGGTTGTTTTTTAACAAATTGATGTAAATAGTATTCCTGACGTTGTTCATTCCATTCCCAAGCTGAACCACGAAATACACTAATCCAATTGGTAGGAGGTTGGCGTTTTCCATTCACAATCTTGCCGGGATGCCAGATATAGAAATCTTTATAAAATGGATCTTTGGCAGCGGAAAGTTTAAACCA
This sequence comes from Cochliomyia hominivorax, assembly GCA_004302925.2. NCBI lineage: Eukaryota > Metazoa > Arthropoda > Insecta > Diptera > Calliphoridae > Cochliomyia > Cochliomyia hominivorax. The sequence goes on from PYHX02000494.1 coordinate 4,964,632, forward strand.
TTCACACTCGTCACTGGTGTGATTAGGAACAAAATCTAAAATTATTTTAATGCCCAACTCTTTAGCTTTTTTCATTAAATTCTCAAAATCTTCCATCGTGCCAAACAATGGATCAATTTTGAAAAAATCTGCTATGTCATAACCAAAATCTGCCATTGGGGACTTAAATATGGGAGACAACCAAGTGGCGGTTATGTTGATCCCTTTTAAATAAGACAATTTTTCAATTATGCCTGAAATAAAATGTAAACGATTTTTTAGAAGTTAAGAGTAATTAGAGCTTAATTTACCTGCTTACCTTTCAAATCGCCCACACCATCACCGTCGCTGTCTTTAAATGACCTTGGATAGATTTGATAGAAGGAAGCCGTTTGCCACCATTTAGTGGCTGCCTCATAATCTTCCAATTTCTTATCATCGCTCCATTGTATAAAATCAAAATGAGCATGATAATTTGGAAAAACGCCAGCCCACACAAGGGACACAGTCGCCAATAGTATTAAAGAATGTTGCCACATTCTCCGATTTGGAAAATTTATTGAGAAATTTCTAAGACAAAGAGAGAAATGTTCTGCTTCTCCTTAAACCGTTATAAAATGAAAACGTTGCTCTGCTGATCGCCAGTTGTTTACTTTACAATAGACAAATGTCAACTAAAAATAAATTTATTTAATTCGTAAATCCAAACAAATAAAAAACGAAATTACCGGAGATGGGTACTACATGGTATACATTTCGTAGTACAAAATTCAAAACGTAGAAATCAAATCGAAAATTCAAAAATTTTCTATATGAAAAAATTTATCGAAAATTTTCAATATGAAAAAAATTTATCGAAAATTTTCGATATGAAGAATATTTATCGAAAATTTTCAATTTGAAAAACAAAATTATCGAAAATTTTTTATTTAAAGAAAATTTATCGAAAATTTTTAATTTGAAAAAAAAAAATTATCGAAAATTTTCAATTTGAAAAAAAATTATCGAAATTTTTCAATTTGAAAAAAAATTATCGAAAATTTTCACTTTGAAAAAAAATTTCGAAAATTTTCTATATGAAGAACATTTATCGACAATTTTCTATATAAAAAAGTTTCGAATATTTTCTGTAATTAGAAAAAATTAAAAGAAATACAAAAATTGGTTTTTAAAAAATAATTTAATGATCATTTTATAAGCATAGACGATAATGATCTTTCTTGGAATTAGAAATGTTTAAAATTAAGAAGTACCGAAATCAAAAAGTACCTAAAGAATTCAATTTTGTACGTTGCATTACAACACCTTTCGCATAAACTGTCGAGTCGTTCTCTCTTTTTCATTTACTCTCTCATTGTAAATTATTATTTGCCCTTGTTGTACCCTCCACCACCACAAGTTATAAAGAGGGTATATTAAGTTTGTCATTCCCTGTGTAACGCTAAGAAGGAACTATCTCAGACCCCATAATGCATATTCATTATTGCATGAAATCAACATCAGAGTCGATTTAGCTATGTTCTGTCTGACGTTGGCACACTCACATCCACAATAAATAACAGAGCTCAAGGAAATTTGACCAGAATATATTTTATAGTCTTGAAAATTTTCCTGTTTAGAAGCAGCAAAAATCTTTTTTTCGTAAAACTGTCAATTAGAAATCAAAATAAAAAAAGATTATTTCGCAACATAAAGTTATATGTGCTTCATTATCATTTCAAAAATTATTAAAATCGGTTTAGTAAAAAAAGTTATAGCCAAATGAATAACTGATTTTATGACTCATAAAGTGTATCTGTGTTGTATTTAAGAAAAATATGTTTGTATGTTCGAAACATAACATATTTACTTATACGCATTTGTGGTGGAGGGTATTGAAGATTCGGCATGTCTGAATATAGTATTCTTACTTTGTTTATGAAATTTGTTTGTGCTAGAGAAAAAATCCAAAGATCAATAATAAATGTAGATATATATTTTTCCCCTCCAAGTGCATATTTGTTTATAAACAAATACTCGATCGTACTAAAGAGGGGAGAATCGGAAAAATAGAAATCTATGTGCGTGATTATTTCACAAAAAGAGCAGGGGAGGTAATATTTAATTTGCTTAATTTTAATAAGAATTTAATAATAAAATTGGAAAACCTGAATTAAGATTAATGCAATAACTTGAGGTTGAGTGAAATGATGCCCTCATAGTGAGGGAATTTAACATGAGTCCCAGTTTAATGATTAATTTGTTTCATTTCTGCCTTTCAAATATTTAAAATGGCAATAAATTCAATAACATTGTGCTCATAAACAATGTTATCGATTAAAAATAATTAAAACGGTGGCACTAATTCATGAGGCATGAATGTTGCCTGAACATGACAAGTAAGTGATAAGAATTATATTTTTATTTATTTAATATAATTAAATTTTATATGATTAAATTCTCATTGTTTGTTGATCTCAAATTTTTAATTGTGGACTTATCAAGGGGATCGAACAAATGTTTATAGCTATTGGGCGATATTTTGCAAATCTATATGTAAATTAATTCTATATACGTATATATGTACAAATACAGTTCCCTCTAACATACAAAAAATATGAAATATTCGCACATATGATAATATTTATATGGAAAACAACTACGACAGTTTGTGAGTTAACAACAAATAAATAGAGGGAACGAGATAAAAATCAAAATCGAATGCGAAATAATAAAATAAATGAAAACAAGTAAGAATATTATATTCGGCTATGTCGAATCTTAAATACCCTCCACCACTAACATTATATCAAAATTTCCATATTGAATCAAAAAACTAATACTTAATTCATCAACTTATGCACCGATTCCGGAAGAAGGCCTCTATAAGAACCATACATTTTATTGGCCGATTTTATAAAAAATTAAAAAAGATGGTAACACATGCTCAATATAATTATAAAATAGCCATGACGAAGGGGCGTAAAATGGGAGCTATAGCTAAATATAGACCGAAGTTGGTATTCAAGACTGTTAGAAAAATTATTGTATCGAATTTTAATAGAATCGGTCTTTATTTATAAGCTCAAAACCGTTTTCCACGTAGGAAAGTTATATGGGAGCTAAGGCAAAATATAGACAGATGTTGGTCATATTTATGACATATATTCAAGACAAATAGCAAATAATTTTTCCGAAATTCGAAAGATTTTTTTTTTCAATTTTTAGAAGTTTTATAACCTTAAAAATATATTCCAGGAAGGGACCTTTTATAGGGGCTTGGTCAAATAATGGCCCCAGCAAAATATAGTTATTTTGGGTTTATTTCTGTAATAAAATAAATATGTATGATAAATTTCAGGAAATTATCTTTAAAATTGCGACTTAAATGTAAAACTGAATTTAGGGTGTATCAAAATTTTAGACAATTTAGCCTAAGATATTTCTTTATATTTCCATTTTAATTGATCCGATTTTGATGCTGTACGATGATGAAGTACATATGATATATGTTATAGTTAAAAGTTCAGTTAACTTTTGCTGAACAAATATCGGTCTAAACCTTTTAGTCAATGAACTGATATTACAGGTTTTAAACTGCTTGGAAAAATAATACTTCATGTTCAATTCCATAAAATTCGTACAATTATTCTAGTGGTTTCACCCAAACATACATCTTCCTGGCGTTGCACACGGAACGACAAACTAAATATATCCTCTTCACCACTTGTAATGGTGGAGGGTATAATAATAACACATATTAAGGGGAAGGTAAGCGCATAGACAGAAATGAATTTTTAAAACTTTATTAAAGTTTGTTGTCTAGTTTTTATTAAAGCTTTTTTACAAATTTGTATACATATTTTATTAATTTTTACTCTAGATCTTTTCACTTAATTTAGCTTACCTTCATTCACTTTAAATCCAAATCACACATTTTTCTATTTTATATCGAAAGAAAACTTTTTCCAAATTTATAAACAAACATATACTTTATTCATTCCATTTCATATCACATGTCATCATTATAAATAAAACATTTTGAAAACTTTTAAAATTTAATTTGTAATTCCATGACATTTTTTATAGTCGTTCGCTTGATTTGAGAACAACTGCTTCCTTGGGCAATAATATCACTTTATTACTGGACACTTTATCACTATTGGAAAATAATGAAAATAAAATTATTAAATATTCTGCAATAAAATGGAAATCATAAATAAGAATTATTTACCCTTTTCTTCTAATGGACTTATCAGTCACGACCACGTATCCAAATTCCGAGGGCAAATTATTGAAGATGTCATTTAAATTGACCATTTGCACAGAATCGGCAATATTCAGTAGAGTTATGAAAGTAAAATCGTTGTAAAGGAAACTGGAAATGAATAAAATTTTAATTAAAAAAGAGCTTTAAAAATTCTAAAAATGTAGATATTTAAAGCTTTTAAGGGTTCCGTTTTTAAATAGAGAAATCAAAGTTTAATAAAAAATTTAATTGCCAACAAAAAATCTTAAAAAAGCTTTAAGATCTTTTGAACAGAAAAGTAAAGCCAACTAAAGCTTAAAACAGAGAAAAATATAATACAAGAATTCAATATTCAGCTGTGCCGAATCTTGAATACAATCCACAACTAATGCGCGTGAAATAAAAAGGTAATATCTCGTACATATACACTCACAAACACATACAATTATAAAAGTGTTTTTAAAAATATAACACTCTTTTTCTACTGAACCGATTGTGATAATTTTTGGAATCATAATAAAGTTCATAGAACTTAATTTGAATGGTAAAAATCATTCCAATTTGTCGGTTTATAATTGACAATTTTACGAAAATACTTTGCTTGAACTTAGAAGTTGCCTTAGATATCGGTCAATATATGTTTAAAGATACTGATATAAATTCTCAGAATTACAGGAAATACTCATGCCAAATTTCGTAGAGCTCCGTCAATTTTTGTGGATGTGAACGTGCCAACAACAGACGGACGTAGCTAAATGGACTCAGATTTTCATTTCATGCAGGACATTAACTATTTAGAACTTTAATTTCTTTAAAACTACAAATTTTCTGCCATTGAAATATACAAAAATACTTTTTTCAAATACATAATATTTCCGAAAAGTTCACATACCGTTTTACAGCTAAAACATCATGATTAAAAGCTTTCACCTCCGTTTCACCATTTTTCAAAGTATTTTCTGCTCTCAATTTTTGTAATTCTTTAAACACATTCAAATGACTCAATGAAATGCCTCTCTGCCTTTTGAGATTATCAGTCTTATAACGTGGACTTACCGGCAACCAAGTTGTATTGCCCGTTGAAAATCCAGCATTTTTCTCATCATTCCATTGGAAAGGAGTGCGAGCCGGATCACGAGAACGATATTCGTAACCTTCCTCTGCACCATTACAAGCTTGAGGATCAACGGTTTCCTCCCAAGAAATCCAAACATCAGTCATACCAATCTCTTCACCATTATAGGTAACACTACAACCGGGTAAAGTTAAAAGTAGCATATTGAACATATCAATACGATCAGCACCAAAACGTGAACCCACACGATTTTTATCATGATTACCCACAACCCAATTGGCAGTACGACCAGCAGGCATTTTACTTAACCATTCATTAATTAAGTTGGCATAGTGATAGGCATCAGAGTCATTATATAGATAACTAATCATTTGGAAATTAAAGGGTATTTGAGCACCTTCGGCAGTTTCATTGCCATAATACTGCATAACAATTTCAATGGGAGACCAAGTTTCAACCATAAGAATTCTGAAATTGAAATTTAAATATAATAAAACATAATGAATTTTAAGAAAAGGTTGGAATACCTTTCATCGCCACCATGATCCTTTTGATATTGCTGTAACACCTGACGCCATTCATAAACCAAATGAGGGGTTTCTGGCTGATCGACTGTATAAATATGTTTTACATAACCGTAGTCATCAGGATCATTAGACCAGTCATTACGTGGTTCATCGGGATAGTTGCCCTCGGCATCGGGAGCAATTTCAAAGGCATGATAAATAGCATCCACACGAAAACCATCTATTCCCTTATCCAACCAAAAGCGTAGAATATTCTAAAAATTAAAATTTATTACCGTAAAATTATTTTGATCTTTTAATGAAAATCTTGAACTTACATTCATGGCTTCCCTGACTTTAGGATTACGGAAATTAAAATCGGGTTGTTTTTTATGAAACTGATGTAGATAATACTCTTGTCTACCCTCATGCCATTCCCAGGCCGAACCTCTAAATACACTTACCCAATTATTGGGTACTGTGCGCACACCATTTATTATTTTTCCCGGATGCCAAACATAAAAGTCTTTATACTCAGGATCTCTATTGGCCGATTTAATAAACCATTCACATTCATCACTCGAGTGATTGGGCACAAAATCCAATATAATACGAACACCTTGTTCTTTGGATTTCCTCATTAATTCTTCAAAATCATCCATGGTACCGAATAAAGGATCAACTTCGGTAAAATTGGAGATATCATAACCAAAATCTGCCATGGGAGATTTAAGAAATGGTGAAAGCCAAGTGGCTGCTATGCCAATTTCCTTAAGATATGCCAATTTACTGGTGACACCCTTCAAATCGCCCACACCATCACCATCAGAATCTTTAAAAGAACGTGGATAGATTTGATAGAAGGAAGCTGTTTCCCACCATGATTTCCTTTTAGCTTCCACTAAAGAGGATTTATGAATTACAATCGCAAGCACAAGAATCAAAGCTAACGTCCACTTTCCAGTCATACTGCTTAAGTTCTGAAATGCGTTTCTTAAATTATGTTATGGGGAAAGTTTAATCGTATTTATCAAATTGTATTTAAAATAATCTTTTATTATTTTTATAGCGATGAGGGAGCAATAAAATTAAAGCGATAATTGAAAATAAACAACTGTTGCGATATGATATTTTAAATTGAAATTCATATCTTTATAATAGTTTGGCGTTAATGTTGACTTATTTATATCTATGATAATAGAAATGATCGGTAATATGACACATGAAATTGTGAAAATGAATGAAATGGAGTTAAAATCCAGTTAATAAAATACAGATAGAATAATTATTGATACCTAAAAATGTTATTTTTAGGTGTTAATTTTATAAAAAAAAACATTTATCATTGTTCCACTGTACTGATTACTATTTTCATAATCCTCCTCTACACTTCAAACCAGAGGGTCTACACCATTCTTCCCTGTAATCTGTATATCAATCATAACTATCTGTTTACAGTTATTGATTACACTACAATCGACTCTAAAATGAACAAACAAAAAAGCGCTAACAAAACTGCGAAATGACCAACACGTTGTGTATATAGTAAAGTGAAATTGAACATTAACGTTGAGTTTCTGAAAGCCTTTTTCCAATACCATTCACATTTCGATTATTATTTTATTGCTTTACTTTAACTTATTTATAAACTTTAGTCTTAAGTTTAAGAGATCTAATCGAAATTTATCTAGAACTTCCGAAATTTTTTTGAATTAATTACAACGTGACTTTTTGAATAAAGGTTGTTGAAATGTTCCGAAATGTTTTGGGACTTTGCTTCTGATCTCGATAAAATTAACTTTAACATAATGCATCCAGATTTAAATCGTCTATATAAAAATGAAATCGAACTGAACTAGAACAGAACTGGTGCAGAACTATAACTAATCTAACTGAACTAGAACTAAACCGAACTAGAACTAAACTTGAACTGAACTAAAACAAAAAAAATTACTGAACTTGAACTGAGAACCGAACAGTTGGATTTCTGACCATGTAGGGCTGCGACAAAAATATCTCGATAAAATTTAGCACATTGAAGTAGTGATAATCGGTCTAATATTTTACCCATATTTACACCAGAAAAGTGGCTATCAAACTTTATACATTGAACCGATTTTTTTAATAAAACACTTGCTTTGATCAGGTCAAAATTCATTTAGTTTTAACTATTTGGTGGTCGGTAAATCGACACAGATTTTTATATAATGCAAAAATATATTGTAAGTTCTAAGGAGATTCCTCCTTAACGCCACAAGCCTACCACAAGTAGAGGTAGATGTAAAAAATATTTTTTCAAAAATTGTCACAAATATATTAATTCAAATCCTGGTACGAAACTCCAGGCAGATTATTCCAAAAATAACCAGGTATGTGAACCATGATAAATATAACACTATAACAACGTGAGTGCAACATACGAGCGCAAATAATAGTGTTTTTTTCTAGAATGGTCATTTCATTATTTTTCATGTCTTCTATATGGTGTAGGGTATTACATTATCAAGTGTTAAACGGTTCTTAATTAAAAGTGAAAGCAAAATTTATCACGACAAGATGTTATTTATGAAAATAATAAAATAAAAATTTGTTAATTTATATTTAAGTTATTTGAAAACTTTATAATTTTTAATCAAAAAAAGTAATAAATATTTTTGAATTATTTAATCCATTTAATGTAATATCAGGCATTAAGCTCTCGATAAAATTTATGAACATTTCATTGATAACCTCAAAAAAAATTTTATTGTTAAACATGTTACAATTGTAAATGCTCTAATTTATTACCAATAATTATTAACAAAACTTAATAAATTATATTGACAAATTGATGCAATTTTAATCTTATCTTATTGAATTCTAATCGAATATATAAAAAATCTAACCCCCTATAAAGAAAGCATTTAAAAAAAAATATTTATAGAATTTTTTCAAATCCAATTTACTCAGTTAATACGAGCTACTAAATACGTGCTTTTTCGCTTTTTATATAAAATATAATTTAACAAATAAATATTCGACTGCGTCAAATGTTAAATACCCTCCACCACTTCATTATAGACAATTATTTAGTTGTCTGAATTTCATTGGAATTGGTTTATATTTTATTCCGAGAAGTCGAATTATTTTAATCCCGATGAAAGCATGAAAAAAACTTTTATCCATAAAATATTTTTATAAGCTCAAGCCCATTATGAGCTGTAGCAAATATGGACCGATATTGTTCAGATTAATAACATATATTCAAGAAAGTAAGAATAATAATTAAGCCGAATTGTAACAGAATTGGTCATTTTCTACTAGTTTTGTAAGATCATAAAGGGAGCTTTATATAGGTAGTTTGGCAATATATGGACCGAGATTGTCCAAATTAAAAATGTATATAATTTTTTGTTGGAAAAACAATCGTATTTGAATTTGCGACCCATATCACACACAGATTTTGGGGCGTATCAAAATATTTCAATTTTCAGTCTTTAATATTTTTTCTATTGATCCTAATTTTAGGATATTTTGCACGATGATGAAGTGTATATAACTGTCATAGTTTATCTTTTGTTGGAAAAAATTTAAAGTTTTTTTCGGAATTTTGAAATTGTTTAACATATCGGTCTATAACTCGTTTGCTGATGAACCGACATAGCTGGTCTTAAATAGGAAACTGCTTAGGACAATAACAAATAAGTTTTGTTGAGAATATTCCCAATAGACAGACAAAAGACTAGAAAAACGGATATAGCTAAATCGACTCAGATTTTAATTTGTTGCAAAAATATATTTGTATATACTTTATGGGTTCTGAGCTGATTTCATCTTGATGTTACACACGAAATAACAAAGATAATATACCCTCAATACCACTTGTGGTAGTGATTTATAATAATTCAATGCATTTTTTAATCAAATAAATCAAAAATAATCAACAAAACACTTATTAATCCATAATTGATATCGATATAAAGAACATCTAATGGAGGAAAAAAATCTTATCAATTTTTGATTATTTTGTTTTTTCCCCCGTAAAAACTAGAAATTTTGAAAATAACATAATTATTTGATCCGCAGTCGTAAAGTGTTAAACATCGTCAGTTGATAGTGGAAAATAAAATGGTTTTAAGGAATTTCATATTATTTTCACTTCTATTTGTGATAACAGTTCAGGCTAATGGTTTAAAATGGTGGCAAACGGCTTCATTCTATCAAATTTATCCAAGATCTTTTAAGGATAGTGATGGTGATGGTGTGGGAGATTTAAAAGGTTAGTAACCGAATAAGAAGTTAAAACATAATTCAGTGATTAATATTTTTCTTTCTGTAGGCATTACCCAACAATTACCTTATCTTAAAGAAATCGGTATAACTGCCACTTGGTTGTCTCCAATATTCACTTCACCCATGGCAGATTTTGGTTATGATGTAGCAAATTTAACCGAAATAGATCCTATTTTCGGAACTATGGCTGATTTTGAAGAGTTAGTTGAGACTGCTAAGAAAATTGGCATAAAAATTATTTTGGATTTTGTACCCAATCACACCAGTGATGAATGTGAATGGTTTATAAAATCTGCTGCAAATGATCCCACCTATAAAGATTTTTATGTTTGGCATCCGGGTAAAATTATTGATGGTGTAAGACATCCACCCACCAAATGGATCAGTGTATTTCGTGGTAGTATGTGGACTTGGAATGAACAAAGACAAGCCTATTATTTACATCAGTTCCATGCCAAACAACCAGATTTAAATTATCGCAATCCTAAAGTTATGGAGGCTATGAAGGTAAAAATTTCTCGGGAATATGTCAACAAATTTCTCTACAACATATTTTTAATTCCAGGACGTTTTACGTTTTTGGATACGTAAGGGAGCTTCTGGTTTTCGTGTAGATGCTGTTCCCCACACTTTCGAAATCGCTCCCGATAGTGAGGGCAATTATCCCGATGAACCTCGTAATCATAATAATAATGATCCAGAAGATTATGATTATTATCAACATATTTATACAACCAATCAACCTGAAACCATTGATATGATCTATCAATTCCGCCAAGTAATGGAGGAAATGAAACAGGAACTTGGTGGTGATGATCGTATTTTAATGACCGAAGCTTATGCTCCCCTGGATGTAATCATGCAATATTATGGTAATTCAACTCATGAGGGTGCTCATATTCCTTTCAATTTCCAACTGATTAGTAATCTTAATAAACAATCCACTGCCTATCATTATGAGCAATTAATCAATACCTGGTTGACAAGTATGCCACGAGGTAAAACTGCCAATTGGGTAATGGGTAATCATGACCAGACACGTGTTGGTTCACGTTTGGGCGAAGATATGATTGATATTATTAATATGATGGTATTGACATTACCCGGTTGCAGTGTTAATTATCAGGGTGAGGAAATTGGCATGTTAAATGTTTGGATTTCCTGGAATGATACTGTAGATCCTCAAGCTTGTCAATCAAACCCTCAAGAGTATGAGAGATTAACACGTGATCCTGTACGAACTCCTTTTCAATGGAATAATTTGCCTTTAGCTGGTTTTACTGAAGGTTCTACCACCTGGTTGCCTGTTGCAGATAATTATAAAACAGTTAATGTTATGCGTGAGAGAGGTATCTCTCTTAGTCACTTGAATGTGTACAAACAGTTGAAGAGCCTAAGAATGGAGTCCACTTTCCAACTGGGCTCAGGAGAGATTAAAGCTTTAAGTGCCGGGGTTTTATCCATAAAACGGTGAGTTATTCATTATTGTGATAATTTTAAAAATTAATTATTTATTTTTTTCTTTTCTCCTCCAGAACTTTGGGCGGTTTTCCTACATACATTGTTTTACTTAATATGGGTCAAAATGTGGAAGAATTTAATTTAAATTCTTTGTTTTATGACATTTCTACACAATTACAATATGTTGTTGTAACCGATACCAGTCCAAGACGTGTAGGAGATTTTACCAGTTCTTTGTCTGTTGTACTTATGCCCAAAGAAGCTGTTGTCCTAAGGAGTGGGTGATATTGTCAAGGATAATTTTTTTAATATTGAATAATTTAATAAAATTATTAAAAAATGTTGAAATAAAACGAAAACTTAACTTTTGAACTTATTGGAATTATTTCATAAGTATTTTATTAAACTATTTGCCATCTTCCTTTCAAATTTGGCAACAATATGAGAGAACTTCCATGAATTTCTCAATTCCAAATATATTAGAATATTCCCATGAACATTCCTTGAAGCTTTTTACATGATTTGAGAATGACAAATAATTTATGGTGAGAAACTCATCGGGATGTAGATTTCAAAAACCTCCTGGAAGCCATCTGAATTCTGTTGCACAACTTTCCTCTAAATATTCCATTATTGAAGTTATATGCTTGAAATAATGCACAACATTATTATCTTGAAATAACCTTGAATATATTTGATATATAAAACACCATTTTGATTTTAAGAAAGGGTCTTAACCTAAATCCAAATAGGCCAGCAAACCTACAGCAATAGCAACAATAGCTCAGGGTCATTATCTAGCACTTCGATTCAAATAGCCCACAAGAACGTGATATATTCCCATTACTCTTCTATTACATAAAATCAAAGTTCAGGTCTGAATATTAGAAGTATCAGATATACATTTTCAATAACATTTGATAGAAATTTATAATCTATAAAATTTATTGAGAAGTAACCAGTTTCTTATCTCAAAATAATAAATCAATAAAATCAGGTAAACTTGTTTTATTACATCAATTAAAGTAAATATTTATGACAACACAAATCAATTAATTATTTATTAAATTTAAAAAATAAATAATTATTTTTTAAACCAATACAAAACCACTGCTTCATAAGGCATTAAATATAGGCGTCCACTTAAATTTACTCTTTCTCTGGGAAAAATAAAAAATTACAAAAAATAAAATCATTTTAAAACAAAAAATAAATCCACAAACTTACCCTTTATTATGCGGAGAATGTGGACTCACTACAACATATTCGTAATCCTTGGCACTCAAGTTCTCTACGTATCCCAATTTATTACCCATATTTACTAAAACTCTATATTCCTCTTTATCTTTTAATGATCTAATTATTTGAAAAACTTGTTCACTCAAAGCTTTATATGAGAAACCGTCTTTTCCCTTGAAATTCTTGAAAGCTTTCGTATGTTTTAACTTTTGTAAATCTTTATAAATTTGTAAAGTACTTCTGGCAATCTGGCGTTCTTTTTCTACATTAAGAATTGTATAATCTTCCGATACAGGCAGCCAGGTGGAAGGACCTTTGGAGAAGCCAGCATTTTCTGTTGAATCCCATTGCATAGGTGAACGTTCAGGATCGCGGTTATCACATGATATGGCAGTGCATTCAGTGGGAACATTAGACATTCCAATTTCCTCACCATAATATGTAACCGGAGTTCCAGGTAAAGAATGTACTATAATGTTAAGTAAATCCACTTTATGTTTACCCAAACGATTAGCTACACGACCATTATCATGATTTCCTATTACCCAATTGGCAGTCTGATGGGTTTTCCACATGGTATCCATCCAATAATTGCAAGAATTTTCAATATCTTTGGCAGTAGAGAAACCATTTAAATACATTAAATTAAAATTCATGGGCAGCTGGGCACCCCAGTGAGTGCCATTGCCGAAATAAGAACTTAATATTTCTATGGATGAGTAAGCTTCAGCTAAAAGGACTCTGTTAAGGGATTCTAATTAGTATCTTTTCAATGAGAATATATTTTATTTTTTACCTGGTATCTCCACCATTTTTCTTTTGATAATCCTGCAAAAACTGTCTCCACTCATATAGGAGTTCTATAGTATCATACTGATCTTTAGTATAAATATGATTATGATATTCATAACTGTTGGGATCTGAAGACCAACCACTAAGAGGTTCATCGGGATAAGAACCATTTTCGTTACGTTTCTCAAAAATATGAGGCACAGCATCTATGCGAAAACCATCTACGCCTCGATCTAACCAATATTCCAAGACCTCCAACATATGCTGACGTACCAAAGGATTTGAATAATTCAAATCAGGTTGTTTTTCCTGAAACTGATGCAAATAAAATTGTTGACGTTCTTCATGCCAAGACCACATGGAGCCGCCAAAAACAGAAACCTTTATAAATCGAAGATATTAATAATAAATTTTACGAAAAATTTCTATAAAGTCACTCTTACCCAATTACTGGGAGGCAATCTCTTTCCCGTGATTTCATCTATTTTGCCATCATGCCACACATAAAAATCTTCAAAACCCTCTTCTTTTCTTACCGACTTCTTAAACCATTCACATTCATCGGATGAATGATTAGGCACAAAATCTAACAAGATCTTAATACCGAATTTCTTGGCTTTTTTGATCATTTCATCGAAATCCTCCAGTGTGCCAAATAAAGGATCAATTCGAGTAAAATTCGATATGTCATAACCGAAATCAGACATGGGCGATTCAAATACTGGCGATAACCAAGTGGCTGTTACACTAATTTCCTTCAAATATTCCATTCTAGATGTTATGCCCTTTAAATCACCCACTCCATCACCATCACTGTCTTGAAATGATCTTGGATAGATTTGATAGAGAGAAGCACTTTCCCACCATTCTGATTTTGCGAAAACAGGTAGTGGTCTTAAACTTAAAGCCAAAATGGCAAACAAACACACAGCTGTACTTGACTTCATGTTATTAAAGACTAATTATGTGATTCGATGGTAAACACCAAAACGAGTGTCGGTTCTGAAACTCTATCGGTTAAATAAAATATTGCATGTATAAGATTAATACAGCAGAGCGATAATATAAAACTCAATTCAGTGCGATATGGTTTCAAAATAATCAAAATTAATATTGTTTATTAGCGGTTATTTTTATGACTGATAGAGGTATTTTTTATAATAATCAAGATATAATTTGAAATTTTTATCATGATATGAAACACTTAGAAAAAAGTCTATGGACCTTTTAAGATCATATCTATGGACTAGACGATTATGTAGTCTAGGGAATACATAGTCTATGAACTTGATGATGATATAGTCTAAAGTTAAGATGGTGAACAGTATAGAGTAGACGATATATAGACTAGATGTATATAATTTTTAGTCACAGTCTATAGATGATATAAAGTCTACTAGATATGCAAAAGGAAAAAATAAACAGAAAATATTATTAATTTATTATTTATTTCAAAGATCTCAATCAAATTTGTTTTTCCATTTCCCCATTTACGCTGACCATTTCAAAACTATCGCTTCATTGGGCATCAAATACAAACGAGCATTTAAATCGGCCTTATCGCTACAATGAAAACAACATTAAATATAACTCATATTAGAACCTCTTTCTCATCTACTCACCCCTTTATGTGAGGAGAATATGTATTTATTAAAACATATTCGTATACCTTTGTTCCTAAATTCTCCACATACTCCAATTTATCACTCATATTAACCAAAATCATATATTCCTCTTGATCCGGTAGTGATCTTGTAATTTGAAATATTTGTTCTGTTATCGCCTTGTATGAAAATCCATTTTTGCCCTTGGTATTCTTAAAAGCTGAGGTATTTTTGAGTTTTTGCAAATCTTTGAATATATTCAAAGTACTGCGACCAATTTGTAATTCATTTTCCACATTGTAAAATTCATAATCCTGAGACAATGGCAGCCATGTTTTTGACGCCTGTGAGAAACCAGCATTCGTTGTTGAATCCCATTGCATAGGTGATCTTTCTGGATCACGATCATGCCGAGTTCTTCACCATAATAAGTAATGGAGGTACCAGGTAAACAATGTACTATGATATTTAGTAAATCTACTTTATTGCGACCAATACGATTAGCCACTCTACTGCTATCATGGTTACCCACAACCCAGTTGGCAATTTTATGATTTTTCCACATGGTATCCATCCAAGCATTCACCAAAGTTTCTACATCTTTTGCTGTGGAAGATTCAGTTAAATCCATAAGATTGAAATTCATAGGAATTTAAGCACCCTTATGTGTAGCATTGCTGAAGGCTAAACTTAAAAAGTCTATAGGGGAATAAGATTCTGTTAAAAGAATTCCGAAAATAAAGAAACAGTGAGATTAATTAAAACTAAAGGAAACTTTTCCTATTATCGACTCACCTACTGTCGCCACCATTTTTCGACCGATATTGGTCCAGAAAAGCTCTCCATTCATATAATAACTCTATAGTGGGATATTGATCCTTGGTATATTTATGAGTATAATAATCATAATTTGTGGGATCCGTCGAAACACCACTTATGTCTTCATCGGGAAAAGAACCATCATCAATACGTTTTTCAAAGATATGAGGCACAGCATCTATGCGAAAACCATCTACACCACGATCCAACCAATATTCCAAAACCTTAAGCATATGTTGGCGTACCAAAGGATTCGAATAATTAAAATCGGGTTGTTTAGCCAAGAATTGATGTAAATAATACTGACCACGTTCTTCATGCCAGGTCCACATGGGACCACCAAAAATTGAATTCTTTTAAAAGGGAATTTAGAATTTCCTAAATTATTTTCAACTTAAAAAAAAACTTACCCAATTACTAGGGGGCAATCTTTTCGATGGATTACTTGGATCTATTTTACCATCGTGCCACATATAAAAATCCTCAAATCCTTCTTCCCTTTTTACCGATTTTTGAAACCATTCACTCTCGTAAATAACCAAAATCTGCCATAGGTGATTCAAATATTGGTGACAACCAGGTGGCCGTTATACCAATATCTTTTAAATACTCCAAACGTGCTGTTATACCCTTTAAATCTCCTACACCATTTCCATCACTATCTTGAAAGGATCTAGGATAGATTTGATACAAAGAAGCATTTTCCCACCATTCACTCTCTGTCTTTTCCACCACAGCCTGACAGCTGAATGTAACTGTCAAATAGGCTACAAAATAAACAATTACACTCACTTGCATTATTTTAAAAACTGATAGATTTTTTGAACTGAATCGTTAAAATAAACATTAATTTATTGCGGATTTGTTTTGGGAAATTTTTCAATTGTTTTTATTTACAATAATTAGAAGTGTCATTATATTAAAGTGTTTTTCAAGTAATTGAGTATATCTATTTGAAGAGAGAGCTTGAGATGAAAATTGTATTTTTCATAAACAAACATATAAATTTTGAAACCCAAATCGTTTTATTTTGATTACAGAATTTTTCTTTGTAATATTGATTAAATCACAATTTTAATAAAAATTCATATTTTCGATAGAAAATCATGTTTTATAAGAAAATTATGTTTTTAATAGAAAATTTTATTTTTAATAGATTTGAGAGAAAATCATATTTTCGAGAGAAATTCATATTTTCAAGAGAAAATCCCATTTTCGGGAGAAGTTCCTATTTTCGTAATAAAAACCTATTTTCAAGGGAAAATCATATTTACGGGAGAAAATCCAATTTTCGAGAGAAAATTCAATTTTTGAAAGGGAATCACATTTTCGGGAATAAATCCTATTTTTGGAAGTAAATCCTATTCTCGAGAGAAAATCCTATTTTCTACAGAAAATCCTTCTTTCGAGAGACAATTCTATTGTCGAGAGAAAATCATATTTTCGGGAGAAAATCATATTTTCGAGAGAAAATCATATTTTTGAGAGAAAATCATATTTTCGAGAGAAAATCATATTTTCGAGAGAAAATCATATTTTCGAGAGAAAATCATATTTTCGAGAGAAAATCATATTTTCGAGAGAAAATCATATTTTCGAGAGAAAATCATATTTTCGAGAGAAAATCATATTTTCGAGAGAAAATCATATTTTCGAGAGAAAATCATATTTTCGAGAGAAAATCATATTTTCGAGAGAAAATCATATTTTCGGGAGAAAATCATATTTTCGGGAGAAAATCATATTTTCGAGAGAAAATCATATTTTCGAGAGAAAATCATATTTTTGAGAGAAAATCATATTTTCGAGAGAAAATCATATTTTCGAGAGAAAATCATATTTTCGAGAGAAAATCATATTTTTAAGAAAAATCCTAATTTCGAGTGAAAATCATATTTCGAGTGAAAATCATATTTTCGAGTGAAAATCATATTTTCGAGTGAAAATCATATTTTCGAGAGAAAATCATATTTTCGAGAGAAAATCATATTTTCGAGAGAAAATATGGTTTTCTATTTTCAAGAAAAACTATATAAAAAGTTCGAACTTAAAAATAGTCTATGGATTGAAAAGTTATATAGTCTACAGACTCAATTTATTGTGAAGTACTAAATACCTTAATCTGTGATCACTTTTATGCACTTAATATATATTTCCTGATTAATTGTTTATATAATTTTAATTTGTTAACTATTTTAAACAAATAAAATATATAATTATTATTTTGTACAATTTTATGGAAAATATTTATTTAGATCAACTTTGACGCTGTCATGTCAATATTTGATGTCTATTAAAATTTACATTTTATTTAAAAATAAACTGTTTGGACAAATGGCCACAAATATGTCTAACTGATCAACATGTGGAGAAAATATATATATGTTTTCTGAAATAAATAACAAATTACAATTTTTTCATAGAATTTAAGCATAAATTTTTGCATTTTGAAAAGCCGATCCTTTGAACCGATTTTATAAGATCCTTCGAACTGAGTATTTTAGCTTTACTAACAGAAAACGCAATTTCCGTAAGAAACAATATTTTAGTGACTATTTAACTAAAGTCATGTCCAATAATTAACAGAATATATCAAAAATAATCAAAGTGTTATTTAAGGACATACGATCGTGTTTCTCAAATAATAAAATATCTTCTTAACTTATGATTTATTTCTGCTACCAACTAAAACTATTTCCTATCAAATTATTTGTTGACTTTAACTGGTTTCAAAATAAATAACATTTAGAGAAAAATAATTTTTAAACTAATATTTGTTTAGATCGTCTCTAAACTGATCATGTTGACGTTTCAATTAGTTTTCCCATGGTTTACAATAATATTGAAACAGTTGGTTTTTAGAGTTGATGAGAAAAACATTTTCCGGCTATATAAACCGCTTAATTTTAAAATGATTATAACAGTTTTGTTTTTAAACTCAATTGATCTCGAAATCAAAAAAGTAAACTTACAAAAAATGTTTAAGTTGATAACCCTCATGATAGTGGGTTTAGCTTTACAGGCTAAAGCCAGAGATTGGTGGGAAAATGGCAATTTCTATCAAATATATCCAAGATCATTTAAGGACAGCAATGGCGATGGCATAGGAGATTTAAAAGGTAAGTTTCGGCAAAAAAAATTATTAAACGAGATTTCCACTATAATATGAGAACAAATTAGGTGTGGCTGAGAAAATCCAGTATTTGAAGGATTTGGGTATGGATGGGGTTTGGTTATCACCCATTATGAAGTCTCCCATGGCTGATTTTGGTTATGATATTTCCGATTATTATCAAATACAAGGTGAATATGGTTCAGTGGATGATCTTTTAGCTTTGGTCAAAAAAGCCCATGAAGTGGGTTTGGGTTTGATTTTGGATTTTGTACCCAATCACACCAGTGATGAGCATGAATGGTTTATTAAATCGGTGGCCAATGATTCGGTGTATCGTGATTTCTACGTTTGGCATGATGGTGTTATAAACCCTGCTACCGGTAAACGTGAACCACCCAGTAATTGGTTATCCCAGTTTAAATTCTCTGCCTGGGAATGGAATGAGCAAAGACAACAATATTATTTACATCAATTTGGAGTTAAACAGCCCGATTTGAATTATCGCAATCCAGCTGTGGTAGAGGCCATGAAAGATATATTGGTTTTCTGGTTAGATCGTGGCATTGATGGTTTCCGTATTGATGCTGTGCCCTTTCTGTTTGAAAATGAAATTGATCCACAAAGTGGAACCTATCCAGATGAACCAATAGATGAGTCCAATGCTTGTCCCGATCCAACCGATTGGTGTCATTTGAAACATCCTTATACCAACTCTTTACCCGAGTCCACAGAAATGGTATATCAATGGCGTGAGGTTATAGAAAATTGGAGAAAACAAAACAATGCCCCCACAAAGATCTTACTTACCGAAGCTTATACCTCATTTGAAAATCTTATGCTTATGTATGGTAATGGTGTGCGTAATGGTTCTCATGTACCCTTCAATTTTGAAATGTTATCTGGTTTGAACAAGAACAGCAAGGCTGATGATTATAAATATTATGTTAAACATTGGTTAGATAATATGCCTGAGGGTACTTATGCCAATTGGGTTTTGGGTAATCATGATAATCGTAGATTGGCCTCTAGATTGGGTACTCAACGTAAAGATTTAATCAATATATTCTTGCAAACTTTGCCTGGTATAGCAGTGACCTATAACGTAAGTTTTTTCGAATTTTTTATTAAATATTATATTAAAGAAAGATGTGTATATAATGTCAGGGAGAGGAATATGGTGCCGAAGATGTAGAGGTTTCGTGGGAGGACACTGTTGATCCTCAAGGCTGCAATGCTGATCCCGAAACTTACCAAAGATATACCAGAGATCCCGCCAGAACTCCTTTCCGTTGGGATGCTTCCAAAAATGCTGGCTTTAGTACTGCTGATAAGACTTGGTTGCCAGTGGGTCCTGGCTATGAGCAGGAAAATGTACAATTGCAATTATCAGCCGAAAATAGTCATTTGAAAATCTTTAAACATTTGACACAACTAAGAAAAGAAGAACCCGCTTTCAGTGGTCGTAAAACTGAACCCATTGTCAATGGCGAAGTTTTAATTTACGAAAGGTGGGTTCGAAATTTTGCTTTTACTAGACTAGAGAATTTAGAAGAAATTCTTTTTCAGAGCTCCTCCTTCGACTGAAGATGTCTCAGCTGATACCTTTTTGGTAGTTTTGAATATTGGCGAAACCGATGCAGTTTTGGACTTAAGTCAATATTCTGATAAAGTTGGCTCTCAAGTTGAGGTTACAGTTAGTTCTTTACATTCTGGCCTAGAACCTGGGTAAGTTTGTAACGATTTATTTAAAAACTGTAATTTATTTGTTATATGATTATTTTCAGTCAACTTGTGGACTCAGAAAATTTTGTGGCTCAAGGTTATGTCGGTTATGTTTTGCGTTTAAAACAAAATAATTAAAAATTGAACCAAGAATTATGATTTAATAATAATAAATATTTTATTCGAATAAATTTTAAAAATTTGTAATTCTTCTTCTCACATTTTTTAATTTTTTTCCAAGTGTTTCAAAGATGGTCATTTACGGAATATTGTATCCTTTTATTGTGATATAGGAGGTGAAATAAAATGAAATTGTATAAATTGAAATCGATAAGATTTAGAGTCTTGATTAAGTTGTTCAGTTCGTGTGTAATGCCAGGAAGTTTTTCCAAAATGATGTTTTAAATAAGTCGTTCGCCATACAAGAGAAATACAGGTTCAAGTTTTTTTTATGATATTTAAAGCAAAATCAATCGACTATAACTTTGTTGTTTAACAAAAACCCCATTTTTAGCAAAAATATAAATTTTTGAGAAAGTTTTTTTTTTATCTTTTAACAAAAATTCGTAGAACATTTTCTAGAAATTTTAAATATCTAATAAGTTTCTCGGAAGGAATCTTACAAAATCTTACTGTTAAAAAAACTGAAACAACGAGATTTTTCAAATTTGTTTCCAATAATATTTTCAAGAAACTTTTTTACTAAGCAAAATGTGAGGCGAATAGGACCAACGGAAGAGGTGACCCTCATAAAAGACAAATACTGATCATCGAATAATCAAAGAACTATAACATCGAGAATTTACGAATTTGGTTCCAACCACTTTATCAAAGAACTATTTTACTAGACAAAATGAAAGACGGACAGGATCAGGGACAGAGGAATGTTAATGTTAATTAACGAATATCTAAAGAACTATAACAGCAATAGTTCTCAAATTTGACTCAATCACTTTCAATTTTTAATTTCCCAAAACATATTTTTCTTTCCAAAATGTAGGACAGATAGGACCATGGGGAGGGATATCACTTATTTTATAAGCACAGTAAATCGCACCGGGTCTTAGCTAGTAGGTTTATAATTGTCTATTTGTCACATATAACACTCTTTTCCTAAAAGTAATTTGCTTATTTAGGTCAAATATTTTTAATTGAAAATAAAGTTGTGGTAATAAAAAACGGTTATAATGGTTCTCCTAATGTCTTAATTTAAGACCCTGTAGAGTAAAACAAATTTTAAACCGATATCTGAGACAATTTAAAAATAAAACAATTATAGTGATAAATACCTCATTACTGGTGCCAAATAAATCTGTCCAAAAATTCTAGCAAATTTAATTTCTACAAGTTTTCATCTAAAGCGCATCTCTTTTATTATTAGCGCCACTTTTCTCTAAATATTTTATTTAAGATAGAAATTTTCAAAAACCTGGCACAATACAATTTAAAAGATTCCACTTAATCAATTTTTATAGTTATCGATTTAAATGAAACAAACAAAAATGTTTGATACTTTTTGAAATTATTATAAACAAATACTTGAAATGAATAAAATTTAAAATATTTATTTAAGATAATTGAACGTCATCATATTAAAGTTATTTATTTAAAATAAAAATCGTTAAACTGAGAAATGTACTTAAATAAAAACAACATATAGACAAACACTTGTCTAATATGCGATAAGATCTTTTCCTTACACAAAAAGAGAGAATCCCAATTAGAAAAGAAATAAGAATGATATATTCGGCTATGCCGAATCTTCAATACCCTCTACCACAATTGCATGTAAGTTAATACGTTATGTTTTGTATGTACACACTCACACATACACTTACAAACGTATACAATATATAAATGTTTTACTTGAAGACAACACAGAAACACTTAATGAGTCATTTTATTATTTATTTTTTAGATATAATTTTTTCTTCTGAACCGATTTTTATTATTTTTAGGAATGATAATGCAGTACATATTACTTTAGATTATGCCAATATTTTGTTTTAATTTGACGATTTCTAATTGACAGTTTTACAAAAATTCTTAGCTGGAATTAAGAGATTGTCTCTGATATCTGTCTATATGTTTTGATATACTAAACCAATTTGGTGATTTAAATAGGGAACTTTTCTGGACTATTAAAAACACTCAGACCAAATTTTAGTTAGCTGCTTTAATTATTGTGGATGTGAGCATGCTAACAACAGACACACAGACAATAATAGCTAAATCGACTCAGATTTTGATGCAAGAATATGTATACATTATGGGATTTGAGATGATTCTTTCCCAATGTTACACACGCAATAACAAAGTTAAGTTTGAGGAGGGTATAAAAATCAACTATTATTCATATATTTTCGTTAATACTCCCTTTTCAATGGGAATCAAAAATTGGTCATGCATGAGTAAAGTGTCAATTATTTTTTTGCTTTTGATTCTCTACAAATTTGATTCGATTTTTTTAGGAAAATTGTTACATTTTATCTTCATATTCACTTGATGTTGACAAAACAATTGTAACTTTAATGATAACGTTACAACAAAAAGTATTAAAGTTTTTTTCTTAATAAAATTTTCAAATGCTTATAAAAGCAAGTTATATTCAGGGTCTAACAGGTAGTTTTAATTAAGAATTTATTTCGAAAATAAATGGGTTAAAGTGTGTGATTGAAAATTGTGAAAAAAACATTAATTTTATAAATATACTAAAACAAAATGGAGTTATTGGGAAAATTAATGTTATTATTTTCCCTAGTGACTGGTAGTTTTGCCAAGGATTGGTGGGAGAATGGTAATTTTTATCAAATTTATCCCCGATCATTTCGGGATAGTGATGGTGATGGTATTGGCGATTTAAATGGTAAGAATAAGTGAAAAGTTTGCAAAATATTTCAAAATAATAATTAAACATGTAACGATTAAGTTAAGTGGCAAATAAAATTAGTTATTCGACTAATAATAATATTCGATTAAAATTTGCTTGAAAATATTAAAAATATTAAATATTAATTTGGAGTTTTTTATTCCTTTAAGAACTAAACTAAACTAGTTAACCGATTAACTAATTATTCGTTAACCGATTAAAATTTTTCGAATAAAAGAATAATTATAATAAAGTATTATTTTTATGGTTAAATGATTTTTATGAGCTTAAAACCTCATCCTGGACCGAACATGGGTAAAATAATGTGCCAAATTCTTATCAAGAAACCAACATACGGACGGACAAAAATCGTTAAATTGACTAAGAAAGTGATTTTGAGTTAACGGTATATATTCTTTATGTACGGGGTGTAGGGTATAATTATATAAATTAACAAACAATTTATTCGTATAAACGAATAATATTACAAAAGTTTGCAAAGTTATTTAAATCAATATATATTTTCCCGAATAGAAATTGCGAATTTATTTAAAGTGAACTTTATGAAAAATTTAAAAAATTAAGAAAACTAATCGATTATTCGATTAATTTTTTTTAGTAAAACCAAAAGTGTTTAGGTCTTTTAAAAGAATAAAGCAAGATTTTAATTACATAAAAAAATTTTTATTCGATTTATTATCCGAATAGAAATTAAAAAGTGACTTTATTCATTATTTTAGTTATTAAAATAACAATTGTATTAGAATTAAAAGAAACATATAGAATAAGAATGAACAAAACCGAATAAGACTTCTCTTTCGATATAAATAAATGCAGAATTTTTAGAATACACTTACGACTCCATCTTTTCAATGCAATAAATTTAAAACCCGATATCTCATTTTCTATTTCTGCAGGCGTCACCGAAAAACTTCAATATCTTAAAGACATTGGTTTCACCGCCGCTTGGCTATCACCTATTTTCAAATCGCCCATGGCTGATTTCGGTTATGATATCTCCGATTTCTATCAAATTCACCCAGAATACGGTACCATGGAAGATTTCGAGAATATGATCAAAAGAGCCAAAGAAGTGGGTATAAAGATTATTTTGGATTTTGTACCCAATCACTCAAGCGATGAGAATGAATGGTTCATTAAGTCGGTTAACAATGATCCTGAATATCGTGATTTCTATATATGGCATAATGGACGCATTAACGCAACCACTGGTGAACGGGAACCACCCAGTAATTGGATAAGTGCATTCCGTTACAGTGCCTGGGAATGGAATGAACAGAGACAACAATATTATTTACATCAATTTGCCATTAAACAACCCGATTTGAATTATCGTAATCCCAGATTAGTGGAAGAAATGAAAAATGTTATGCGTTTTTGGTTGGCCAAGGGTATAGCTGGTTTTCGTATTGATGCTGTGCCCTTCTTGTTTGAAAAGGAAATGGATAAGGATAATATGTATCCCGATGAACCAGTTAGAGATGATGTATCCGCTTGTCCTGATCCAGATGATTACTGTCATTTAAAACATATTTATACCAATGATCAACCGGAAACCTTTGATATGGCTTATCAATGGAGAGCTTTGGTAGATGAGTTTAAAAAGGAACATGGTGGTGATACTAGAATTCTGTTAACTGAAGCTTATACCAGTTTTGAAAATATTATACGTTTTTATGGTGATGGCACACGTAATGGTTCTCATGTTCCGTTCAATTTCGATTTCCTTTCCAATGTTTTCAATGATACATCTGCCGAGGATATTGTTGGTCATATAACGAAATGGTTAGATGCTATGCCCAAGGATGTTCATGCCAATTGGGTGTTGGGTAATCATGATAACAAGCGTTTAGCTTCACGTTTGGGTATTAATCGGGCGGATTTATTTAATATTTTATTGCAAACTTTGCCTGGCAATGCTGTGACTTATAATGTGAGTATAAGAGTCGTGTAAGATTGTTAGAATTATATAATAGTTTAAGATTTTAGGGTGAAGAACTAGCTATGCATGATGTATTCATTTCCTGGGAAGATTCAGTAGATCCCCAAGCTTGTAATGCTAACCCTCAGACTTATTATGGATATTCCAGAGATCCCGCCCGAACTCCTTATCAATGGGATGCTTCAAATTTGGCAGGTAAGTTAAAAATTTCAGATTGTTTGTTAAATTTTAATTTGAAATTATTTTATTTTTCATAAGGTTTCACCACTGGCGATCACACTTGGCTTCCGGTGGCCAATGACTATCAAACCAATAATGCTTTGGCCCAATTAAGAGCTCCACAATCTCATTTGCAAATTTTCAAAAAACTCCTAAAATTGCGCAAAGAACCCTCTATGCAAGATGGTGATCTACAAATAAAAGCCATAAGTGATGATATTATAATATATTCCCGCCAAAAAACAGGCAGTGATTTATATGTGATCGTACTGAATTTAAGTAAAAAGGATCAAACAATTAATATCAATTCCCATTATGATATGGGCTCAAAGGCGGAAATTATAACAACCTCAGTGCAATCAAAAAATAGTGATGGGTAAGAGAATCATGTTTTTCGAAATAAATAATAAGTTTTATAAATTTTATACTTTATCCTAATTCTAGACAAATTGTGGATCCCTCTCAATTCCTAATTGAAGCTGAAGTTGGTGCCGTTTTAGTTAAAGTCTAAAATTTCAATAAATTAAATTATAAAAATTTATTTTAAATAATAAAAAAATTATTCTAAAATTATAAACGTTCTCTTAATCTTAAATGAACACCATTTTCGGATTTCAGAGTTAATACTGCTGACAATATCGGTTCATATTTATGTTGAGGCTTTTTAAACTTATGTTCTCCAAAGACAGTGCTAACATAACCATCCTTAGAGGCCAACTCATCTAATGCTGGTAAAATTTCAAAATTACGCACAATTTTCGATACGACTGTTTTAATTTCCAATTGAGCAAATTTTTGACCAACACAATTTCTCGGACCAGCACTAAATGGTACATATTCAAAAGGATTTATTTGTTCCGATCGATTAGATAAATCAAAACGTTCTGGCTTAAAACGATAAGGATCTGGGAATGATTTGTCATTGTAGCCCATGGCCATAAGGAATAAATTTAATGATGTATTTTTAGGTATTAATTTGCCATCTGAAATATAAAATGAAATGAATTTAATTTAATACACATTATACAGGTTACTTACTTATATTATACTCCTTTTCCGTTAAACGCGCTATCATCGGAACACTGGGATATAAACGTTGTGCCTCTTTTAAAACTAAATCTAAATATTTCATTTCTGACAATTCTTGGAAGGTTGCATCTCTCTTTATATTTCCACCCATTAATTTTTGCTGCTCTTCAAAGACCTTCTGTTGCACTTCCAAATGTCTAGATAGTAAATAAACGGCAAAAGTTATACCCGAGGTAGTGGTATCATGACCTTCAAATATAAATGTTGATACTTCTTCATAAATCTCTTGGGTATTTAAAGGTCGGCCATCTATAGTCGATGAGAGGAGTGTATCCAAAAATGCCATTTTGCGTTTACCAAATTCATCAATTTCGGGCTGTAATTTTTGGGACTCTTCCTCTTTACGTTTTGCAATACGTTTCTCGATGACCTGGAAAATGGATTTGTAAGTGATTGAAAGTTTTTTTTTTAATTTGGACTAAAATTTAAACTATATTTGTGACGATAGTGTAAAATATAGATGAGTGTAAACAATAGTTTAGACTATTGTGTAAACTATTGTGGATGCTTTAGTTGAAACTTTAGTTGAGATTATATTGTGAACAATATTTGAGATTATATTGTAACTATAATTCACACTATTATGTAAACAATAGGTAAGTCTATAGTATAAACTATAGATGAGACTATAGTGTTAACTATACTTGAGATTAATGTGTTAAATATTCTAAACTACATTATAGTGTAAACTGTAGTAGATACTATAGTCTCTAGTACATGCTATAGTGTTTACTATAGTTTAGACTATAGTGTAAACTACAATTGAGACATTATCGTAAACTATAGTTGAGACGATAGTAAAAACTATACTTCAAACTATGGTGTAAACTATAGTTCAGACTACAGTGTAAACTACGGTTCAGACTATTGTGTAAACTATAAAAATATAGTGTAAAATATAATTAAATTAATAATGTAGACTATAGTTCAGAGTATCAAAAATAGTTGAGGCTATAGTGTAAACTATATCTTAAACTATTGCATAAAGTAAAGTTTATGTTTTTGTGTAATATAGTACAGTCCATAGAGTGGACTGTAATGCTGAAATTAAAAAAACAGTATTAGCTAACCTCAAACGTAAAATCTTGTAATATTTTTAAAGTCTTGCAAAAATGTTTATAGTCTGGAAAGAATCTATAAGCTGCATTAGAACGCTTTAAGGGATGAAAGGACCGCATATTTATATTATAACACATGCTGGAATAGTAAGAGAATTCTAATTAAATAATTTTAAATGCTGAAATCTAAACATGCATACTCCTTGACAGCATTAACAAATTCCGAATCATGATTATCCATAGCATTAACATGCACACCCATGGCAGTATCTAAAATCAGAAAATACAGTTCTTAATAATAAATATATTATTAACATTTTTTTTCTTTCAAAACTTACCGCAAATAACATCCAATGTTAGGTAATGTACTTGATCCTGGAAATCTATTATCGTTTCACCTTTAGAAATATTCTTCAATTTCTCTACAAATTTATTACTATTTGCATTCATAACTTCATGAAAATCTTGCAAAATCTTAAAATGAAATGAGGGTGTTATCATTTTACGATGTTTGTGCCATTTTATTCCCGTGCTCGTTAATAGACCCTCACCCAACCAGGGATGTAGCATATCATAGACATCAGATTTTTGTATTAAAGTATTACTGGATAAAATAAACTTAACAGAAACAGAAAGAAATTTAGATTTAGAAATTAATTGTAAATTTTTTTTTTATAATAATTTACCTCTAAATCTTTAACATTGGAAATCAAAATATTTAAATAAGGACCAATCCAGATGACAAAATTATCCTGTTTGAATTCATACCACATTTTAAAGAAATTTGATAGAATTTCTGGAAAATTAAAAAAAAAAAAAAAAAAAAAACATATTGAATGTGTTAAATTCAAAATTGCTATAATATGACTCTATATACGATGGAGGGTAATAAATTGTCGATAAAGCATTTAGTAAAACACAATAAATATATTAACTAGTTATTTAACATGTAATACGACTTTAATTCACGTCTGGACTGTGGTGTGAACTATAGTCTGGACTATAATGTAAACTATAGTGTAATAAATTATTCAGTGAAATTTTTTAAAAACTTTTAAACATTAAAATTACATTTTAAAAATTGTACGTGATTTTTCAAAAAAAAATATTTTATTTATATAAATGATTAATTGAATAATGTAATATAATTTGTACTTTTCTATTTACGGAAAAGATTAAACATGCAACTTACACATGCATTAATTACACTGTGTAACAGCGATAAAATTAATTTCAGATTAAAATTATACTAATGGGATTTGCATTAATTTCACCTTCAAATTAAGCTGGGCTTTGTAACCAAATGATGCTAATTTTAATAATTTTTTAGCACAGTGTTAACAAAATTAAAAATTAAAATCGCATCTTCATTATTTATTTAAACAGTGAGATCAAAAACTTCTTAACATAGATCTATGTTAGTAAAAGCAAAACCACTAAATTTACAGTTTGATTTTATTTATTTGATTGAAATTATTATTACAATTTACAAAAAAAAAATGAAATTTTGAATCTTTTTCGGAAACCCTTCCATTAACGTTTTTATAGAGCTCTCTTTCACTTTGTTCGAAGAGGTAGTCCCTTTCTGATCAAAATCGACCGCACTTTTGTACAACTTTTCTGCGATCCTCAATTCTCTAATCGCCCAATATCTCTAGACTGGCCTTAGCACCGCACAGATTTGAGGATTTGCCTCTCTAGATACTAATATCACAATATTGTTCTTGTACCACTCAACATTCCCTGATGTAAATTTCTGTACTTATAGAGTCCATTGTATCTCTGGTTTCTTTTGTTGCAACTACATATTGATTGTCATATCAAAAAGTTATTAGGATTTTTTAAGTCTTTTTTAAACATTTTTCATAATTCCCTCAAGCATCAGCAACATAAAATTTTTGACCAGGAAATTGCAGAAAATATGGCAGAACATATATTTCGTCAGCCATTATTGAGCAAAAATATTTTTTTTTAGAAAACCTGACATTTATTTCATGCTATTTTTGAGCCTTTGTGGGTTTTTAAAATTGTATGAGCTTTAGTTATGTGTATCAAATAGTCCGAGCAATGAGCTCAACGGGCTGCTTTCCTACCGGATGTGTTTGGAGCTCCTTGGAAAATGTTTTTCTACTTTTTTGGCTTTAGAAACATTATTTGGACTACTGCTACTTCTACCTGTATCTATCAACGTACAATTTCTCAAGTTGAACGCTTGGTGAACTATTTGTGGGATCAAATTGGGGTTTAGTTCACACTTTTTAGTCAATCAGATTGACAAAAGTCAAATAATATTTGTGTTCTTTTCATGCTAAGGAAACATATAATTTAATTGATCATTAATTAATAATCAATTATGGGTTTCAGTGTTATCACAAAAAAGTGTTTTTGAACGTCATAATTATGTCTTTGTTATATTTTTAATGAAAACTATTAATAATAAAGTTGCAATTCATGTTATGTTACAGTGGCTAACAAATATTTTGCATTTTATAAAAAATGTGAAATAATTGACTTAAACCGATTGAAAATAATAATTGAAAATAACATGTCTTCTTTTCTTTATCTGTCGAGAATTAGCTTTTTTCCCAAATTTTTATACACCTTAATCAATGAATATTTTTGGACTTGAGTTCAAAATTTAGTATATTAAAGATTTACTCGATATTAAAATTTATTTAATAATTAAATACTTATGATTTCTATTTAGTCACTCAAACTAAAAACTAATAATTAAAATTTACCACTTGGTGTTTTTCCCACTTGATGTACATTGCCCACAAGAGGTAAAGTTTTTGGACCAGGTGTGTGTTTAACAATTTGTTTTAATTTATTAACTTTAAGTTCTAAATAAATGATCGACAAAAGACACAATAACAAAACAATAAATATTAACATTTTTGCAAAAAAGTTTACAATTTATATTCAACCAAAAAAACTTAAACCGAAATTAAATCCGCACAATTGGAAAGCAAATCGTTAACTAAAATATTCTCATCAGACCTAAAGTTTTTAATAAACAAAAATTAAAAAATACATTTTCAGTGTCATTGCAAACTATTTCTATAGATAATAGACGATTTTAAGATAAGAAATTCCTAATCTGAAAACGTTAAAAAATTATAAGCAAAATTTGAAAAAAAAAAAAAAAAAAAAAAAAAAAAACATAACATTAAACTCTCAAAACTTTTTATTTAAATATTTACAAAAAAAATAAATTTTTTCTAATACAGACAACCTGTAAAATGATCATAAAATGAACAGCCTTAAGGTATGTTATGGTATTAAATAAATTTATATATTTGTTTTATCTGCTGAATTAACTTGATAAACACAGTATTAACGGTATTAACTAATAAACTGTATTACTAAAAATTTCATACACAATTCGATGTAACACTGCTTTATCTTCATTCTAATAATTTTAAGAACAAATAGGAACTTTTGTACATAAATAATTTTCCATTACTTTTTATACCCTACACCACCAAAGATGGTATTATGCGTTTGTTTATGATTGTATACCGTTCGAATCAAAATCACTTCCTAAGTTGCATTAGGCATGTCCGTCCTGTTCATCTTAGGCTTGTTGTACAGGTCGATATCTTAATGAAAGTGCAATATATTTTTTAATCGAAATTATCAATGAAAATAATTTTTTTTCTTTTTTTTTGGAAATTGCAATTTTTGTGAATTTTCAATTTGAGTGAAAATGCAATATTTAAGAAAATGTGATTTTTAGAAAATATATATTGTGGGATTTTGTCATTTTTTTACTAAAAATTAAGTTTTTTTTAAATGAAAAATGAAATTTTTCATGAAAATAGAATTATAAGTGATAATGAAATTTTTAATTTCTATGAAGTTTTTGTAAAAATATGGTAAAATTAATTTTTTAAATAAAAAAAAATCGAGTGTATAAATTAAATTTTTATTAAAAATTGTTTTCTTTTGTTTTTTTTTTTGGCGAAAAGTGGAATTTTTTGTGAAAAATTTAATTTTTTGTGAAAAATTGAATTTTTTTGTGAAAAATTAAATTTTTTGTAAAAAATTAAATTTTTTGTAAAAAATTAAATTTTTTGTAAAAAATTAAATTTTTTGTAAAAAATTAAATTTTTTGTAAAAAATTAAATTTTTTGTGAAAAATTGATTTTTTTGTGAAAACTAGAATTTTTTGTAAAAAATTGAATTTTTTTGTGAAAAATTCAATTTTTTGTGAAAAATTGAATTTTTGTGAAAAATTGAATTTTTGTGAAAAATTGAATTTTTTGTGAAAAATTGAATTTTTGTGAAAATGAATTTTGGAAAATTGAATTTTTTGTGAAAATTGAATTTTTTGTGAAAAATTGAATTTTTTGTGAAAAATTGAATTTTTTGTGAAAAATTGAATTTTTTGTGAAAAATTGAATTTTTTGTGAAAAATTGAATTTTTTGTGAAAAATTGAATTTTTTGTGAAAAATTGAATTTTTTGTGAAAAATTGAATTTTTTGTGAAAAATTGAATTTTTTGTGAAAAATTGAATTTTTTGTGAAAAATTGAATTTTTTGTGAAAAATGATTTTGTGAAAATTGAATTTTTGTGAAAAATTGAATTTTTTGTGAAAAATTGAATTTTTTGTGAAAAATTGAATTTTTTGTGAAAAATTGAATTTTTGTGAAAAATTGAATTTTTTGTGAAAAATTGAATTTTTTGTGAAAAATTGAATTTTTTGTGAAAAATTGAATTTTTGTGAAAAATTGAATTTTTTGTGAAAAATTGAATTTTTTGTGAAAAATTGAATTTTTTGTGAAAATTGAATTTTTTGTGAAAAATTGAATTTTTTGTGAAAATTGAATTTTTGTGAAAAATTGAATTTTTTGTGAAAATTGAATTTTTTGTGAAAAATTGAATTTTTTGTGAAAATTGAATTTTTTGTGAAAAATTGAATTTTTTGTGAAAATTGAATTTTTGTGAAAAATTGAATTTTTTGTGAAAAATTGAATTTTTTGTGAAAAATTGAATTTTTTTTAGTGAAAAATTGAATTTTTTTTAGTGAAAAATTGAATTTTTTTTAGTGAAAAATTGAATTTTTTTTAGTGAAAAATTCAATTTTTTTAGTGAAAAATTGAATTTTTTTTAGTGAAAAATTGAATTTTTTTTAGTGAAAAATTGAATTTTTTTAGTGAAAAATTGAATTTTTTTTAGTGAAAAATTGAATTTTTAGTGAAAAATTGAATTTTTAGTGAAAAATTGAATTTTTTAGTGAAAAATTGAATTTTTTTAGTGAAAAATTTAATGTTTTTGTGAAAAATTTAATGTTTTTGTGAAAAAATACATTTTTAGTGAAAAATTGAATTTTTTTAGTGAAAAATTGAATGTTTTTGTGAAAAATTGATTTTTTTTTGTGAAAAATTGAATTTTTGTGAAAAATTTAATTTTTTTAGTGAAAAATTGAATGTTTTTGTGAAAAATTGAATGTTTTTGTGAAAAATTGAATTTTTTTGTAAAAAATTGAATGTTTTTGTGAAAAACTGAATTTTTTTTGCGATTTTTTTTAATTTAATCTTTTTGTGAAAAATTGATTTTTTCTGTGAAAAATTCATTTTTTTTTTTTTAAATTGATTTTTTTTTTTTTGAAAAATTCATTTTTTTTTTTAATTGATTTTTTTAAGATTGAATTTAACCTATAAAAATAAATGAATTCCGTATATCAAATCAAAATTTTAGTTGCTCTTCGATATTTTTACATCTTATTAAGAGTTATTTATATTAAAATTTGTTTTTGAATTTATTTTTAATCGATTATTAATTTAATAGATTATTAAAAAAATTACATTATTTAAGAGAAAAAATCTAGAATTTATGTAATTATTCAAATCTTATCAGAATCTTATCCAATTAATTGTTCTTTGTCCAAACATATATAAATACTTTACATTTCTAACCAGTAGCGTTTTAACAATTGTATACAACACACATATATTTCATTTGAGGCGGTATCACCACAATAAACCATAAACTGACAATAATTGATGAACGTTCACGAATTAAAAAATATACGATTCATTTCGAAATTTATATATATGAATAATATTTTAGACTTTGATCCACAAACAATAAGTTAAGCAAAAGTAACAAAAATAAATTTAATGAGTCAATAATAATTATTAACTCAATATTTGCTAAATTGTATTTTAAAATTATTTTCAAATATTATTATTAGTATTAACAGCATTTTAACTACTAAACCTCGTAATTTTTTTCATTCCATATTTAAATGATTATACCCTACATTATATTATGCGTTTGTGCAGATGTTTGTAACGGGCAAAAAATGATCCTAACACCACTTTTTAGTATACCGTTCGACCCAGAATTACTTTCTGGATCGATTTAGGCATATCTGCACGTCCGTCTGGCTGTCTGTCCATGTGTAACTTGTTCGTAAATAACAGATTGCAGTTTTGAAAACATCTAATTGAAATTTGGAACGTGCAATTATTTTGGCCAAGGACTAGGACTTGATGTAAGGTATTGCATAGTCGAACTTGGCTGACTATAACATATTTACTTGTTTGATATTATCTTTAAACTTGATAAGATTTTCTGGAGCTTATCGAGCGATCAATAGAGACTTATATTTATTTATTTTATCGACCTACCGATAGACCACTGGGGTTATTTTTCACTTGATTTAAAAACGGAGCAGTTAGTTTCTTTTAATCGCAGAAAGTATTAAGTTTAATAACAATTTTGGAAAAAAGTGAAAATTATTTTTTTTTGTATCGAAAAGATGGAAATGTTCTTAATAGCTGCAGCTATTTTAGCGTTATCAGTGCTATTTTTCAAAGGCATTCAAATATTTAATTATATTGATCATGTAGCCGGTATTATGGAAATGATTCCAGGACCCACACCATATCCATTTGTGGGCAATCTATTTCAATTTGGTTTAAAACCAGATGGTGAGTAACGAAATCCAAATAAAGTGAAATTAATACGAATGAACAAAATGAGGTTCAAGAATATAATTAAATTAAGAGATAATAATGTTTTTTAATTGTTTAATTAATGTTATAAGCTATTAATGTATATAACTATTAATCATGTATGAGAAACAATATTTTCAATTGTCCCATCCAAAATGAAAACTAAGAACCGTATTTTAATCTGAAATATCTTATTTATTGACAAGAAATTTTTAATCTAAATTGTATTTTTCTTAAAAGTTTCATTTGTCACAAAATTTCTAGCACAATTCCTCTTAAACCGTATAACTCTCAGTTATGCCTCAAAAATCAAATTCTAAACAGATTTAGTCTTGTCCTATCTATATATCTGTCTGTCCTAATTAATGTATTTTCACTAAAAATTAAATTTTTACTAAAAGTTGCATTTTCACTAAAAAATGAATTTTACTTTATAAATTGTTGTTTTCACTATAAATTTATTTTTTTAGTGAAAAATCGTAAATTGCATTTTTTAATATAAATTTCATTTTTCACTATAAATTTATTTTTATCACTAAAAATTACATTTTTTACTAAAAATCGCATTTATTACGAAAAATTGCATTTTTTACAAAAAATTGCATTTTTTACTAAAAATTGCATTTTTTACAAAAAATTGCATTTTTTACTAAAAATTGCATTTTTTACTAAAAATTGCATTTTTTACTAAAAATTGCATTTTTTACTAAAAATTGCATTTTTTACTAAAAATTGCATTTTTTACTAAAAATTGCATTTATCACTATAAATTGCATTTATCACTATAAATTGCATTTTTTACTAAAAATTGCATTTTTTACTAAAAAATGCATCTTTTACTATAAATTGCATTTAACACTATACATTGCATTTGTCACTATAAATTGTATTTTTTACTATAAATTGCATTTTTACCATAAATTGAATTTATCACTAAAAATTGCATTTTTTTACTAAAAAAATGCATCTTTTACTACAAAATGCATTTTTTCACTATAAATTGTATTCTTCACTAAAAAATGCAATTTTTACTATAAATTGTCATTTTCACCATAAATTGCATATTTCACTAAAATTGCATTTTTCATTTAAAATAAGTCTTCTGTTATTCAAAAATGATGTGCCAAATTATACGAGAGCCTTATATAAATTTTTAGTAGCGGTCACAACCAATAATGTAGTATAAAGTATTACGTAAAGTTTCAATATGAATTTATTTGTCTTTCATTTCTTTCTTAGAAGCACGTTTTTTAATTCATTACTGCTAACAAACATTTTAAAATATATATAAATATATTCGCAATGGTATTAAATTTTCCATCACTGGTTGTTGACTGTAAAACGTATTTTGCCTAAAAAACTGTTTAAAAGTATTTGAATTTCTATGAACTCCTAAAATTTGACAACACTTAAGCTAAGATTCTGTAATATTCAACATTCAACAATGGCGGTGAGTTATAATGAACCGATCCTCATAAAATTTGGCACATCGTTTTAGAATGTAATAAGAATAAGGATTAATTTGTTTTATATTTAGAAGTTTTATGGACTAAAAATCCCATTTCGGAGGGACGTTTGTATGAGGGCCATACGAAATAAACAATTTCAATATGCATCGTACATGGGCAAAAATAATAGTACGTGCAAAATCTCATAAAGATATCTTTAATCTTGCGACCTGTACTTTGCGAACAAACTTAACATGGACAGCGGGACATTGGGACATGTTTAAAACGACTGAGAGTTTGATTCTGAGTCGAACGGCGAAATTAAAAATGGCGGTAGAAAATCCGTATCAAATATCTGCACAAACACATAATACATCCGCTACCTGGTTGTGTAGGGTTTAAACACAAAAATATTTTTATATAGAAAAAATACGCAAAAACTGAACAATTAACCACTGTCAAATTTACAAATATCCGAATATTAATTTTTCGAATTTTTTTCTTTCTTTTAATATCTCGTAGAATATCCTAAAAAGATTTTACAATATTGTCGGAAATACGATTTTCAAGGTTTTCGTTCATTAGTATTTTTTCAATATCATGTGATGTTAAGTGACCCTGCAGAAATTCAGGTGAGTAAAATGTAAAACGTTACATATGTGAACAATATTTTTGTTTTACTTTTATAAGGATTCTCTTTTTTTACCCGAAGAAATTTAATTTTGTTTTCTTTCATTCACTTTTGCGTTTGTGTGCTATTTTAAGAAAATGCTCTCCAGTTCATCTTTGCTGTATAAAGAACATTTGTACTCATTTCTACGCCCTTGGCTAGGTGACGGTTTACTTACCAGCTCTGGTGCTAAATGGTTAAAACATCAAAAGCTTTATATGTCTGCATTTGATGCCCAGGCTATAGAGGGTTATATGAAAGTGGTTAATAAAACTGGCAACAAATTTGTTAAAAAACTTAAAGATTACGCGGATAAAGAAGAAATGTTTGATATCCAACCGTTGGTTAGGAAATGTACATTGGATATTGTATGTGGTAAGAGAAATAAATGAAATATAAAAAATAAGGACTAAAAAGAGAGGGAAGTTGCTCTCATTTCTACGAGAATAAAACATTGAATACGCATCAAAACAATCGGGGATTCCCTTACGAATTAGTGTTTCGTGAAGGAATTTTTTAATAGTAATTTTTTTCTAATAAACTTCTAATTTAAAGCAGTGTAATGCAATTACTCTTAAAGCTTCTAACTGAACTACTTAAAACTTTAAAGCTTTCAGTTGTAGTTATACAATTCTTTTCTATTTTTGCAGAGAATGCCACAGGCATACCAAGTCACTCATTGGATAATAAACCATCCGAAATGCAAAAATCTATAACTGAGTAAGTCGTCGTTACAAAATTTCTGTTCGATAATTCATATATTATATATATAGTCAACACTAAAACTCAACTATAGCTTATACTATAACCATAATTTGATATATTACATTATAACCATAATTAAATTGATTCCAGTTCAGTTCTTGTTCAGATTTACATTAATTTTTCTTCGGTTCTAGTTTAGCTTTAATTCAGTTATAATTCGGTTTTGGTTTAGTTCTAGTTAAGTTCTGGTTTAGTTGTAGTTCAGTTCTAGTTAATTTCTAGTTCAGTTCTAGTTCAGTTCTAGTTCATTTCTAGTTCAGTTCTAGTTCAGTTCTAGTTCAGTTCTGGTTTAGTTCTACTTCAGTTCTAGTTGAGTTCTAGTTCAGTTCTAGTTAAGTTCCAGTTCAGTTCTAATTCAGTTTTAATTAAATTCTAGTACAGTTCTAGTTCAGCTCAAATTCAGTTGTAGTTCATTTCTAGTTCAGTTCAAATTCAGTTCTAGTTCAGTTCTAGTTCAATTTTAGTACAATTCTAGTTCAGTTCTAGTTCAGTTCTAGTTCAGCTCTAGTTCATTTCTTGTCCAGATTTAATTTAATTATAGTTCTGGTGATCACAATAAAAGTATATAGTTTCAACTATAATTTACACTACTGTATCATCTGCAGTTTACACTCTATGATCTCAAGTATATAGTTTCGATTACATCCTTTACATTTCTCTTTTATTATTTATTAAAATATACATTTTGTTTTCCTTTCTTTTCACTTCTCTCTTAAAAACAATATTGCAACTTTATTTCAACACAATTATTTTCTTATTAATAATGGAAATCCTGTACCCGATTGCATGTTTATCTCCGACAGTCTTTGTGATATAATACAGGAACGTACATTTAGTATTGTTAAAAGATTCGATACTTTGTTCCACTTGACACCCCATTATGGCAAACAGAAAAGAGCTTTAGGTTCTTTAAAAACCGAAATCCAACGTGTAAGTAACAATGAGTTACCACATAAAAGGATTTTTATCCTTTTTACATTTGTTTTCCGAAAAAAAATAATAATAATAATAAAAACGTGATAGAGGGAGAGGGAAATGCGTAAAATATATGTATATGTGAGTATATTCATCCAACAAGTGCCTTTTATGTTTTAATTAATAGATTGTGGAGCAACGAAGATGTCAATTACAAAACAACAACATGGAAGCAGATGATATGCGTGCAACAGACACTGTGTTGAAACCATTTTTAAATGTCCTTCTCAAGGCAAAATTGGATGACAGAGAATTGAATTTCCGTGAAATTTACGAAGAGATATCAACATTTATATTCACAGTATGTTAAATTTAAATGTATATGTAAACATATATGTATTTGTGTATGTTTTAATTGAAATAACAGTTGGATTGTCTTTACAAACTGAATATTATTTATTTTTGTTTTTTTTTCTTTTTCTATAAATTATGTAGTTTTAATTTTAATTTAAATTTTTTTCATATAAATAAGGGTCATGATCCATCAGCAGCTGCTTTATCCTTTACTCTATACACACTATCTCGCCACCCGGAAATACAAAAAAACGTTTATGAAGAACAACAGTGCGTGTTTAAAGGAAAGTCTTTAAATGAAATGAAGCTATGTGAGGCATCCTTACAGGATTTGGAACAAATGTCTTATTTGGATTTGGTAATAAGAGAAACATTGAGGTTATATCCAGCAGTGCCACTTATAGCCAGAACTAATCGTAATCCCATAGAAATTAGTAAGTTTAAGAACATTTTAATTCTTTGAGACAACTTTTAATGAAAAACTTTTTTTATTTTTTAGATGACACGAAAATTTGCAAAAGAACTACTGTGATCATGTGTCTAATTGCTATGGGATATAATGAGAAATATTTTGAAAATCCTTGTGAATTTAAACCGGAAAGATTTGCTAATATAACGAAAGATCAAAATAAAGGTATAGAGG
This sequence comes from Cochliomyia hominivorax, assembly GCA_004302925.2. Classification (NCBI taxonomy): domain Eukaryota; kingdom Metazoa; phylum Arthropoda; class Insecta; order Diptera; family Calliphoridae; genus Cochliomyia; species Cochliomyia hominivorax. Next base: position 5,004,403 of record PYHX02000494.1, read on the forward strand.
CGTTTAAATCGGTGCCATTTAGTGCTGGTCCTAGAAAATGTATAGGTAAGTCTATTTTCTAATCTCGCTAATCTCAAATTTTAGTTCTAATTATTTTTCTTATTATTTTTTAAGCTGAAAAATTTGCTTCGTACCAATTGAAAGCTTTACTTTCACTTATTTTACGTCATTATGAAATCTTACCAGCAATAGATGGTCTGCCACCTGGTATAAATGATCATTCCCGTAAAGATTGTATACCGGAAAGTGAATATGATCCGATATTGAATATAAGAGTAACATTAAAATCAGAGAATGGTATTTTAGTGAGATTAAAAGAGAGAAAATAAAGATAAAATTTAATTTAATTTAATCTTAATACCTGCTAATAATTTTTTCAAAATAACATCTATAGAACACATTCAATACAAGGTAAAGTAGAAGCATATAGATGGTAGTGTTTCTAAAAGACGATAAAACAGTGTTTTAATATTATGAATTAAATGCGCCGTATTTCATATTATCGAAATCGAATTTTTCACTCTTCATTATCACGGGTTGAAAATAAGAATGTATTAAGTTCCGAATGAGCTACTTTAGACTTTCTAAAGTCTGTCTTTAATTGTAGACCACTATTTAAAACAACCTGAAGTCCGACTATGAAATACCGTACACCACGTTCTGCTTTGTGCTTAAGTCTGCAGTAGTTTATTATCATTTCTATTTGAGAATTAGAAAAATTATGGACTGACCTCCGTATAACTTCGCACATTGATTTTTGGTTATATTTTTAAAAATTGACGAAATATTATTACAATGTCCACTTTTATATAAGATTTATGAGTTAAGAAGTAATATTTGGAAGGGGGTTAAGTGAACAATTGGACGTATAATTAAATAAAAATAATAATTTTCATAAGACTTATTTTTGGTAAAAATCGTTTTATATTTATAAATTTTATGGACCAAAAACTCCATTTCGGGTGGACATTTGTTAGAGTGTATATGAGAAAATGGACCAAACTTCAGTATAGTGCATTTATTATTGACATTGCACAGTGGTCCCAAAACGCTTATCTTTAAAAATAATTTTATCTTATATTATTCCATAAACATAACATGCAAATTTTAGAGATGGATTGAACTTGGTAATGATGGATCAAATATTTCTGGTAGCTGCCATACAAATGAGAGTCTAAAAATAAGACGATTAAACTGTAAGAGGTATCTAAAGAAATTTTAAACGATTACAGGTATTTTGGAATTGATTTGGAGGAGTTCAAGTTCTTTTGAAGTCAGGGCCGATGTCAATGACCCTCCAAAGTTGATAAACTCTGCTATGATGATTTTTTTTTAATTCGTCAAAAATTTATGTATTAAGACAAACGAAATTTTGCACATAGTTAATATATAAGTTTAAGTTTACACAGAAAAAATCAATGTCAAATCAATTTAAATAGAAATAATTTATTTTTTTCAGTTATGATTTGGTTTCATAAATAAAAAATGTATATTTAACATTGTTTCACAGTAAATATACTCTCTTGAGCGTATTCTTGAAATTTTATTATTTAAAAGTAATTTTAAAAAATTTTCGTTTAATAATTTTATATCGAAAGAATCAATATTATTTCACTACAAACATAAAAACATTTTGTATAAACTAAATGAGAAAAAAATATTCAATCTCAAATCAACTATGTTCAACGTTGATTTTGCTAAATACTTTTTTTCTGTGTATAATGTGACTGATCCTATGAAGTAACAATTACTAATAATGTTGTTGTTTTAAATTTGTTACTTCAATATAAAATTCTGAATTAGAACATCAGATACAAGAAAACACTCTTGTGGAAGATGACATCCCAAAAGAAATTTTCAATAAGGAACTCTTTTCATTTTAATATATCTGATATTTAACCTAAGAAATCAACAGTAACGCGTACTTTAAATGAAGTACGAAGTTATTTGGAAAATGGAATTATTCCGCAAAATTTAGATCTTTTAAAATGGAGGAAAAGTAATAAATCAAAACGTTCAAAAGCTTATCAAATTCCTTAAGAAAAAGTTTGTGACCTTGGTTCTTTCACACCATGCAAAACAGTCAAAATCGGGACAAGTATTAAATGAGAACCAAATTTCTTTTAAAATACTACGATCATTGTCACTGCTTTAATGAACAGTGATTTAAAAATCACTTTCACTGGAAATGACGTTATTGAAAAATCACAATACCGCTGACCTCTGCTATATACTGTAAGTTTAAGTATTCAAAAAGATTAGCAGTAAATGTTACAATACTCTCTCGTAGCCCCCTCAAAAGGTCAACAATCCAAATATCTCCATAAAATATATTAAAACTTAAATATTATCGATTACAACAATTTCAAAATTATAAACTTAAATTATGATTTAAATTGAAAATATTTTTTTAGTATTTTTAAAATATTTTTTTACGTGGTAAAAACTATTTTGTAAGCGTGTGTTCTTGCTATAAAATTGAACCCACAGGAGTAAACTTTCACTTACAATGGAAAACTATTTTGAAGAAATAATTAAGAATTATAATCAACACTAACGAATCTTAAGTGCCCTTCAAGTGTAGGGACTTAGAAATGATTATGAGATTCATTAAATACAATCACTATATAATCAAACTATAATTAAATATAAAGTCTAAAACTTTCTTCAAATCAGAAATCAATCAATAAATTTTTGCTTCAAATTTTTAAGAATACAAACCCAACTTTCTACACGCAGATAAAAGTAGTTTTCCCAATATTTTGGTCGCAACACTAATATATTTGCGGCAAACATATATTGTTATCGCCAACATGTTAATTGTAGGATTAATTTCATTTTGACTAAAGTTTCGTTGCTTGAATAAAATTATTTTTATTAAAAAATATTTTTAGAAATATGTATGACAGATCACAATTTTATTGTTACTAAAAAACCTGTTTGTTATTAATAAAAATTATTATTTTATGTTTACTGATAACCAAATATGAAAAAATATTTTTTAAAATTAAATTTAATTCATAAGTTATGTTATCATATTGACGATAACAATAACTATTTTTATTAACACAAAATCACAATGCGAATAAAAAAATTTGTTAGTTGCAGTAACCATATCTAATAACGATAGTTAGTTCATTCTCGTTTATGGTTACAGCAAACATATTTTTGTGGAGTTTCTGATATTTTTGTCAGTGTTACATACAGAATGATAACCTAATAATATCAATATTTATTTTATCATATAAAAATATATATGTTTATAAAGCAATAATATTTTCTAAATATGATTACTTTCATACTACTTTTTCTTGGTAAAGACAAAAAATAGTTTTAAAAATTTTTACAGTTTGTCAAAAGAAAAAAATTGTTTGAGAACTGACAGAAACTTTGTTATTTCTTTTTGGTTTTCTTTCATTAAAAAGTGTGATTCTTACAAATGTTCATTCATAGAAACTGAAAAGAACCAACTTTTCAGTTTTAATGCTCTTTTTCAATTTCATACACAATGTAGGAAGTCTGGAAGACAGCACACATGTGCAATTCAAATATGTGTATTCAAAAGGAAACGAAGAATTTTAAAAGATTGAAATTTTCCCTTTCTTAGGAAATTTTCTTAAGTCGATAATTTCTAAAATATTTCATTTTTCTTTTGTGCTGGAATTTATAAAAATTATGGATCTTCTTTTTATATAGAAATAAAGATTTAATTCTTTTAAATAATGTTTGTCTTCTGCAGCATAAGTTATTAGTTATTTTATACTTTATATAACTAATTGACATATTTAAGACACTTTCCCGAAAAAAGAACAAAATTTTGAAACTACGGTTGATCATGTCAATTTATAAGAAAAATTATATATTTTGGGTAGATTTATAGAAATTTTTAAGTTCTTAGAAACAAGTAAAAATACTTTAATCTGTGAAGACCCACTATGTTATACCCTACACCATAGTTGCTTGCAAATGACCGCTAAGAAAATTTTTTGAAAGATCCTTGTATAATTTTTTCGCATTATTATCATGCGATCATTTATGTGAAATTTATGCATTTTAACTGGTTTTTTATAATGGCAGTTAGAAAAAATTTACAGACCCTTGGACATGGACAGAAAGCCGGACGGACATGGCTAAATCGACTAAAGAAGTGATTTTGAGCCGGACAGTATATCTAAAAGTGTTTGTAGCATTATCTTTTCTGTCCGTTACAAACATCTGCACATGTTTGGGCTTAATATGACCTCCAAAAATTTATAATTCAAATCCTTGCAACGCTCAGTGTGTAAAATTTTTTGTAAGTCCAATAAGCCAAACAAAAGTTACAGATATAAAACTTTTCTGTTATATTTAGAATAAAAGGGAAATTTCAAACTTGTTGTCTGAATACTTAACGTTTATTTTAATGGAACAGTAAAAATCATAGGCAAAATGTGTGGAAATATTTCCTTAAACAGACATAAAGATTTCACATGAATGCTGTGGGTGATAGATCCATACTTTCTTACTTAACTAATTAATGTAGAGTGTACTGCCAACATACAAATATTTCTATAGTTCAAATGAAAAAAAAAAATCATAAAATTTCTTGCTGACAACTTGATCAAATAAACAAACTTTTAATTGGCTTAAATGAATGATATTTGACATTTGTTACCAACACAAAAAAACTTTATTCGCAAAAAAATTCATACACACAAATATACATTTTATTATCATTAATTTATAGATTTTAAGGCAATTAGTAATTTATCTTAACATCTCCGGTCCACACCTCAAACTGTATTTCTTTGATCTTAATAAGTCAAGACAAAAAAAAATACAAAGCAAGACGCGATTAAAATGATGATGAGATGATGTCGATAGAATTGGTGATAGATTTAGACTAGTTTTTATACCCTCCACCACCACAAATGCTGAAGAGGGTATATTAAATTTGTTATTTCATGTGTAACGCTTAAAGGGAATCATACATATATATTCTTGCATTAAATCAAAATCTAAGTCGATTTAGCTATGTACGTCTGTCTGTTGTAGACACGCTCACTTACACAAAAATTAACAGAGCTTAGTGAAAATTGTCCTTAATATTTGTAATAATCCTTAGAAGTTTTCATTGAAATCCAGCAAAATCGGTTGCGTATATTAAAGATATAGACCGATATCGGATGCAACCTTTAAATTCAAGCAAAGAACTTTCTTAAACAAGTGAAAATGTTATAGACGGTAAAACCCGACTATTTAATGCCCTACACCACATTGTTCATCTACTACAAAAAATATGGGAACGACTCTCGTATAATTTGCTTTCTTTATTATGCTTATGTGTGTAATATGGTTCTATGATACTAATATTTATGTGAAATTTATTCCTTCTAAAGTGAATTTTTAAAAATTTTGAACCGTTTAATCTCGCTTATATTTATCTTTTATTTAACTAAATATTTTTACAATACCCACGTACATGTGCGATTTATGAGTTTCAAAATGATATTTGAAGGGATGGTTGTGTGGGACCTATAAAAAATAATGTATCGATATTTGCATAATTTTGTACATCGTTTTGGAATATAATAAGAATTAGTTTTGCAAAGTCTGATTAAAATCGTTTTACATTTAACAAGGACAGTTGTATGGGGCCCATATGAATAGTGAACCGATCATAGCCAGTATCAAGAGGCATCGCCCTTGGCTCAAAATATTGGAAAAATATCATTAAGATATCTTCAAAACAGCGATCTATAATTTGTGAACAAGCTTAACAATGACAGCCAACAGGACGGACATGCTTAAATCGAATCACAAAGTGATTCTAAGTCGACCAGTATACTTAAAAGTGGCAGTAGGACTTTTATTTCTGCACGTTACAAACATCTATACAAACGCATAATACCCCAACCGTGGTATATTTAAGAAAAACATGTATCTTATATATTATACACGTCTGCGAGTGTATGCGTGAGTGTGTATGTACGAAACATAACGTATTTATTTCACACGATTTTATGACGGAGGGTATTGAAGATTCGGCATAGCCGAATATTGGCATTCTTACTTGTTTTGTATTATTTGACTTAGCGAATTATGATGACCAGTTTTGAAGATCATTTTATTAAAAAAAGATGAAAACAATAAAAACTTTTTTTATAAAAAAAGAAAAACAACATTTTTTGCATGCAAAATTTGTTTTAAAACCAAAAGATAAAAAAATGCTAATTAATTTGTGATAGATTATTATATTTTATTATATTTCAAATTTATCTAATACCTGATCTCAAGTTTATGACGTTTTTTCTAAAAAAATTATAAATTATAAATTAACGCATTTGAAATATTAAAAGAGAAATAGTTTTCATTTGTGTTTAAGCAAAAATCAGTTTTAGTATAAAAACTAAAAAAATCTTAAAGAAAACTATCAGTTAATTTGAAAAGTTAAAACAAAACTAACAAATCGAAACTTCTTAATAAAATGTTCAAATTTGCAAGTTCTTTTTTAATCATGAAAAAAGAAAAAATGAAATAAAATTCTAATTTTCATTTCGTTTTTCTAATTTCAGGTGGTTGTTTGCGCCTTATTGGCTACCGCTTCAGCCCAACGTCACGGTCATCATGGTTTTGGTGTTGCTCGTGGTGGCAGCAGCATTAGCAAATCCAGTGATGATGTTCATGCTGAAATTATTCATTCCGATTCTGATGTTCGTCCCGATGGTTTCAATTATCACTTGGAGACCACCAATGGCATTAGTGCCAAGGCTAGCGGTGATGCTTATGGTAATGTTCAAGGTGATTTCCAATGGATTTCTCCAGAAGGTGAACATGTTGCTGTTAACTATGTTGCCGATGAAAATGGTTATCAACCCAGCAGTGATATTTTGCCCACTCCCCACCCAATTCCAGATGCTATTTTGAAAGCTTTGGACTACATTGCCAGCCACCCACCCAAAGAAGAAGGTCACCAACAATATTACCATCATGGTCGTAAATTCTAAGAACACTTTTATGTTCAATTTAGTTAAGCTACTTCAATAATCCACATGTTGATGGGTTCCATATTTAAAGAATTATTGTTGAGAGGATTTTGTTGAAGTTTAAATAAAAACAGATTTATTTTCGAATTCACAGAAATTTCAGTTGTTTTTTTTTTGTTCGATATTGTCTTTCAAAGATTTTTGAAATGTAAAGAAAAATTGATGTTACACTCTCCACACTAATTTTCTGAGGACATCGTTAAGTCCGTCCATCTGTCTGGCTGTCAATGTCAATGTTTTTAACATTTAACGAAAATCTCTATCATACATTCTGAAAATACCAAATTTTCAGGTAGATCAGCCAATAATTCCCTATAACTCTCATTTTACTTTCGAAATTCACATGGCAAAAATAACTCACATATGTAAGTAATAATAAAATGAATAATAAAATGAAAGTCTACAAGTGTCGTTCCATATTTTGTCAAGTGTGCCTTATGGTGTAGGTCTTAACCTACCAACTTACACGTTTACTTGTTTATTTCTTTGCCTGGAATTCAATCTAAACTGGGTTTCCTCGAATTAAATTTACCCAATTTCTGTGTCAATGGCAGCTGTACTCTTCTCTACTATGCTTCCAAAAAGTATAAAAAACAAGTCATTTTATAGTCGTTCAAGCCCGACTATGTAATACCCTACACAACATTGTTTGTTGTAAATGACTGCTACAAAAAATTAATGAACGGCCCTCGTATAATTTGCTTTTCTTATTTATGCATATGTGTGAAATTTATGCGTTTTAAAGGAAATTTATTCTGGAGGATTTTATGGAAGCTAGAAAAAATTATGGACCGACTCTCGAATAATTTCAAACAGCAGTTTTGCCATGTATTTATCTTAATTTGACCAAATATTTATGAACTTCAACATGATATTTGAAAGGGTGGTTACATAGCTACTATGAGAAATAATGAACGAGTCCTCGTATAATTTTGCTTATCGTTTAAAAATATCATAGAACTCACTTTTCCAAAATTTAGTTAAAATCCTTTTATATTAGAAATTGTATTGACAAAAACACCATTCCTGAAGCACATATTTATGGGGTCCATATGAAATAATGGACCAATCGTAAGCAATTTCAATAGGCATCGACCTTGGGCTAAAGTAATAGTACATGTCAAATTTCATAAAAATATCTTCTGAATTGCAAATTGTACTTTGCGAAAAAGCTTAACATGAACAGACAGCCGGACGGACGGACATACTTAAATCGACTCAGAGAGGTATTGTGAGTTGAACGGTATACTTAATAGTGGTGGCAGGACTGTAGTAGACTTTCTACCCGTTACAAACATCTACACAAACGCATAATACACCCCTGATACTAATGGGACAAGTGAACAGATTAAAAAAAGTTATCGAATGACTGGTTAAAGTTGAATTGTTACTTCATACATGAATATGGTGTAGAGTATTTAAAATTCGGCAAAGACGATTATGGAATTTTTACTTATTTATAGAAAATTTGTTATTTTATAAACTTTTTTTGTAAAATTTTTATTAAATTTCAATTTTATTTTGAAAAAAATACAACATTTTAGAAATTTATTATTGTGTCCTCTTTAGAAAAAGAGATTTTTCTTAATGTCATTTTCTTTGCATTACTTACAGTTTGCTTTATATATATTTGTTCTTGACTTAAACCAAAACCATCGCTAATTTCTATTTTCCAGTAGTCGCTGCTACTTATTTTTTTAAACAATTAACTACGGAAGCATAAAACGTCTTGACATTTAGCCAGATCTATTGTTATGGTAAAATTTGTATCATCAGTTTTCATATCTTAAAAAAAAAAAAAACTCTTTTCAATTTCCAATGAACAATAGTTAAGCAGAAGAAACGTCATAACCAATTGTCATCTCATATTCTTTTTGTTTAACAGCGAAAAATAGAGATTTAAAATACTGTTTTTAACTTTAATTCAAATATGCAAAATTCACACAAAATTTCGAAAATATTTTGTCCATGAAAAATGTTTTAAAAAATATGTGTGTGATACTGTGTGTGTTAAAAACGCAAAGTATTTGAAACTAAATTAAGTAAAAAAAAAACTTTAAAAATGTAAAAAAGCAACAACATAAATGTCAAAATATGACACCAACATATATGATTTAAGGTATAATTAACACATTAAGAGACCAACTAAAAAAAAAGAAGAAAAAACAACTAAAATCATATATAAACTGAAGAGATCATAAGAAAAAGTATCAGTCAATTTGTGATCATTAAACAAATCAAAACACCAAATTAAAGACAAAATGTTCAAATTTGTAAGTTCGAAAAGGAGAAAAGTTACATGACAACAAAAATAAACTAAATGTTTTCCTTTTAGGTTCTCATCTGTGCTTTGTTGGCTACCGCCTCTGCTCAACGTCATCATGGCCATCATGGTCACCAAGCTCAATCTCGGGGTTTCTCTAGTGAGCGTACTGTAAGCAAATCCGTTACTGCTTCCAGTGATGATATTCATGCTGAAACTTTATCCGCTGGTTCCGATGTTCGTCCCGATGGTTTCCAACATCATTTGCAAACCTCCAATGGCATTAGTGCCCGCGCAAGCGGTGATGTTCATGGTAACATTAACGGTGATTTCCAATGGATTTCTCCTGAAGGTGAACACATTGCTTTGAGCTATGTTGCCGATGAAAATGGTTATCAACCCAATAGTGATGTATTGCCCACTCCTCATCCTATTCCTGAAGCCATCTTGAAATCTTTGGATTATATTGCCAGCCATCCACCCAAAGAAGAAGTTCACCATCAAGCCCAACATCACGTCCAACATCAAGTCCACCATCAAGCTCCTCGTGGTCGTGGTAGATTTTAAGATGTTTAATTAGTTCTTAGTTGATTTGTTAAATATTAAAATAAATAAAGTCGTTTTAGATAAGAGAAATAAAACCAAAATTTTGGAATTTTTATTCTTTAAGGGCGATTCTCCCTTTTGAAATATAATTCTTGGGTTTCTATGGATCTAACCATTAGATATTTATTCTTTTTCGAAAATACATGTTCTGAGTCAATATGACTGTGGAATATATAAATTTGAATCATCTTGAGCAAGGACACTATTTAAATCATGAGATATGAAGAGTGCTTCAGAACCATCTCCCCAAATACGATTCTGCAAATAATTTACAAAATCATTCATAAAGATGGGTTATGCATCTGGATAAAGGTCAAATTTATCAGTGGATTAAACCTGGCAATCAATTGCATATAAAACTGGAATTCGTGAAAAGTGTGTGAAATCAGTTAAGGGATTGAGAAATCGTAGCAATGTATCATCGTGTGGTTGTAATCTACAAGTCTCTCAAGGTAAATCAAGATTTGACATCTCAAAAACTCATAAGAAATTTTAAATATCTAAATATTGAGATGTACCTTTATAGTCCTTAAAAGATGAGCCAAGGATATCTCCTTCAGATATTTTGAAAGATCTAACTGAAGGCAAGATTAACTTCGTATTTTTGAAGAAGAGAATTTATAATTAAATTTTAAACGCGTTTATTTTAATCCACAACTTTAGTCCAAATATTTACCATAAAAAAACATCTCCATATTAGGACCTAGAAATTCTTGTTATGCGCTTACGACCTAAACTAAACTGATCAAATGAGTAATAATGAGTAATAATATAGTAATTTCTACAATTGTTATCGTAGAGTTTAATACGGTTGGACCAAATGTTAACAAGAAGTAATATAAAACTTGCAAATACCAGGCATGATTTGCTGCTCTATCCGTTCTACAACGCTAAAGGTCCATTCCAAAGGAGAAATCAATTTTCTTGAAAAACGAAACCAATTATGTAATGGATAGTGGAATATAGGTACTGATCAATTTTCTAGAGCTTTCCATGCAATTTACAATGGTATTGGATCATATTTAAGAACCTCTTTATACTAAAGCCCATTCCGGGAAGGTTATATTCTAATATGGTGCAATATGGTTGCACCATATTCGAAGGTAAGAAATATGGTCTGATATTATTCATATTAATAACGTATATTCGAAACGGTTGGGGGCTTTTATGGGAACTAGGTCAAATAATGGCCAGAATACATTTCTTTAAAACAAAATAAATACATGTGACAACAGCAAACAATAAGGCCCAATTTCGTTGAATTAGGACAATTGTTCTTAGCATGAATATGTCTGAATTAATAGTCCAATTAAAAGGAACTTTGAATTCAAGTTGATTATAACAATGTCAGGAATATATTAAAGTACAATTCAAGCTAAAAGAAATATGTTATATTTAAATTTTTTTGGACAAAAGTCTTTTATAAATTGTTTTTTAAGAATCTTTGAAAACACTTAAAAATACTTGAATAGAGAAGTGGAATTAAAGTTGAATTCCAGTAAAATTTCAAATCGATTATAACACATAGTAAAGTACAATTCAAGTTAAAAAAATAAATATTTTATCTTTAAAATTTTTTGGACAAAGGCCTTTTAAAAATTGTTATACAAGAATCTTTGAAAACACTTTAAAATACTTGAACAAAGAACTGGAATTAAAGTTGAATTCCAGTAAAATTTCAAGTATTTGAATTTTAATTTTCTTATTGGAGAGTAAATTACAGCGGACGTCCAGTCCTAAATACGAATTTTCAATAATACGAATGACAAAAATTGTGTATTTACTTCTCTAAAGCAGGAATAGCGGGGCATTTTTTCGATACATTAGTAAGAATGTTGGTTTTTTAAAAGAAATTTTACTTTATTTATTTATGAATGAAGTTTTCATTATGTTTTTACATCATTCTTTCTCGGACATCCACTTTAGAGAAGTTATTTTGAAATTTTTTTTAAGTGCTTTGTGATTTTAACTGTCAAAATGTAAATTAAACTGTCAAAGTAAAATGATGTCAAAAACTATATGAATGCTATATTCGGCGAATCTTCAATACCCTCCAACACAAATGCGTGTGAAGTAAATACGTTATATTATACACATACACGCATAAACGTATACGGTATAAACAAGTTAGTCTTAAATATAATACAGGACTACTTAATGAGTCATAAAATTAGTTATATTTTTGCCTATAACTTTTTTTCTACTGAACCGATTTTAATACTTGTTTTTTGGAAGGATAATGAAGTGTATAAAACCAAACATTATCGCAAAATATTATTCTTATTTCTCGATTTAAAATTGACAATTTTGTGAAAGTTCTTCACTTGAACTGTTAGGTTGTCTCAGATATCGGTCTATATCTTTTAATATTAAATAATATTAAACTTTTATTTGTGGTGATGGAGGACATAAAAAAGATAATTTCTGTGCAAGATAAGTTAAAAATTTTAGGGGGCCACGAAAATTATACATCGTAGTTTTGAAATTCCAAATAAATATGGATTATGAAAATCCACAATATGTACTATATGTATATCTTTTGTGTATTATTTGAATTGAAACATAAAAATGTGCTGTTCAATAATACAAATTTTTCGTTTTTTTTTCACGAAAGAGTCTGACAATATATAATTCGTAATAGCAGACGCCCATTTTTTTTTTAATTTTTAAAAACTAAAACATAAAAATAAGAATTAAAGACTTTTGCAAAAAATTTAATATTTTTATGCAAAATAGTCAATCTCACCAATTTCCATTTAATATCTTCTTTTGGAAATTTTAAATTTAACTAAACTAGTTTTTTTCTTCGTTTTGGTTAAAAAAATAATAAAAATAAATTTTATTAAATTTGTAACGATATTAAAATTATCATTTCAAAAAATAGACAAAAAGTCTGCTTTTTTTCAAGGTTAAAATTAAAACACTATGATTCATTATATCAGATCAAGATAATAGTTTTCTTAAAGATGAATGAAATTTTGAAAAAAGAAAAAAAAACTGGCTTCAAATAAAACTCATGAGAATTTGTTTAAACAAAAAGTGAATTTTATTTAAAGTAAATTTAAATATAATTTTTATTTATTATTATTTATTAATTAAATAATAAATATTCAAATTTAAATTTATTTAATAGAAAATGGCATTTATAAATTTCTTAAATAAACTTTTGGATAATTTTTTTATTTTTTTTCAGAAACAATGAATCTTTTGTTATTAATTTCTAAACAAGTGGTTTAACTCGTATTAACTTTTATTTAGTTTTAGACCAGTTTTTTTAAACTGAACTTAATATTTAGAGTAATTTTAGCACAATAGAAACGTAAATATGTTTGTATGTATATATTGTATGTATGAATGTATGTATGTATGTATGTATGTATGTATGTATGTATGAATGTATGAATGTATGAATGTATGTATGTATGTATGTATGTATGTATGTATGTATGTATGTATGTATGTATGTATGTAAGAATGTATATATATGTATGTATGTATGTATGTATGTATGTATGTATGTATGTATGTATGTATGTATGTATGTATGTAAATGTATTTAAATCTTTATATTGTGACACAATAATTTTTTTCTATTTAAATAATTTTATAAAAAATTAAATAACTTAAATTGTTAAATAATTTAACACGTTCAGGTGTCAGTTTTATGAGAATATTAATTAAATTTAAATTATTGAAAAATTAATGAATTAAATTAAATATAGACAATTTATTAGAAAATTAATGTCAAAAGAGAAATAGAAAAAACTAACAACCAAAAAATATACATTTGTTTAGTATAAGATTCTATACTAAACAAAAAACTAATTTACAGTCTAACATCTAAACTAGTTTTAGTCGAAGATCTAGACTATTTTATAGTTTAGCATATAAACTATTTTATGGACCAGCCAAGTATCAAGTATCAATAGTCTAAACTATTTTATAGTCTAGCGTTCAAAGTATTCGATACTTTAGACTACTTTATAGTCCAGCACCTAAACTGTTTTAAAATTTAGCATCTTAGTCTTTTTAGAATCTAGACTATTCCATAGTCTATCATCCGGACTAAGTTATAATTTAAAATCTAATCTATTTTATTATCTAACATCTAGATCATTTTAAAGTCCATAGTTTGGCATTTAGGATATTTAATAACTTTAAGTCTAGACTATTCCATAGCCTAGAAACTTTTCTTTTTAAAGTTCAGAAAACAGGCTATTTTATAGTCTACCATCTAGAGTAGTTTATAGTCTTTAATCTATTTTTTTTACAGTGTATCATTAAAATTATCTTATAGTTTCAAATCTTTTTGTATTAAACCTAAACTATTTTATTGTGCGAAAATTGATATTTTATAGCATATTTTATGGTGTTGAATCTAAGCTATTTTATAGTCTAATGTCTGAACATTTTTATCTTATATTTTATTGTAGATTTTTTATTTGGAAAATAGATTATTTTATCATTTTAAATTTAAACTATTTTATAGTCTTAAATGCCTACAGTTTTCGCCCAGTTCTCAGAATATAAAATAGTCAAGTTTCTATACTCTTTTATAATCTCGACTATAAAATACTCTGGACTATAAAATGGTAAACATGCTAGAATATTAAGGACTGAAATGTTGCCAGTCTTCAATGGGTTAAATACAAGATATTTTCTTCTAAAATAATTGATATTTTAAATGTCAAAAGACTTAACAATAACTCTGGTAGTTGGAAGAAATTTCTATATAAATTAAGAACTGACATGGAGAAATGTATCAGTTAATTTCTATAGAACCAACAATAAATATCTTCCAAAATGTTTAAATTTGTAAGTGAAAATAAAAAAATAAACGTAAATCAAAATTTTTTATAAAATCAAAATTAAATAATATTTCAGATCATTGTTGCCTGCGCTCTTTTCGCCACTGCTTCAGCTATTGATCATCATTCTTATGGTGGCCATCATGAAGTCTCATCTCATGGCTCAAGTGAAGAAGCTCATGCTGAAATTAAATCTTTACATAGTGATGTAAATCCTCATGGTTTCGAATATGGTTATGAGACTACCAATCATATTAGAGCTGCAGCCCATGGTGATGAACATGGCAATATTCAAGGTGATTTTGAATGGCTTGCTCCTCATGGTGAACATATTGCTGTCAAATATGTAGCTGATGAAAATGGTTATCAACCAAGCAGTGATGTATTGCCCACACCACATCCTATTCCAGTTGCCATTTTGAAATCGATTGAGTATATCCGTAACCATCCATCCCATGAGGAAAATCAGCATCATTATGGTAGACATTAAGAGATTTATACTTGATGAAGTTCAGCCTTGTATAATGATATAAATAAAAGAGAAAAGATGTATAAAAATTAAGAATGATTTTAACACAAGTAGCAACAAATGTAATTAAATTAACCAGTAGGAACGCTATATGCGGCTGCGCCGAATCTTTAATACCTTTCATGATTCGAGTAAAGTTATACACATACTCAAGCTTATACAATATATAAAGTTTTTCTTTTGTATAACAAGGGAATACTTAATGAGTCACAAAATAAGTTATATGTTTGGCTATAACTTTTTTTCTACTAAACCGATTTTTTATAAGTTTTGGAAAGGTAATGAAGTACACATAACTTAATATTATGGCATTACTATTCGTCGAATAATAATTGACAATTCAAGATCTTCGCTTAAACTTGGAGGTTGCCTCAGATATTGGTCTATATCTTTTAATATACTAAACCGACATACTAAACTGGTTTTTAACAGGAAGCTTTTCAAGACCATAAGAAGTAATCAGGCCAAATTTCATTGAGATCTGTCAAATATTAAAGATATACAGACAGACGGACATAACTAAATCGACTCAGATTTTGATTTAATGCAATATGTATATACATTATGGGGTTTGAGGTGATTCCTTCTAATCTTTACATACGGTTTAATGAAGCTAAACAGCAGAATGGATTCTAATTCAAAAAATATGTGTAAAGTTTTCAATAAGACATAAATATATATTTTTTTAATAAAAATTTCTATTGTTTTTTTAACGTATATATATTATATTGAGAACTTATTAAGAGATTTCAGCAATTAAGTGAGAATAGAACAAAAAAATTTGTATTTTAAAATATTAAAAATTTCATTGCATAATTTTAGGTGAAAATAAAATGTGGTTGATCAATGATCGTTCTTATTTATGTTCCTTCGAATACAAATTAACACAAAATCGTTCTTATTTTCTTGAAACTTTCTTTTTATTAGATTTTTTGCATATTACAACTTTAATCGGAATAAGGATTGATCCTTAATCTTTAAAATTTCCAATTACATTTTATTTTTAATTTTATTGATTTTCATAAATCTTGTCATCATATTAAAATTTAAAGTTTTTTCTTAAAAAAAAATCGTATTTTTATTTCATGCTAAAATGAAAAGTTAATTCTTTAACTGGAATTGTAATTGATCACATATTTGTGTGATTTTTTCCGTTTGAAATCATTAAGGAATCTTCAGCAATTAGTGGATTCACACTGCTTCTTAACAACACTTAAAATGATCACAGATCATCAACTCTTGAACCAAATTATTGTAGCAATAATCCCGGTATTCGTATAATTTCAAATTTTAATCCAATATTCGTGTCACTGACACACTAGTGTCAACACAGCTCGAGATCGATGCCTTATCTGTCACTTTACACAACACAATTCTTTAGATTGTGATACAGTTCTAGTTCAGTTCTTGATCAGTTCTAGTTCAATATAAGTTAAGTTCTAGTGTTCATTTCTAGTCAATTTCTAGTTCAGTACTAGTTAATTTTTAGTTCAGTTCTAGTTTACTTCTAGTTTAGTTCTAGTTCAGCTTTACTTCAGTTCTAGTTCAGTTCTAATTCAGTTCTTGATCCATTCTAGTTCAATATAAGTTCAGTTCTAGTTCAGTTTTAGTTCATTTCTAGTTCAGTTTTAATTTGGTTCAAGTTTATTTCTAGTTCAGTTCTAGTTCAGTTCAGTTCTAGTTCAGTTCAGTTCTATTTCAATTCTAATTCAGTTCTAGTTTAGTTCTAGTTCATTTCTAATTCGGTTCTAGTTTATTTCAAGTTTATTTCTAGTTCAGTTCTAGTTTAGTTCTAGTTCATTTTTAGTTCAGTCTAGTTCAATTCTAGTTCAGTTCTAGTTCAATTCTAATTCGGTTCTAGTTTATTTCTAGTTCAGTTCAGTTCTAGTTCAATTCTAGTTCAGTTCTAGTTCAGTTCTAATTCAGTTCTAGTTCAGTTCTAGTTCAGTTCTAGTTCAATTCTAGTTCAGTTCTAGTTTATTTCTAATTCAGTTCAGTTCAGTTCAGTTCTAGTTCAATTCTAGTTCAGTTCTAGTTCAGTTCTAATTCAGTTTTAGTTCAGTTCAGTTCTAATTTAGTTCTAGTTCAATTCTAATTCAGTTCTAGTTCAGTCCTAGTTTCATCTATCACCAAAAACTTCATTTCTCATCAAAGATCCATTTGTCATTAAAAATTAAATCTTTCGTATAAATCTATTTTTCAGCAACATTTACAAAAGATTTTATAAAAGTCTCCTTTTATCATTAAAAATTTAATTTTTTGCCGAAAATTCCATTTTTTGCCGAAAATTCTATTTTTTTGAAGAAAATTTTTCATTAAAAATTAGATTTTTTACCAAAATTTCGATTTTTTACAAAAATTTCCATATTTCATATAGAAACACAAATCATAAATTCAAGTTCTAAGAGGATCGTTTCATAATTTCTCATCACAGCGTAATGGCGTAGGGTGTTATATTGCCGATCTTCATCGGTTATTACACTTTTACATGATTTCAATTAATTCCAAATTAAAGTCAAAATTTTTTTCCCTGCAATTCAATTAGATTTATTCATTGTGATATCCATTTTTGTCTTAATTACTTTATAATATTTAATTTTTTTATACATAATTATTATCACTAAATAAAATTATTCTATTCCAAAAATATATATATATTTGTATCTCTTAGCTTTAAACATTTTTAAGGCTTTTCATATTACACTGTTTGTAATAAAGTGTTAAGTAAATTCTTTTTCATATTTTCTTTAAATAGAGAACATAAAAAGATATACCAAAAAAATAGTTACTATCAAAGATATCACTCTTGATGTTCATACTTTTTCACATTCATCATTGGAATGGTGGATACGAATATATTCAAGAGCTTTTAAAATAGCTACAGGAATTGGTGGTGGAGCTGCTTAAATATCACCACTAGGTTAATGACCACTTTCATCGGCAACATAATTTAAGGCAATGCGTTCACTTCTGGGTAAAACCCATTCAAAATCTCTCTGAATGTTGCCATGTTTGTCAGCTATTGAAGAAGCTTTTTTCTTATTTGTGGTCTCGTAACTGTAATCAAAAGCATGTTAGTTGACATCTATAATCAAGTATTTAATTTAAGCATAACCATCTTCGACGGGTTGGGCCCAAGCCATGGCTACCAAAGTGAAGAAAACTACCTAAAATTGGAGAAAAGAACAATGGACCATTTAAAACTCCTCTATTTAAATTTTAATTTCTCCACTTACGCATTTGTACATTTCGTTTATGTTCAAGTTTAGTTTAATCAGAATTGACTAATATTTTTTTCTTATATGATTCCAACTTTATATAGAATTTATTTAAAACAAGTTTCACAATAGATTTTTCAACTTAATTTATTTTATGTATTATGACATTAATCTCACTCAATTAGAGTGTATTTTTGAGTTTTAACACATTTGGGTGGTGGTGGTGGTGGGAGCATTTTTGAATTTGAATGATTTTATTGACACGTTTTTAGTGTCAAGACTAATAATTTGTTTAAAAAAAGAATCGTTTAGAGAGAGAGACAGATTGAAAGAGTGTTAATTAAAACCTGAAATACAAATATTATTCTTTAGGAACGCACCTGCTGAATTAACTCCTTTTGTTGATTTTTGTTCGATAAAATGAAAATTTTATGAAATTAAAATTAAAAAATCAAAAACAAAAAAATATATATTTTTAATCTAGAATTAATCACTTAAAACAAACGATTTGGGAATTATTTGAATAACTTAATTTTTAGAATCAAGTATTTCAAATATAATGAAATTTTTTATCAAAAATGTAACATATTTAACAAAAACCAATTTTACCATGTAAAACTGAATTGGAACTAAACTAAAACTTTTCTGGAACTGAGCTGGAACTGAACTAGAACTGTACTGAAACTGAAATAAAACTGAATTAGAACTGAACTAGAAATTAACTACAACTGAACCAGAACGAAACTGGAACGGAACTGGAACGAAACTATATGTATGTATGTATGTATGTATGTATGTATGTATGTATGTATGTACGTATGTATGTATGTTAAAAATTTTTCGATAACATATTACCACTATGTTGATAAGCATGTTCATCAGCCATCATCAGATGTAGTGTCACGTGAACACCTTCTGGAGAATACCATGCATGATTACTCCTTGTACATCCATGTCCATAAACTTTAGCATCAGCTTTAATGTTATTTGTAGTTTCAAAACCATAACTAAATAATCATTTTGTCTATCAATATAAAAACCTTTAGTCAAGGCATGAACTTCATCATTGGAATGGTGATCAATTGCGGTAGCTAAAGCTGTCAAAACAAAAATCGATCAAATAACATTAATTCGCAATATAATAAATATAATTAAGATATAATTTATTATCAATTTGTTTTTACAAATTTAGAAAATAAACTGAACTATTTAAAAATAACACGTTTAGAGTTATGACGTTTTTATTACTAACGAGTTAAAAGTTTATAGAATACTTTTTCAAAAAAAGCTTAAAAAATATTAAAACTTTAAGAAAAAAGCTTCTTTCTCATTTGTGTTATAAAATATTTGTTTAAATTTAAACTGGATTCAAAATTTGTTTACCAAACAAAGAAAGAATAAATCTGGATTTAAATACGTCATAAATAGATACAAATAAAATTGTTAGATACTTTTGTCAACAATATAACCCAGCAAACAAAATGAATGTATATATTCGCTTAAGCCAAATCTTCAATACCCTCCACTACAAATGTCTAAGAATTAATTAAAAAAATTAAGTTTCATACATATACACTCACAAACTTATACAATATGTGAATGTATTTCTTATATGCAACAAAGAAATCATATTTAGTGATAAAATTAGTTATATTTTTGGCTATAACTTTTTTTCTACTGAACTGATATTTTAACTAATTTGATTCTAATTTCTCGTTTAATAAATGATAAGTTCGCTTTATAGTTTGTCTCAGTTTTCGGTCTTATCTCTTAACATACTTAACCAATTTTATTGGTTTTAAATAGGAAACTTCTCAAGAGTTAAATTTCATGTAGCTCTGTCAGTTATTGCAGATGTGAGCGTGCCAACAACAGGCAGACAGACATAGCTAAATCGACTCAGATTTTGATTTGATGCTAAAACATATATACATTATGGGGTCTTAGATGATTCATTCTTAGCGTTACACGCAAAATGAAAAAGTTAGTATACCCTTTTGGTATAAAAATATTTATTTAAAGATCATAATTTATACAGAGGATCTGCCTCATATTTTAACTTAAGAAATATATCCAACTTCAGTATTTTAATAAAAACTAATAAAGATTTATAATGTCTGTCTTTATATCAAATTTCATTTGTCTCAATTCATGAATGAATTTTTGGTGAATTTTCAAAAAAATCCATATATTCCAGGTCTTTCTAAAGAATCACCGGCTGCGCCCCCTACCAGATATTGGTGTACATTTTGCAATTCGAAAACATCTCAGCTCTAATGATGTGTAATTTCATTCTTATATCTTTCAAGGATGAAAAGTTGCAGAATTGTGTCCAAAGACAGCCGATTAGAACATACTTAGAAACATATATAGAAGTGCAGCATTCACTTCAAATCGATATAGAAAACTGAAATTTTAAAATTAGAATAAAATGATACCCACAATATCACTATATTTGTCTCGACCACCCTAGTGATGACATGACAGTGTGACATTAAAAACTGACTTTAAAAAATCCCAACAAATTCAGTAATTATAACGTTATCAGTCCAACTAGTTGGCGTATGGTTCATTTTATAAAATTTTGATTATAATTAATTTTAACCCAAAGAAAACATTGGGCCAATTTTACAATTAAATTTTATATAAGTGGTCCCACCACTTAGGTTGTTTAAGGGAATATTTTAGGCCAACTTATATTTAGTGGTTTGGGTGAAAGGCTTTTATCGGAAATAATATAAAGTTTTGATTTGTTCTTTTAAAACCTTAATTTTTTCCCGATTAAGAATCGAACATTTTGATTTAATAAAAAAAATATCGTAGAATTTAATGGCAGTATTAAGAAAATAATGTTAATTTATTTAGAAAATTTCTAAATTTACATTAATTTATTTATGATGTTCTTCCTTTTGAGGATGAGCTTCATTATAAGCAATCGATTTCAAAATGGCCTCAGGAATAGGATGAGGTGTGGGAACAACATCACCTACAGGTTGATAACCATGCTCATCGGCTACATAGGAAACCTTAATATGTTCACCTTCGGGAGAAATCCATTCAAAATCACCATGAATGTTACCATGTTCATCACCAGAAGCAGCTTCATGGATGTGATTGGAAGTGTCTAAAACTGAATCGAAACCATCAGCTCTAACATCCGATTTAAGATTGGTAACTTCAGCATGAACATCATCGTCAGAGACAGGAGCACAGCTGACATAGGCCACCAAGCAAGCGATAAGGACCTGTTTTCATGGAAGTAAATCACAGTTATGAGGATTTTTAATTAAAATGTGTTTTGCATTTTTATACTCACAATTTTATACATTTTTGTTGATTTCAATATTAAGATTTCACTTGTTATTGTAAAACTGATTTAATTGCACCGTTTGTAAGACTATTTATACTTAATATTTTTAATAATTTTTTTTAAATTTTATAAACAATTTGTTTAATGTTTATTTGCTTTTTTAATTTAATAATTTTCCTGTTTTATTTTTTGCTCTTTAAACGTCTTGAAATTATTCGATATTTTATATGATTCTCCAAAAATTATTAAAAATTGTTTATGACTTTAATAAAAAAAATGTTTAAATGTATATGAACAATTTAAATTAAATCAGGTTATTTAAACAAAATTATTAACAAGATTTTTCCAAAAAAAGTAAAAATTGCCTATATAATATTATTAAAATCACAAATTGTAGGCAAATAGACATAAATTACAAAACTCAGGATTTTTTTTTTTATTTTTCAATTAATAAATTATTACAAAAGTCATAAACAAATTTAAATGATTTCTAATTTAAATTAAATTCACAAAAAATACAATTAAATGCATTAAAAGAATTGATTGCAAAAAATAGAGTATAAATTAAGTTAAAACTCGGTTAATCAGTTCAGTTTAATCTAAACAGCTTAATTAACAAATTCCAAGAAAAAAAATGTATAAATTTGTAAGTTACAAAAAAAATATTTGAAAACGTAAAAAAAATCCCTAAATAAATCCTTATTCTCATTCTATAGATTCTTATCGCTTGCTTGGTGGCCTATGTCAGCTGTGCTCCTGTCTCTGACGATGATGTTCATGCTGAAGTTACCAATCTTAAATCGGATGTTAGAGCTGATGGTTTCGATTCAGTTTTAGACACTTCCAATCACATCCATGAAGCTGCTTCTGGTGATGAACATGGTAACATTCATGGTGATTTTGAATGGATTTCTCCCGAAGGTGAACATATTAAGGTTTCCTATGTAGCCGATGAACATGGTTATCAACCTGTAGGTGATGTTGTTCCCACACCACATCCTATTCCTGAAGCCATTTTGAAATCGATTGCTTATAATGCAGCTCATCCTCAAAAGGAAGAACATCATAAATAAATTAATGTTAATTTGGAAATTTTCTAAATAAATTAACATTATTTTCTTAATACTGCCATCAAATTTTACGATTTGTTTAGAATTAAATGAAAAGGCTCGAATTTTAATTGATATTAAATAAATATTTATTGTAAAAATAAAGTTTTTGAAAATTCTAGAATTATTTCCAATACATGATCTATTGAGCCTTATTGCATGCCTATTGCACTATCATGCCCATATAGTGATAGTCCAGTATGCAGTTTTATATTTGTTTGTAATGGACACCAATCTTTTCCAGAAATTTTATGTTTTTGTGTAAACTGATTTTTTAAAAATTAATTTTCTGAAATTCCAAAATTACTTCAGATATATAACCTATTGTGTCTTAGTACAGGGCTAATGGACTACCATGTCCATATAGCGGTGCTTATGTGTAATTTCATATTTTTGCATTATGGACTCCAATCTTTATCAGACATTTGAAGTCTGTAGATTTTTTTTAATCAAAAATATTTAAGAGCTTTATTGTGGACCTAAAGTGGTTTATAGGTGAATGCATTTCTATATTAAATCTATTGAAATTATTCATAATATGCAGATTGAAGGTTGTTGACTTAGCTAAGTTTAAAATTTACCAGATGAGCATTATTGAAAAGGAATTGTAATTTTCAAATCCTTACTGTCTTTAGTTTCATGTTTTGAATTTCTCTTAAACTCTAAAAAATAACCTTCTCGTACCATAAGATTTTGATAGGTCTTGTCGAGGGGAACTTACTACTACTTACTAGAAAATCCTTTAAATCGGTTAAACGTTTACAACTTTTGATTCCATAAAGTAATTTTAAAATCTTTTTTTTTTTTTGTTAAAAAATTCTAAATAAAATGAACGATATATGAAAAAAATCGGTTAAAATTTAGATTCACCAAAAATCAGACTAAAATTAAAATTGAAGCCAAATAATTTTTTTTGGCCTTGTCTTGCAGAATCCATTCATATCAAAAACTTTAAAATCGGTCAATATATATAGATCGTTTTTAATATTTGTATAACCTGAAGGGGTGTAACTTTATTGCATTGTAGACCGGCTGCAGTTAAGTCTACTTTCACTGTGTAAAATATTCAAATCGATCTATTACTTCGGTAGTTCCATTTCATTTTTCATTCTGAAACACTGTGCAAAACTAACTGATTTTGTTATCTTCTCTATTTGATGCTTAAAATAATTTTATTTCTTCAATTTTCGTTTTTTTTTTCTTTAAATGTCCGTTTTTATTGCGATTTAAATAATTTTTAAAAATATTTTTACAAAATCAATATCTAATGATGAGGTTCTTCCTTTGGTGCATGTGTTTTAAGATATTCAATGGCCTTTAAGATAGCTTCTGGAATTGGTGGTGGAGTAGGAATGAGATCACCAACGGGTTGGTAACCATTTTCATCAGCAACATATTTTATTTCAACATGTACACCCTCAGGAGAGATCCAAGAGAAATCACCATGCATATTACCATGTTCATCACCAGAAGATACTTGATGAATGTGATTGGAAGTTTCCAAAGCGGCATCAAAGCCATCAGCACGTACATCTGATTTTAAAAGATTGACTTCTGCATGGACATCATCCGATTCAACGGCGACAGTGCAAACAACTAAAGCGGCAAGTAGAACCTAATTTAAATAAAATGAGTCCTTGTTTTGATTCAAAATTTTAAGATATCGTATTTTCTGAGAAACTTACGTATTTCAACATTTTGGAATTTTACAGGTTTATCGGGCGAAATAGAACTGTGCCTGATCTCGCATGTCTTGATGCTTTTATATTAAATTTTATTATCACTTTTTTTTAATATTTTTTTGTAAAGAATACAAAAATCCAGATCTTTAAATTATAATTTTTGAAACATCCCGCATTTGTGTCAAATTTTATTAATCGAATGAAATGCAATAATTCAAAACTTGTTCTCATTTATTATGTTTTGTGAAATGCAAATAATTAAAATTTTTGTTCTTAATTTAATTTTAATTAATATTTTTTGTTATAAAATTATTTTGTTATTGAGCCTAAAATGATCGAAGTAGAAATTTTGATTTTAATTAGTTTCAAATTGTTGATCGTGTCACAATTTTGATATCAATATAACGTGAAATAATCAAAAAAAATAGTGAAATGTAAATGAAAATCGGATTCAAAATAATGACCATGATCCATTGTTCCTAACCACGTTTCAAAGATTTGAACTGATTAAATAGAATAAACTCAAAATGTTCATAATCTTCACTTTATATTTGGAAACTAATAAAGTGATTTAATTGAAATTTTATTTACATAAAGAAATTTGATATATAAAAGTAGAAAAATCGATTCCATAACAAAATAATTATGGACAAATATCTGAAAAGTTCTTAAAATCCAAAACAGAAAATGTCTTTAAAATATAACTCATTAAAACAGTGTACAGTGGGGCAGAATTATTTGGAAATAAATCATAAATTTCAAATAGGCTGATGGGATTCAAATGAATTTTGATATATCAACAGAAATAAATCTATAACTATGAAATCACTGTTCCGATTTAAATAAAATTTCACTAAGTGATAGCAGAGGTGTATCCGATTTTGTAGTATTTTAATTTTAATTTTAATTTTAATTTATCTTTTTGTGGAAAATTGCGGTGAAATAGGCTTTTTTTCGAAATATAGTGAATAGTTCCAATGATATGCCAAACTTAGTGTTTTCGTTGGGAAAGGTGACTCCATTGCTCTGCGTCCTGTATGAAAATTTTATGCTCTATTATATTTTGTTATCAAAGCTGCCAAATTTCATCAAATTTTCTTTAATAATTTCAGAGATATTATGTATTAAAAGGACCTTTTCAAATTTTTTAATACTTTATTTTAAAGACCTTGTCTATATGAAACATTTCATGGAATTTACTTTTAAGCTTTCAGAAATATGCGTTTGTAAAGGGGAATGTCCTAGTCCCGAGTTGAATCTGAAGAAAATATTCCCGAACCAAATTTCATAAAAAAATTTAATTAGCAAAACTAAGTTAAAATTTATGTTCAAAATATTTTAAATTTTTGGAAGTTTAATGAGACCTATAATTTTTTCCACTGAGCCGAATATGCGGCTCAGAAAAGGATAAAACAAATGCTCAGGTCAAACTTCATGGAGCTTTTTTCATTATTTTAAATGTGAGCGTGTCAGACAGAAAGATGGACATAGGAAAATAGCATCAGATTTTTATTCGATGCTTAATGATTCCTTGTTGGACGGAATAACAAAGTTAACACTTGTGGTGGCAAATATATACCAAATAAATCTTTTATGTCCAGAAACTCTTTAACGTTTTTTAATTTTTTCAAATGAGTTTTCCCGGAATCGAAATTTTAAGTATTTCGGTATGAAAATATGATAATCAAATTATAGACCTCTATTAAAGATAACATTTTTTTCGAAACATACAATTCAAAATATTTAAATCAAATATACTTATACTTGAAACATTCCGGAAGGATATTTGTAAGCTTCCTGGGTTTATGAAATAACTATGAAAGCTTTTTTAATTAAGGAGGCTCCTAATTAAAACAAAATTATAATAGAAAATAATTTAATTAATCAAATAATATTTTTTATTTCGTCATAAAATTCTCAACAATTTAATGATGAGGATCCTTGGGGGCATGAGCTTTAATGTATTCAATGGATTTCAAGATGGCCTCAGGTATGGGATGAATAACATTACCCACAGGTTGATAACCATGTTCATCGGCAACATATTTAATTTCAATGTGTTCACCTTCAGGTGAAATCCAAGAAATATCACCATGAATATTACCATGAACATCACCAGAAGCGACTTGATGAATGTGATTGGTAGTTTCTAAAACAGAATCAAAACCATCAGGACGAACATCCGACTTCAAGACAGTGGCTTCGGCATGGGCATCCTCGGGGGTAACAGCGGCAGCACAGGCAACCAAGGCAGCTAAAATGACCTACCAGAAAAAATTTATTATTATTTTAGTGAATTTAAATAAAATCCGGGAAATAGACAAGTGAATTTTTGTAAAATCCTTAAACTTACGAATTTGAACATTTTTTTGTTATTTCAGTTTTAATTGGTTTAATTAAACTGTGCCGATTTTAATTACTTCCAATGTTTTTATACTTTTTTTCAAATGCAGATTTTTGTTCTGATTTATATTCTAAGAGGAATTCTTAATTTCTTTTTGCTTAAAATTCAGAATATTTAAAACAGTTATTTAGTTGCAGTAAATAAGAAAATCAATAAATAAATATTATTTTAATAGACAAGATATTTTAGTGACATTTTAGTAGAAGATCTATTTATCTGGTTCTTTTTGGGGGCTCAATAAATTTAAATGAATTTACTTTTGTTGTTATTAATTTTAAGAAAAAATATTAATTGTATTAATTTAAATAACAATAAAGTGAAATTTAATGTCATTGAACTTTTATCTGAATCTAAATAAATTTTTCTTGTTTGTCAGTTCTTAATTTTTTTTCGAAAGAAATATTTATGTGGGAAAATTTAAAAAATGACATTTCTGTCAAAAAAATTAAGAGCATAATAAATGGTTAAGACCAACTACATAATACCCTACAACATGTTGGGATCATGAAAATTATTGTGAGTCCTAATACTTATTCAAAATATTATAGCAACATATCTATGAGAGATTCATGCCGTTTGGGGTGATTTTCCAAAGTGGGGCTTATATGAGGACTGTAGGCAATTATCCCATAATTGCTATATAAATCGTTAATAAGGAAACCTTAACATTGAGATTAATGTAGTTAAAAATCATTTTCGGAAGAGGTTTTCGTTGAAAAAAACGGTCAGTAGCATTAAGATCCTTTTTGGTACCCTCCCCCAGCACAAGCGGTATGTCTTTCCGTGTGTAACGCCAAAAATATATGTTCTGGCATTGAATTGATATTGATTTAAGTGAAAAATGTTATTCACTACAAAATTTGCGTTTACGCGAATTTCTTGAAATTTTGCAGGTAGAAAAACCTGAAAAGACTAAATAGATTTAGATAGAAAAAGGGGATTAATATCCCCCTTACAATAGAAAATTTTTATATCGCATATTTCTGAAATTGTTATACAATAATGACATAATATTTTAGATTAAATAATTTTGGTAAAGGTTACAAGCGAAACGTTAAAGATGAGCCTACAATTATTTCTAAATTGTTCGTGGAGGAGGATATTAAAGATTCGGCATATCCGAATTTTATAAATTTTATAAATTTTGGAATTACTCACAATTAGAGTTGGACCTAACAAAATTATTTGTGATAAATTTAGTTTCTGTAAGAATTATGGTTGAAGCGATGGACAACATTAAGTAATTGTGAATGTAGCACTATTTCGTTTGTCTCTTACAAACATCTGTAAAAACGCATCATACCTCAAACAATTTGAAAGTGTAGGGTATGAACAGTACTTTCTGGCATTTATGTTATTTAAAAAAAAATAATTAATAGTTGCAAATCAAGTTCTTTTAATTGAACAAATCTGATAATTTTTTTTATATAAAATTGCATCATCTTTTAAATTTATATTAAATTCTTTCCAACGCAAACATTTTAAGAAACCGGACCTTGCAATTACTTGCTCTATGCCTCTTATTATCTCTCTCTCTCTCCCATGGAAATATATTCTAGGAGAACATTCATACATGTTTGGACATTTTATCGAAGGTTGCTCTTGAAGTTGGTTTCTAATATTGCAGCTACCAAAAGTAACGGATCGAGCATGACAAATGTCAACAAATGGTTTTTATATAACGACTTCTGGAATGTTGTATCCAAAAACTTTTTTGTAAATATTTTTGGACGTGTAGAATTTCAAAATATTAAAAAAAATTAACATTAATATTTGGAAATTTTATTGCAAGTCCTGAAAGCAAGGGATGTACCACTCGTCAGTCATCAGCTGCAGCTAACATTCTTAAAAATCGCCAAGTGTGATCAATTTTCAAACATGTTTATTTGTATCTCTATGGACCCAATTTGGATCTAAAATATAGAAAATCGTCTGGCTTCTCGTGTAGGAGTCGTTTCTATATATATCGCTAAGAGCTTATATTATTTTGAATAAAACATATATTGTGTGTTGGACCGATCATAACAAATTTCAATAATAATAATAATAATAATAATAATAATAATAATAATAATAATAATAACAATAATAATAATAATAATAATAATAATAATAATAATAATAAATAATAAATATATAAAACTTGTGAACCAATTACAGATCGCAGTTTGAAAGATATCTTGATGATATTCGGCACATGTTATTATTTTGACCAATTTTGAATTTAGTAATGATGGGCCCATTACATGATGTAACCCCATACAAAAAATCCTATATATAAAATGTTTTTAACTAAATTTTTTTCAAATTAGTCTTATAATATATTAAAACGATGTCCTAATTACATCGCTTACAAAATTATATATCTCATAGGTCCCATGCAATCAACTTTTCAAATATTATTTTGTTCGTTGGTATTGTTATGAGAATTGGTCAAATTAAGATACTCGAAAAAAATCGATTTGCGAAATTTTACCAGAGTCAGTCCATATTTTTTTAACACACCAATTCACTAATGGTTCCAGGACAATGAAATTTGACAGATTACTTTTTCAAACTAAAAAGTTCAGTTTTCTTGAAAAATCCAACAAAGATGATGCTAATGAAGCTTCTGCAAGGCCGAATACTCAGATAATTCGAATATTCAGTATCTCACTCATCAACACCAACATCTTCTGGAGAGATGACCAAATCTTCAATTTAAATCCATAATTAAAGAATTAATCACAAAATAGTATTAATTTCTTCAAACAATATTTATTTTATTCATTAAACTTCATATAAACAATTTAATGATGAGGATCCTTGGGGGCATGAGTTTTAATGTATTCAATGGATTTCAAGATGGCCTCAGGTATGGGATGAATAACATTACCCACAGGTTGATAACCATGTTCATCGGCAACATATTTAATTTCAATGTGTTCACCTTCAGGTGAAATCCAAGAAATATCACCATGAATATTACCATGAACATCACCAGAAGCGACTTGATGAATATGGTTGGTTGTTTCCAATGCAGAGTCGAAACCATCAGCACGTACATCCGATTTCAAGAGAGTGGCTTGGGCATGAAAATCATCGGATTCGACTGCAGCAGCGCAGGCAATTAAAGCAGCGAGAAGGAACTATAAAAAAATTATTAATTTTATTCCTTTTTCGTTTAAAGAAAGAATTTCTTGTTCAGAACTTACAATTTTAAACATTTTAGTTGTTTTTGATTTAGTGAATCTAATTAAACTGTGCCAATTCATAAATTAGTTTTGGGTATTTATACAATTTTTTTTCAAGTTCGGTACTTGAAACAAGTGCTATAATTTTATTTAGATATTAAGAATAAATTCTGAATAATAAATAAAAGCGAAATATTTTCTAGAAACAAGTTAATTTCTCTGTGATTTTTTTATTTTATATATAAAATATTTTCATGTTCCACTTGTCTAAGAAATATTTAATGTTTCTTGCTCTGATTGTTTTTAGCCATTAATCGGTCATTAACTTTTGGAATTTTTGGAATAGAATTCAAGTTAAAAGAATACAAGACTTAATATACTTCAAGGAAAAGTTTAAGGTTTTTAAAGTTTAGTAATTAAACTTTAAACTTTAGTGATTAAATTTTAAACTGTAGTAACGGGGACGTATGATTGATATTATTTATAAAAAATATAACTTTTAGCTTATTTAAGTAATTAATATAAAAATTTTCAATAATTATATAATTTTTAATGTTCCTTAATTATAAAAAAATTATTTAATAAATTTGATTTTAAAGTGTTGCATAAACGCACAATAACCCCACCATTTATAGTGGTGTATCGATTTTGAACCAAAATAATTATTTCTGACATTAAAAATCTATTTTTGAAAAAACTATTTGAAAAAATTGTAAAAAATTCATATTTAATAAAAAGAAAACTTGTTTCTAACCAAAAAATCAAAAAATAGATTTTGTTAAAAAAATCATTTTTGGTAAAAAAATTTTGTGTAAAAAATTTATAAATTTTGAAAAAAAATAAATTTTTGAAATATTCCTGACAAAAAATATATTTCTGAACAAAAATGAAAATGTTTTTAACAAAAAAAAAAAATTTATAAAAATGTATTTTTCCCCAAAATATAAAATTTTTAAACAAAAAATGGATTTTATTCAAAAAATCAATTTTGTCCAAAAAATGTATAGATTTTGACAAAAATCCATTTTTGGTCTAAAACCAATTTCTGACCAAAATATCATCTGTACCAAAAAATCTAGTTTAACTAAAAAGAACTATATTTGATAAAAAAAATATTTATAAATAACAATTTTTGAACAAAAAATCAATTTTTTTTTAATTTAATGCAAAAAATGGTTCTTGTTAAAAAATAAATAAAAAATCACTTTTGTGGAAAGAAAAATTAAAAGTATTTTTTTTTCAAATTTTTTGCTTAATACCTGTTCCTGAACGAACAAAAATATTTCGGACCAAAAAATCAAAGAAAATCTATTTAAACTAATTTAATAATTTTGACAAAAAAGCAAAAATATTTTTGACATAAAAAATCCATTTTTGACCAAAAAAAAAGAAAACAATTTATGCAAAAAACTCAATTTTTGTCCAAAAACCAAATTTTTTACCAAAAAACCTATATTTGCCCAAAAAGTCACTTTTGTCGAAAAAACTATTATAACACCAACGTATATGTGATTTATTAGAACTTTTATGGGCTAAAGGGCATTCGGGGGAAATATGTAAATTTATTAAAAGATCATCGGCAATTTCAATAGATATTTTCTCGATTCATTATAATGATAACTGCCAAATCTCAATGAAATATCTTTCAAACTGATAGCTGTACTGTGATTAAGGTTATATCATTCAAATATAGTAATCTTGGATCAAAAAGGCTAAAAAGATTTAATTCTCTATTGTGTTTTTCCAGTCTAATAAATTTTATAAGATTTAACTTATTCATTTATATTTCATATAAATCCTAAAAAGGCTTTTCATAATTATCACAATTTATATTGACGATGTGGAATTAAACTTTAATTCGATTAAAAAATCATGAATTTTTTTTGTTGATTTTTTCAATTTGCAGTTTTATTAAAAATTTTCAATAAATGAATATTCAATTATTCCTTAGTCCATTTAATGTTTGGAATCTTCATGAGAGGGATGAGCCTTAATGTATTCAATGGCCTTCAAGATGGCTTCTGGAATTGGTGGGGGAGTGGGCAACAAATCGCTGCTGGGTTGATAACCATTTTCATCAGCAACATATTTAACAGCAACATGTTCACCTTCAGGTGAAATCCATTCGAAATCACCATGTATGTTACCATGTACATCACCAGAAGCTACTTGATGAATATGGTTGGTTGTTTCCAAAGCAGAATCAAAACCATCAGCACGTACATCCGATTTCAAGAGAGTGGCTTCAGCATGAACATCTTCATCGGTGACGGCGGCAGCAAAAGCAATTAAGGTGGTGATAAGGAACTGGAAATTAAGTACAATTCAATTAATGATTTTTGTCACACTTTTTTTTAGTATTTTTTGCAATTAAAAAAAAACTTACTAATTTGAACATTTTGATTTTGTTTTAGATAAAAGTTCTACTAAACTGTGCCGTTTTCAGAAATTTCATTTGGTTTTTATACTAAAAAAAAATTATTCAGTTAATTAGATTCGCTAATTATTTTGTTGTTTTTTTTAAGAATTTTAAGAAATTTAAAACGAGATTTTTATTTTTCATAAATAAAATCCTTTATTTGGGTTTATTTGCTGTTCTGTCTCTTTTTAACAAATTTTATATTAAATCTCTTTGTTTAGCAAAAAATTTGTTTGTAATTCATTTAATTATTGACATTAATATTTATGAATTAAATGTATCTGGTTTCAATTAACCAGTTTAAATTACAGTTAATTGATTTAAGATCCAAATTTTATTAAAAATAACTGTTCTTTCTATAATAAAAAGTGACAACTTTTGAAATCAGACTTACAGACTTCATTTTTTTACATTTCAATTAAAAAGTTATTGTTTTTAATAAAATGTGAATGAATTTAATTATTTTAAATAAAAATTAAAATTTTTCAAATAAAATATTTTTCTAAAAAAATTTTGAACTTGAAAACATAAATTTCATTTTAATTGAAAAAAAAAGAAATAATTTTATTGAAAATGTAATAAACTTCAAAATGTTATTTACCAGAAGTGGTGAAGAGTATGGTGTGTAACACCAAGAGGGAATCATCTAATCTTATCGAAATGTAAACTTGACCTTAATATGTCCGATCGTCCTTCTATCTGTTATTAGTGTACTGATTTAAAAAAATGGACTTGAATGTCCATACGTACAAAATCATTTCTCTGAATAAAACGTAGAGAACGATATATGAGACAACCTCATTATATATAACTAGCAGACCCACAAATTTTGTTTTGTCAAAAAAAAGTTGCTTTGTATGGGAGATACCCATCCTCCTGGTCTTATCTGTCCGATTAAAACATCTGTCCAGTAAAACAGTTCCTTTTGAAAGTTGTCGGGAGCAAATTTGAGAACTCCCGCTGTTATAGTTCTTTAGATATTCGATAAACAATATTTGCTTTGTATGGACAATGCCCCTCCCCCTGGTCTCATGCGTCCTACATTTTGTCCAGTAAACCAATCCCTTGAGAAAGTGGCCAGGAATAAATAATTCTTTAATATATTTATAATTCTTGAAATATACAATTATCAATATTTGTTTTTGTTGTGTTCTTCTCCCCCTGACCCTATCAGATTGCTTGATAGCCAATGCTAAATTCGGGTATTTTGCAGAGCAAAATTTAAAATAAAAAATCGTTAAAAATTTTTTGTGTACCTGAAAACAGAGATTTTAGTTATTATGGTGATATAAATTTACTTGCCTTTTTAGGTGGTTGGGGTGGTTGGGATATAATACGTTTGTGCAGATGTTTGTAAAGTTTGACTCAAAATCACTTCCTGAGTCGATTTAACCATGTTCGTTTGCGTAAAGTTTGTTCGCAAAATAAAGGTCGCAATTTGATCTAAATGATATTTGGCACGTATTGGGCCAAGGATGATGTCTATTTAAAATTGGTTATAATTGGTTCAATATTGCATACAGGCCATATACAAATGATCCCCCCGAATTGGTTGTTTTGCTCATAAAATTTCCTTAATATAAAATGATTTAAACAAATTTACATCTCCTTCCTAAAATCACTTCGAAACGCATAAATCTTACACATACATGGATATTGTTATAACAAATGATCAAATTAAAAAAAAAAATATAGGGAGAACCGGTCCATAATTTTTTTCTAACTCCCATTTAACCCTCCAGAAGAACATCATCTTAAAACTCCTTAATTTTTCGTAACTGCCATTTGCAACCAACAACGTAGTGTAGGGCTTTGAAATAAAGAAGAATAAATATAGAACCATTATTTTTAGTCACTCCAAAATATCTTATAAATCACTTAAAATTCACCAAAATTATTAAAATCACGTTGAATTGTCTTACTTCCTCGATTTTGGCGACATCTCAAAAGTACCTTGAAAAATCACAATATAATGCAGAATAACTATAAATTCATTTTCGCCTTTTTTGGGTTTTACTCACTGAGCGTGACTCTCAATTAAATGTTTTAAAATTATCAGGTCTGTCACAGAATTACATTACGATCGAAATTGGAATTAATTCCGTATTCTGCTTCTTTTGAAGAAGTAAAACGAAGTAAAATTTTATTCCTAAAAGTTTTACAACTCGAATTGTTATCAGAATGAGCAACTTTGAACGGAAGACAAAAATCGATCGGAAGAGTTACTACAGAATTGAAAAAAATGGTCCTGTATAATTATTCATTTCTTATTTTCAAAATTATTTTACAAAAAG
Source organism: Cochliomyia hominivorax (assembly GCA_004302925.2). Classification (NCBI taxonomy): domain Eukaryota; kingdom Metazoa; phylum Arthropoda; class Insecta; order Diptera; family Calliphoridae; genus Cochliomyia; species Cochliomyia hominivorax. The sequence continues at coordinate 5,039,243 of PYHX02000494.1, forward strand.
TTTTGTTTAAAAATTATTTTAATTGAATTAATTAAAATTTAGCATTTTTGAGACGAAATATTAATTAGAATTAGAAAAAACTTGGGTTAAAAATCTCCATTAACCTCCCACTAATTAAAATAAACCGTTACTTTTATCTAGTAAATTTTTTAATTAAAATTTTAATAAAACTAGAATTTTTGGAAATAATTTGATTTTATAAAATTTTGTTTCTAAACTGCGCTTTAGAATTCTATTGTGTCAAAAACCAGATCCACTTGTGCACATCTATAATGTTTTTAATAATTTATTATTTTTATACCCTCCGCCAACACTGGTGGTGAAGAGGGTATATAAACTTTGTCATTTTGTGTGTAACGCTAAGAAGGAATCATCTTAGACCCCATAATGTATGTATATTCTAGCAACAAATCATTACCTGAGTCGATTTAGCATGATCACATTCACACAGTAATTGACAGGACTCAATGAAATTTTGGCCTTGTTATAGTCCTAGGAAATATCCTATTCAAAATCAAGTAACATCAATTCAGTATATCAAAAGATATAGACCGATATCTGAGGCAACCTTTAAATTCAAGCGAAGAACTTTCGTAAAATTTTCAATTATAAATCAACAAATTAGTATGAATTTTGCCATTATATCATATCATCATGTTATATATACATCAAATTATCAAAATCGGTTCAGTAGAAAAGAAGTTATAGCCAAAAATATAATTGATTTTATAACTCATTAAGGTTTACAGTATTAATTAAGACAAACTTCTTTATATTGAATACGTTTGTATGTGTATGCGTGAGTGTGTATGCCTGATACAAAAAGCATTTGTAGTGAAGGGTACTGAAGATTCGGCATAGCCATATATAGCATTCTAACTTGTTTTTTGTTAAATTTTTACTTTCTTCTATTGTGTTTTTTTAATACAAATTTAGGAACTTGTTTAAAGATCTATTTTACATATTTGACTTTTTTTAATTTAAATCATTTTTTTTTATTTTATTTCTTGAATTTTAATTAAACGAAATATAAACCAAATAAAGTTGATTTAACACCATTTGACATTTAATTCATTAATTTATACACAAAAGACATTTTATCACTTTTAATCAAAATTATGGGTAAAAAGCTAAAAAACGATTAAAAAAAACACGTAAAATGTTGTAGTCGGTCAAGTCCGACTATATAATTTCCTATACCACAATGTTGGTTAAAAATTTTAATTGCACAAAAAGGGTAGTTGCGGAAAAGTGTTACACGACCCTCGTATAGTTTTATTTTCTGATTTATTTTAGTTGCATATTATTGTGAAACTAATTTATGTGAATTTGGTTTGAAATTAATTTTTGAGCGGAGAGCTACAAGAAATTATGGACCGACCCTCGTATTGATTTGCCTATCGATTTTTGCTTATATTTATCATAGTTTGGCCGTAATTTATTATTACAATATCAACGTATATGTGAGATTCATGCCCTTCAAAGTGATATTTGGAAGCGGGCTGGTATGGGATCTATGAGAAACAAGGAACCTATATATAATTTGGCATATCGACTTAGAATATCAGAATACTTATATATGTTAAGTTTCGTTAAAATCGCTTAATAGATAGGAATTCTACAAGCTTAAAACCTCATTCCGGTAGGACTCAATTGCAATAGATTTCGTCCTTAGGCAAAAATAATAATTCACAAAATCTCATCAAGGTATCTCATAATTTGCTACCTGATGATTATTCACAGCGTTTACATGGACAGCCAGCCGGACGGACGGACGGATAAACAGACAGACGAACGGACAGACATCGTTAAATTGAAAGTGATTCCCATTCGAACGGTATACTTTAAATGAGATATAACACCATTTTTTTCTGTACATTACAAACATTAGCACATACACATAATACCCCAACCACCACCAGTGGTGTAGGGTATAAAAATACTAAAATTAACACTTTGACCAACATAAAAAAGTTACTATTTTTAAAATGATTTAAGTGATTTAAATATAGTTTTTTTTTGTTGTTGTGATTTAAAATTAAAATGCATTCCGAAGAGATAAAACCATGAATGAAGTTATAAAACAAACAAAATACGAAGAAGATAAAGAAGTCTTATTTACATAAATTTATTTAAATTATAATAATAAAAAATAATAATAAACAAATAAACAAATAAACAAATTTATATCAAGATTAAAGTCATTTATTTTATGAGATTAAAATTGACAAGTTTTTGTTTTTGTTTCATTGGATCATGACTTAAGATTTGATATTGAGAGAAAAATGAAACAAAGGTGGAAGGTTAAATTGCAACATTAAAATTAACGATTTCTTTCTTAAACTATTGACAACACTGGTTACAAATGAATAAAGGGACTTGACGGACAAAAACTGCATTTTCGTTATTTTACACAATTTGTAAAATAAATAGAAAAACAATGTAATTCTATAACTTTTGAACGCTTGAATATAGTGAGGAGTGAAATCGAAAAATTATGAACACACATTTTTCATAAAAAAAATTTTACTCAAGTATAATTGGTTTACCTTTGTCAGTTAATATATTTTATCACAAACTAGCTGATTTAATGAGTGACCAGAAAAAAATGCTAACTGACATCATTAAACAATTTTGGCCATACAAAAAGTTGGCCAAGCATTCAAAGGTCTGCTGTCAAACTATTTCCACTATTATTAAATTTGTCAGCTGATAGAGAACCTGGTTTATATAGAAGAATGGTCCAATCCAAAGCATATAAATATCCAAGCATATAAATAGCAAGCATTTTCCAAAGATCTCTCATCATACCCGGTAGGAAAGCGTCCCAGTGATTAGACTATTTGGTACGAAACTTTAAAGTTAATGCAGTTTTAAAAACTTACAAGGCTCAAAAAGTACCTTCTAAAAATTCAAAAGATGAAAAGAGCACGGAAAATAAATTTGAATTAAAAAAATATTCTTACTGCACAATGGGCCAAAGCAAGGTATTTTCTGGTGAAAAATTGTACATGGCTGATGATTGAAGAAATGTTGAAGCCAAGTTTAGCTCACAAAAGTAATCAAAATCTCCCGAAAATTGTTTGGTTTGTCAAGCAATATGCAGTTGCTGCTTGATGTAACAACTTAATTTTAGACAGACTTGGCATCCTGTTACAATGGTTAACAAGCCCTTGAGTGGTATAAGAATAATAATGTGATATTTGTAGCTCCAAGCTAGCCAGAGCTAAGTCCAGTGGAGAAATAATGCGCTGTTGTTAAAATATAATTCAAGAACTAAAAAAGTTGTTCAAAAAAGTGGTAGATTTGAAACAGAAATGGACTACCTGCTAGAGCAAAGTGACAGAAAGCTCTATAAAAAATGTTAATGGAAGAGTTTCCGAGTATCTGAAGGTTTGATATAGGATGAGTATAGACCTCAGACTGATTAGAAATCTAGAGATTGGCATGCCGAATTAGCTTCCATATGGTTATGTCAGAGAAGTCCGATTAACTGGCTTCTTGCATTTCAGAAAATTCCTATTTTTGAATTATTCGACATTCCGGTTTTTTCAGTATGTTAACCGGTTTTAAATGGAAGTCACTTTTTAAGCTTTTCACTAGAATATTTAGCCTTATTTTTGAAATATTCCGACATGACTGAGAATGTGTAACATTTTTCATTCCGCGTGTTGCACCAGAAAAGTACTGTTTGGATTCTTATTCTTATTCGATTTTGCTCTGTCTATCTGTTTTAGAAATTATATGGACTATAAAAATAATTAAATGTGTAACTAAAAGAATCAAAGTCTAACTTATATAAAAGCTTTAAAAAATGCTGCTCTTTTTATCTATTTTCCTACCCTGATAATCTTTTTTGACCACTACGGACGGAAGGACAGACAACATTATGGTTAACAAACGTATTATTTTCACAAAATTATTACAAAAACTCTTTACTTTTTATAAGAAAAAAAAACACAATTATTTTTATGAACCCATAATACCGCCTAAATTGTCTCTTTTATTGTGAATTACAATTAAATAATCATAAATAAAATCACCACACACATAAACATAAAAGAGTTATTTTTTTATAAAAAATTTATTGTTTATTAAAAATTTAAATAAATCAAAATAAATCAAATATTAATGTGACATTTGTAAAAATTTTTGAGACTTTTTTTCGAAATAAACATAAATTTATAAATAAATTTATTGAAATTATAAAAAAACGAATTTTTTATTGTTAAAATATTTATGATAAACAAAGAAAGATCTTATCCGACTTTGTTATAGACTACACTACATTGTTGGTGGTATGAAAAATTTGTGTACTGCCCTCGTATAATTTGATATTCTTATTTATGTTTATATGTACAATAAATGTTTGTGATACTAAGATTTACGTGAAATTTAGACGTTTTAAACAGAATTTTTGTTTCTGGAGTGTAATATGGAACCTAAAAAATATTATGGACTGACCATGTTATAACTGACTTAATATTTTTAAAATACCCACGTACATATGCGTTTTATGAGTTTAATGTCATATTTGGAAGGGTATGGTACATATGCGAAGTAATGGACCGATCCTCGCACAATTTGGCACATCGTTTTAGAATATTATAAGACTTGTTTTTGCAAAATTTGGTTAAAATCCTTTTATATTAAGATTTTTTGGGCTAAACCCCTATTTCGGGAGGGACATTTGTATGGGGCAGATATGAAGCAATAGGCATTGTCCTTGACTCAAAGTAATAGTAAATGCCAAATTTCATAAAACTTTAGCCTGTTCTTTGCAAACATGGATACATGATACATAGACAGACAGTCGGACGGACGGTCATGGTTAAATCGACTCAAAAAGTGATTCTTAGTCTAAGGGTATACTTAAAAGTGGTGGTAGGAATAATTTACAAAAATCTGCACAAACGCATAATACCCCCACCATATTAGTTGGTATAGGGTATCAATAAATTTGCTAAAATTTATACGTTTTTGTTTTAAACAAATCAAGTTTTGATTTTGTTTCTTTAATATTAAATGAATTATTTTTTTTATAAAAAGTCCAAACAAACTGGTTCAAAATTTTGTTTAAACATTTTACAGTTATATAAATAATACTTTTTTCATTATTGTTCTTGTATCTTCTTATCTTGTCTTAATGTAGATAAAATTTTAATTTTATTTTATTCATTCAATCACATTTTAGGAGATTTTCGAAAATGAATTTGGACTTGAAGTTTTTTTTTAAATGCATTTATGTTTTCAGCTTTTATTAGCTTTATATTTCAATGTAATCTTATGCTGCTTCAAAAGTTTAGTACTGTATGTGGGCACCCCGATCTTAACCTCAAAGTTGGTTACCTCGGATATGAAATTTGTTAAAGCATGCAATATTCGGTCATGTCGAATCTTTAATACTCTCCACAACAAATGCATGTAAGTAAACACGTTACATTCCACACATACATACTCACACATACACTCACAAACGTATACAACATATAACCGTTTGTCTTAAATACCTGAATAGATAGCCGGACGGTCGGACATGCTTAAATCGACTCAAGAATGATCCTAAGTCGAACGTATAATGAAAATTGGTGGTAAAAACTATATTTTCTGCAAGTTTCAAATATCTCGCAAACTCATAATTGTATAATTAAAATTAAGAGAATTTAAATTAAGATTAAATTGTCTTCGAAAGTGTCGCTGGAATCTCCTTGTTAATTTTTTATACCCTACACCACCATAGGTGGTTGGGGTATAATGCGTTTGTGGTTAAGTTTGTAGCACAAAGAAAAAATACTTCTATCACCGCTTTAAAGTATACCGTTCGGCTCAGAATCACTTTTTGAGTCGATTAAACGCTGTCGGTCCATGCAAACTTCGTGAATAAAGCGCTGGTCGCAACCTTTGATATACCTCAATAAAACTTGGCGATGCCTATTGAAATTGGTGATGATGGATCCATTATTTCACCTAGCCCCCATATAAATGTTCCTCTCGGAATGGGGTCTTGAATATAAAGTGAATTTAACGAAATTTAAACCAAATGAAACTAATATTATGTGGCAAATTATACGAGGATCGGTGCATTATTTCTCATAGGTCCCATATAACTCCCCTTAAAAATAACACTTTGAAGGGCTTTAAACTCATATATATGCAAGTATATATAATGTACATAATTTTACGAGGGTTGATACATAATTTCATCTAGCTGCCCTATTAACCCCCCTAGAAGAAGTTCATTTTAAGCGCACAAATCATCAAATATATTGGTGCCATATTACACGGCACTCTTAAGCATAAATTAGAAAAGGTAGAGGGTCGATCATGAATTTTTGATAGCTACGATAAATGTAGTGTAGGGTATTTAATAGTCAGGCTTGACCGATTATATTATTCTGTTTTTAATTTCGGATTCCCATTAATATCTTTTGTAGGCGAATAATTATTATACAAAGATTCTTAAATATTATTCCAAATATTATTAATATAAAATTTGTTGGAGTAAGATATATATGTAGAGAGAGAGAGAGAGAGTGTAAATATTAAAATATAAGGTTATGTTACTTACAACATTAGAGAGAACCCAAATAATTTTAAATAAAATAATATTTAATTTTCATGTTAATAAAATTTAAAATTATTTGATATTTATTATAAGAATCTGCTTAAAATTTCATATCAAAATTATTTTATTATGTCGGTCCTTCCGTCTGCTTCCATACATTTTCTAGCTTTAAAAAGAATCATCTTAATGTAAATATAAATCATAAATTTTGAAATCTTCTCTTGATAAAAGATTTAAGAAGAAAGTTATGTTATTGTGTGTATATATATATTAAGAATATATTAAATACATGTACATATGTATATGTAATATTAATTTACACATGAGTAAATGTTTGCTTATGATGTAAAGTACACAAAAAGGATGTTTTAAAAACATATTGCAATACTTCATACAGCAAATATTGCATAAATGCAAATATGAATAATGATGGCAAAAGTTATCTTTAACATAAGAATATTTTAAGAAATTAGTATATGCGTTAGGGAGTGAGATCGAAAGATACTTAACATACATATATGTTAATAAAACCGTAAAATTAAATTAAAAAAATTAAATAAAAAAAATATATATTTTTGAGTTTCAATCACTAGTGATGATGATATTTTGAACCTTTTTCGGAAATCCTTCCATTGACGTTTATAAAGTTCTTTCTGTTACTCCGGGTTTGGACACCTGTTTTGTTCTCTTCAGTTATCTTTTTTATTATCTCAAGGGCTCGATTTCCAAAGTGACAGGATGCCACCTCAGGCCAAACAAAAAAAGGAAACATTATAAATGGAAGCAGAACTTTTCTTAACATATATTTTTGGGAAATTATTACTGCTTTTGTGTTCTTAACTTTTTTTCTACATTCCTTTGAAATTTTTTGACCAGGAGCTACGTTTCGTCAACAAGAAGATTTTTTCTAGAAAATTTGACTACGATTTTCTTGCCCTGTTTTTGGCCTCTACATTTTTAGCAGCGTTTCTGTCAGGAACTTTTTGATCCTTGTATGTTTTTAAACCTGCATTAGCTTTAACCATTCCATTCAAATACGCTGAGCACTGAGCTAACCGGGCACAGAAGCCATGAAAATTTTTTAATTATTTTATAGCAGTCAAATTTGTATGAAGAAAATTCTCAAAAAACTGTATTTGTTGTGAAACAATGTTGAAATAATATTTTTATACCCTACACCACCATAGATGTTGGGGTATTATGCAGAAAAAATGGACCTAACAACACTTTAAAGTACATAGTTCGACTAAGAATCATTTTCTGAGTCGATTTAAGCATGTCCGTCAGTTTTCTTAAAGAAATTTGTCAAGTAATATTATCTTTGCCCAAGGAGGATGCCTATTTGAAAATGGGTTATAAGCAGTCCATTATTTCATATGTGCCCCATACAAATGTACACCCCCACCCCTGGGAATGTGGTTTTTAGTCCATAAAATTCCTAAATATAAAGCGATTTAGACCATATTTTATAAAAATAACTCTTAATTTATTCTACAACAATGTGCCAAAAAAGGATCGGTCCATTATTTCTTACAGGTCCCATACAGCCACCCTTCTAAATATCACCTTGAAACTCATAAATCGCGCATATATGTCGGTATTGTAAAAATATTTAGTTAAATTAAGATAAATAACAACTAAAACCGCTTTGTGAAATAATACGAGGGTCGATAAATAATTTTGTCTAACTTCCATATAACCCTCTAGAAAAAATCCATTCGAAACGCATGCATTTCACATGAAGGTTAGTATAGATATGAAAAGCAAATTATACGAGGGCCGTTAACAAGTCTTTAATAGTCAACAACGTGTCAGCCTTGACCGTCTATAACAGTTTTACTTGTTATCTATGAAGCTAAATTTAAAGTTTATGATGATTATTATTATGCTTCATAGATAAAAAATGTTAAATCAATATTGTTTCACATTAAATCCAGTTTCTTTTTTTTTTTTTTTGAAAAATTTAAAATTGTTTCAGATATCGTTCTATATTTTTTTTGCTAATTGAACGATGTAGCCGGTTTTAAATAGAAAACAGTTTAGGCCACCAAATGTGTCTCAATTTTATTGAAGATAAATTTTATTTGTGGTTCAAAAGCTTCTGAATTATTTACAAAAAAAAAAATAGTTTTCGAATCAATATGAATTACCAAAAATTATCCGGCTTCAGGAATATTAAAAAGTTATTTGATGCACTTTAATGCTCTCAATGGGTTAAATAATACTGCAAACAGGTTATAAATTAACTCAATTAATGAAAAAATTATCTATCCAATATCAGGCCTAATAAAAGCTTTTAAAAAATTATCATATAAAAAATAAAAAAAATAAAATCCAAAACAGGCCCGTTATCCCACAAGAAGTACAACTTTCGTTTATTTAAAATAATTTTTTTTTTTCAACTTCAATTTTTGGAATAAAAAGCCTCAACTTTATAGAAATCTATAGCATTTAATAGTATAACTGTTAAGTCGGTGGTATAATTATATATAAAATGCTAAAATATGTAAGTTTTATAACTTTTCTAAAAAAAAAAATTATTAAATTTATTTTATCTATTTAATTTTTAAGTTGTTTATAGCTGCTTTATTGGTCCATGTTTATGCTGAAAAGAATGTAACGCATTCTGCCACCAAAGTCCTGAATGTTGGAGTTCATTCAAATCTGTCGACTGCTGTTGAACCTGTAAAATTAAAAGCTGATGTCAAGAAGAATGCAATTACTCCACTATTGGATTTAGAATTAAGGCCACCAGAAGTTTAAACAATTAAGACTGATTTATGTTTAAATTTATTTATATTATTTTTGTTGCTAAACTTTTGAATACAAATTCATTGTTGAGATTAATTTTCGAACTTAAAAATTCGGAAATAAAAATAATAAAAATCTCATTTTCGAATCAAAATTTAAAATTAATTTTCAAAAAAAATAAATTTTTTTTAAATAAATTATTTCGAAGTTACCATAGAATTTTCGAAAATAACTTGAGATCAATATAAAAATTGCATCACAAATTTTTCCACATTCAAAACAAAAGTTCGATGTTTTGAAGAAAGTTTAATTTCCAATTGTACTTCAAACTTAAAATCATTCGAACTCGAAAATAATTATTTTCAACACTTTCTAAATCAAATTTATATTTCATATATTTTTTGGGATTTAAAAATTTATTTCGAAATTAACATCGAATTGTTCAACAATTTTATTTCAATAAGTAAATTTCGAAAATTTAATATCGAATGTTTAAAATCACTCAAAATTCAAATTTCATTTTGAACTTGCTTTTACCCAGTACGCTTTGCTGCACAAAAATTTTTCTCAGTCCTAAATCTCGAAAGTAATTTCACAAAACACAACTTGTATTAAAAAAAGTAATTGGAACCCAAATTTGAAAAATCTCGCTGCAATAGTTCTTTAGATTTTCGATAATCAATATTTACTTTATGTGGAGACACATAATTCCCCTAATCTTACCGAGTAAAATAGTTCCTTGAGGAAGTGATTGGAACAAATTTTTAAAATTATCCATGTTATAGTTCTTTTAATATTCGATGATCAAAATTTGATTTGTATGAAAGATACCCCTACCCTCGATCCTATCCGCATTATTCTGCATTTTGTCAAGTAAAACAGATCATTGAGAAAGTTATTGATTCCAAATTTCAGGTAAAATCCTTTAGATATTAGATAATCAAATTTTGATTTGCGTGGGGGTACCCCTACCCCTGGCCCTATCGGATTTCTTATATCTTTCTTCAAAATTGGCCCTGTCATATTGAAGTCCATGCGTTACATAAATACAAAATTGCGACACTAAATAAGAAAATGATTAGGACTGATATGTTGATTTCGTTTAATTACTGTAGGCGAGGGAACATTTCCAACTGACAAAAAGAAAGTTGGATACAATGAAATCTACTCAGATTTTGATTTGATGCAAGAATATATGGACTCTGAGATGATTCCTTCTTAGCCTTACAATCGAAATGACAAATAATTTTTATTTAAAGCTCAATATCATCTACGTAACTCAAATTATAATAAATTTTATTTTAATCCACAAGATTTTATTTCTTTTATTTCATTACATTTATTGACAGAATTAAATTCATATTTATGAGCTAAAATTATTTATAAAAAAAATTTAGATTTTTCTCCAATAAAATGGAAATAAATTCCAAAAGCTAAAGATTTTGAAACAATTTTTGTTTTAAAGAAAATTGATTTATATTAAAAGTTATCAAAATTCATATTAAAATGTTTTATTTACGAAAAATATCCATAATTTAGATTATTTTCTCATATATAAAGATAAAATATCGACCTCATTGTGTGATTTTATTCCAGCTGAATGTCATAAAATTTTACTTGCTGAATTTGAATAAATCTGAAAAGAAAAAAAGTAGAAAAGAAAATATTTAAAAAAATATATATTTTTAAGTTGAAATAAAAAAATAAAATTATTTAAATAAATTCTAAACCCATTAAAGAGCATGGGGGCCTTTTTGGTTTTTTCTCAAAATTACAATAAGAAGGGGAATTATTGCAAAGACGTTTATGTTGATTTCAGCCCTTCAATCTAATATGATATATAGTCGATCCAGTCTGCTATTATACACAATATTATGGGTTATAAATGGCGGCTAAAAAAATTTAATTTGTAACTCTTTGGTTTTTTTTAAGAAGATGAGATTTTTTTTGCTCTCTGGTAGTTTTCGAGTTGAAAAATCGATGCCTTTTCGAGATAGTTGCACTTTTGTAAAACAAGTTATTAGTAAAAAATTATACAAATAGATTTTGTCTCCATATGGGTAATATGATATACATACATTGGAAAGGGTTCTCCAAAACCTTTCGCATGTTACCCATATTCAGTTATTATGTTTAATGACAAACACATGATTGTTAATCTGATTAAAACGGGTGACCAGAAAAATATGCGCACTAAAATTATTAAATATTTTCAACATAACCCAACTTGGTCCTACAAAAAGCTGGTCAATCATTCAAAGCTCTGCCATCAAATTGTTACCAATGTTATTTATTAGTGCTGGGAGAACATATTTCTTGATAAAAAAAACCTGGTGCAAATAGAAGGAATGGTCGACATGATGCTCCCAGGCCAGTTAGTGATCGGACTATTTCGAAATTTTCTACAAAAATATTTTTGCTGCATCATGTATGACGAAATGTATGTTCAGGCAGATTTATTGCATTTTTCTGGTAAAAAATTTTATGTTGCTGAAGGAGTTTTGAAAAAAGTTTAGAACCCAAAATCAGTCAAAATCTTCCAAAAAGTTATTGTAATGGCAGGCAATGTTCAATTGCGACAAAAAAGTCAATCCTTTTTAGAACGGCCCATAATATAGCAAATTTAACGCTGCTTCCATTAATAGGACTTCAAAATGTGTCCAATTACTTTTGACCTGACTTTGCGTCCTGTCACTATGGTAAAAAAAGCCCTTGAGTAGTACCAAAATCAATAATGTGGTTTTTGTACCAAGCTAGACAAATCCTCCAAACTGTCCTGACCTAGGGCCAGTAGAGAGATATTGGGCTCTTGCTAACAGAGAATTGAAGAACACATATAAGGTGGCCGAATGTGGGGTAGATTTTAAGCGAAAATGGACTACCTGTTCGAGAAAAGTGACAGATAAACTTTAATGAAAGTGTTTCCGACAAAGGTTCAAAATTCCATCACTAGGGTTTTGTTTTTTTTTATCACATATCTATGTTAAGAATTTTTTGATCTCACTCCTTATATCCATCCATCTCCTGTTGGCCGGCTCACAGTCAAATAAATATCAAAGCCTAATTAAAATTTGTCCTGAGAAGTTGGCTATTTAAAATGAATAAAATCGCTTCAGTTCAAAAAAAGTTATAAACCTTTAAACTCATCTAAGTCTAAGAATTATTCCTAAAACACTTCTGTAACATAAAACTCAAAATTCTAATTTCAGTTATTCAATTAATTTATTTTTCCAATAACAATAAAACTTCTATAACATTTAATGATGAGGAACATCCTTTTGTGGATGAGCATTAATATATTCAATAGCCTTTAGAATGGCAGCTGGTACTGGGGGTGGTGTAGGAATAACATTTCCGACAGGTTGATAACCATGTTCATCGGCAACATATTTAATTTCAATATGTTCACCTTCAGGTGAAATCCAAGAAATATCACCATGAATATTACCATGAACATCACCGGAAGCTACTTGATGAATGTGATTGGTAGTTTCCAAAGCAGAATCGAAACCATCAGGACGAACATCCGATTTCAAGAGAGTGGCTTCAGCATGAACATCATCATCGTTAACGGCAACAGCACAGGCAACCAAAGCGGCAAGAATTAACTTTGAATATCAAAATTTTATAAAAAAAATTGAAATTTCTTTAATTAATTTAATTAAAAAAACTCATTGAACTTACGAATTTGAACATTTTTGTGTTTTTTTGTTATTTAAAGTTTAGTTAATCTAATTAAACTGTGATAAATATTAAATTTCTTTAGGTTTTTATACAATTTCTTTAATTATTTAGAAGAAATTTCTAATTTAAATTTTTATTGATTTATAAATCCACGTAATAATAATATACTGGTTCAATGAAACTGGAACATGAAATTTAATTAATTCAATGAAAATGCTTATATTTTGTGATCGTTTTTTTTTCTGGTTTTGCCTTTTTTTTAATTTAATGGGTCATTATATCTCATTTGATTCATTCAAAAAATGTTTGAAATAAAACTTTATTGTTATTTATCGTTCATAATCACTTTCACCTTAGAATATTTTCATTCTAGAAACTCGGGAGACAAAACAAACATTTTAAAAGAATGTTAATTACTAAGGATCAAGTTACCTTCGTAATACACGTCAGTTATTATGTTTAATGCCAAACAAATGATTGTTAATCTGATTAAAATTAGTGATCAGAAAAAAATGCGTACTAAAATTATAAAATATTTTCAACTTAACCCAACTTGGTTATCAGTCCCGGAAGTACATATCCCTTTACAAAAAAAAAAACTGGTTCATGTAGAAGGAATGGTCCACAAAATTGAAGGTATTTAAAGACTTAATAATGTGTCCACTTATTTTGGGCCTGACTTGGTCACTATGGTAAACAAGCTATTGAGTGGTACAAGAACAATAATATTTTATTGTTCTTGTACCACTGCCCGAAGCTAAGATCAATTGAGAGATATTGAGCTCTTGTTAAAGAGAATTGAAGTGTAAAAAAGTGTGGTAGATTTTAAACGGACACAAGTTCCTGCAAATTAACAGAAAGCACCATAAAACGTTAATGGAAAGGTTTCTGAAAAAAGTTCGAAATTTTTTCACTAGTGAAAGTTGATTTTTAAATTGTTCACAAAAATTTTAAATTTTGACTTAATTTTATTATTTAATTACCAAAAATCTTTACCAAAAATTTTTAATTTTTATTAGAAATTTTTTACAAAAGATTCACATTTTCAATAGAAATTTTTTACTAAAAATTCACATTTTCAATAGAATATTTTTAATAAAAATTCACATTTTCAATAGAAAATTTTTGATAAAAATTCACATTTTTGATAAAAATTCACATTTTTATTAGAAAATTTTTGATAAAAATTCACATTTTTATTAGAAAATTTTTGATAAAAATTCACATTTTTATTAGAAAATTTTTGATAAAAATTCACATTTTTATTAGAAAATTTTTGATAAAAATTCACATTTTTATTAGAAAATTTTTGATAAAAATTCACATTTTTATTAGAAATTTTTTTACTAAAAATTCACATTTTCAATAGAAAATTTTTACTAAAAATTCACATTTTCAATAGAAAATTTTTACTAAAAATTCACATTTTCAATAGAAAATTTTTACTAAAAATTCACATTTTTATTAGAAAATTTTTTACTAAAAATTTACATTTTTATTAGAAAATTTTTTACTAAAAATTCACATTTTTATTAGAAAACTTTTTACTAAAAATTCACATTTTCAATAGAAAATTTTTACTTAAAATTCACATTTTTGTTAGAAATTTTTACTTAAAATTCACATTTTTATTAGAAAATTTTTGATAAAAATTCACATTTTTTTTAGAAAATTTTTACTAAAAATTCACATTTTTATTAGAAAATTTTTAGTAAAAATTCACATTTTCAATAGAAAATTTTTACGAAAAATTCACATTTTTGTTAGAAATTTTTTTACGAAAAATTCACATTTTCAATAGAAAATTTTTACGAAAAATTCACATTTTCAATAGAAAATTTTTACTAAAAATTCACATTTTTATTAGAAAATTTTTTACTAAAAATTTACATTTTTATAAGAAAACTTTTAATAAAAATTCACATTTTTATTAGAAAATTTCTGATAAAAATTCACATTTTTATTAGAAAATTTCTGATAAAAATTCAAATTTTATTAGAAAACTTTTAATAAAAATTCACATTTTTATTAGAAAATTTTTACTAAAATTCACATTTTTATTAGAAAATTTTTGATAAAAATTCACATTTTTATTAGAAAATTTTTACTAAAAATTCACATTTTTATTAGAAAATTTTTACTAAAAATTCTCATTTTTATTAAAAAATTTTTTACGAAAAATTCACTTTTTCATTAGAAAATTTTTATTAAAAATTCACATTTTCAATAGAAAATTTTTACTAAAAATTCACTTTTGCAATATAAAATTTTTACAAAAAATTCACATTTTCAAAAGAAATTTATTACTAAAAATTCCCATTTTTAATAGAAAATTTTTAATAAAAATTCACATTTTTATTAAAAATTTTTAATAAAAATTCACATTTTTATTAGAAATTTTTATTAGAAACTTTTTACTAAAAATTCACATTTTCAATAGAAATTTTTAATAAAAATTCACATTTTCAATAGAAAATTTTTATTAAAAATTTACATTTTCAATAGAAATTTTTTAATAAAAATTCACATTATTAGAAAATTGTTAATAAAAATTCACATTTTTATTAGAAAATTTTTAATAAAAATTCACATTTTTATTAGAAAATTTTTAATAAAAATTCACATTTTTATTAGAAAATTTTTAATAAAAATTCACATTTTTATTAGAAAATTTTTAATAAAAATTCACATTTTTATTAGAAAATTTTTAATAAAAATTCACATTTTATTAGAAAATTTTTAATAAAAATTCACATTTTTATTAGAAAATTTTTAATAAAAATTCACATTTTTATTAGAAAATTTTTAATAAAAATTCACATTTTTATTAGAAAATTTTTAATAAAAATTCACATTTTTATTAGAAAATTTTTAATAAAAATTCACATTTTTATTAGAAAATTTTTAATAAAAATTCACATTTTTATTAGAAAATTTTTAATAAAAATTCACATTTTCAATATAAAATTTTTAATAAAAATTCACATTTTTATTAGAAATTTTTAATAAAAATTAACATTTTTATTAGAAATTTTTTACTAAAAATTCACATTTTCAATAGAAAATTTTGACTAAAAATTCACATTTTCAATAGAAATTTTTTAATAAAAATTCACATTTTCAATAGAAAATTTTTAATAAAAATTCACATTTTTATTAGAATTTTTTAATAAAAATTCACAAATTTCCAATAAAAATATAAAAATTTAATTAAAAGTTCCTAAAATTTACATTTTCGCTTAAATTCCAATTATCCATTTTGTGTTCAAAAAGTTTATATTTTCACTAAAAATTCATTAAAATGTTTAAATTATCACTAAAAATAAAAAAAAACTTTTCTAAAAAAATCTAATTTCTTCTTTAAAACCTAAATTTTCACCAAAAAATTAAATTTCGCCATTAAAACAAAATTTCCGAAAAATATTAAGAATGTTTGTAGAAATGACTTTTTTATTAAATTCTACATAATTAAAAACGTTGATGTTGTTCCTTCTTTTAAAAATCTTTTCACTTACAAGAGAACCCAAATAGAATTTTTCATTTTCGCTATGTAAATGAAAAACTGGATGATGATCGGGGGTGCCAAAACAACAAGTGAAAAGAAAAAAGTTTTGTAATGAAAACATTTGCTTGAATAGATTTCAATGATAATGAAAATGTTTTTCTTTAGAACACAGTATTTAACCCTTTGGGAAGCTAAGCTGGGACATCATGAAACAAGAATTTTGGAAATTTCAAAAATTTTTTAACAAAAAACAGATAAGCAATTTTTTCGCTTAATACTATATTCCTTAATATATGATTTCAATAAACTTACGATTTCAATATCGATGAATTTCTTAAATATCGGCATTTTCTTGAAATGGTGGTTTCAAGCCCAATAAAAACATATAAAATTATAAAAACTCATTATTCTTTTATCTTTTCTTATATTTTATAATATTAGATTCCTTGTTCACCAATAAAAAAATATATTTTCGAAACAAAAACTTTCTTAAAGAGTTAATAGAAAATCATCACTCATTGTTGCTTTATTCATATTGTCATTGTTACTCTGGATTCACTTAAAGTAAAGAAAAGAAAACATCCTTCACTTTCAGTTTTTCCACAATTAAGTTTAGAAAAACACTTTTTTATACTCGAGTTAAGCAAGTTTCTGACTTAAATCAGTTGATAAATATCTTCACCCCCCCCCATAAGTTAAGCGACCAACTAACTAAAAGGAATCAAACAACAACACCAAAAACAATCATCAAACACCAACAAACTAAACATTAAACACAACACACACCTCAACAATAAGAATTTTTAAATGGATGGGAAAGTATGAACCGAATATTGAATACTCTACAGGAGAAATAACTCTTAATTGTGTTCTGAACTACATTTTTCAGAACTATCTATATCTATTAGATATATATAGATATTCTTCTGGTTTACATCATAAATAAATTTTTGTCGATTGTTAAAAAAATATTAACACACTATATGTCCAACTTGGGAAGATTGCTATCGGTATTTATTTATTGGAACTGCCTCTCTTTTGAGGCCTCACAATAAGTATAGAAATGTCAAAAACTAAAATTAAAAATTTCTTATCTAGAAAGATCGGATTTCCTTTTTCCATTACCCATATCTCTTATATTAACATGGCGACAAACCATTCCAACTGTGCCTTAAACCTGTCTGCACACATGTAAGACGTCTGGCAGGCGGGTAAGTGTGACTCCTTAGTCTAGTTGTATATCTTTCATATTCTTTTCCATTCCATTAGGAAAGGAAGAGCTTTACTTTCCTAATGGAATATCCAACATCCATAGAGATGTTTTTGTTTCTAATATACCATGGAGCTCCGGTTATAGTCCGTAGAAATTTAGTTTGTTCCCTCTGTATAATATTAATACTCGTTTGGCAAGCCGTACCTCTTAACTGACCCCTTTGACTGATAATTAATAAATCAAATTAAACTGGAGGCTTTGAACTTCATATGAGGTAATTTGGTGTCTATATGGCGGTGCCATGTATGTCGCCTTTCCAAATGAATACCGAGGTATGTAACATAATAGTCCTGAAGGATGTTTACACAATTAAATGAAACCGCTGTTCCTTTTCTTAGAGTGAATTTTCGTTTACTTTTATTCTCCAATTCTTCAACCTGGTTTCCTAGTTTTTAATCCGGTCGGTGTTATAGTCGGTGTTACTAAATCATATCTGGGCGATTTTCTCACATAAACTTTTAATTAAAATAATATTCTGCGGGCTAATGATAATTGCGTCATTATTTAATCCCGATTTAATGTAAGTTTTATCTGCTTTACTCACTCAAAGTTTAATTTTGACCAATACATATAGACAAGGAGCAATAGTCTTGATATTAAATGGAACTAAAATTTAATATTACCTTCCTCACCACTACACGTGGTGTAGGGTGTGCCAAAATAAGATTTTTATTGAAATTGAAACTTACCCGTTGATCGTGATGGTTTAACTTTGGAACTTTTTTTACGTGCCTCCTGACTAGTGGATGAGGAAGTTTCACGTGAATCGATTTGCATGGCTTCATCGTTGTCGTTGATTTGTGTTTTTAAAACTTTCTTCAAATTAATTATCTGCAACAAAACAAAAACAAAAACAAAAATAAGAAAATTACATTTTTTTTACTTTATTTTTCTTTTTGTGAATTTATTTTCAACATTTATCTTTCGTATTACAAGATGAAGAAGAAGGATGAGTAAAACTATGATGATAAAGATGATGAATACAAATCAGTAAACATTAAAATGAAGATTTTTTTTATATTTTACATTTCGTGTTCCTTTTTAGCAACAACAATAAAAAGTTTTAATTAAATTAATAATTACTTGTAATTGCGAGAACTAAATAATAACAGTAAAATATATGTACCAACAGTCTTGAACAAAACTATTGGCCCTGCAAGCAAGCGAATCTGAGTGAAAAATAATACTGAACCTGTAAGTCATAAGTCAAGGCAAGTCATATGCCCAGATAGGTCAAGTAATAGAACGAAGTGTTTCACTATTAGAAGTATTCCCATATTCCAAATCCAAGCATATAAAGAAGCGTTCCCACGACAATTGGATCTCCGTTCCGAACTGACCCCAGTTACACTTCCCCAAGAAAGAACAATCGGCCTAAATGTTACAAAAACTATAAGAAGTGTAGAAAATCGTTATAAAAGTCAAGTTTCTTAAGTTCGAATAGAACCGGACGAAAAATTGTCGGAAAAATTAAACACAATTCTAAAAAAACGATCAAAATTGCTGATGGAGTTCAAGAGGTATATAACACAAATATTCACTCCATTACTAATCGTAGAGTACTGCATGAAACTGGCTATAATGCTCGAACGTTGCTAGACGTTAATCACAAATGTCTTCAATAAACCAAATTAAGTGTTTAGAGTATGCGCAAGAGTAAAATTAATCAATTTTGGAATCAGCTGCTTTTCTACGATGACAACAAATTTTTATATATTTGGTAATGATGACCGTACTATCGTGTTTAGAAATTTCAATACAGAATATAAAAAACAAAATCTTTTTTCTACTGTTAAATACGGCGAAATAGGTGTGGAGCTGTATGTCATCCGCAGGTGTCGGTGGGCTAGTTTTCATAGACGGCATTATGGGTAAAACAGTTTATTTAAATAATTAAAAGAAAATTTGCGGAAAAATTAAATTTACAAACAATTTTCACATTTCAACAAGACAACGATCCAAAACTTTCAGCCAGATGTGTGTATATGGTTAATTCACAATGTGAATCATGACCTACCGCACTCGCCACAGTCTCTAGAGCTCAATTCCATTTAGTATTTATGGGAAAAACTGTACAGATGGATCAAGAAACGATTTATTTCAAATAAATCTTTAAAAGGTGTTAAAGGAAGAATGAATAAAAAGCGTGGTCCATTCAATGCCAAAGCGTCTGAATGAAGTTATAAAGCAAAAAGGCTTGACCACTAAATACTGATAAATTACTCAAATATTTAGTGTAACGTTAGGTGTATCAATACTTTTGTTCGGCAAAATCGAGTAAGTATGATTTTAAATTAAATAATTAATTTAATTACTTCCGGTGAAAGTATTTCCAATCACATTTTTTATTCGTGTGAAAAGTTTGTAAACCGTTAAAATTTGGGAAAAAAGAAAATTACAATTGCTGTGCCAATAATTTTGTTCGGAACTGTATATATGGATAAGTAAAAGCCAAGAGAAACTGCTTTATTATTAAGTTGGATAAAACTTTTCCTTTTTTCTTGAGTTACAAAGAACATTTTGTTGTTTTTTAATTTTATTATTAAGAGTAAATAAGTTTTCCGCATTAATTTTGTGTAAAACAATGAAGACATTTTAAAATAAATATTTTCACCCAAGTAAATTTATTTCAATTTTTCAATTTAATTGGCGGAATATTAAGTGATAAAAGAAACAAGTTAGAGGGAATATGTTGGGTTAAGACTAAATATAAATGCCCTACAAAAAACTTTTAAAAAATAATATAAATACAATCTATCAAAAAGTAAATTGCGGACATGATTAGTATAACTTTTAAGAAAACCCCTTCCTGTACTTGTTCTAGAGTAATGTCACTGTAAATATTTAATGTCCAAAATAATGTTTTGGACATGTGTGTTCGAACTGATTTCGACAGTAAGGGTAACTATCTAGTCAGAAGCTTAGTCTGAGGCCTTGCAAAGTTGACCACAAAGAAACCACTAAATTTTCAGTTAAAAAATATTTGTTTGATTGAAAAAAAACTTTTAAAATTGAAAAAATTATTTTATTGCTTTCTGTCACTTTGCTTGAACGGGTAGTCCATTTCCGTTTAAAATATATCACACTTTGATGTTGTACCACTCAAGGCCTTGTTTATCATATGGACAGATTTTTATTTTTTACTGCTTTTTGGTCTTAAACTTTTCTTTAACACTCTCTCTCAAGCATACGTTAGGTCGTCCATTATGCAGCAACAATATTTTATTAGGAAACTTGAGTTCAATTTCTCTGCTCTGTTTTTGGCCTCTAAAGTTTAAGCAGGATCTTTTGTTCTTAAAATTTTATAAGTTTTACTTCTTTGTATCAAAAAATCCAAGCATTAACTGAATGGGGTGCTTTCCTATCGGAAGTGTTGGGAGCTCAAAATGCAATTTCTATTTTTATTTTTTTGCTTTAGTAACATCATGTGGACCATTCCTCCTAACTGAATCAGATTTTTTTAACAGCGGATAAATTTCTGTTACTGTTTAATAACATTGAAAACAAATTGACAGCTGACCTTTGAATGCTTGACCAACATTTTGTAGGATCAAGTTGGTTTTTTTGAAAATATTTAATAATTTTAGTACGCACTTCTTTCTGGTCACGCATTTTTATCATTTGTTTGACATAAAACATAATAACTGACATTTTCTACATAAGTAACTTGATAAAAACTCAAAAAATACTTGTTTTAAAAGTTTTAATGATAAACGTGTGGTAAGAATTTTTCGATCTCACTCCTTAGTTTCTGAGATATTCAATTAAATTTGAACTTTTGGCGAATTACAAAAAATGATCATGGCCAATTATTGAGGGCCACAAACCAGGCCCACGACGAGATAAAATAATTTTGGAAATAATTCTGATAAAAGTTGCAACAATATTGAAACGTCACAAACTTCTTTCCCTTTTGCAAAATCTTGAGGTGGCATAAAACTTCTATTCTACAAAATAAAATTATTTCAAATAACAATCTGCCCCAAACAAAGACCGTAATTGTATAAAAAAAAATCAAGACCACTCACCTCTTGTTCAATTTGTTTTTTATTATCCAATTTTTTCGATTTTTCAGCATTTGCGCGCTTAATTTGATCAACAATACAATTCGAGATGGCATCACAAGAATCAATCCAATCCTGTAGAGTTTCAGCGATTTTAGCAGTATAACCCGGTGGTATATCACGACCTTGAGCATAATCAATTTCCAGAAAACGATTATTTTGAAACAATTTACCATGAATTATATCTGCAAATAAAAGTGAAATTGAAAAAAAATTACACTTAATAGTTTTACATAACATGTGTGTAATGTAATTTGTAATACAAATTATTTGTAATGTATACTGCAATGTTGCACAACTACTTCATTGACCAGAAACCATAAAATCATATAAATGTTTCATAAAATTCATCTTATTTGCATTTGATCAACATTTCTGGATAATTTCAAATGGCTTAAGGGAAAACTGATGGAGAAAGAGGGAAATATGATTTGAATAAAAGAAGGTGTAAATATGCAAGAAATTCATACAGAATAAATATTTTCAATTTAAATTTGATATTTTCGATAAAGGCACAGTGGTTCCAAAAAAGATATTTTCGTAGAAGTACCTAACAAAAATTTAACATGGTTTCAGTAGAGATGTCTTTGAAAAAGAATAGGTCCACAGTAAAATTTTGTTTTTCAGTTTATTTTTTATGGTTCTAAGCAGTTTCCTATTTGAAACCAGTGATATCGGTTTAATAGCAAACAAGTTATAGATTAATATCTGAGACAACCTCAAAAATTCACTTCAGCATCACAGCGGCAGTTAAAGTGAGGTTATGCTGGGACGATTATTTTACCTAACCTCCATACAAGGAACTCACATAATGTGGTTTTAAGTTTATTAAATATGAAATAATTTTGTTAAAATTTGGCAATTTTATAAATATCGATTTATACTTGGTAAAAGTTCCCATATAAGGCCCCTCCTCGGTAAAGGTTTTAAGCTTACAAAACATAAATATGGCTTAACTCCATTAAAATTTAGCAGAATTATTTTTCTAACTGCCTTCAATATACGTATTTAATTTGACAAATATCGGTCCATATTTTATTATAGGACTCATATAAGGAACTGTCCCAAAAAATTTTTAAGGCAATAAAACTCTTAAGACACAATTATTTTTCTAACTGTCTTTATTATATGTAATTAATTTATCTAATATTGGTTCATATTTTTCTTGTTGGCTTTAATTTATTAGTCCATATTTGGTTATAGTTCACATATAAAGAATCGGTTTTACACAATTTGTTTAAAATAATGATATTTAGGGCATGTATTACGCCCTCTTACTTTAAAGGGAAGAATAAAAAGAAAACAAATTAAAATTAATGTCGACTTGAATATCTTTAAAACTGTTAGAGATGCCTACACATATAAGCATATTTTTAATAGCGATTTATAGGGACTAGCTATTTAAAATTATTTTGCCTTAAATCAACATACTCGAGGCGTCCAAATTTGGATTAAACTACTGGCCACAGAGGTACTTGGACTCCTCCAGCTAAACTCCATTTCTTTTGCTTAATTTATAAATGAAGTTTCGGTGAGTTAAAAAAGTTCAAATCCTTCAGGTCTACTTCAAAATACCTTAACTCTGAACAATCTCAAGTAATTCAAATGTCTTCGAATTATTTCCAAAAAAAATATTTGACACATTGAGCAATGGGAATTTTTCACTGTGGTATCCTACCTAAACTAGGCTTCCTCCAGTCAAGTAATGGTATTTCTCATACATTTCTACGGAATAGCAATTTGATGAATTATAGACCCATTTGAATGATTTTTAAATCATTAAAAAACATTTTAGCCACATGTCACGGAATTTTGGTTATAGCTAAATCGATTACAAAATTTATTAAAGTATAAGAGTATATAAACACAGAAAAGAAAAACATGAAGCAAAATCAACGTTGAACATAGTTGATTTAACATTGAATAATTTTTTTATTAAGCTTAAATTAAACGTTTTATGGTGAAATAATATTAAAAATATAAAATTCTACAATGATAAATATTTTAAATAGTTAAATTTCAAGTAGTAAAACTTCAAGAATGTTCTCAGAAAACTGTATTTACTGTGAAACAATGTTAATTTAACATTTTTCAACGATAAAGCAAAATCATAACTGAGAAAAGTTAAATGATTTCTATTGAAATTAATTTCACATTGACTTTTATACTTTATGTTTAAAATTGACTATATTGAAACATTCTTTTGTCCCACTGTACTCTCAAATCTAGGTGTATAGTTTTATAGTTTAAACTAATATTCAAATATTGTTATTATTATTATATGTCATCTATATAAGACATAATATACACATAAACATGTATTTAAGTTTATGCAAAACTCATTAGCATTAAAAGTAGAATTTCCAGTTGTCATTACAATATGTTAATGGGATCTTTATATCTTGAGAAAATGGAATATTATATTTTCCTTATTAAGGCTTTTCTGCTGCATAAGCAGCAAATACATATAAAATAATTTAAATGTCAAATGTACGTATAAGACACTAAGGAAAAGCCAAATATATACAATTTCAAATCAAATGATATAATTTAAATTCCTATGAAATCCAACACAAAAGAACCCAAAAATAACAATTGAAAATGTTTCTATTGAATTTCAGAATTTATAGATTTATACAAATGAATGAAAAAACATGGTGGAATACTAAAATGACCCATTGATGCCATTTATTTTATACTTTGAGTTCTTTACTATCGAAAAGGTTTTCTCTGTTCCTTTTTGAAACATTTAAATAAATTGAATTCATTATATAGAAAACTATATTTGAAGAGATGAATGGTGTCATTAATCCAAATAATATAGAGAAATGAATGAAATGTATACAATTTGAAAATTTTATTGTTAAAATTACATAATCTGTCGTATTATGCAGAAATTGGAAACTATTTATTTAAATTAATACTCTCCTAATAGTGTAGCATATGTTAGGGATACAGTTCTGTAGAAAATTAGATGATTAATGGTGATACTAAAGCATTTATAAAGTAATAAAATGGCATACTTGGACAAGAAAAAGAAAATGGAGATAAATGCACTAAAGGCTAAGAAAATTATTATTTAAATTAATTTTATTTATAATGAAGCCTAAATATATGCAACACTATGATACCACATAACTTGAGACAAGATATATAAAATACACAGATGTATATTCCTACAAACGCATTTAATTTTTTCGCAATTTTTGCTTAATCTTTGTTGTTCTCTTCCAAAAGCATTTTTGATTTCCACTAATCGACATCTTTTGATGTAATCGAAATTTTTCTTAGTTTTGTTTTTGCCTTATTCATGTCATCAAGTTTTCTAGGTGCTATTTTATGTCAAATATTTCTATAAACGCTGAAGTGAAATTTCTGCTTTTATTGCAGAATTTTCTAATTTGATTGATAAATTTTATAATGTTTAAAAATGTCCAAAGACCTGTTAAACTTATTCGAATAATGTCCAAAACGAAAGAATAAAAACTGGAGCACAGCTTAATCCTAAAATAATGAAAGTTAGGGAATAAATTGATTCAGAAGTTCTTAAATAATTAGTGGAATGAATGCGAGACCGTATTATTTTAGGTAGTCCACTAGAAGGGTTCATACCTTGTACTTTAAAAATTAAAGAATATTTTAAGTGAAATCTTAGTTAATTTAATAAAACTATTATTTGTCTACTAAATACTTTCTGGTTTATTTTTTTTTTTAATCTTTAAAAAAAGGTTATGTGCGTTTTTTGGAATATGCACCAGTGTACTTGAGGAAACAAATTATGCTGTATTGAGTAATAAATTCACAAAATATCCAAATGAAAAATCAACTTAAATACAATTTCCCCAATCATTATTTTATCACATTCTCCTTTAAAGTGAAAATAATTATTTAACACCCATTTGTGTAGCCCCTTTTTCAGCTCTTGTCAGTGACAATTTGATCAATGTTAAACAATGGCTGATGTTTTTCAGCTTCATTAAAAAATCAACTAAGCAAGAAAAAGAACTCACTTTTCCACCCACTGAGTTCACTATAGAAATCACCTATAAACAGCAAAGCGAAAGAAAAGGAAGATAAATGCTTTCGTAAATTCCATAAAAATACTTTAGATCTTTAACAACATCATCATCCTCATCATCGGCACCAACAATTGCAGCAGCAATTATTATTATTATTTCTTAACTATAACTAATGCTATTAAAGCAATCTAGTCAACCCAAAACGACACTACAGCACATACTGTTAGTAAGTCAGGGAGTCAGTGAGTCAGTCTGTCACCCAGTTACTCCAAGTGGCAATTGTATTTCTTCTCTATGCCAAACTTGTTAAAAACATAACTCAAGTCTTGTTAAAAGAATTCACCAGAGAGAAAACTATAAAAATTGTTTTGCATTAATTTGTCTTCTACTCGTAAACTCATGCTGCTATTCATTCTGCTGCCATTCCGTTGCAGTTGGAAAAAAAGACTTATTTTCTAAAATAAGAGTAAAGAAGCAGAAATTATGTTTAGTGTCTTTAGAATTTGTTTTCTAGCTGTTTGTCTGTCTTCCTATCTCAGAGTCTTTCTCTTGGTGAGTAATTAAGTATTCGAGAAAATTGCTATTGGCATTTCTATGTAGAACAATTGTAATTACTTTGGCATTTTTGTAAAACAAATGTTATCGTTACGGTGCAGGAAAAGGAAGAAATTGTCATATAATTAATAGTTATTAGAATATTATAGTGATTTAGAATAGTGATTTGAAATTCCATTCGAAAATTCTTGGCAATAACGCACAAAGGGAAATGTATGTTAAAAAAATAAGGTAAATAAGTAAGAATAGGATAGTCGGATATGACCGATCCTACTCCTTTATGCATTAAAAATGTTAATGATACTAAACAAATAAATATTTTTATAATACTCATAAATATAAGAGATATATGCCATTTGAAGTGATTACCGAAAGTGGGTGTTGGTAATAGAAAATTATGGAGTGACTCCATTATCCTCTTGGAATTTGACATGTTTTATGAGAACAAAATTTTATTCCTTAAAAGAAACAGAGCAGAGTTTAAGCAGTGTACCAGGACCTGTTTACCATACTGACGGGATGCCAAGTTAGTCAAAAAATAAGTGGACACATTATGAAGTCCTCTGGATAGAAGTAGCCTTTTTTGTAAATATTCCTTGAAATAAATAGAGCCCGTTGTAACAAATGATGGGCTTTTTTGTCGCAACTACATATTGGTTGGATTACTAAGAACTTTTAAGGATATTTTAACTGCTTTTGGGTTCTCAACTTTCCTTCAGCATTCTCTCGCTCTTCAGCTCATCAGCAACATAAAATATTTGACCAGGAAGTTGCGAAAAATCTGGCAGAACATATTTTGCGTCATACATTTTGCAGTATGATTTTTTAGGAAACTTGGCTTTAATTTCCATGCTATATTTTTGTCCTCCAAATTTTTTAGCAACTTTCCTGCCAAGAACCTTCTGAGCTTTGTGTCTTTTTCAACCATAAGTTCGAGCATTGAACCGGATGTTCTGGTAGTTTGATTTGAAAATGCTTTCTACTTTTTGCCTTTAACAACATCATTAGGACCATTCTTTCTACTTGAACCAGGTTTTCTATTAACGAGCAATTTCTCCTGGTACTGCTTAATAACATTGACATTTTGTGGGTTCAATTCTGGTTTTGTTGAAAATATTTGATAATTTTATTACGCACTTTTCCGGTCACTCATTTCAATAAGATTAACATTAACTGACAATATTTTCAATGGTAACTTGATCGAAAAAGTGGGTTTAAAGTTTTTTTGAAAAACCTAAATCTTAATCCTTTTGAAAAGAGATTCAATAGTACGAATTTTTCTATTCCCTATCCTTATAAGACCCAATACCCAATACCCTGACCAGCGAGAGCTTTGTACTGTTCTAAATGAACTCGCAAATATGTCAGCTTTAACGATGTTAAATGCTTATTTTCACATCGCCAATAGTTCAAAGATTACAAATCTCTACCCCTCCTTAAAGCATGACTATTCAAAAGTTAATCGTCCATAGATCATTAAACCACCACACAAGCAATTATGACAAATATCTCCCTCTCTTTTTTAAGTATCGAATGTTTGATAAATGATTTCGCATTATTAACTTTAAATTATAAAATGAGTGATTTAAAGTAAACTTCATCTTTTTTATGTTTTCCTCTCTCTTCTTTCTCCAGAATGGAAGAAAATGGAAATATATTCCTAAGAGAATTGTTTTTCTACAATTAGTCAAGTTATTTCAACTAAATTTTCTTAAAAATTTTTCATTTTGGTTTATGCAAAAAAGCCATATCTTAGTAACTGTCATATCATTCTTAAAATTTGCTCTTCAGCTTAATTTTTCCAAATATTTTTAAATTTTCACATTTTTATTATTAAGAGTTTTGTAAAGGAAATGCACAATAATTTTCCTCTATTCTCATAGCTTTCCAAAAAAAGTTTTCCTTTTCCATTTGGCACGTGTTCTAAATAAGTTCGTTGTTCGTTGTTCGTTATTAAGAGAATCAAAAGCAAAAAAAGTTTCTCTTACTGTTGATTACTTTAACATACAACATGAATGTCATATAATGACATTACAAAGTAGTTGATGGCATGACAATTCATTTAAATTTCTACATTTAACATAAATCTTATTTTTTCCTTATGGAATCACATAAAGCAGAGAAATCATAAAATAGACTCCTGAAAACCATAAACAAAAAAGTGTTATTTACGGCCCATTTGTAAGATGGAGGGAAAAGAATTCTCAAATGTATTTTAATACCCTACACCAACCCAAGTGGTGTTGAGAATATATTAACTTCGTCATTCCGTGTGAAACACCGAGAAGGAATCATCTCAGACCCCATAAAGTATATATGTTCTTGCATCAAATCAAAATCTAAGTCTGTCTGTTGGAAACATCCGAATTCAATTAAATTCGGCCACATTATTGCTTATAGTCCTAAGCAGTTTCCTTTTTAAAACCAGCTATATCGATTCATCAGGAAAAAACCGATATCTGAGACAAACTCAAAATTCCGAAAAAGAACTTTTCTAATTTTTTCAACAAAAAAAGTTATATCTATTTCGTGATCATGCAAAAAATCATCAAATTCAATTCAATAGAAAAAATTATAGGCTGAAATATGTTTAATTTTGATACACCCCAAAATTTTTGTAATCTGGGTAGCAATTTTTAAGATAATTTCCTGAAATTTGCCATATTCCACAATTATAAACCCACAGCAACACGATAGTGTTCGGGTCATTATTTAAACCAGCTCCCATATAACGCCCCCTTCCCGGAATATGGAAATTAGGCACAATTAATTTTCTGACTGTTATAAATATATGTTATTAATTTGATTAATATCGGCCCATATTTTGCAATAACGTTCATATAATGCCCCTTCCCAAAAAATGGGTTTAAGCTTTAGAAACACTTAAAAAAATTCCAATGGAATCGGTCGGTGTACTAACTTTTATGCATATTATTAATAAAAACAATCTCGATCCAAATTTTGCTGTAGCTAGCATATGAGGTCCATTCCCGGAAAAGAGTTGGAGCTTATGAAACTTGTAAATAACGAACAATTCCATTGAAATTCAGCACAATTATTTTTCTAACTGTATTTAATATATATTATTTGGACAATCTCGGTCCATATATTGCTATAGCTCTCATCTAAGGCCCCTTTATGATCTTATAAAATTAGTAAATAATAAACTATTTTGTTGAAATGGGTTTTAAATGTTTTTCTGTCTTGAATATTTCTTGGTAAGATATCGGTCTATATTTTGCTATAGCTCCTCCATAACGCCCCTTTCTGAAAAAAAACGTTTTCCGGCTAATAAAGCTATTATATATAAAAATATTTTTTAAGCTGTGCCTTTAATGTATGCGAAACTATTTTAACCAACTTTGGCCGAACTACTTTATACTCTCACTTCCCGTAATAAAACATGAACCAATTCCACCAAAATTCTGACAACTAGATAATTCTCTTCAACATATTGGTCGAGGGTATTTACGATTCGGCACTGTCAAATACAGCATTATTACTTGTTGAGATTTATTTTCTTCCTTTAATCCGTTAAAATCTGTTACATAACTTCTGTTTTAAGTTTCAGACACAACAACAACAATAACACAGGAAAAGTTTTCAAAAATATTTTTTTTGTTTAAGAAATTTTTAATCTCATCATCTGTTTTAAAATAAATATAACGTATGATGAGATTTTATTGTTGATGAAAAAAGGAAATAATGTTTTTTGGCGTCTTATCAAATTTATTTTCTTCTCACATTCTTTTTCCAGTCCTTAAAATTCTATAGATCTATAAAGTATTAAAGACAAACATCTTGGCATCAAAGTTATTCTCTCAAGAAATTAAAAATAAAATGCATTTTTATAGCAAAAATGTTTACAATTAATTTTTAATTAACCCAGTTAACAAACATGTCAATAAATTAAAAATCTGAAATAACGGAAAGTGAAAATATCAGATTATTTAAATGAAAATGAGAATTTTCAATGAAAATGTGAATTTTCAATGAAAATGTGAATTTTCAATGAAAATGTGAATTTTCAATGAAAATGTGAATTTTCAAGGAAAATGTGAATTTTCAATGAAAATGTGAATTTTCAATGAAAATGTGAATTTTCAATGAAAATGTGAATTTTCAATGAAAATGTGAATTTTCAATGAAAATGTGAATTTTCAATGCAAATGTGAATTTTCAATGCAAATGTGAATTTTCAATGCAAATGTGAATTTTCAATGCAAATGTGAATTTTCAATGCAAATGTGAATTTTCAATGCAAATGTGAATTTTCAATGAAAATGTGAATTTTCAATGAAAATGTGAATTTTCAATGCAAATGTGAATTTTCAATGAAAATGTGATTTTTCAATGCAAATGTGAATTTTCAATGAAAATGTGATTTTTCAATGCAAATGTGAATTTTCAATGAAAATGTGAATTTTCAATGCAAATGTGAATTTTCAATGCAAATGTGAATTTTCAATGAAAATGTGAATTTTCAATGAAAATTTTAATTTATTAATAAAATTCAGAATAAATTCAAAACGGTAAAAAATTTATTATGCCAAATCTCAAAAAATTAATTCATATTTGGGAATTTTATAAGCTCAAACTTGCTTTCCAGGAAGGGGCCTTATACGAGAACTAGATAATACCATGATTTTAGTACAATCTAGTTTCTTTGAATTCTTAAATTGTATCCAAATATTAGGGCAAATTTCAGAAAATTGTCTTGCAAATTCCAACCCCTATAGTACATAGATTATGGGGTGTATCCAAAATTATCGCATTTCAACCTATAATGTTTTTCTATTGATCCGATTTCGATGATTTATTGCACGATGTGTAAGAATGTTTATATACACTTTTGGTTTGACTCAGTAACCTTTTTTAAAAATTTAGAAAAAATCTTTTCGGAATTTTGAGGTTGTCCTAGATATCGATCTATAACTCTTTTGCCAATGAATCGATATATCTGGTTTTAAATCGGAAACTGCTTCGGGATATAACAAATTTCTATGTATTCGGATAATTATTCTAGGCATGAGAATGTTTCCAACAGACAGACGGATAGAGCTAAATCGACTCAAATTGTAATTTGATCCCAGAATATATATGCATCAAAACTTTTAGTGGTGAAGGGTATAAAAACTACAAGAGGGTTCATGCAAAACTTCCTTTGACAGGGAGACGTTCCTCATTTTAACAAATATAATTATCGTAATTAAGTACTAAAAACTTTAACCCAGAAATTATTTTTCGAATAAAACTTATACACTCATACATACATATACATAATGTAACAAAATTTGTAATAATATTTCCATTAATTTATTTACTTCACTGAAAATTTTGTAAACATTTTGCATAAATTAATTTTAGACGAAGTGTAATATTTAGATTGTAACGATAACAAAAATCACAGAATAATAAAGTTTTGCTTTTTTGATTTTTTCAATGTAAAACATTCATTAATGCATTTAATGCAAAATAAATGTCAGACCTCTTGGCAAACTTTGCAATCCCCGCAAAGCTCAAAGTGTTAGTAACTGCTAATAGTAAAAGTTGTAGTTATTGTAGTTTGCAGAGGAATTAAAACAACTTAAAAAGATTAAATTAGATTTAACTATTACAATGTCTGGTGTAAATGTGGTAGTAAAACACACCAATACATACACACATATATACTGGTAAAATCCCTTCAAACATTTAAAAGTTAGAATTGTTGCGGATGCCACTTTTTAAGTCACTTCTGGAAGATTGTGAGAGGATTTTTGTAGATTTTTAAAAACAAAATAATTTACTTATTAACTAATATATTGATCTTCGAGGAGTAAACTAAGAGGAGTCTTCCAGAAGTTGTTAAGAAGATAGTAGATAATTTACAAAAACAAATTACATTACAATTGCTACTTGATCTTCCTGGAGTGTATAAAGAAGCGACTTTCAGAAGATGTTTCGTGAATATTACAGGAATTAGAGAAATAAAAAATACATATCTTTCAGAAGTTGTTTAGAAGATTGCAGATAATTTTGAAAAACATAATACATTGCTTTTGCCACATGATCGTATCCAAGTTTATAAGGAAGTGGCTGGCAGAAGTTTTCTCACTCTCAAAAGTGACGTCTGAGTCACTTCCAGAAGTGTCTTCTTAGAAACGTTTGGAAGTCAGTTCGATGAGGAACAGTTTCACCCAACTGAAAATTATACTTAGAATTTCTACTAATTCAAGCAACGTTCGCAACAAAAAAATGTTTGCGGTGATCTGCTATAAAAATATAAAAGTGTAAATATGCATTCGACTTTTGAAAACAGTTCAGTAAACTAAGTCCTTGTGGATGCAAACTCTTTTGCAGTCTTTCGTGGTATCCTCCTCATCTATTGTTTGAGTGGGTGAAAATTAATATAAAATAATTTTCATTTTTAATGAAACTTATTTGAAGGAAAGCGTAAATTGAGAGGTTTTCTTAGAAAATAATGAAAAAAAGGAACAACATTTACAAATAATCACGTTAATTAAGGTCTATTATTGCTTTGAAGCAAAATGTTTATGAAAAATAGTAAAAAATATTAAAATTAAGTTTAAAATCTTGTTAACTTAGAAATGAAATTGTTATAAAACAGGGAAAAAATGAAATAAACTCTAAATTGTTATGGCAATTAACAAGAATTTACGGGAAATCTGAAGATGTTACCGATACAGTTTTAATCACTATTGATAAAGTTTTGAACCTCTTTCGGAAGCCCTTCCATTAACGTTTTTTGGTTGTTCAATTCTCTCTTAACAAGAGTCAATATCTCTCTACTCGCCTTAGATCGGGGCAGTTTGGAAAATTTTCCTCAAATGGTACAAATACTATATTATTGTTCTTGTACCACTCAAGGGCTTAAAACCATAAATAAGTGGAAACATTATAAAGTTTATGAGTGGAATAAGGGGAACGAAGTCGAACTTAGAGGATTTTTGATCGTGTTATATTTTGTAGATTAATGTAAGAGAATTTTGGAAAATACCATATGAAAATCGTGTACCATTATAAGTCATCTTTAAAAAATGTGTGACAAACTGTTAGTTGCTATTTAAGATTCCAGTATATACAAAAAGTGTAAACGAAGTTGCAAGTGAAGTATGATCAGACTACATTATTAATTAACATCTATTGGAAGTTTAACGGAAACTATATAGTTAATTTAAGGACTAAGATAGTCGAGATCGATGCAATAAAACTGAGATGAAGTAAAATAGTTAACTTCAGGAACCAAAATTTTTGCAGCAGTGAAATAAATTATCGACGATGGTCTTTGGGGCTGACAAGCAAAAAAGGTAAATTATGTACAATCAAACTAAAACAACAGAATTATTATTGGAAAGAAATTCCTATAGTCTAAAAAGGGAGGCAAATATGCCTGGAATATCCTAATGTGTTACTAAACCTCGATCATGCTTGCAGAGTAACTGATTCCATATTAAATTCATTTGAAATAGTGGCATTTTTTAATAACATTTTTGTCTAGAGTTAAGCATCCATTTTACAAAGGAACTACTTCCCTTAAACAACAAATAACAATTTCCTTTAACACACACACACACACACACACAAATAATATTTTTTCATTATCTTTTATAAACACTGTAATAATGTTTTATTGCCTTTACACTTCATAAATCACTTGCAAGAAATCTATAATCTATTTTAATTATTACATCAAATAAATAGAGGAAGATAAAGTAATCTGAAATCAACCCACATGGTGTTGTCTTTAAGATGTAATAATAATTTCCTTTTCATGTTTGTTCAATAAAAATGTCATCTCTTAACATTTCTAACAATATACAGAGAGATAATGTTATGTCATTATGGCATTACTCAACAAATCACTTTAATACAGTTCCCATACAAATTACATATAACATTAGTATTTTTCCTATAAATTACAAAACATTTTAGAAAAAAAGGAACAAGAAATGGAGAAATGGCAAAAAAAAACTCTTCATTTTTATTTCAAATGACCAAAATACATTCTAGAGTAAATTTTCATTTGTTGGTTTGATTTTATTAGCCCCCAACAACTTTATATGCAACATCATTATTAATATGACCAACATCATTTCATCATTATGATTATCATGTGTTCACATTGTTACCATAAGAACCATCATTCTCCGTTATTTTGTATGAAATGATATTCAAGAATCATTAATAAAAAGATTTAGATTTGACCATTCATTTGTTCATTCCCATTCCTCCCTTCCTCCTCTCCATTATCATACTACCTTACACACATTTAAAGGTTTTTGCGGTTCAAATTACATTCAAGTTCAAGTAGTGGGTCCTGAAGGACACATTCATGTTACAATAATAACATATATATATATATATATATATATATATATATATATATATATATATATATATATATATATATATATATATATATATCTACCAAAAATCTGACTGTTCATAATGATATTTTTGAAATGTTCATATACGTAAATTTGTTTAAATGTATGAGTATGAATGAATTTTGGTATGAACAAAATATAGAAGTTGTATATTTGATAATGATAGAAGAACATGCAAAAGGACCTCTTAACTACCCTAGTGATGTGTCAAAAAATTTATGAATCTTTAAAAGGAGGGAGAGAGTAAATTTTTGTTTGAATTTGGGAAAATTTTTCAATGAGAGTCGATGAAATAATAATGGAAAAAGCTGATCAATGAAATTTCTTTGCAGATATTTAAGGCCTCAAAATTTTCTCCAATATGAATCTTTAAACCAGCAAATTCCAAATGAATTAAATCTTGGTCTCGATCAGTTCACAGCTTTTTAAAATAACTTGTGAGTTTACAGCAGTTGTAATTTATCTGTAAAAGATGTATTCGCAGCCAAGAATGTTCCTGAGCGTGCTTTTCTAAGCTACTCATGTGTGTCTGGGAAGCTTACTTTGATCCCAAATCATTCCAAAAGAATATGTTATATTCTACTCTACAAGGAGCTATGGAACCTCATTATAGCAATTGTGCCTTTGTCAGTTTCTATTTAAAGATGTTTCAAAAAGTCTTGAGGAAGCTTAGTCGATACGGAATTAATGCGAAATCAATCAAATAGTACAGCAATACCATTAAACAGTTAGTTACCTTGTCCTCCTAGTATAAACTATACATCCACCATTTGCCGCCCTTATTGGTTCCATAGAATAGTTTAAGAAACTAAAGTTAAACCAATTTTCGCTATAATTTTTACGAAGTTCAAATTTTTCGGAAGCTGAAAATTCCTAACAGCTTTTAAAAAACATTTGAAGTGCTTTTAGTTAATTAGGATTAATAATCTATACAATCTCTTGTTCTTGCGTAGAAGTATGGAGAAAACGGGAAAAAGAACTGATCTCTTAAGAGAATATAACAAGCTTGTTATTAGAGAATATTATGTCTCCCGTTACACAAACAAACCGAGAAGCATATTTCCAGCGAAAACATTTGAAGAGCTACAGGTTACTAAATCCGCAAGAAACAAACACTAAGTAACTCAATTCCTCAGGAAACACCTTTAGTCAGTTCAAACGCAGCAATACCTTTGGTGTTGTTCAAAAGACCCTCTCGTTAATAGGCGCTCAGCATCTACAAAAAAAATTTGAATATACAAAACATAACCGAAGAAGATCATAATGCTGACAGACTAAAAAAATTATATACCTTTCGACCCTACAAAATATTTATGCAAACCCCTTTAACTTCTTTCCCGCACATTGTCGAATCTACTTCTCCTTTAAAATTCCAAACAACTTCTCCCACTAACCTCATCCACTTCCTCTATGTGAATTTAAACATTATTTCTGTATCATAAAATGATAATGACTGCATTTAGTTTCCTACAATATACATCTATGTGTGTGTCATTCTTGGAAAGTACTCTTTTTTGGTCAACTACTTTCACATATTTACTTTACTATATCTTCCTATAATAAACTGTCATAGTTTCTGACAAACATCATCACTATCATATTGCTGATGATGGTAGTAGTGGTAGTGGTGGTAGTGGTGGTGGTATTCTCATATTTAAAAAAAACGTAAAAATTGTGTCATATAACGTTTTCAAATCCACTCACTTCTTTCTCTAGCATTTTTCTAGCACGTTTAGACGATTTGAACATTGAAAGAGTAAAAGAAATAATGAGTCGAACCATTGTTTCATATGTGTGTGTGTGTGTGTGTGTGTCATGGAACATTTATAGTGATTTATGTTATAAAAATCGGATGTTGACATTAACAATGCGTAGAACAGTATACTACTGAGTTTATATAGACACAATTATTACGGAATGTGAAAATGCGAGGGTCGAGTCAACACATCCACAGTATAGAAGAAAAATAACGAAGAATACTGAAGTTATAGCGGAACTATTTAACAAAACTTGAGAAAATTTAGGACCTTATTTTTCAATTTCCATGTTGGCCATTTTAGACATCTGCACTCAAAACAGTAGTAAGAGTGGATAAAACCAGATAGATGCTATACAGCTGCGGAGTGAAAGGAAGAAGGGATAGTCAACTAACAATTTAATCGTCCCCACTTCCTTCTCATTCTGCATTGCTTACAAAAGCAGTTGAAGAAGAAATTGAATGTTCTTATTCGTCTCTACTGCTTCCTTATTCTTGCAAGCTGGAAATTTATTTTCCTAACATATAAGACCACTTTTCTGCCCACACTAAACTAAACACAAACAAAACGATCCTTTTTATAAATTATGTTCATATAATTGATATCAGGAACTAAACTTAGAACATAAAAACCTTAACTTAAAGGAGCTTTTGGCGATTCTGAATGCATTGGCTTTAACCTGTATCATCTAGAGATCCATTACTCACTTTTCTCCCGAGATTGGTTCCAAAACAATTTCAAATTAGGACTAAGAAAATGTGTAAGATCTTGGGCAGTTGTTAAGGGGGTCACATATTTGCTAAGCTAAGTTCGAATGTTTCGTCATCTCATTAAAGTGTGCTGGACAATCAGAAACTAGTTTGAAAGTACACAATTGGCCTAATCCAAAGATTCAGTCTACGCTTTTGGTTCTAAAACAATTCTTAATTAGGTCTAGGAAATGTGTAAGATCTTCGGCAGTTGTTAGAGCAGGTCATGTATTTGAAAAACCAAGTTCGATTGTCATGAATTAGGAGATTTTTCAGATAGTCTAGTAACGGTACTAGACTATCCATACAAATCAATTTCTTATCGCTCATAGAAGGGATTTAGCCCTGACATTCTATTCACTACATTAGCTATCTTTCTTGCTTAGAAAACCATTCGATACTTTACTTCCGAGAATCGTTTATATAAATTTCTTATAAAGTCTAAGAAGACATGAGGGTTTTGTGAAATCAGGAACTATTGGAGGAAATCAATTAGTGTTTTGGACGCTTAAGATAAACAATTATTAGTGGAATTAGAAGTGCATATCCAAAAGTAACCACAAACATTATTGTGTGTGTTGACCAACGGAACCAGTAAAGATTTCAAGAAACAGTTATACATCAGAATATTGCTTGATCTTATTTCACAAGACATAAAAAGTTGTGAAACGATTTGACAGTAGAGGTAATTTAGTAAAAGTATATAACAATCAAATCGCAAAACTTTATCGATTTATCTATATCTGTCTGTCTGTCTGTCTGTCTGTCTGTCTGTCTGTCTATTTGTTTGAAGAAAGCATTCCCACGTAAACAATAATAAAGTGAGTCCATCTAAATTTGGCCTAAATGTCTGTTACTTTTTATGCAGTTTGAAATATCGGTTCAGTAGGAAATAAATTATAGAACTATATATCAGCTATATGTACTTCATTATCGTATAAAAAAGAATCAAAATCGGATAACTGGGGAATAAGTTATAGACTAAACTTTTCAAATTTTGATACAGCCCACAATCAAAGTGTTATAACTAAGGAAAATTATTTCAAAAAATTTTACAAATATATATTCGACTCTCGTATATTTTAAATACAAGTTTTAAATGCGTAAAAGGACCTTCACAAGAAAATTCTTGTTCATTTGTTTATTTATTATAATATTTTTCTTTTGCGTTCTGTTTATGGTCATGTATTTCGAGTTTCCGGCGAACATGAAGGAAATTAACCCTAAAAATTTATGACATCAAAAAACCAGTATTTTATGATAATCAAATGATGTTAAACATCATTTACAATTAGATTTAAACTGATAAGAATTTAAGTCATATTTTTCCAAAGGTTTTTTTTTTTTTTTTGTACCCTGAATATTTAAAATGAAATTTACATGATTTGTGGTGAAATGTCGGTATAAATAAAATATAAAAATAAATATAAAAGAGGAATGAAATATATATATGAATATAAATATATGTATTTTTATAAATATCTTAAGTATTTATTATAGATTTTTAAAATGTTTATTTAAAATATAACTTTTGTGAAAAAGGATGTGAAATAACTGTAACAATCTATCAGCCATCATTTCCATATTATTTTTTTTCTTCTTCATGTTTTTGTATTTTTATTTAAAATTTATAAAATAAAAAAAAGAATCCTTCGAAATACAAAAGATGTGTGAGTGTTTGTTTTTAAAATATTTTATTATTAAACGCCTTAGGTTAGGCTTTATTAATATTAGTATTATCATAAATTTACATATGTATAGGTTGCATATTTATATATGAATTTGTAGAAGAAATATTACAATAAGGAGTGCAATAGAAAAATTCTTAATACACGTTTATCATTTAAAAAAGAACCCACTTGGTTCTACAAAATGTTGGTCAAGCACTCAAAGAACTGCCGTCAACATGTCTCCAATGTTATTAAACAATACTGGCAGAACTTGTCCATTGATAGAAATCCGAGATCAAGTAGAAAGAATGATCCACATAATATTTTTAAAACCAAATAATAGAAAACATTTTCAAAAGAGCTTCAACACATCCGGCCACCGGTTAGCTCAGTACTCGGACTAATTGGTACGAAAAGTTAAAGTTAAAACAGGTAACAAAAACATACAAAGCTCAAAAAGTTCCTGACAGGAGTGCTGTTTAAAATTTAGAGGACAAAAGCAGACAACGGAAATTGAAATCAAGTTTTCTACAAAAATATTCCTGCTGCATAACGGATGACGAAACGAATGTTCTGGCAGTTTTTCGCAACTTCTTGGTTAAAAAATTATGTTGCTGATGCTTGAATAAATGTTTAAAAAATGATTATGATCCAAAAGCAGTCAAACGGTCTCTATAAATATTGAAATTTACATCAAAGAACGTTTACAGAAAATGAGTGCTCCCATTAGACATCATAATGTTTCCACTTATTTTAGCTTGAATTGGCATCCTGTTACTATGATAATAAGCTCTTGATAATGTTGTATTTGTACTAAGAGAGCAAATCCTCCAAACTTCTCGGATCTAAGGTCAGCGGAGAGAAACTATACTCTTGTTAAAAGAGAATTGAAGAGCAGAAAAAAAGGTGTCCGAAAGTATGGTTGATTTCAAACGGAGATGGACTACCTGTTTGAGCAAATAGTTTCTTTTTTATTAACATATTTATATGTATGTTAAGAATATTTCGATCCCACTTCTTAATAATAAATAATAAAAACCCCATGTGACATGTTCATGTGCCATTTTTTTTTTTTGATACAAAACAAAAACTTAAATCAATCAAATCAAAATGTTTTATACATGACTCAATACATATGTATTAAATATATACAACACACATGCTGTTCACTAACACATCAATATTAATAATAGAACGTTAACGTCTCGTTAAACTTACACTCATACACATTAGATTTACATTGACGCGTAATACAATGAAAAAAAAAAAAAAAAAAAAAAAAAAACAAAAGAAAAATAAATGAAAATATTTGAAAATTTTCTTTAACCAAAAACAACAAACAAACAGTTCTTGATATTCAACTGAATTCGAAAACCAGTTATAGCAAAATATTTACTATAAAATTCAGGAGTGGGCAAAAGTGAAGTATTCGGTGCCAAATTAAATCATTTTATAATAAGAAAAAAATTTAATTAAAATACAAATACAATATTTTGTAAATATTTATTATATTAACCCATTTAGGGCCACTGTTTCGCTATCACAGCAGTAAATTATCGCAGACTTTAATCAACTTGTTATGTGCCCAAAAATGTCCTCACAGAATGGGACTTTAAGCTCATGCAACTCACAGATATTAGAAATATTTTCATTTATCGGATCCACTTCCGAAAATCACTTTAAAGTGCATAAATTTCCAATAAATTTTAGTATTAAAATAATATTTCATATATTTGAAATTTATACAACTAAAAAATGATGTACTAAAATTTTGTACAAATCCAACCTCCAAAATCATTCCATATGATCTATAACTCTCAAAAATTCTGGCATGTTTTACTCAAAAATCTCTCAAAAATGCTGGCATGTTTTAAACCAATAATGTTAATCGGTTCATGATATTTAAAAACTCCGTTATGTTATAGAATGTAATATAGTGGGGCCACGTGATCTTTGAGGTAGCGTACTATATTCCAAAGTATTTTATTTGTCAGTCCCTCGAAATATACAGAATATCCAGAAAGAGCACAGGGATTTCAAAATGGGATTTTCATTTTCGAAATAATTCTTTAACTTGAAAACAATTGATCATTTTTTTCAGAAACCTCGGATATAACCTTGAATGCAACCAATCTCACTCATACTCCCCGAGAAAAGCTAAAAATTCATACTTCCTAAAACCAGTCCATAAATAGCTGTGCAAATTTTTCACTAAAACAAGTTAAACGGTTATAAAGTTATGTAACATTATTTAAGGACATGAAATTGCTAATTTTTTCATAGAATCCTGCAGCACATATGGAAAATGTGGGGAGGAGGACAAGTTTCAATAAATTTTTTTAATGAGGATGTAAAATATAAAAAACATTCCCACCTTTTCCCAAAATACCCAAAATTCCAATTCGGAGAAAACTTATTTTAAAAAATAATTTTTTCAGTAAATTGTTGACCCTGCCTTTATAAGAGCTTTGGCCCATTACAGATTTCTTGGGTGGATAGCTAATAAATGTAGCTTTATAACACGGATTTCTTTTTGACGAATTTAGCTTTTACATTTCTTTTCCTCCTAAAAAAACCAAAGAAAAATATTTAGAAATTAGCATAATAACAAAAGGACTAAAACTGTTACATAAAAATCCTCGGTAAAAATGTTTTCTCTAAAATCCTCGGGTTTACCTTGTAAGCATTTGCGTAAAAAATTGTTTCAGAAGAAATTGAGAAAAATCCAATTTTTCTAAATTTTTATTTCAAAATAATATAACTTTTTTATGAATCAACATCGGTATATGATTCTTGCACAAAAATTATTAAGAATTTTGTACAGTGTGTAGACAATATTTTAGATTTTTTTGGGACCCGATTAGGGCCCACCAGGTAAAAAAAAACTGCTTAAAAATGCGTCAAACTCTTAAATTGATCAAAATATCTCTTAAACTATAATAGTTATGTCACACAAGTAAGAGAATTTTAAAGGGCAATAAGTGTTTAAAATATTTTTTAATCAAATCAAAAATAATATCATAAATCAAGCCCAAGGTGACCAACTTTGTAGATCCAATTCCCGAGCCCTGAGTTCACTTAAAACATGTCCTTTTCCAAATCAATTGGAAAAGACCTTAAGAAAGTTCATTTGAAATTTTGTTAAAAAATATTCAATAGTTCTAATGTTACAAAAATAATGCAAAAAAAAGAGGTTTTAGGACCACTGTGTAGCGTAAATATTTGATCGAAACAAGTCCCTCTCTCTACGAAAAGTTCATGAAATTAAGTTTCTTTTGAAACAGTCTAACATTTATTGATTCTTGTCAGTTATACTAAACCCTTTTGTATCCCCCCCAAGACACACCTTTGCCCATCTCAGATTACATACGTTTTTTTTTTTGTTTTTTTGTTCTTTACACAAAATTTTAATACATCATTCCTATGAAATTAATGTAAGTTGTGTATTGTCTGCATTTGTCAAATAATCAATCAAACTTAATGTCAGTTTTTGCAATTGACAAAGTGTTTTACATACATTCTTACACTTCACAAAAATAAAATGTTAAAAAGAAGAAAAAAAGTGTTGAAATGTATTCATTATTTTTTATTTTTATTTTTATTTTTTTATGTCAAATATTAAAAGGCCTCCCTTTTTATGTTTAACTTGAGTATTATTATCTCTGTTGGCTAAAGCCAAACCCCCCAAAAAAAAGGAATTAATTGAAAATAAGAAAAATGCAATATTCGGCTATGCGGAATCCTTAATACCCTTCACCACAAATGCGTGTGAAGTAAATACGTTATGTTTCACATAGAAAATTTACGAGCATACACACTCACACATACACTAACAAACGTATAAAATATATAAAAAATTGTGTGAAATATAACACAGTTACACTTTATAAGTCATAAAATCTATAATATTTTCGGCTATAACCTTTTTTATCTACTGAACCGATTTTTGGAATAGTAATGAAGTAACTTAATCATGTGGCAAAATTTCGTTGTTTATAATTGAATTCAAGTGAAAGTTCTTCTCTTGAATTTAGAGGTTGCCTCAGATATCGGTCTATATTTTTTTTTTAATACTAAACCAATTTTGTTGGTTTGAAAAAAGGAAACTTCACAATACTACAACAACTAATGAGGTAAAATTTCATTGAGCTCTGTCATATATTGTGGATGTAAGCGTGTCACTGACAGAGAGATGATCATAAATGGACTCACATTATTACTTTCATACAAGAATATTTATACATTATGAGGTCTGCGATGATTCCTTCTTAGTGTTACTCACGGCATGACTAATTTAATATACCCTCTTCACCACTTATGATGGTGGAGGTTATAAAAACTGTCTTAATATAAATATT
Source organism: Cochliomyia hominivorax (assembly GCA_004302925.2). Taxonomy (NCBI): domain Eukaryota; kingdom Metazoa; phylum Arthropoda; class Insecta; order Diptera; family Calliphoridae; genus Cochliomyia; species Cochliomyia hominivorax. The sequence continues at coordinate 5,082,583 of PYHX02000494.1, forward strand.
CAGTTATACAGTTATTTTTAACTGAACACCTTATTACTTTTGACGCCTGACAATGACAACTATAGTGTTTTATATCAGACATAATTTATCTTTATTTTATGTTATTTTTGTCCCCTATTTTGTTTTTTTTTTAGGACAATTCATATCAATCTTATTACCTGTGGATTTATATTCTCTTCTATTTAGAAAAATTAATTTATATTTTCTGAATTTTGAGAAATGAAAAAATTATTTAAACGTCTTTGAGAAATTAATGTGAATTTCATTTAATTAAGATACGCAAGACAACAAGTGTGTTACTAATGGTCAGTTAATACCATAAAATACCTTTCGACAGGACACAGACATGAAAGAATAATGGTCCAACACCCATGATATTTTATTAAATGATTTGTTTTTTTTTTTATAAAAAAAATTCTTCTTTGTATTATTTCCATGACATATTTTAAGAGATTTATGTCATTTGAAGTGATTCTTGAAATGGGTGCTTATGTGGAGGCCGATTAGAGACCGTTCCAGGCAGAAATTTGTTTTAACAAATTTCGAAATTATGTACGGGAGTTACGTTTTTTACAAATACAATTTATTTGTGCCCAAAATTAATACAAAAATATCTGAATATATGTTTGTTTTATAAGGTTTAAACCCCAGTTTAGGGGACATTTGACTGTGGTTAAAAAACAAAACTTGACCAACTTGCTCACCAGAAGAACAGTTGATTTGAAGGATTACATGCCTCCAGTAGTTCGGTTGGTCATTATATTTTTTGTTTAACATTTTCTTTATTTCCCAGTTTTAAATTTTCACCATTAAAAATTATTTACAATTTTCCCAAAAACATTCTCGATTTAACACCTTTTTCTAGATTTTGTGTTTTATAAAAATTATTCCATTTTTTTAAAATTTTCCATCGTTTTAAGTTTTCACAATTTTCCGTTTTTTTCCTCTAAAAATTATCAATTCTACTTTTTTCGTCTTGGAAATATTTTTATAGTTTTAATTCACTAATGATGAAATTTTTTAACGTTTTTATTATCTACAACACTTTTGGACACTTTTTTGTGCTTTTCAGTTCTTTCTTAACAAGATCCCAATATCTCTCCACTTTCCTTAGCTTTGGCCAGTTTGGAGGATTTTCCTCTCTTGGTAAAATTACCACAATTATTGTTTTTGTACCCCTCAAGGGCTTATTTGCCATAGAGACAGGATGCCAAGACAGGCCAAAAATAAGTGAAAATATTATGTACACTGGAAGCATTTCTTGGTGGAAATTTCGAAATTCATAAAGCTCGTTGCAACAAATGATGGGCTTTATTTGCTATCAAGAACTTTTTTTTGGAAATTTTTGACTGCTTTTGCTAGACCATGTTCGATTTTCGGTTTCTAGTTTTCAGTCTTTCCCGTTTTTCCTAAAATTGTCCTGATTTTTTTTTTTTTTTTTTTTTGTAAAAAAAGTTTTTAACTCTTTTCGATTGTTAATTTTAAAAATAAAATTATTACAAAAATTTATATTCCAAACAATATTGTTCTCGATTTTGTGTTTTTTAATTCCCGAATTTTCCTGACTCTTTTCAAAAAAAAGGTGATATTTTCCTTTTTCCTAAAAAGTAGTTTTTATTTTTATTAAAAAAACTACATTTTTTCAAACACGATTTTAATATTTCGAAATTTTTTCGTCTTAAAATGTTGCTCCTATTTATTTCCGTCAAAAAATTTAACTCGTTATATATTTCTATACTAATTTTGTTCTTAATTTTTATTCTAAAAATTTCCTTAACTTTCCTAATGACTTTTTTCATAATTTAACTTTTTTTCGAAAATTCTTTTCTATTAAAATTTTACTTGTGATCTCCAATAAAAAAATTTACGCAAAAATTTAATATTTTTTTCTTATTGAAAATATACACACAATTTAAAGCATTTTTTGTTAATTTATCTGTTTTTTTTTTTGGTTATAAAAATAAGATTTTATTAACAAATTTAGGAAAAAAAACCTTTTTGTTTAATTACACTCTTTAATCGCAATCTAAGATCTATTCGTTCACGAAAAATATCTCATAAACGGGAGTAATTAAAATTAAAGAATATAAAATGTTCTCTGCTTAAATACTAAACTTTTTAATTAGTTTTGACATTTAAATTAAAAAAAATTGAAGAAAAAAGTAAATAAATAATAAATACAGATAGATAAATACACTAGTGTTGACAAGGACGAACTGAAAGATACACTTACACACGCACATATACAAAAATATTTACAAAAACAAACTATATTACTAATTACCACTTCATCTTCTTGGCGTATATATGGAATTGCCTTCCAGAAGTTGTTAAGAAGATAGTGGATAATTTAAAAAAAAAACAAAAAAATATTACAATCGATACTTGATTTTCTCGAAGTAAATAAGGAAGTATCTTCCAAAGTTAATTAGATGATAGAAGATAATTTACAAAAACAAGAGGTCACTATTGCCATTCCTCGGAGTATATAAAGAAGTGTCTCCCAGAAGTTGTTAAGAAGATAGTGGATTTAGAACAAGTAAGAAAGTGCATCACTTGAGCTCAGGGATGCATCAGATATCGGTCTATATCTTTTAATATATTGAACCAATTTTGCTAGTTTTAAATAGGAAACTTCTTAAGACTAAAGTGAATACTTAGACGAAATTTCACTGAGCACTTTCAGTTTTTGTAGATGTAAGCGTTCCAATAACGGACCAATAGACGAACATAGCTAAATCGATCAGATTTTGATTTTATATCTATACATTATTTTTTGTATAAAAAAGAAAACAACAGTTACCTGCTCTTGTCGTTCTACTTTAAATTTGAGTAAGAAGTTCAGCAACATTTTGTCTTTGTAAATTATCGTGTTACTTTAATTAAAAACTGTGATTAAGTTGTAATTTAAAAATCTAAATAATTACAATGCCGCAATAATATAATTCCTTTTCCGGGACACAAACCAAATAGTTCAAAAAACACAGTTTAACCAGACGAGGAATTCAAATTAAAATCAAAAGTAATCATTTCAAGATTTACAATATGTGAAATAAATTTTTGGGTAATTAATAATAAATATTGTAAATATTGAAGATAAAAGTAACCTAGAAGACACTTCTGTAAGTGTCAAAGAAGTGCCTTCTGGAAGTTTCTTAGAAGTATAATCCGAGACTCTTCTAAAAGTTTCTTTTAAGCCAATTCTTATTGCCACTGCCGGAAGTAACTTCTGAGTCACTTTCAGAAGTGGCTTTTTTAGGTGATCGGGAATCCATTTCGAAGTGGAACAGGTTTTCACAATGGAACATGATAATTGTGATACTTTGAAGCCGATGTTTGCGAGGAAACATTACATTATTACATACAAATTTATTTACTTTAAGAATAAAACAAAAGAAGGATAAACAAAATTATTTAAATTGTAAATAAAATAAATCTTAAATTTCAGCAAAAACAGAAAAATCTTAAGAAAATTACAAAAAAAAAACTAAAAAACAAGTAGAAATTATAATCGGTCAAGTCCGACTATTTAATACCCTACAACACATGTTGGTTATTAATGAGCTTCCAAAAATAAATGACCCCGCTCTTGGACCAAAGTAATGATACGTGCCAATTGACTCAGAATGTGATTTTGAGTCGAACGGTATAATTTAAAATGGTGGTAGCAGTATTTTTTCCCGCCCGTTACAAACTTCTGCACAAACGTATAGTGTAGGGTATAGAAAGAGATTATTTGTTATCTTTAAGAAAGAAGAAAAAATGTAAACAACTGAAATGAAAACCCACAGCTAAAGGAATTACTTTATGGTCTCAGAGTGCTATGAACATTTTTGCGAAAGATTTGCTATGAAAAAAACAACAAAGGCTTAATTACTGTAGCGTTCAGTTTTTAACGAAAACAAAATAAAGAAAATGTATTTTATGTTGGCATTTAATATTTCCATCCTCTTTTACTACCACAGAGTTTAAATTGTAGACAGAATAAAAAAAATCACAAAAAATAAAAATAACTAAATTTAGTTCCCAAAATTGTTCTAAAATCCAACTTTTGACTCAAAAAAAAATGCCATTGAGACAATGAATTGTTGTTTTTTCTTTCTTTATGAAAGAGAGATTTTAGGTGAATTTGTGTAACAGTGATGAGATAATTCACAACCGAAAAAAAACCACACAAAGAAAGATGATTATACTCGTTCGTGGCATCGCATGTGGAAAATTTAATAAAAAAATGTTGCACAAACAGAAACATGAAAGAATATTTGAATTAAAAGGTGAAGTTATTAAACCAGTTAAACGATAAATGTTCTAGTTCAGTTCTAGTTTAGTTGTAGTTCAGTTCCTTTTCAGTTCTTCTTCAGTTCCAGTTCATATAAAGTTCTAGTTCAGTTCTTCTTCAGTTCTTCTTCAGTTCTTGTTCAGTTCTAGTTCAATAATCTTTCAATTCTAGTTCAGTTATACTTTAGTTCTAGTTGAGTTTTTCTACAAATCTAGTTCAGTTCTTCTTAAGTTCTAGTTCAATACTCTTTTAATTCCAGTTCAGTTATACTTTAGTTCTAGTTCAGTTGTAGTTCAGTTCTACTTTGTTCTAATTCAGTTCTCCTTCAGTACTCTTTCAATTCTAGTTTAGTTCTAGTTCAGTTCTTCTTAAGTTCTAGTTCAGTTCTTCTTCAGTTCTTGTTCAGTTCTAGTTCAATACTCTTTCAATTCTAGTTCATTTATACTTTAGTTCTAGATCAGTTGTAGTTCTGTTCTACTTTAGTTCTAATTCAGTTCTCGTTCAGTTCTTCTTCAATTCTAGTTCAGTTCTTCTTCAGTTGTAGTTCACTTCTTCTTCAGTTGTAGTTCAGTTCTTCTTAATTCTTATTCAGTTCTTCTTAAGTTCTAATTCAGTTCTTCTTCAATTAATGAAATTTTCTTTAAGAAAATCGTGGTTTATTGAAATTTTTGTAAGAAAAATTTTCTATTTTGTTTTGTTTATAATTTTAGTTCTAGTTCTCAATTTCTTTAGTTCTAATTCAGTATCCTTCGTACTCTCATTCAATTCTAGTTTGTTCTAGTCAGTTCTTCTTAAGTTCTAGTTCAGTTCTTTTTTAGTTCTAATTCAGTCCAGTTCAGTTCAGAATTCTAGTTCAGTTCTTCTGTTCTAGTTCATCTCAGTTTAAGTTCAGTTCTTAGTTTTTTCAGTTCTAGTTTTCAGTTCAGTTCAGTTCAGTTCTTCTTCAGTTCTAGTATACTTCTTCTTCAGTTGTAGTTCAGTTCTTCTTAAGTTCTAGTTCAGTTCTTTTTTAGTTCTAATTCAGTTCTTCTACAGTTCTAATTCAGTTCTTCTTCAATTCTAGTTCAGTTCTTTTCAGTTCTAGTTCACTTCTTCTTCAGTTGTAGTTCAGTTGTTCTTAAGTTCTAATTCAGTTCTTCTTCAATTCTAGTTCAGTTCTTCTTCAGTTCTAGTTCACTTCTTCTTCAGTTGTAGTTCAGTTCTTCTTAATTTCTAATTCAGTTCTTCTTCAATTAATGAAATTTTCTTTAAGAAAATCGTGGTTTATTGAAATTTTGTAAGAAAAATTTTCTATTGTTGAATTTTGTTTATAGAAAATTTTATGTTATCGAAATTTTAGTAAAGAAAATTTTGTAATCGAAATATTCTTATAAATAACGTTGCGTTATCAATTTCTTGTTTTATAAAGTTTGAGAACCTCTGATATTTTGATTTTTTGTTTGAGAATATCAAGCATAATGAACAAATAACCCGATTTGTTATTTAGCTCCATTTTTTACTTTGATACACTTGTCATTCCAAAAACAACGGAGGGGACTGTTGTGTTTTGTTGGTGAATAAGTTAACGTTAAAGATAAAATAAACAAACAAGTGAGAATTCTATATTCGGCTATGACGAATCTATAATACCCTCCAGCACATGTGTGTGGTAACAAATTTAATTAAAAAGTTCCCTGTTAGAATGTTGGGGTTATCTCAGATATCGATTTTTAACTTTTTTTTAAACTCGATTTCGCTAGTTTTAAATAGGGCAGGACAGTTATAAACTCTTTGCCAAATTTCAGTATACATTTCAACAACGGACAGACTCTTGAACGAAGGACAGACAGACATATAAAGTCGACTCAGATTTTGTTGTGATGCAAGAATATATATTTTATTGGGTTTTGGATGATTCCATCTTGGTATTACACACGAAATAATAAAGTTAATATATCTTCTTCATCAAACCGGTGGTTGAGAGTTAAACAAAAAAGAAATTCAAGTAAAAACTTTAGTTTATTTTTCCTAAGAACTGAGATTAAAAAATTCTTAACTCATGTTTTTCATTAAAACTTTAGTTGATTCTTTTTTAAGAATCAAATAAATTGTTAATCTGATTAAAACGAGTGACTAAAACAATATTGTATATTAAATATCTCAAAAAGATCTTGGAATGACAAGCAATATGCGTCTGTAACATAAGAACCAAATCATTTGTTATAACGGGATCTTTTAATTCCGAAATTTATACTAATACTTCATTATGTATTCCATAATTTCGGCCTTAAACTGTAAGTTAAGTGGTTTCACTTAGCGTATATGTATGTTAAGAATTTTTCGACGTCACACTTAAAAATTAATTAAAATTTTCACTTGTTTTCAATGAAAAATCATAAAATGAGGTTAATCTAAAATTGAACGCAATATGAATTCGAAACAAATCAAACTATAAAATATTGGATTCTGTTACATTTTTTTCTTTCTTTTTGCCAGAAAATATTAGATTTTTAATTTTTTTGGGGGTAAACATGGAGGTTATCTTTCACTATACATTTTTGAGAGTTTGAAAAAAAATCGAAAAGCTGTATGATTTAGAAAAGTTCATGGGGGAGCTAAAAGATTTAAATATTGACCACCCACCAGCATTTGATTTTAGTTTATGTGGAAGAGGTCCCGGCACAAAGTTGTTTAAATATTCAACAACTTTTCAGTGTTGTTCATGCAACAATTCTATTTAAATTCAATCTACAAAATTCAGCTTAAATTGTTAAAAAAAATCTTTAATTTTAATAAACAGGAAAAAAAAACAATTTACAATTAACAATAAAATGACATTAAAAAAAACATCATTTAATTTGAAAATGTTCATAATTATTATAACAAATTTAAAGTAAATTATGTTGACATTTCTGTTAAACAAAAGGATTTTAATTTATTAATGTCAAAATTAAAAAAAAAATAATAATAAAAATAATAATGTCAACAACTTATCGGAGAAAATGTACATTTTAAAAACAAACAAGTAAGATACCATAATCGGCTATGCCGAATCTTCAATACCCTCCACCACAAATGCATGTGAAGTAAATACATTATGTAACATTATAAAAACGTTAAACGGGAACTTTTAATGAGTCATAAAATTAGTAATATTTTTTTCTATTTTACTGAACCGATTTTTATCAGTTTTGGAATGGGAAAAAAGTATATATAATTTATCAAATTATATTTGACAATTTTACGAAAGTTCTTCGCTCGAATTTACAGGCTGTCTCAGATATAGGTCTATATCTTTTAACATACTGAGCCGATTTTGCTGTTTTTTAAATGGAAAATTGCTCAGGACTATAGAAAATGCTTCGGCGAAATTTCAATGAGTTCTATTAATTTTTGTAAATGTGAGTGTACCTACAAAAGACAGACAAACGGACGGACATAGTTAAAGCGTCACAGATTTTGATTTGATGCAAGAATAGATGTACATTATGGGGTTTGAAATTAGTGTATTCAAATAACCGACATTTTCAGAAAATCATTTTTCGAGTAAATCGAAAAAGAGGCCTAACACAGATGGACTCGTGTGACACACAGAATGAAAAATTTTATATATTTACTCAGTCACGGGGAATACACATAAATGGCGCTAATTATAATAGGGAAAATTTTAAGAGGGATTTCCATTAAAAACCGATTAATCGACTTAAAAAGGGCCTGTCGAATAATTCGAAAATAGAAATTATTTGAAACCGGTCTGAAATGCCAAAAAAATCGGTTAACTGGTTTCCGATTTAGATTTTTGAATACACTACTGAAATGTTCCTTCTTATCGTTACACCCGAAATGACAAAATTTATATATCCCCCTTCACCACTTGTGGTGGTGGAGCGTATAATTACATTTATTATTATAATAATGAAATAAATGTATAATAATTCATTAAAAGAACACTTAACATTTATTTCGATACAACAAAATATTATTTATTATTCGTGAAAAACATACGAAAAAAAAAAATTCTAATAAATTATTTAACAAAAATATGAAATAAATAAAAAAATATTTTATAATTGAAAATGCATTTGCAATTTAAAAAATGTGTCATAATTGTAATACGAAATAATATATATTTTTAATGAAATCAGGAGTCAACAGCAGATGAAAAGTAATAATTAATATCCACCACTTACACATTTAGAGGGGTTCAAGCGCCTATGCGCTTCTAAAAATTTGTAAATGTTCTCTGAGAAAATATTTTGAGAACAAAGTTTTCTCTGTTTGTACGTACAGGAAAAAATTTTCTATGAGAAAATTAGTTGAGATAAATTTTTTTTTAATAAAATTTGTTGGGAAGAATTTTTTTCTTCAAAAATTTTGTTCAGGAAATTTTTTTTCTAAAAAATTTGATAAAAAGAAAATTAAAAAAAAATTGTTGAGAAGAAATTTTTTTCTAAAAAAATTGTTGAGAAGAAAATTTTTTTCTAAAAAATTTGTTGAGAAGAAAATTTTTTTCTAAAAAATTTGTTGAGAAGAAAATTTTTTCTAAAAAAAATTGTTGAGAAGAAAATTTTTTTCTAAAAAAAATTGTTGAGAAGAAAATTTTTTCTAAAAAAAAAAATTGTTGAGAAGAAAATTTTATCTTAAAAAAATTTTGAGATCAAAATGTTTTCTAAAAAAGATTTCTTGAGATCAAATTTTTTCTAAAAAAAATTTCTTGAGATCAAAATGTTTCTTAAAAATTTTTGATCAAAAGTTTAAAAAAAAAATCTTGAGATCAATATTTTTTCTAAAAAAATTTCTTAAGAACAAATTTAGTTGAGAAGAAAATTTTTGTTAAAAAATAGTTGAGAAGAAAATTTTTGTTAAAAAAAATTGTTGAGACAAAAATTTTTTCTAAAAAAATTTTGAGATCAAAATGTTTTCTAAAAAAATTTCTTGAGATCAAATTTCTTGCGATTAAAATTTTTTCTAAAAAAGAATTCTGAGAACAAAATTAGTTGAGAAAATTTTTTGTTTAATAAAAATTGTTGAGAAGAAAATGTTTTTTAAAAAAATTTTTGAGAAAAATTGTTTTCTAAAAAAAAAATTCTTGAGATTAAATTTTTTTCTAAAAAAAAATTCTTGAGATCAAAATTTTTTCAAAAAAAAATTTCTTGAGATCAAAATGTTTCCTAAAAATTTTTTTGAGATCAAAATTTTTCCTAAAAAATTTTTGAGATCAAACTTTTTTCTAAAAAAAAATCTTGAGATAGAAATTTTTTGAGATCAAATTTTTCCTAAAAAATTTTTTGAGATCAAACTTTTTTCTAAAAAAAATTCTTGAGATAAAAATTTTTTGAGATCAAAATTTTTTCACAAAAAAAAAGTTCTTGAGATCAAAATTTTTTCTAAAAAAAATCTTGAGATCAAATTTAAAAAAAAAAATTCTTGAAATCAAAACTTTTTCAAAAAAAATCTTGAAATCAAAATTTAAAAAAAAAAATGAAATAAAAATGTATTCTAAAAAAAATTTCTTGAGATCAAAATTTTTTCTATAAAAAAATTCTTGAGATCAAAATTTTTAAGCAAAAAATTTTTTAAAAAATGTTGAGAAGAAAATTTTATCTAAAATGAAAAATACAAATTTTCTTTAAAAAAATTTCTTGAACACAAAATTTTCTATTTCATTACAATTTTTCTTTAAAGCAGAATGTACATTTAACATTTTAGTTTTAATTCATCTTCCTAAATAGTTCTCTATTAACCTGAGAGCCAACATTGTATAAATTTATTAAATTTTCTACTGCGGTGTTGTTGTTATATCTCCTAAAGGTATGCTAGTCTTTACTACACTTTTTACTATATTTTCTCTTGACCCATTTCCTTATAGTTTAGTTTAGTTAATAAAAATTCCCTTTTGCACAGCTAAAACTTTCTTTTTTCACTACAAAATTTTCTTTTCTTTTATTAATATTTTCTATATTTTGCTCACTTTTATTCTTCTTTTTTTCTCTGGGTAATTCAGTTTGTTATTTCATGCACATTTAACCCCTTTTTGTTTGTGTGTTTTTATTTTTATTTTTCCTTGTTCCCAGTTAGTGTTTCCAGTTAATTTTTTCCATTTGATTTTCTTTCTCCTGGTATCAACAGCTTAATTTTTTATCAATGACTGTTTTGTGTTGCAATACACTAGATCCTTTTAGAACATGGTGAAATAAGTACTTTCATCAGGATAACGAAATTTATAAAATTATGAATATTTAATAGGAAAAAAAATGGTCCTTAAAAATATTAAACAAATTATTTTTTATTATAATTGTTATTGTAGTTGTTGCTCAATTAGTGGATCTAATTTTTGGTAATATAAAAGGTGAAATAAGCCTAAAAGTATGCATTAGAATATCAATTATATTAAATGGATTTTATATACGTAATAGTACAACCTGTTCTTAAAGCCAACTTCTTCTCATTTACATATTTTATTTTTGTTTTTTTTTTACTCCAGTATTTTTGGCTTCCAGACACGTTTAGGTAATTGCTTTTCTACTTGCAATCACTTTGTTGTTGCTGCTGCTTGAGGTGTTGCTACTGTTGCCCTAAAGGGTTTGACGAACTGTTGCTATTACCCGGTTTATACAAAATACATGTCATGTGTATAATTTTTTGTGTTCTTTTCTCTATTCCAGTTTGTGACTTATGAACATCAGTAGAATTTTAAATTTTGAAAAATATGAAGACCTGCTGAATAACTACAAATGCAGACAAGGGTTGGAAGAAATAAGTTCCAAGTATGTGTGAGGATTTTAAATGTTAAAAATTAATGTTGTCTATTTTTAAGACAATTTGATTAAAAAGCAAAATCTTTGTCTCTTAAAATTATCGTAGAGAATGTTATTTTTTTATTTATTTTTTTTAATCAAAGAGAAAAAATGTTTGCAAAAAAATTTTCGCAAAGATCCAAAAAAATTTCGAAGAAAAATTTTTTTCTCAACAGATTTTCGTAGAGAAAATTTTGTTTTTAATAGATTTTCTTAGAGAAAATTTTGTTCTCAACAGATTTTCTTAGAAAAAAATTTTGTTCTCAACAGATTTTTCTTAGAGAAAATTTTGTTCTCAACAGATTTTCTTACAGAAGAATTTGTTCTCAACAGATTTTATTTGAGAAATTTTCTTCTTAACAAATTTTCTTAGAGAAATTTTATTCTCAACAAATTTCCTAAAAGAAAAATTTGTTATCAACATATTTTCTAAGAGGAAATTTAAATTAATTTTTTTTAAGAATTTTTTTTGTTCTTAACAATTTTTCTTTAAGAAACTTCTATTCTCAACAAATTTTCTTAGTGAAAATGTTGTTCTCAACAAATTTTCTCAAAAAAATTTTGTTCTCAACAAATTTTCTCAAAAAAATTTTGTTCTTAATAAATGTACAATTTTTTTTATAAAAAAGTTGTTCTAAAGACAAGAGAGTGAGAAAAAATACACAAATTTTCTTTAAGAAAACCATAAATTTCTATATAAAATTTGGTTTTCCATTATTATTCTGAAAGAATAATTTATGCGATAACATAAAAAAGCGCTGCTTACGGAATATATTCAAAATTCTTACAATTTATTACATAAAATTTGTTTGACACAATTTTTGTTTTTAAAAGAATTTAAAACTTTAATAAATTTATTAAAAGTTTTGTAAACATTTATAATAAATACTTTAAACTGTGTTAACATGAATCTAAATTAAGTTTCCATTTTATTTAATAAAAATAATATTGTACTGATTTTCAACACGCCTAAAATTATAACTTATAAATTTCATTTATTTCAACGCCTTCAAACATGCTTTGAATTTTTAAAATTGCAAAATTATTTCATTTCAATAACGAAATTTTCTATTACTGATTTGTTTCTTTTTTTTTTTTTTTTGCTAAATTACCATGTTACATTTTGGATAAATAGTACTCATAACAAGTTGTTATGCCCAAGTTAACACCTAAATTTCGGTTATAGAAATTTTATTTTTAATAAGTTTTTTTCGTTGCTACTAAATGTAGGCTTTAGAAAATATTATTAAGTACAAAACAAAAGCATGCAACTTGGGGAAAATTGTGAGGGGAAAGAATTCAATATTATATTTAAGGCACATACTTGTACTATATAATTTTGTTTTAGTTTAAACAACTAAAGTTTTTCAATTGAACTTAATGTTCTTTTTTTTTTTTTTTTTTGGAACGTTAGAGGAAAAATGGCCAAAACCCCCTAGAAGAAAACAATTTGTTTTATGAAAAAAATCTACATTGAAGTTTTTCAATTATAAAGTTATAAATATTGTAGAATGAAAACAAAAAAAAAATAAATATGAAAATATGTAGTTACATGACATAAACTATATAATTTTCATAAAATATTGTTTAACAGGTTTGATGAAAACAAAATTATATTAAAATTTTTAGATTTTAGTACAGAAATCAATATGAACAAAAAGGGCGTTTTGATTAAAACGTAATTTGAATCCAATTTAATATTTTCATATTTCATTAAAAATTTGTATGTATACTTTGAGGCATAATAAAATAATCCTACGCCCCAATTTTTTTATATGAAATGTGGGATGTTATTTTTAAGATTTAATTTGTTGTCTAAATTTAGTTTTTAAGATGCTGTTTAATGACATGTTACATAAGTATCTCAAAATGATTTAATTTAAGAAATTTCATTTTCATTAATTCTTCAAAACAACAAAGAACTAATAAAGAAACTTTTTTAGAAATTCTTTCTGCCTCTTTTGTGTTTCTTTTACACAAAGAAAAAAGGCATTAAATTGTGTTAATCTTAATTAAAAAAATACATATATACATTTCTTATAACATTTTAATCTTTTCTTATATAATTAATAACCACACGTTTTTCTTAACCTCCTAAAAGTTTGCTATAGTTTCTTAATGGTCAAGTAGAAAAACAATAACAAAACACGTACAAATGCTATATTCAACGTTGATGAATCTAAGAAATACTCTACATGTGTGTGAAAAAAACACTAATATTATTTTATATACATCACACATATACGGAACACACACACACCCATATATAATAATATTCATATAAACAAATTAAAACAATTTCATATGCGTTAAATGTCGTTGAAATGTTTCTAAAGATCTACGCTAGAATGTATACTTTGTCTCAAGTATTATTCTATAATGTTTTATTTACTAAACATTGTTTGGAAACCTTACTTGTGCTCTGGAGTTCTCTTTTAACAGCCTATTATCTCACCAATGGTCTTAGATCCGTACAGTTTGCAGAATGGTTCTTATGCCACCCAAGAGTTTGTTTATCATAATGACAGGACGCCAAGACAGGGCAAAAATAAGTGGACACATTATAAAGTATTTCAAAAGGAAGACGGTAACTGCATTTGACTTTATTTGAATCCTAAATTTTTCTTCAACATTCCCTCAAGCGTCAGCAACATACATTTTTTTTGACCAGGAAGTTGCATATAAAAGGACATACCTTTTGTCATTCATTATTCAGCCAGAATATTTTTTAAAAAAATTGATTTAAATTTAATTTTTTACCAGGAATTTGCATAACTAGTCTGCTTTCTTATCGGTATATTGGGAGCTATTTTTTGTAAACCAACTTTATGACGGACCAAGTTTGGGGTTTGTTGAAAATATTTAATAATTTTATTACGCAGTTTTTTCTAAGCACAGTTTTTACAAAGGTCAAAATAATCTAATAATACTTGAGATAGAAGTTTTAATGGAAAATTTGTGTTAAGAATATTTTACGCTCACTCCTTATATAAACTTTAACACATCCCACAACTATTTTTTCATTCACACAAATTAAAACTGTTTTTTATGCGTTAAATTTTTTATGGTTGACTCAACTATCGTTCTATAACTTTTTATTCACAAAACCGATTTTGCTGCTTTCAAATAGTAAACTTCAAAAGACTACAAAAACATTCTGGGCAAATTTCATTGGGTTTCGACGATTAGTTTTAATATAAATGTTTCAAAAAGACAAAGAAGTTCAAGTGTATTTATGGCCAGATTGGTTCAAGATATATGCGGTCTGGACAGATTTTATTGTTTCTACTTAACACTGTTACCTACGTTATGATAACCTCAAATACCATTAAATTATATTTGTTCTAAACTTTCAAGTATTAAAGTTTTATATTTTAATTTGCCGAATGAAAGTTTTCTATTATATTTGTTGTTTATTTAACTTCTTGTAAAAGTCATTGCCTACTTAAAGGCTTAATCAGTAAAACAAATAAAAAACAATAACAAATATTGCTATCAGCCATTCAGAAATCAAGTAACAAAAACAACAACAACTAAAAATAAAATTATTATTAGTTTAGTTTTTTAATGGCAAAAGTTAATAGATTAAATAAAGTTTTAAGACCAATAATGAGTTACAATTTTGGGTGAACATAAAAGTGGGGTATATTGTAAGGGATGTTATAAGTAATAAAAAGTATTGATTACCAAAAGGCTTAAATATTTTAACTTTTTTAAATTATATTTAACAAATGTTGTTCTACATAAAAAATAAAGCATACTTTTAATGTATATGAAATAATTAGAATTTTAAGTCTACATTTAGGGGCTTAAAAAAAGCTATATATACCAAAATTTTCATCAAGAAATGTTTTGCAAAAAGTCTTTTATAATACTTCATAATGTCCTGATGCTATGATGGTAAGCAAGTCCTTGAGTGGTACATGAATAATAATGTGATATTTATACCAGAAGGGAAAAATCTTCCATACTGCCTAGAGCTAAGGACAGTAATGAGATATTGGTCTCTTGAAGAGCACAAACAAGGTGATAGAAGGTGTGGTAGATTTAAACGGAGCAAAGTGACAGAAAGCAGTATTTAGGCGTTAATGGAAGGGAAGGGATGAGAGCCAATTTTCTATACTAGAGACAAGATAATTGTCAAGAGTAAACCCGAGATGAGATCCAAGACAATTTTCTAAACTTACGCCAAGACAATTATCTAGATTAACACAAAGACAACTGTGTAGAATAACGCTAAGATAAACGTTGTAACTAAGATCAGGGTATTTATCTAGACTAGTGTCAAGACATATATCTGGACTAGACTCTTGACAATTGCCTAAACTAGATTTAAGACAAATGTCTACACTAAAGGCAGTTGTCCTGCCTAGGCTAACGCAAAGAAAAATGTCTAAATTAACGTCAAGATAATTGTTAAGACAACGACGAGTCGAAACCCAGGACTGGGTTTGGGCTTAAGAGAATTTTTTAGTTTAAAACTAAGACAATTGTCTAAATTGAAGCAAAACCATTATCTAGTCAAAATCCAATACTATATTATCACTCTAATAGGCGACAATAAGTAATACGAGGTAATAACAAATGTAACCTCTTGTGTTAGGGAGTTCAAAGGTTATGAAAATTTAAGTTTCGTTTAAAACAAAAAATATTCAAAATATATGAATATTTAATAAGTCCCCTCTCCCTGCCAGCAAAATAAAATGAAATACAGCAGCAGCAACAGCAAATAATATTATGTCAGTTGGTGACGACACCTGACTGTCTGTAAAATTTTAAATTTCTTTCCCCCAACACAAATATTTAATCTCAATTTTAATATTGAAAAAAAAAAAAAAACACACAACACAAAATAAAAACAATTGATTGTAATAATGAACGAACATCATTTCATTAATGTATTTTTTAAAGATAATCATCATAATGATGTTTTGAGTTTGTCTGTAGGTGTATAAGTGTGTTAATGAATATAACTGCGTCAAAATTCAATAAAATATAAAATAATTTTCAATCACTTTTTTTCAACAAGGGTGGAATCTCATCGATGTGATGCTTCCTCCCCTCTTTTAGCTTTTTTTAATTTTTGAACTTCGTAAATAAAAAAAATAAAAATAATAAAAAATATCAATACTTCAATCATTTTTTTCTTTTGTGAAATGAAGGTGTATTATGCGTGTATTTTATGTAAATATTTATTTGAAAATAAATACATACAACAGAGATTCTATTTTAGCCTTAAAACATGTTATTATAAGTATTCACCAGCTCATCACCCTTAAAGTATACACTTAAATTTCACAATTTCATGTTTTTTTTCTTTTATTTTTGAGTTCAGCACCTTTTTTCCCCTCAAATTTGATTCAATAATAAAGAGCATAAATATATAAAAATAAGGAGGGAGTTCGAGAAAAGTTTTAAATATATAAAATTCAACAATTTATTGGCAAAAATAAAATATTATTTTTGAAAAAAAGCAAAATGTGGGTTTTCAGTTTTATTTGGTTTCATTCCTTATAATGCTTTGCTAATATTTTTATTAGCTAAACGTGTATAAAACTGGCGGCATTCACATCAACAACAGACGCCAACTTATTAAGATTATTCTTTGTATAAAATTAGTTGTATTTAGAATACAAACAAGTAAGAATGCTATATTACGCTATGCCGAATCTTCACTACCCTACACCACAAATGCGTACAAAAATTCATCCTAATTTGTCGACTTATAATTAATAATTTTACGAAAGTCCTTTGCTTGAACTTAGAGGTTGCCTAAGATATCGGTCTATATATTTAAATATGCTGAACCTATTTTTGATGGTTTCAAATAGGAAACTTCTCAGGACTATAATAAATACTCAGGCCAAATTCCATTGCTGCCCAAGATATCTGTCTATTTATTTTAATATATTGAACTGATTTTGCTGGTTTTTTAATAGGAAACTTCTCAAGACTATAACAAACACTCAGGACAAATTTTACTGCTCGGTCAATTATGAGATGTGAGCGTGCCAACAATAGACAGACAGACAAACATACGGAAGTACTAGCAGAAAGACGTACATAGCTTAATCGACTCAGACTTTAAGTTTAAACAAAAATATATACATTATGGAGTTTGAGATTATTATTTCTTAGCGTTACACACGGAATGACAAAGTTAATATATCCTCTTCGCCATTTGTGGTGGTTGAGAGTATAAAAAAGATCCCTGTCGGCAGAAATATCTGGTAAAAAATAAGAATAAATATTGTATTTATTAACCAACAACTTAAATTCCTTAAACATTTAACAAACATTACAAATTCACTTAAATTTTATTACATAACCCTAAAAGTAGACACTACAATTACCTTTCAAAAACGCAAACAAATATTTCAAACTATTTACTCCACTCATTTCCTTAACCCCTAAATACCACCCTATTATATCCCTACTAAATATGTCAAATTGTTCTTCAACCATTTTATCTCCTAAATGTATGCCACACATATTAGCTTCATTGAAATTCAGTTTATTTTATTCCATCTTGAACTTTTTATTTTCTTTATGATTTTGCATAAAGATATTATTTACCATTAACTTTAAAATGATTTACTTGAGGCTGCCGTAAATTATGGATGAAAACATAAAATATCACCCGAGAAAACAACTCAAAATCAAGTGAAAAGCAAAAATATATATAAAAAATAACAAAATATATGTAATAAGGGAATTTCAAAATGATATCAGATATTTTGCTGTATTTGCTAATTTTTATTATTATTTAAACATAAATTTAAATACATATTTACACTTGAAATTTCTTATGATTATGGAATTTATAAAAAGTCTTTTTTGTTAATTTACCACATTTTCTTTACAAAACACACTTATTTGATGTCATTTAAGTCCCTTGAAATAATAAAAAAAATATACAAATCCTTAACACAATCAGACTAAATAAATTATTTCTGAGAAGATATGTCAATCTCACCGGAATTGCCTTTTGTGGCAAGATCTTTAAGGAAATGTTTGATAAAATGAATAAGAAAAATGCCACCTTAGAACCTTTGATTAATGTATTTTTTTGGAATGTGATTTTTAAAATAATTCTAAAAAGATTTAAGAAATAATTAAGATTCTTATTTTATGTCCTTAATCTATTTTCCTTAATAATGAACATACTATTGTATGCAACTATTGTATTATGGGGACGATAGTCTTGTCTCGACTATATAACAGACTGTTGCTTAGGCTTAACAAAAGGTTATTGTCTAGGCTAAAAAACAGACTATTGTCTAGTTAAAGAATAGTCCACTGTCTCGACTATAAAAGAGACTATTGTCTGGAACAAACAGTTGTGTAGACTATAGAACAGACTACTATCTCCACCATAGAACAGATTAGACTAAAAACTGACAATTGTCTAGACTAAAGAACAGACTATTGTATAGTTAAAGAATAGTCCACTCTCTCGACTATAAAAGAGACTATTGCCTGGAACAAACAGTTGTGTAGACTATAGAACAGACAACTATATACACCATAGGACAGATTAGACTAAAAACTGATTATTGTCTAGACTAAAGAACAGACTATTGTCTAGAGTTTAGAACAATTTACTGTCTAGAATATAGAAAAGACTACTATCTAGACTATAGAACAGAGTATTATCTAGACAGTACAACTGATTTTTGTTTAGACTATAAAATAGGTTATTGTCTAGACTAATATTATGTTATATAGTTCTGATTTTTTTTTAAATTATTTATTATACTTTTACATATATTAAAGACCAGATTTTCCATCATGTTGCAAAAGAAACACATTTTTGTATATTCGAAAAACTATATTATATCCAAGAAAATAGTCTATTAATTTTAACTTATATTACTTTAGCTTAATAAAAGTTTGATATATTAAAAAGTAAGATCGTAAAATTCTTAACATACATATACTTTATTAACAACAAAACCACTATAAACTTGCAATTTAGTTTTTTACTTGATTGAAATTATTATTACAATTTAAAAATTTCTAGTGGTAGAATTTTGAACCTTTTTTGTCGAAAACCTCGAAATAACGAATCCATTTGGGTTCAAAATCTACAACACTTTTGAACATTTTTTTGGGCTCTTCAATTCTCTTTTAACAAGAGCTCAATATCATTCCACTGGTCTTAGCTCCGGGCAGCTTAGAGGATTTTCTCTTTACCGTTCTTACACCACTCAAGTGCTTATTTACCATAGTGACATGATGCCGAGTAAGGTCAAAAATAAGTGGATACATTATGAAGTCTTATGAATGGAAGCAGTGTTTTTTTTTTTTTTCAAAATTTCGGCATTTAAAAAGTTTTTTATAACAAATATTGCTTGCCACATCAAGAAGTTTTAAGGAAATTTTGACTGCGTTCTTCAATATTCCCTCTAGAAAAATTTTTGACCAGGAAGTTGCGAAAAATTTTGCCAGAACAGTAGAAAGTTCAGATTTCAATTTTCTTACTCTATTTTTGGCCTCTCAATACATAGCAGTGTTCCTAACATTAACTTTTTGAGCCTTGTATATTTTTAAACCTGCTTGAACTTAGTTGAACTTTTCATACAAAATAATTCCAGTGCTGAACTAACAGGTCTGCTTTAATACAAATGTGTTGGGAGCTTTCTTAAAAATGATTTCTATTATTCTTTCCACCTGAATCAGGTTTTCTCTTAACGGACAATTTTTACCGGTACTGTTTAATGACATTGGAAACAGTTTGACGACAGACCTTTAAATACTTGGCCAACTATTTGTTGTACCAATTTGGGTTTTGTTGAAAGTATTTAATAATTTTTGTACACATTTTTTCTGGTCTGGTTGATAAAGAATATCAAATAATATTAATGAAAAACGTAAAACCTTATTTAAGGCTTTAATTTGTTAATTACTCTCTTATTGTAAATAATGCAAATAGTTCTTAAGAATCTAAAATATAAAGTGATACTTTAAATAAAAGCCGCACTTAATCAAATATTTAAATTCCAATTTTCCTTAAAAAAAAAACTTTAACAGTTTTCCAAAAAAGCTGACTTTTATTTCATTTTATTATTTTAATTCTTAGTAAAAGCAGAAATTCGTCCTTTGAAGTCTTTTCTTTTGGGACCATTTTAATTTATATATCAAAATATATTTTCTTCATAAGTAATGATATTGAAAAGAAGTGAATCATGGAATGAAATAAACTAAATAGAGATCATAAAATAAGATAAACTAAATCATAAGTTAAAAGTAAAATTATTTTAAACGTTAAAAAAATTTGAAAAATATATTTCTTAAATTGTTCGCCTTTATATTCCTCACCCTGCCCATTACCAGTTGTCTCCAAATAATGTGTTATTGTAATCTATAATTAAAATAATATATAATTACGTTTTATTGGTTGTTTTTCTCTGCTAAACAATTTAAATTGAGACAGACGAATTATAAACAGATTTCAAGACAAAGTATAATTTATCGCTTTTTATTAGTGATTTTGTTGTAATTGTATCCTTGTGCTCTTCAACACCCAAACAGCCGCAGAGAGAGTGGGAGAGTGAGAGAGAGGGAAAGAGAGACAACCATTACATCAGGAGAAAAAAATTATTCATTTGAATACCCGCAGTATTTAGAAGAGCAAGAAAGTAATAAGAGAAATGAAGTGAGATTTTTGATAATGTAAATGGAATTTCAAAAAGATTTACCATTAAGATTTATTATAATGAAAATGGGACATTAATTTAAATGCTAAAGGAACAAAAAACCGAATAATAATAATAATAATAATAATAATATCATGAATTATTTAAAGCTTTAATTAAACACATTGAAAATTTGTTTATATTTTTGCTCATTTTCTCTTACATGCTGATTTTATGTGTGTCTGCTTCGTAGGACCATAAAAAGAAATAGAAATTCGATTAAAAATTATGTTTTAAAAATAAAATATATTGTTTTCTTGGCATAAATATAGTTGCCAGATAAATTTGGACAAAAATCGTCAAATGGTAAAAACATCGTCAAATTTACTTTTCGAAATCGTCAAAAAATCATCAACATAAAAAGTAACTTATAAATATAGTTGTTTTTCCAAAAAGTATTAAATTTTAACAATTGTAACATAAATTTTTAAAAGTTTTGAATATGATCCGGAAAATTTACAGGAAATTCGTTCCATTTTCGCTAAAATGAAATTAATTTTGAAGAGATTTGTCTTCATTTCATAAAATATATATCCGATTTCCAATTCTTTTAAAATTTTATAAATACATTGAGGAAATTCTCCAATTCTTTTTGGGGAAACGAAATGACACAGTATAGTTCAACAGGTCCTATTTTAATTCAGTCTTAATGATTAATTATTATTGACTCCCGATTGAAGTATTTTAAATTGTATGGTACAATATATTCTTTCTTTCTATGCAGCTATTGACTGTTACTGAAACGATTTTATTGATTTTATACCAAAGTCCTTATTATATGGACTTTGGGTAATTATACCCTACACCATCGTATGTGGTTGGGATATTTTGTGTTTGTGCAAAAATTGCAGCGGGCAGGAAAAACGTATACCATACGACTCAGTATCACTTTCTGAGTCGTCCTTGAGCCAAAATCATGACACATGCCATATTTCATCAATATATCATTAAAACTACAGACATGGACAGCCAGCCAGCCAGACGGACATCGTTAAATCGACTCAGAAAGTGATCCTGATTATTTCACTTAGCCCACATACAAGAAGTCCTAAATATAAAGCGATATTAATGAAATTTGGCACAAGTTAGTTCTACACTATTTATAAACGATGTGCCAAATAATACGAGGATCGGTTTATTACTTTTCATAGATTCCTCTTCCAAATATCACTATGAAGTGCTTAAGTGTCACACATACGTTGGTGTTTGCGAAAGAATTGGTCAAATCAAGGCAAATATAAGCAGAAATCGATGAGAGAAATTTTATAATGGTCGGGCCATGATTTATTCTAGCTCCCATTAAACGTACCATTATAGCTTCTACTCTTAAGCATAAATTTAAAAATAATTTTATACGAGGTTGGCAGTTATCACCAACACGTGCTGTATGGTATTAAATAGTCGGACATGACCGACTATATTTTCTTACTTGTTTTCTTGCTTATTTTGGCGGACAGATATGGATTTTATAAAAACCTTGGATAAGAAATATAAAATTCTAAATTTAATGTTTGTGAAAAATCGTCAAAATTGGGACATAAATCGCCAAATCGTCAAAATGACGATAAATCGTCAAATCCAGCAACAGTTCGCACATGTGCGTTTGAACTTTTTACTTTTCACACGAGCACATGGTTTAAAATTTTTTAAATTTAACTAAGTCTGGCTTAAGATTTCATTGGAAGCGTTGGTGATGCCCGATAATTTTGAAAATACACTGAAAGAAAAGTTTAGCGAGAAATGACTGTATTCAAGAAGGGATATATATAAAACATTTTTCTTAGTTTAAGAGAAAATTAGAAACATTTTTCATATACAGAATCACAGATGTCTGAAATCACTCTCTGCCGACCTTTAGTAATAACCTTTTCACAAGAGATTTCTTTCTTCTAAATTCGAAATATGAGAGATTTTGTAAAGAACAGATTTCTCTGGTACATTAACATTAAAGACGTTGCTTCAGTACTCTTTTTCTTTAGAAGACGAGATACGTATTTTCAGGGAGTTAGAAAGAATTCTTTAAAATAACTTTCTTTTAAAAGTGAGAGAGATTTTATTGGATCAACTTAAGGAAAATCGAGCATGGATGTGACGGATTTCTTAGTAATATTAAAAGTATTGACGTTTTTTTAGAACAACTTTGATAAATAAGTTTTTGCAAAAGCTTTATTGACTTTGTGAAAAATATTTCCCTGGACCAATTTCAAATAAAAAGAGAGATAATAATTTTTTCAAATAATTTCAACAAGTGAAAATTGTGTTTCTAATAATCTAGTGAAGAGAGAGAGATGAGGGTGCAACTCATAGATAATTTTTTTTAAGACTTTAAGAACTTTCTCTTACATTAGATCGACCTATTTTCTTAATTAAGAGATTAAGGTAACAATCCTTCAAAATAACTTTCTTATAAAAGTGAGAGCGATTTTTTTGGATCAACTCGAGAGATTGCGTGATGGATAACTTAGTTATATTGAAAAATTCAGGAAATTATCTTCTTAAAACAATTTTGATAATTAAGGGAGAGAGATTTCATAGGATGAACTTTGAAAAAATAGTGATAGAGATTACTTCTAGAGAAATTTTATTGAAAAATAATTTTATAATCTGCTGTAACGGGTTACGCTTCGAAAACTATTAAATAGACTTTTAAAAATTTTGGAATCAGGTAAAAATTATTAAAATTTGTAGTTTCTTTAAGCTCTTATAGAAACTAATTAAGTATGAAAGGACAGGGAATAGATGGAGAACAGGAAATGGTTAATAGAAATCTTTACAAGCAGATATTTTTTTGAAGAAAACTTCAACTAGTTACATGAGTCTCTTAAAAAACCCTAACTCCTTAGATGTTTTGAAAGAGAATACTTTTAGTGAGATCGATAATAATATGAGATTTGAGACGGAATGAAAAAAAGAGAAAAACAAGAGAGATTTATTATTCAAGTGAACTTTTTTTTATTAAATATCATCGAATATATTTTTCATTAAATTCTTCATAAAATTTACACCATTTTAAAAACAATTTCCTTCATCACTGAAAAATCATTAAAAAAAATACTAAAATTGTTTTCTGAAATAAAAATTTCAATTAATTTCTAGCGAAAGTCTTTTTGACTCTTTGAAAAAAAGTCATAGCTTAAGGTAAATGTAAAGTTTCTACTTTTGACATTTCTTGTCACAATAAATCCATTTAATGTAAAAATCCATTAAATTAAAATGAAGTAAACAAATTGTTTGTTGTTTACAACACCTATTTCCTCTCCATGGAAGAAATTTCCATAACAATTTTTCTAGCAACAAAATGAAAATGAAATGTTTTTTAAGCAAATCACTTTGCAATTAATCATTTTGTGGTTTTAAAATCGAAATAGAGAAGAGAGAAAGAGAAATAAAATGTGTGAATAAAAACTATTTAGGAACCTAAATGATTGAGTGAAATATACGATATACTAATGTGGTCTGAAACAAAATTAAAACTAGATTACAATACATGTTAAAGTAAAGGGAAAAACAAAAATTCTTAGAATTAAACAAAAATTTACAAAAAAACTTTACAAAGAGAAAATGAAAATTATTCATTTTGAAAAACTATTTCCTGCTTTTTACATCCTACACTATCGTAAGGGTTGGGGTATTATGTGTTTGTGCTGATGATACAAAAAAATGATGTAACACTAATTTTCAAGTAAACCGTTTGACTCCTAATCGCTTTCTGTGTCGTTTTAACGATGTCCGTCCGTCTGTCTGTCCGAATGTCTGTCCATGTAAACGTTGTGAACAGTCTACAGATCGCAATGTTTGGTACGTTTTTTTTTTGGGCTCAGAAAGCTCCCATACAAATGTCCTCCTAAAATGGGGTTTTAAGGTCATAAATATAAAGTGATTTAAAGGAAATTCAGCAAAAATAAGTCTTACGATACTCTAAAACATTCTGCCTAATTATGCGAAGGACGGTAATTACTTTTTATCTAGAATCACTTCCTAACATTAAAGTTTTTTTATAGAATTATTTCGAAATGCAGGGTATTTCGAATTCGTCACAGTTCAATTTAATAATTTTTCAATGTTTATTATCCCCTTTTCTCTGTTCTCCTCTTACATTGTCATTCAACCAAAAAAACTGCAATATAATTTTTTGCGAGCATTGCAACATTTCCTAAGGAAAACTTTTATCCCACTTCGAAAATGACATAAAAGTTTCTTAACATTTATTTTTTTGCAGTTTTGAAAAGCGAAATAATGAAAAAAATCTTTAAGTAGAATAAAGTTTTCAAGCTACAAGTGAAAGTTTCTTATTTATATGACAAATTTAGTTTCACTAACATTTTATAGAATAAAAATCTTATAGATTTTCAGAGTTGACTGGCTTCAAATGGCTTAAAATATAAAATCAATTTGTAATTTTCTATTACAAGTTCCAGTGAAATGTTGCATGTGGAAAAAAAGTGCAAAAATTTTATATATATTTCCTTTATTTCGAAGGACTAATAGAGAAAGGGATTTTAAACAATTTTACAAAAATTGTTAATGCAGTTGAATATTTCGTTTAATAAGTAATTTCACTTATTTTTACATGGAGAAAGTTTTTAAATTCTTAAAAAAAATCTTATTAAAAATAACCGAATTTTAAGTAAATTACGTAATGCGAAATCTTAGTAAAGAATTTAATTTTTAGTAAAAATTTAAACTTTCACATTTTTTTTTTTTGTGAAATTTTAAATTTTTTGTGAAAATTACAATTTTTGGTGAAAAATTCAGTTTTAAGTGAAAACTGCAATTTAGAGACATTTAAATTTTAATTTTAAGTGAACAAGCACTTTCTCCTTAAGAAAAAATCAAGCAAATTTTCTAAAGAAAAAATCAAGCAATTTTTCTAAAGAATCAAAATCAAGCATTTTTCTAAAGAAAAAATCAAGCAATTTTTCTAAGAAAAAATCAAGCAATTTTCTAAAGAAAAAATCAAGCAATTTTTCTAAAGAAAAATCAAGCAATTTTTTCTAAAGAAAAAATCAAGCAATTTTTCTAAAGAAAAAATCAAGCAATTTTTCTAAAGAAAAAATCAAGCAATTTTTCTAAAGAAAAAATCAAGCAATTTTCTAAAGAAAAAATCAAGCAATTTTTCTAAAGAAAAAATCAAGCAATTTTTCTAAAGAAAAAATCAAGCAATTTTTCTAAAGAAAAAATCAAGCAATTTTTCTAAAGAAAAAATCAAGCAATTTTTCTAAAGAAAAAATCAAGAAATTTTTCTAAAGAAAAAATCAAGAAATTTTTCTAAAGAAAAAATCAAGCAATTTTTCTAAAGAAAAAATCAAGCAAGTTTTCTTAAGAAAAAATCAAGCAATTTTTCTAAAGAAAAAATCAAGCAAGTTTTCTTAAGAAAAAATCGAGCAATTTTTCTTAAGAAAAAATCAAGCAATTTTTCTTAAGAAAAAATCAAGCAATTTTTCTTAAGAAAAAATCAAGCAATTTTTCTTAAGAAAAAATCAAGCAATTTTTCTTAAGAAAAAATCAAGCAATTTTTCTTAAGAAAAAATCAAGCAATTTTTCTTAAGAAAAAATCAAATAATTTTTCTAAAGAAAAATCTAGTAATTTTTCTAAAGAAAAAATCAAACAATTTTTCTTAAGAAAAAATCAAATAATTTTTCTAAAGAAAAAATCTAGTAATTTTTCTTAAGAAAATATCAAGCAATTTTTCTAAAGAAGAAATCAAGCAATTTTTCTAAAGAAGAAATCAATCAGTTCTTCATTTTTTTAATTTTAAATAAACATTTAAAATTTTAACGATATTTGTGTAAAAGTACACATATTTCCTTTTCATAAAAAAATAACGGTTGAATGACAAAATCTAAGGGCAGACAAGATAATAAAAAGATTCATATATGAGTTTTTGGAAATCATACTTAATACCTGACATAGAGACGAATTTATAACTGTAATTATATATTTATTTCTTAAAATCCAAATCAAAAGCTCGAAATTAAATTCTTATTATTTGAGTTTAAATTAAAATTTAATTAAAATTTGGTGGGAAATTCTGCTTTAAAAGCATATGTCTTCTATTTTCCAAAATAATTAACAAAAACACCTTCAATGAAAATCATTTATTTCATATTTAATTTAAACGATTATTAACAATTGTGATTGTCTTCAGTTAATTGCGTAGCTTTTTTAACAAGACAGGAAACTCTACTTAAAAAGTTTTTTCTTAACAAACAAACAAAAAAAAAACAAATTAAATCTTAAACCCACCCAAAAAGAAAAAATCCACCCCCATAAAGTAGGCAACATTATTTAAATAAGTGGGAAAAATCATTTGCCTACTTTTAGGTTTAATAACAATAAATGAAATCACTTTTTTAAAGGAGTTTTTTTTTTGCAGTAACAAAATGAAAAATTTCTCAAACTTTTAATTAAATTAATTTCATCAACTAATTAAAATATAATTGACTTTTACTACAAACAAATATTACAAAAAAAGATTCCAAACTTATTCTAATAGGTCTCATCAGTCTAACTTTTCTAACGCCTAAGTTTTCATTATCTTCTCCTCCACTTTTTTAGCAAAGGTACGGGAAAAGCATTCAAAGAGAGAGTTCAAAAAAATTGAAAATTTTTGAAAAAGAAAATATAATTTTGGAAAAAAGATGTTAAGATTTTTGCGGTTTCATTCTTTAAGTAGAATTTCTAACATGAATGAAATGAAAAAGAAAGTCAGTCAGTTAAATACCTGAATAGAGAACAAGAGAATGAAGCAGGAAAAAATATCATTTTCAATTTAAATTAATACGCATTTAATTACGCCCTGACAGCTACAACTACAAACATCAGGTATCATAAATAGCAAAATAGAAAAAAATGAAGAAAAATAATAAAATAAAATGTTAAGAGGACAAAGACTTTGGAATGAAATGTAATGAATGTGTTTTGTATACCAATGGAAATGGGGCAAAAACAAACTTCGCATTTTATATGAAAAAGATTCTTTCTTCTTCAAGAATAAATATTTTCATTTACCAGCCAAAGAATAAGAAGCAACAGGGTAAAAAGTCATATGCAAGAAGTCTATATACAACAACAATAATAATAACGAATAATACAATATGTACAAGACAATGACTTCCTCTCTTCCTCAACACCCAAGCAAAAAAATCTACGAGCTATAAAAATAAATAACGAAACATTTTATGTGACAAAAAAGAAATAACAACTGAACCTTGTCTAACCTTTGAAACAAAAAAAATGTCATGGTACGCAAACATAGCCGACTCAGTCATTCCTTCATTCGACAGTCAAATTGGTTAATTTTTAATTTCATCCAAGCGTTAGCAGTAAAGAACCAATGAAACCACTGAGACAAATACACAATTGAATAGAAACCATAACCACAAACATGATTAGAGTAGAGAGGCAAAGGTGGAAACATTTAATAGAGCAACATCTTGATATGTGAGAATTTTTGTTTAAAAGAACGAAAATTACTGTGATATCAAGGTATTGTTTAAAATGATTAACCCATTTAACGCTATATCACCGTTATAACTATATTTCGTATATGATTCTATGGATTCAATTGTTCACCGTCATTTCGTTCTCAAGTTATAAAGTTTTGTTTCTCTTACAGAAAAAATTGTTGTTGACAACATTTTGTCCAAATAAATCTTCAAAGAAGTCTGAAAACATTATCTACAAATCGATCAGAAAACTCTGAAATTATATAGGGAAAAGAGCTTCAAAAACGAAAACACACATCTCCGTTCTAACACTTTTTGTACTCTTAAATTCTCTTTTAAAAATGAACCCAATATCTCTCCACTTGCCACTGTCTGCGGTATTATTAAGTATTATAAATAGAAGCAGCCTTTATTTTGGAAAATTTCGACTGCTTTTCTTCAACATTCTCTCAAACATATCTTTTGACCAGAATATACATTATGCAGTAGGAATATTTTTTACTCAATTTTCGTGCTCTATTTTGGCCAAATTTTTAGTACCTCATGAACTTTTTGAGACTTGTATATTTAAAAAACCTGCTTTAGCTTTAACCTCTCGTACCAAATAGTTATAGAGCACTGAACTAACAGCGCTGCTTTTCTACCGGATGTGTTAAGAGCCTTTTTGGAAATGCTTTTTTAATAAAAAATGTGAGTTAAGAATTTTTCGATTTAAATCATTAAAAAAATCTGCGAGTTAAAAATTTCCGGGAAAACTTCGCTGCGTAATAAAACTTCTCTGCATGATCACATGTACAAAGAAATCTTCGGAAATTACCAAAATCTCAAAAACTCTTTCCTCCAAAATGTCTTTACCAAAAGAAAACTTCTCTCCGAGGTATCTTTTCTAAGAAACACTTCTCTCCGAAAAATCTTTACTACAAAAAAACTTATCACTGAGCTAACTTTACTAAAGCCAAAATCTCTTCAAAATAACTACTATAAGGAATCAACTCTGTCAGGAATTAATCTACGTAAATGCTTTATGAGTAAAAACTAATCTATATTTTTTTAAAAAAATATATTTCATACAGAATCTGTATTACAGATAACTTTTCTGAAACAACATTTGTCTTTCTTGCTCAAGCGAATTTCCTCATATTTTCTTTTTCAATTTAAATTTCATTGAATTCATTAATTTTATTAGTTTTCAAATTCCTATGAAAATTTTTCATTTTTTTTTTAAATTTTAAAACAAAAATATTTATATTAGAAAATTCTTATTAACTTAATGGGTTAAATACATTTTAAATTGATTTCAATGTGTTTTATCAAATTTAACCGTCAAAAGAAAGTAAAAAGCATTTTAGCAGACTAAAGCTACAAACATAGTACCCGCATATTTGCCATAGAGAAAAAAGTACTATAAAACAAACGCGTTAAAGTTAAACATTGAGATCTTTTCAACTTTAATATAAAAATGAAATAAAAAAAATTGGATTTAAAACATTTTTCTACAATTCATTTATCAGACAAAAATGTAGCTGTTACCCCTCTTTAATTCTCGAGTAGTAAACGGATAAAATACTGACTTGTTTATTTGTATTTACGATAAAGAATATAAAACAAGAGGAAAAACATCAAATCTCGATTTTATTTCAAAGCCAACCGGGAGAAGAGTAGAGAAGGAAAGTAGAGTTTTATTTATACAAAGAAGAAAATAAATAAAAATGATATATTCGGCTATACCGAATCTTTAATACCCTCCACAACACAAGGCTAAGAAATAAATACATTATGTTTCGTACATGTACATTATAAGAACATACATACTCACAAACATACATTATATGAAAGTATTTCTTGTATATAACAAGAAAACCTGTATGATTCAAAAACCAGTTACATTTTTGACTATAACTTTTTTCTACTGAACCGATTTTTCTATCTCGATCTAATTTGTCGATTTATAATTGAAATTTCTTCGATTTAACTTAGTAGTTGTCTCAGATATCGGTCTCGATCTCTTAACATACTGAACCGATTTTGCTGGTTTAAAATAGAAAACTTCTAAGGACAATATAAAATTCTCAGGGCAAATTTCAGTTAACTCTGTCATTTATGGCGGATGTGAGCGTGTCTGTCAGACGGACGTAGTTAAATCGACTCAGTTTTTGATTTCATGCAGGAAAATATATATACATTATGGGATCTTAGATGATTCCTTTTTAGCATTACACACGGAGTGAACCCTCTTCTCCACTTCTGGCGGTGGAGGGTATAAAAATAGTCATTCAAAATGTTTTCATTTTCCTTTCTATATGTATTTTGGTTGGTAATTTAGTTAATATTTGAATATATTTATTAATAAGAATTTTATTTACTCTAACAAAAACAACAATATAGAGGAATGGTGGCCAGCATAATTCACCAAATCAGTAATCACACAGACGTAACGGCCACTTATTTTGATTTTTATTTGTCAAATTACACAAACAAACAAACAAACACACACACACACAAAAATATTAAGAACAATAAAACAAATTAAGAATAAAATTTAATATTTGATTAGTTAATGAATTGCGTTACATCATTTGTAACAGATAAAGTTTGTAATTTAATTGTAAATGTCAGGAGTGAAACCGAACAAATTTTAACATACATACAATGTTCATAAAAACGAAATCATTAAACTTACAGTTTTAACTTTTTTATTTGATGGAAATAACAGTAGTTTTCCGGTTTAACGAATACACAGTTAAGCAAATTCGTGATATAACGAAATATCATGACCTTGACTAAAAAGAAAAGTACTTTATTTAAGTAAAATTTTAAAATTTTTTAAACCAGGAAACCACTGTATTATTACAATTTATAGTTTTCATCACTAGTGATGAAATTTATCAAAAACCCTTATATTAACGTTTTTAAAGTGTTTCTTGACCCTTTGCTTCATAAGGTTGTACATGTCCGTTTGAAATTTAAGACTCTTTTGGACATCTTATTTGTGCTCTTCAATTCTCCTTTAAAAAGAGCCCAATATCTCTCTATTGGCCTTCGCTCTTGGCAGTTTGGATGATTTCCCTCTTTTGGTACAAATATCTCATTATTGTTCTTATAGGGCTCAAGGTTCTCAAGGGCTTGTTTATCATATTGACTGGATGCCAAATTAGATAAAAAATAAGTTGACACATTATTAAGTCTCAGGGACTTAAGCAGTTTTTTTTGTAAATATTCCTTGATGCAAATTTTGGTATTTATAGATCGCGAAACTAAGATTGCCAAACCTATAGCCTAATAGCATCAGTGTTACAAAATTTTTGACCAGGAAGTTGTGAAAAATCTGCCAGAACATACGTTTTGGCATCCATTATGAAAATCCAGTTTTAGAAATCTTGTTTTAAATTTTGGAGCTTAATTTTTAGACTTTAAATTTTTAGCAGCGTTCCTGTCTGGAACATTTTGAGTCTTGTATGTTTTTTAAACCTACATTAACTTTAACTTTTCGTACCAAATAGTCCGAACACTAAGCTAAATGAGCTGCTTTTCTAACGGATGTATTGAGAGCTCTATTGAAAATGCTTCCTGTTTTTTGGCTTTGAAACATTTTATGGACTACTATTCCTTCTACCTGAACCAAGTTTATTAATTAATCAGATTAACAAAATTATTACGTTTTACAAAGATGACTTGAAAAATTCCAAATTTATTTTAATGAAAAACGTGTGTTAAGAATGTTTCAATATTACTTCATAATAAAAAAAAAATAACTTCAAATACTAAAATTTTAGCTTATTTGCTAATTAGAATTCCTGGAATTTTGAATGTTGTATTTAAGAGAGAAAAAAAGTTTCAAAACGAAATGATTTAATTAAAATGCATAAATATGTTTTTCTTATGTTGTGTACTTCAGAGAAAAAAAGAAAACATGATGTTGTTGTCATACGAGTAAAACTCTCATAAGATAAAAAAATTTTGTTTTAATTTTCTCTTTTTTACATAAAAATGTTTCATGCTTAACTAGAAAAAATTTCAAATTTTAATGTAAAACATGATAAAAGTAAAGGATGCATAAAATTAAACTTGTATAACTAACTAACTAACTAACTAACATCAACAATTTTATAAAAGATACTAATAAAATATTAAATTTCAACAATAAAAGTTTTAGAGAATTTAGGGGAAAATACACAATAAGAATCTTAACAGATGAATGTTTTTATTTTAGATAAATTTAATAAACTCTGCAATAAAACTTATCTCTCAGAGAAATTTTATAAAGAAATTTTGTGTAGGAAATAATTTTCTCTAAGGAAAATATAAGCCCGAGATTACCTTTTTATCAAAATTAGTTTCCAAAGTAACTTTTTTTAACAAAAATTTAATTCTGAGATAATCTTTCGAAAAATATATATGTTCGAGATAACTTTTGTCAAAAAAACTTATATTTTCAATCATAAACAAAATTTCTTTAAAAAAAGTTTTTTTCTCAAAATTCTAAAAACCGTTTCTTTTTGAAAAAACGTTTTTAAATAAAACGAAACAAATATGATTTCTCTATCTATCGATAATCTGTTAATACTCCAAATATTTTTACTGATATATTGTTACTACATCAAAATACAAACACAACATTTATGTATTTGTGTATAGCACTTCAATACTTTTCATATTCAAACAAGGCAAGAGCATGAGCATGATATTTATACCAAAGAAAAGCTTTTGAATCGAGGAGATTTATAGTTAAGTGTTGTTGTATTTTATTTCCAATACATCATATACATAATAGTTACATCAATATTTTTCTTTAACAAATAGTTTCCTTTAAAGCATGAAAATAAAAACTCAATTGTTAACAAAAAAATTATTAATTAAATTAAACGAAACTCTTTGTATATCAAACATTTTTGAATTAAAAAAAATTCTTTATTGAAAAAGCCCCAAAAGTTTTTCAAAATTGAATTATCATTGTCGTGTGTATTTTTCTAACTTCATTTGTTACTTTTATTAACAAACAATTTTTTACTCCAATTTTATTTCAGTTTTTTTTTTCGGAAAAAATGAATATTAATTGAACTTTGGCTAACGGCAATATGAAAATGTGTTTTTCCTTTTATTTTTCATTAAAACGATATCAACATTTCGAAATAAAAGTCTATATATATTCCCTTTTTTATTTATTTACATTTAGTGTTTTAACAATTATTGGTGAAAAAAATTTGCATAGAAATGTGTAATTTTCCAGAGGGAAAGTTCAAGGGCAAAATATAGTGTAAAATTCATGTTAATAAAATTGTATTTTTTATAGCAAAATATTGAAAGACACTTTGCAGAATTAATGGCTTTTAAAAAGTTCAACATAACTTCAATTAATTGTCTTTGACTTGTCACCAAAATACCTTTCCTAATGCAAACGCGTCTTCAATACTGCTTTTCCAAACAAAACTTGTCTTCGAGATAGCTTTTCTTAATAAAACTTGTTCCGAGATTACATTTCCAAAAAAACTTTTCTCCGAAATCCCCAAGATTACTTTTCTTATGAAAACTTGTCTCCTAGAACAATTTTCTAAAGAAAACCGTGATAAAAAATTGCCTCCGTAATAAATTTTTCAAAAAACTTATTTCCAAGATAAATTCCTTAAGAATGCTTGTGTTCTAAAGACAAATTGTTCCCAAAATAACTTTCCAAAGAAAACGTGTCTCCGAGATAAACTTTCTTAAGGAAACTGGTCTCCGAGATAAATTCCTGAAGAAAGTTTGCTTTCTACAGACAACTTTTCTCCTAAATAACTTTCGAAAGAAAACTTATAAAAATTTTTAAAACACAAATTTTCTAAAAAGAAAATTTTTTGTAGCTAAAATTATTTTAAGGAAAATTTGTGGAAGTCAAAATTTTTTTATAAAGAAAAGTTTTTTAGCGAAAGTTTTTTGAAGTCAATATTTTTTTGTAGAGAAAATAATTTTTTAAGAGAAAAGTTTTTGAAGTCAAACATTTTTATAGAGAAAATTTTGTAGTCAAAATTTATTTATAGAAATAATTTTTGTGAACATAAACAAAAAAAAACAAATTTAAGTCGAAAAATTTATATTTTTATATTTATAATGTGATAGTTTTTTGAATTCATAGTTTTTTCAAAAAGAAAACTTTGAAAACAAAACACTTTTCTGTTGTTTAAATATCTTAAAACAAAACTTTCCCTACAGAAAATTTTGTTGCAGATATACCTTTACATATATAGAAGATTTTCTGAAGGTCATACTTTCAGAATGAAGTTTGCTATTGTAAATGAAAAAATTCCATTTCCAATTTTTTGTACACAAACAATTTTTGTTAGATATAATAAATTCCACTCCCATGCTGACGCTACTGATGAAACAGTTTCAAAGCTTTCAGCTTTTATATATGTGTCTCTTATATTTTTTACACAAATCAAGTAAACTATGAATGAATTTATAAACCATAATTTAATTTGCATCCACTTACCAGCATAAATGGCTTCAATAATAACATCTTCCAAATGACGTACATTATTGATTTCCAACTCCTCCAGCAACACTTCATAAGGGATACATTTATTTTTAATGGCCAAAGAAACAATTGTTAAATGTTGCAATTTCTTTTGCATGGCCGGAGTTAAATCCAAATAATCCTCAGGTTTTTGACGATACTGTTTGTAGGTGCCATAAGCAAACAAGTTCAAGGTATTAAAGTACTTGACATGGTCACCAGTTTTAAGCTGCAAACAAGAAAACAAAGAAAATTAAAAATATATCCATGACGAAGTCTTAATTTTCATAGAAACCTCTTGAATGTTGGGCATAACCAATAGTTCACCAAATACATAGACACCAGGAGCTTCCAAAACTTGTTTAATTAACTCCAAAATAGCAGCACCATGAGCTGTTTTGGCCAACAAACAAAATTGTTGCAATTGCTTATGAGCCGAATCGTTGGTGGGCAACACAGACGACTCTTCACTTGACATTAAAATATCTTGAGTCATTTTTGTTTATTTCAAGAATTTTTTGATATTTAATGTTTATTTTTTTATTTATTTCACTATAAAACCGGCAAATTTATCAAAATATTCACCCAATTTAATGTCACGCAAAAACTTTAGAGTAAATTATTTTGTGTACGAACAGCTGTCGGTGTTTTTGGCAAATTTGACAGCTGTTTGTTTTGAACATGCGCAATACCAAATGTCAAAACCATAAAACAGGGTTGTTATTCATTGCCCTGCCAACTGATTTTACTTCGAAATTAACTCGGTCACCAATGTTGGACGCAAGCTTGTCTGTGAGCATTCGTGGCAGAGCTCTACCTCAAATTCATTAAGGCTTGAGAGCTTAAAAACAGGCCGGTCGCAAAACCTCTTCAAGCACATAAGAAATGTATTGTGAATTGGCTGGAAGAGGCCTGACCAACATCTGCTGCTAAATTTTTCGCTGCTTCTTTTAGGAAATATGCAGAAGAAAGCAGCGAAGCCGTTGTGATTTTTTTATTTACATTTGAAATGTAATATTTTTGATCGTTTAAAAATAATTTTATGAAAAAATATTTTGCTTTCTGAATTTTAAAAACAAATTAATTAAGTTTTAAGAAAAAAAAGAAACAAATGGACGGTATATTTAATAAAATTCTCATGATTTCGGATAGTGGCAAACAATCTGCGTTAGATTCCTCCAAGTTTACATATTTATTCCCATAAGAACTGATTATAACGGAAGTACCCGGAATTCTTCCGTCAAGGACTGTAATGCTATCATAATAACGGACTGTATACAAACGGGTGGCTAGGAGTCCGCCCACCGCCCATTGCAGACAATGAACAGAATTTGCCGCGATCAACAATAGTAGTTCTGGCACAACTGAGATCGGGATGGAGCAAAAGGCTCAATGCCTTCTGGTCACGTATTGACCGTGCCGTCCCAAACCTATGTCCTGCATGTGGTCAAGGACCACATGATACACGACATCTATTCAACTGCCAGTTTAATCTAACCTCACTTTGTCCTGAAGATCAATGGACACAACCAGTCGAGGTTGTCAGATTCTTAGGCCTGGAGTTGAGCAACATATGAACAATATGAAAATGTACGCCATCAAGAGCAAGAACGTTTCCTTATTTAGTCCACCATATTTGGAGCATAATTTTTTGGCGCTTACAGGTATTATTTCAAATTTTTAAAATATATGTGTTCTAACTTTGGGCTAAAATTTGATTAAGACACAAGAAAGAAAATAAAAAATGGATTATAAGAAGAGTTTTTCTACGGAAAACGTTCCCGGTTTTTTCGGGAAAATTTTATTTATATCGTGGAATATTCCCCGGAAATTCATTTTTGTATGTTCTGTCAAATTTCTATCGGCAATTTTCAGAAGGTACATTTACGTGAAGAAGGTACATTGCCTCCACGTGTAACCCCAGATGCAATCATCAAAGAATTTAACCAGATTGTTTGTATTTGTTTTAAGCAGTTTCTTATTTCACTTCATTAGCAAAAAAATTATAGATTTATATCTGAGAAATAATTCAATCATACCAAGATTCATAGAATATAGTGTGTAATTTAGATCGTTATTTGAAAGACGATTTTCTGACTTTTCCCACATACATTTATCATGGTACAAGAATATAACACTAAGAAATTAAAGTTGTTTTTTTTTTCTATCTCCAATGCTATACCTTTTTTTGACTATAAACCCCAAAATGTTCTCCTTTATTTTGAAATGGAATGAAATTTTTAAGAAATAAATAAGTGTTCCTATCTTTAAAGTCATTAGTGACCTTATAATTTCATGTAAAAAATGCTTAAAAATAAATTTTCAAACTATTGATTTCCATTATGGAATGCAATTCTTTCTAATATTCCAAATTCAGGATTATATACAAAAGAAAATGAGAAAAAAAAAAGAATTAAAATCATTCACAGGTGGGTTGAAGAAAGTAACTCTGCATTATTTAAAATATATTTTGGATCCACTGTGTAGTGATGGGGTGTTCTTAATTGTTTATATTTATTCATATTTTAATTTCATATCCTTAAAAGAAAAAAGTGTCTGTTCTAATATAAACAACTGAAATCATGATGTGATGGAACCTACATACGACGGTGAAGGGTCTTAAAATGTTTATCGCATCAAAATTCATATGTAAGCATATAATTTGTTTTATTAAAACTTTTTGTGGTTCAAAACAAAAGGTTTTCTTTAATATTTTATAATATTTATTTAACATTTTATGTTTTCAACACAATTCCATTGACAAATACTTGCAACATTTTAAAAATCATTGTTTTACTTATTGTGAAGAGAAGGAAGATTTAACTTTTAGCTTTAAAAAAGCGAACAAATAAAATGTTATACTCGACTGCACCGAATCTTAAATACTCTCCACAACTAATGTTTTACACTATTCCGAAAGTGGAACTATAAAGGAACCAAATATGGCTCGATAATTGTCAAACTAGTTTCATATCAGATTAATCAGATTAATGACTTATATTCGAGACAGTTAGAAAAATAATTGAGCCAAATTCAATAAAATGGGTTAATATTTAATAGTTTTATAAGCTTAAAACTGTTTTCCGTAAAGAGACCCTATATGGAAGCTACAGCAAAATATGGACTGAGATTGTTAAATTTAATAATAAAAAATAATAAAGATAATAAGAAAATTATTTACGGCGAATTTCAATAGGATTGGTCCTTGTTTACTAGATTCATAACCTCAAACCCGTTTTCCGCGAATGGGCGTTATATGGGAAAAATAGCCAAATTTGTACCGATATGATCACATTAATATTAAAATTAATTAATAAAATAATTGTTGCCAATTTCAATAGATTTGGTATTTATTTTCAAGTTTTATATGCTCGAAACTGTTTTCCAAGAGAGAACCATATATGGGAGCTACGGTAATATATGGACTTAGATTAGATCATTGTGCCGAACTTAATTTTATTGGTTTTTACTTAAGTGTTTTAAAAACTCAAACCTGTATTCAAGAGAGCTAGAAAATGGGTTGTGCCAAACTTATTTGATAGTTTTAAAAACTCAAACCAGTTTTCCAGGAAGGAGTGTTATATGGGAGCTTTAGAAAAATATGAACCGATATGAATAATATTACATATATTCAGGACGTTAAGGAAATTAATTGTGCCAAATTTCAATAGAATTATTTGATATTTAAGAGTTTTATAAGCTTTAAACCCTATTCCGGGAAGGGACCTTATGTGGGAGCTAGACCAAATAATGACTCCAGCACAAAATAGTTTCTTTGGGTTTAGTATTTTATTAAAAGAAATATTTTTGACAAATTTCAGAAAATTATGTCCAAAATTGCGACCCCATATATTATACAGATTTTGGGGAGTATCAAAATTATATATTACATTTTTAGCCCATAACTTTTTTTCTATTGAACTGATTTTGATTAATTTTATTGTATGATGGTAAAGAATTTGTTTAAAACCACTTACTTTTTGTTAAAATTAGAAGGGTTCTATTTAGAGATTTTGAGGTTGTCTCAGATATCAGTCTATAACCGATAAAGCTGGTTTTAAATAAGAAACTGCTTTGGACATGGACAAACACTATGGACAACTATTGAACTTGAAAATGTTTACAACAGACAGATTTTAATTTGATGCAAGAATATATATAATTTATGATGATTCCTTCTTGGCGTTACACACGGAATGATAAAGTTAATATACCCTCATCACTACTTGTGCTGGTGAAGGGTATTTTAAAAAATCTTATAATTGCCCCGGGGGACATTGTGTTTTTTGTGTGTTTAAAATTTTGTTGTATTGGGTAAATAAACTGTAAAGTACATTTCACCATTATGATTTGTCAGGACCATTTACATTCTGTGTACTAATACAACTCCTACAACAAATTTAGCACAACAAAGTACAAGGGAATATAATAAATTTTTTTTGCGATTTAAGATTTTTTTCGACTTTATTGCTGTAAACACTTCAGTTTCATGCAAGTGTCAACATTCGTTTTGTGTGGCAACAATTTACAAATAAACCTAAACACTTTTGAGATTGGTTTTTGGCAAAGAATGAATGGATAAATAACGATCTGAGGAGTATAAGAAGTATGTACATATACATACAAATAAAATAATAAGAAAATAAATATATAAAATAGCAGTTAAAGAGGTTCTTTAACATGAAAACTTTTTCATGCAATTGTTATTTGAACACTGACAAAAGTACAAGGATAAAAGGACTTTCAATTGTAGTACCACTAAAAGGGTTGAGGGAGAAAAAAGGGCAAATGTATAAAAAAAATTCAACTCTTAATATTTAAAAGGATTTTTGACTTTTAAGTAGCAATAAATGGGGATCTTTTTTTTTTGTTGGATTGAACACAAAAAGGATTTCAATGACACACAAGTCAATATTTTAAGTTCAAATAAATGTGGCATTTGTTGGCAATGAAGATAATTTGTCAAAGAAAAAAAATTATAATAATAATTTTTGCAAATTTGGTCAAACGCTTTAAGAAAGGACACTAACAAAATTATTTACGCACATTAAATTCAATGATAAAGTTTAATCTTGATGTTTTGAATTTTGTTGTTTAATTGATAAAACTCGATCTTCTTTAGAGGTTTTTTTATTGCTTCAGACATTATTTAAAAATTAAAAATTTTACTTCTTTGAAGATCTTGACGGGTTAAAAATTTTTCTAGAGCCCCAAACTTTCATCGTCCCCAAACTTGCATCGTTTCGATTTGATTCTCTTTTTTTAGAATTGAAAAAAATCGATTTGTGTCGTTGCAAGTTTTTCCTCCTAATTTACGTCATTATGATTTCAATTTATGTTGCTAGAAACAGTTAAATTACTGCAGTATTGCGAAATACCCTTCTTAGCATCACTGAAAAGTTTTATCATATATCCAGATATGAGGCATTTTCTCTTCTTTATTTAGAAGTGGTGCTTAGAACAAATGTCTGATTATTTTAAGAATTTACTGATGGGTTGGTATATAAGAGATGTAAAAACTGAGTCAAAGTAAAAGACAATTAATAAGTTTGGAATAAAAATTAGAAAAAAAGCTGTCAGTATAAGAAGAACTCTTGAAGTTGCATCTACTACAGTAAGATCAATTTTCAATAGAGACAGTGAGAAAATATATTAATTAGCTGAAATTGTCACACTACTCCAATCTGAATAAGGTGCTATAGCAAGAAGCCTCTTATTGGGAAAAATGTCACTGATCAAGGACGTAATAAAAATAAATTTTTTCTATTTCCACTGACCTTAAGAAAATACTGTATGATTTCGAATTCCACTGACCTTAAGAAATTACTGTATGATTTCGAAGCCAACAACGATTGGTTTAACTTGATTTATTTTATCAATCAGTGCATTTTATAAAAAAAATGTTGAATTCGATTTGCGTCGCATTACTCCGGTCCCCATTAACAACTATAGTCGGGATTCTACTTTATCTTTAATTTTATTAAGAACTAATTACAAATTGTAGGTTATCAAAAATTTTGAAAATATCTTCATTGAGTTTGAAGTTATAAGCATTAAAATTTTGAATTTTCCAAAAATGTCGCTAATTTTTTGAAAATTTATACCATAATTATACATTTCTCAAAGATAACTATAGACTTTTGTGTAATGCAAAAAAAGAAAAATAATAATTTTGTGAGAACCAGAGTTTCTCAAATTCAATTTTTTTCACAACACTCTAATTTTTGCTTAATTCCTCAAATCTCAAAGCTGAATTAAAAAAAAAAAAAACTTGCATTTTTATCAAAGCTTGATATGTTCTGAAATTCTTAATAATAGAAAGCTTTGCTCACCGACATCCATTGAAAAGATATAAAAAAAATGTGAAAAATATTTTTTTTTTTGGGATTTTGGAAAGTTGTTAGGAATTACGGGATTCCTTTTAAGAAAAACAAATAAAGTTAATGGTTTTCAGTTTCATTATCGAAAAATCTATTTTAGATATAAACTGTCATTAAAATAGGTTGATTAACAATCAATATTTAATTAATTGTAATAATGACACGTTTCTGCAAAAATATTATATATTTTTGAAAAATAGACATAATTTCTGACACCTCTAGCTTTCCATGTGTTATAAATATTGATAGAATTAACTTGCCAAATAATATTTTTACTAATCGTTCGGAAGTTATAGATTTTTTTCCATTTCATTTTTCATTTGAAACACTGTGCGTCTTTCCGTCCGCCTCTAGTTGGCAGGTTAACATCCACAATTATTGAAAGAGTTTAATGAAATTTGTCCTTAGTTTTTCTTATTGAACTAAGAAGTTTTCTATTTAAAACCGGGAAATCTGTTCAGCACAAAAAAACCCTATAGACCAGACCGCTATCTGAGATAACCTCCGATTATCATTAAAAGGTTTAGTAAATTCTTTTTGATATTTGACAAGCTGATAATACTTTTAGTGAAAATTTACACACTAAGAAAGAACTATGAATAGGACATGGAGCAGGGGTATCCCCCTTAAATAATACGGGAAATCTCGGAAAATTTGGCACATTAAAAGTGCTTTGACAACGTATTACTGTAGACTAAGAAATTTACGGATGCTACACGGGGGATTGGTGTCCCCTTAAAAACGAAATGACAAAGTATTATAGTCAATGTAGTTTTTGGATCGGGCACAGGGGATTGGTGTTCTTCTAGAAGCAGAATTTTCAATATGTTTCCACAATTATTTCTTAATCGATTGCGGATTGTGGTGGAGGGTATGAGTGATTCGACAACCGAATGTAACATTCTTACTTGTTTTTTATGAAATCTGCTCTTGTGTGTGACACAATTTTTTCCCGTCTCATCCTTTATAACTTTTTTTTTGCAAATTAAACAAAAATGATTTAAGAACATAAAATCCATTTTTTTATTGTATCGATTTCTTTGATTATTTCAAAAATACACATCTTTCATCACATCTTCTTTGTTTATGTTTTATATTCTTATTGTCTGCACGTGTTGTTCATTTCACATCTTATTGTTGTTTGTTATTTGTAGTCAATTGCCGGTTTCACTTGCAAACATAAACAAAAAAGGGAGGAAAAAAACAATGTAAAGCAATTAACACGTGCTCTCACAGTTGTAATTTCTGTCACTCGTTCTCAAATAATTAATTCTTTTGTGGTAAAAATTTATATTTATTTTTTTCTTTATGTTTCACATGTTGTTAAATGTTGATTAAAAACGGCTAAAAGATCCAACAAAATGTGCAAAAACAATTTGTGGTTTTATTAAAATTTCATGCTGAAAAATATGAATGATTTGATTTGCTCGTGAAAAGTAATTAAATAAAATCAAAAGCAAATTTATTTTGCGGGTAAAATGAAATAAAAAGAAAAAATAAATTATACAGAATAAATCAATCCCATGTTGTATGGTGAAATGTCAAAGACTGGAAACAGATGAATGTAGCACTCATATTGGTTACCCCAAAAGACTTGAAATTTTTGATTTTTATGAACTTTTCGTTCATAATCCACATTTTAACAAAATTTCCACTATCAATTCATCAAGTTTTACCGATAAACATTATAAAACTAGTTATATAATGAAAACCATCGTCTAACTGTATTAAAAATTTTCCTTTTTTCTACATAACTGATACCCATAATCATGAATGCTTAATACATAAAACTGTCTGTAATTCTCTTTTAATATTATATATATGGAAGAATTTAAACACTTTTATTTTACCTGAAGCCAAACAGTCTCAGTTTGCTGCAACAAAAACAATTAAATGTTTCTCTTTAAATGCCAAAAATTTAACATGTCTTGTTCTATACCAGGTTTTATCCGGTGCGCTTTGCTGCACAAAAAATTTCCTCAGACCAAGAAATCAATACTATTTGTTCCACATTTTCTACTGAGAACTCTCACTGTTAAAGTTCTCTTGATATTCGATAATTAATAAATGCTTGACGGTCTACGCCTTCACCTGGTTCTATTCGTCTTATATTTTCTTCTGTAAAACTGACCCATGACAAAATGATTTATAGCAAATTTAGGAACTCTCGCTGTTATAATTTCCCTAGATATTCTAGTAAATATTTACTTCGTATAGGGGATACCCCTCCCCTGATCCTATCCGTCCTATACTTTTTCCTTTAAAACAGATCCTCTAAAAAAATTATTGAGAAAAAATTTTAGAAATCTCGCTGTTACAGTTCTTTAAATATTTTATAATTAATATTTGCTTCGTATGGGGGTACTCTCCCCCTGATCCCATCCGTCCTACATTATGTGCTGTAAATCAAATCCTTCAGAAAGTGATTGGGACCAAATTTGATAACTATTACTGTTATACTTCTTTAGATAATCGATAATTTATATTTGCTTTGTATAGGAATACTCCTTCCCCTGGTCCTATCAGATTTTTTATAGCCGTATATTGAAATCATGCTATGATTCCGTCCAGAAGTTTAGCTATCTAAAATTCCCAAACAAACAAAGATTAATTTTTGTATATATAGAAAAAACATTATAAAGTATAACCTTAATAATGATTAAAAATCCACAAAATGGCTTTAAAGGTAAAAAATACATAAAAACGGTAAATACAGTGAAAATATAATTTCCGGTCATTAAATTTTGTTGAAAAAGTTGAAAAAAATATGAAAAGAAAATTTTTACAACAATTTTAGGTTATATTGAATGTGAAAGGGTTAGATTGAATTTAATTGAAAGGAAAAAGGATGTGTTAGGGAAGAAACAATTAAAATTAACTAAAAATGAGACAAAATACGAGTTATTTCAAGGCACTAATTATGTCTGGTTAGAATGTTGGGTGTTATTTATTAATTTGGGTTAAATTTTTTTTGTTAAGCAAAAAGTATATAAAGTCTTGGAATATTGATATGGAAATTTTGGAGTTGTATAAGGATTTGCTAAAAAAATTATGCTTAAAAAATGAGATGATATGAGAATGAGAAATTAGTAATCTCACCCATAATTACTTTCTGATCTTTTGAATGTTGAAAATGTGATTCAGGCCAGTGAAATATTTTTAAATATTTTAGTTTTAACCACAAGTTCATTGACTATTAATGTCGATTTGAAGGGTTATATTGTGTTTCTAAAGTAGATCGAAGTTCATGGACTGTCAAGTAA
The DNA here is from genome assembly GCA_004302925.2 of Cochliomyia hominivorax. Classification (NCBI taxonomy): domain Eukaryota; kingdom Metazoa; phylum Arthropoda; class Insecta; order Diptera; family Calliphoridae; genus Cochliomyia; species Cochliomyia hominivorax. The sequence goes on from PYHX02000494.1 coordinate 5,126,918, forward strand.
AGTCTGAATGAACTCGTTTTAACAATTCAAAATGATACATCCCGTCTCTGTGAGGTATCTATGTAGATAGTTAATTTGACCTGCTTTACTTCGCAAAGAGATTTTGGTATGTATTTCACAGGAATCTATTCCTTTCGATTGTCAAGGCCGCCAATAAAACTCGTCTTTCTCCAAATTTTCCACGTATGTCCCAAATTGAAAACGGGCCACATTTTCTTGGTGACTATTTTACACCATATATTTTCGGTACAAATTCATCCGTAGAATTGCTATGATTCTGAGCCTTAAAATAATCCAGCATTTTTGTGGGTTCGATCATCATTTTAGGTAACCAAATCATTGCACGCGGTTTCATAAAGATTTCCTCGGCCGAACCAGTCTAATCCATCACGAGCCCAGCCAATTTTGACTATGTTCCCACAGGATTGAATGAGCTGAAACTTTTGAAATTCTTCTACAATAGACAATTTGATTTGATAGATATTTTAATAACATTTATGGAACAGTTTGTCCATTTTCTTTTAAAAACTTTGTAAATTGTAGACACAACAGCGACATCTGGACATAACTCTTCAGATGGCATTTACAAAGCCGTTGGCTCTAAACTTTTTACTGAGGTCTTCAGTGTTAGAGTCTCCTTTAGCACAAAGGAAATTGTAACACCTGCTATCAAAAGGGAGAAGCGACTTCTTTAGTAATTACTACAATGAGATGCAGGAAGAGACAGGTTTCACTTTCCAACACTAATATAACATACTTATTTAGAGCAGTTTTACCTTCATAGATTCAATTAATCATTTATTTTCAATGAAAACCGATTATCCTACTGGTGAGGATTATAACCGGAAACTGAGTAGTGGCAACCGATTTTTCTTGTAGGTAATGAGTGTTATGACCGCTAAACAGCAATCAAATCACTTGGCCTTTCCCTAGAGTAGTACAATTGAATTAGCCTAAATGAGATCTCTGAAGTACATCTTTCTTGGAACTAATTAACTGAACAAAACTTTTCTTAATATTTTTTCAATCTCTCTCCTTCATATGTTGGCATTAAAGTTCTAATTTTGAAATTCACTTATTTTGTATCAATTCCATTAAATTTTCACTTCAAGTCAAAGAAACTTTTCTGGATGTTTGTTCTTTTCCCATTAAATTCAGTATCCAACAAATATGTTAAAATTTTAGTTACAATATGGAACTATCGTTTAAACTCCTTGCAGTAATTTCCCAACTGCTTTTCAGTGTTTTTAAAAGATGTCAATTGCAGTCGAATACTTATAAAAGAACGAAAATTGCTTTAATGAAGAAATGTTAAGGAGAAACAACTTTTTTTTTAATTTTATAGAGATTATTTTATAGGTTAAATGGGGTTATTTATGGGTTCTATATATTTTTAAAAATAGCAAACTTAAATTAGTACTCGAATTAAGGTGAATTAAAGTTTTTCTAAAGCTTAATATCAAGTGATTACTTTAAAGGTTACTAGGGGTTAGTTTTTGGACCATATCTAACAAAACCTGATGGACGAAATGAGCAATTTACACAAACTAGTTGCATTTTAAAAAAGAAAAAACTGTTCTACAGTCTTCATTTTTCTCCTTAAACAGGAGAAATAATTTTTGTATAACAGAAATTTCCTTTTTATAGCAGTTTTATCTGCGCCTGCTCGTTTCGCAACTGGTCGAAAATTTTATTATTTGGCGCCCAAATAATTGTTGTTATTTTGTTATTTATATTTATTTTTACGTTATCTGTTAAAGTTGACTTTATTCTTTTGAAAAATGAAAGAAAAAACAATAGTAAAACCAAAAAAAGCATCTAAATACATAAATGAATGTGGATCCTTAACAAATGTCCTTGTATTATAGTTGAAATTTGTATTTAACAGGACTCTAGCACACTCTCACACACAGACCCACACTCTCACTTCCATACCATATGAGCGTTAAATGCAAACATGTCAATTTGTATTTAATGCTTGAAAATCATTATTATACCCTACACCACCATAAGTGGTGGGGGTGTATTATGAGTTGTGCAGAGGTTTGTAATGGGCAGAAAAAATAGTCCTACTACCACTTTGAAGTATACCGATCGACTCAAAATCACTTCCTGAGACGTTTTAATCATGTCCGTCCATCAGGCTTGCTGTCCATGTAAAGCTTGTTCGCAAAGTACAGGTCGCAGTTTTGCAGATATTTTAATGAAATTTGGCAGATACTAATTTAGCCTAAGGGCGATACTTATTGAAATTGCTTATGATCGCTTCGTTATTTAATATAGGCCTCGTAAATGTGTCCCCCCGGGAATATGGTTTTTAGTCCAGAAAATTCCTAAATATAATACGATTTTATTCATATTTCTCTTAGGTCCCATACAAACATCTTTCCAAATATCATTTTGATACTCATAATCGTACAAACCAAAACCACTGTGAGAAGTTAAACGAGGGTGGACCTATAATTTTTTCAAATTTCAATTAATCATCCAGAAAAAAAATTTCTAAAAACGCATAAATTGCACATAAGCATAAATATGAAAAGAGAATTATACGAGGGCCGTTCATAAATTTTTCGTACGAGTCGTCTACAATGTGGTGTAGGGCACTACTCATTCGGGCTTGATCGACTATAACAGTTCTACTTGTTATTTCTATTCTCTAGTTTTCCTTTTCATTACAATTACAATGATAAGAAATATAAATTAAAGCGAAAAAAGCAAAAACAAACAAAAACTACTAGAGTAAAGATAATCGTAGCAAAACGAAGACAAAAAGAACTTAATTTTCTGATAAATATCACCCACAATATTATAATCCCAAATTAATACTCTTTTTTCCCAAATACATATTCATAATTTATTTATTTCTATGTAATTGTGTTCTTGCATTAGTGTGGGTTAAAATTTTAAGGTGTTGAATATATGAATTCATATGAGTGTTTATGTGTTAGTTTATGACAGTTTCCGAGTAATTTAAGTTTGTTAATTTATCATTCGAAAAGTATTAAAAACAACACAAAAATTACTAAATAATGTTAAATTAGTTATTAAGCAACATCACGAATTAAGGCTATTTTCACTAAAAGCGCAAAATTTATTTTTTTTTAATAAAAAAATAAAACATTTTTTAACGTTTTAAATCTCAAAATTGAGACTTGTGATAATGTAAGGAGTGAGAACGAAAATCAAGCACACGTTTATCTCTTAAACTTTTAACCCAACCAAGATGGACTTCCAATTCGAGCAAATTTAGTAAAGTTGGCCAAACATTCAAAATGCTTCTATTGTTATTTAAGAATAAGGGGAGAACTTGTTCGTTAATAGAAAACCTGGTTCAGATAGAAGATAGAATGGTCCACATGATGTTTCTAAGGCCAAGAAATTTAAACCATTTTCAACAGCTCCCAACACATCCAGTAGTAAGGCTATTCGGATAGCTCATTGATGGAACTATTTGTATGGAAAGTTTAAACATATACATGGCTCAAAAAGTTCCTGACGCTGCTAAAAATTTAAGGGCCAAAAGCAGAGCTCACAAATACCGGAATTAAAATAATGAATTCTTACGAAAAAGGCTTGCTGCCATTCATAGGACTTCATAATGTTATTTTTGGCTGACTTGACATCCTGTCACTATGGTGAACAAGCCCTTGAGTGGTACATATAACAAGAATGTGGTATTTGTACCAAGAGAGGTAAATCCTTTAAACTGTCCGGAGCTAAGGCCAATGGAGAGATATTGGACTCTGTTTAAAAGAGAATTGAAGAGCACTAAATAGATGTTAAAATGTGGGGTAGATTTTTTACTAGGATGGACTACCTATTCGAGCGAAGTGACAGATAACCAAAAAAAGGTTCAAATTATAATAATTTCAATCAAATCAAAAAGCAAAACTGTACATTTAGTGGTTCCGTTTTGAAAAAACTGTTCATTCTCAGGCATAAAAAAATAAATGTTGGGTACAATATTAAGTGAATAATTTGGAATATTTCATGAAAAAAATATTACTTTTATTTTTTTGTGAAAATTTGAATTTTGAATAAAAATTTTGATTTTTAGTAAAAATTTGAATTTTTATTAAAAATTTGGTTTTTTTGTGAAAATTTAGATTTTTAGTAAAGACATGGCTTTTTTATTAAAAATATGAATTTTAGTAAACAATTAAATTTTTATTTCCCTAATTAAATTTTAGTAAAAATTTGTATTTCGGTAAAAAATTTTTATTTTTAGTAAAAATTCAAAATTGGAATTTTTGGTATTTTTTAGAAAAAAAATAAGTTTTTGGTAGAAATTTAATTTTTTGATGAAAATTTTAGTTTTGGGGAAAATTCTAATTATTGAAATTATTTAAAAAACTTTTATTTAAAACTGAACTTTTGGTAAAAAATTTATTTTTGATTTTAAGTAAAAATTTGTTTATTAACTTTGCAAATTAATTTCCCAAAAATTCTAAACTTCCACAGTTCAGCCAACCAAATTCGTCTTTGCCATATAATTTATATTTCACGGATAATTTATAATCCTTCTCCCCTTTCCTAGTAACATTTATCCATTTTGTTTGGTTCATTGTTTTCCAATTTTTTATTTATTTTTTTGTCATTCTTCTCTCTTTTTGTTATTTATTTGCTGTTTTTTTTTCTATTCCTTTTGTTTATTGTGCGAATCATAAATTTAAGTTGTAACTATATTATTGTTATAAGTTTTGACATGTGGACAGACTACAAACATACATGTGTCTCCAATGTATCTCTATATTTTTACTAAAAAAAGAAGGTGTTAAGAAAATTTTTACCCTTTTCTATCATATTCCTTTAACTCTATCTTTCTCTCTTCTCTCTCTCTCTATCTATCTTTTATATTTGATTTCCCAGCAGGTGTTTAATTTATGGAACCATTGTTCTACTCAATTTAAATTTGAATAGAGTGTCTTGGTAACATTTCCCCCTTCTATTTTTTACTCTTCTCCTTTTTTGATTATTTGAAGAGATAGAGATACAATTGTCTAGTCATTGCCTCAACTGGAATTATGTTATATAAAATAAAAATATTCTTTCTATACCCTCCACCACCACTACAGTTAAAAAGTGTATATTGACTTTGTCATACCGTGTGTATTGCCAAGAAGAAATCATCTTAGACCCAAAATAAATATCTAAGTGGATTTAGCTATGTCAGTCTGTCTGTTGTTGGCACACTTACATCCACAATAATTGACTGAGCTCATTGAAATTATACTTGAGTATTTGTTATAGTCCTGAGGAGTTTTCTATTTAAAACCAGAAAAATCGGTTCAGTATATTTAAAGATATAAAGCGATATCTGAGGCAATCTCTAAAGCCAGATTGCCTCAGATATTGTCAGTTATAAATAGACAAATTAGAATGAAATTTTGACATAATATTAAGCTATATGTTCTTCATTACCATTCCAATTATTGTCAAAATCGGTTCAGTAGAGAAAAAAGTTATAACCTAAAAGTACAACTAATTTTATGATTTATTAAATTTTACGTCTTTTAAGAAAAACTTTTATATATTGTATACTTTCCAGCGTGTATGGGTGAATGTGTATGTATGAAACATAACGTATTTACTTCACACGCATTTGTGGTGGAGGATATTGAAGATTCGACATAACCGAATATAGTCCTCTTACTTATTTTTCTGTTCCTTTGGCTTCTATTTACATTTTTATTTGTGTCATTTCCCCTTTGCCCCCGATGATTTCCTTTTTATTTACTTTTTGTAAAGCCCACCCTAGAGAAAAAGGATTTATTTTCGTAAAGTTTAACAGAAAACATAGAAAAAAAAAGAACTTTAATGATAAAGTTTATTGCTTATTTTATTTGATTCACATTAAAAGTGTCAAAGTTTTTATTTCCATGAAATAAAAATTAAATGTTAAAACATAATTTTTCGAATATCAGGATTTTGTTGCATAATTTAGTTGTATTAGTTTCACATGAAACTTAACCAAAGTAAAAAACAGCTCTGTGTTTTGGGACTTTTAAAATACAACTCTGTTTAATGCTTTGCTTTCTTCTTTGTAGATTTTTAATTTCAATATTTTGTTATTTAATTAAAATTCTAAGAATTAGAATAAAAAAACCTCTTAAAGAAACGTATTTTAATAAAGTTTTTGTTGTTTTTGTTTTGAAATTTTCTTAGAATTTAATTTTTATTGTAATTTCTTGTGAGGAGTGAGAGCGAAAAATTTTAAAATATAGAAGATTCGATCATTTGAAAAAAGTTTATCTCTGATTTTGCTTTTTTATAAAATTGATTAAGATTTAGAAAAAGATCACAGAAATATATTTTTATAGCCTTTTAGAAATGGTGACGCTATACTCTATGCATACCCCTAAGCAAAAATCTACGACACCATAAATTATTATATAAGGAGTGAGATCGAAAAATTTCTAATATAAGTATATATAAATAACAATTAAAATATTGTTGGTCAAGCCCTACATCAAGTTGTTGTTTCTACATGACAGCTACAAAAAAAATTATGAAAGGCCCTCGTATAATCTGTTTTGTATTTATGCTTATGAATGCAATAGAAACATACTGACATTAATGTGCAAATTATGCGTTTTAAAAAGATTTTTTTCGGGATGGTTATATTAGGGGACGAAAAGTGGTGGTAGCGCTATTTTTCTGCTATACTTTTATATATTAATCATTAGATGAAATTTTGAAGCTTTTCCACAAACCCTCTCTGTCACTGTTCCACACTTTCGAACAGTTTTATTTTTGTGTTCTTCAACTCTCATTTTGCAAGTACCCGATATCTCTCCATATGTTTAACAAAGTAAACCTGATCAAAAAAAATCAAAACAAATAATATTTGGATTAAAAGTTTTAATGAACAACTTGTGTTTAACATTTGTCGATCACGCTCTTTATATCCAGGCAATTTAGCTTTACCCGTCTGTATACATCTCTGTTTTTGACACCATCATAACCACTCCAATTATCCGAGCTCATTGAAATGTATATTATCTGTTAATGGTCTGAGAAGTATCTCATTTCAATTGAAAGTAGGAACATAATTTGGGTTATAATATATACCTAATCTACCCTAGTGTCTAATAACTCTATACTAAGATATCTTATAACTCTATATTTTTGCATGAGCACATCCGATTACCAATATATTCCAGAACTTTATTCTTTTCTCTCTCCTTGATCTACATCTGGAGCGGCTGAGAGTAATATTTGTAATTTGAGTTACTCATGGTGAAAAGTAAAGAAATAAGTTTATTTATTGAAATAATACCATTATTTAAAAAATAACATTAATTCCTGCTTGAAATAAAATTAATATTTAGAAAATCATACAACCATATCTCGCTGAACTTTTCTTTCAGTGTATTTGAAAAATTATCAGACAACACCACCAACTCTCACCGACGGCTTAAACTAGCCTGAGTGAATTTTAAAAAAATAATGTACCTGTGAAAGAGTAAAGAGTAAAAAAGCCGGCTACGGAGCCAGATTAAACTTATAAAACTCAATCTGTTGATCATAAAAGTAATAACTTTTATCTTTATATTCTAATTAAAGATCAATATATCACTTTTTTTAGTTGCAAAAATAATTTTAAAAAATTTCCAAATTAGAACTTTAAAAGAAAACGTTTCAATAATCTTTTAAACTATTTTTATTTAAATTTCTTTTAATATAAATCCATTTTGTATTTTTCCTCGTTTCTGCTTTGTGGAAAAATTTCTTGAATTTAAATTTTATTTTCAATAAATTCAAATCCATAAAACTTAAAAGCAAAACTAAAATAAGTTTTTCATTTTATAGAAAATGAAATGAAAAAAAAAAGAAAAAGATCTTTCAACTACAATGTCTAATATTTTACCATCAAAGCAGAAAAAAGGAGCAAAATAGAAGAAAGAATGAAAAACAGAAAAAATAAAAAAGAAAAAAATTGTAATACCAAACCAACGACCATAAATAAACCTTGAATTATATTCCAAACAAATCTAAGGAATTTTTGTTGGTTAAGCTTAAAGCTTAAATCTTACTGAAACTTAAACTAACTACATTATGCCACGATTTAATGGGGGGATATATAATGAAATTGGAAAAGTATTTTATTGTCATCACTACGCACCCATACAATTCGCTTTCATCTCCTTTCAACTCCTACTTTCACTTTCCAAATCAATAGACTATGGCAAATGGTGAAAGGAGGGGAAACGAGGAAATATTAGGTAGCATGAAAACATTGCGGAACTGAAACAGATTGTCGTTATAAATATTGTGACAACTATAATAAAAACCCAAAAAAAGTAACAAATCCACAGGATAAATTTAAGGTGGCTTAAAGGAGGCACCACAAAAAACTAAAATATATAATAAAACACATAAAACAAATTTCAATGTCTAAAGAGGGAAAAATACTTAAATTTCCGTTTAAAAATGAAGTGAGAAAACAAATGTAGTAAAGTTACTAAGGGCCTTTATTAGTATCACACTAATCACAATCTATTAAATAAAAAAAATTTCTCTATATCGAAGGTTTATCGAAAATTCTCCCTAAATCGAAGATTTTTCGAAAAATTTTCTATAAATCGAGGATTTTTCGAAAAATTTTCTATAAATCGAGGATTTTTCGAAAAATTTTCTATAAATCGAGGATTTTTCGAAAAATTTCTATAAATCGAGAATTTATCGAAAAATTTTCTATAAATCGAGGATTTATCGAAAAATTTTCTATAAATCGAGGATTTATCGAAAAATTTTCTATAAATCGAGGATTTATCGAAAAATTTTCTATAAATCGAGGATTTATCGAAAAATTTTCTATAAATCGAGGATTTATCGAAAAATTTTCTATAAATCGAGGATTTATCGAAAAATTTTCTATAAATCGAGGATTTATCGAAAAATTTTCTATAAATCGAGGATTTATCGAAAAATTTTCTATAAATCGAGGATTTATCGAAAAATTTTCTATAAATCGAGGATTTATCGAAAAATTTTCTATAAATCGAGGATTTATCGAAAAATTTTCTATAAATCGAGGATTTATCGAAAAATTTTCTATAAATCGAGGATTTATCGAAAAATTTTCTATAAATCGAGGATTTATCGAAAAATTTTCTATAAATCGAGGATTTATCGAAAAATTTTCTATAAATCGAGGATTTATCGAAAAATTTTCTATAAATCGAGGATTTATCGAAAAATTTTCTATAAATCGAGGATTTATCGAAAAATTTTCTATAAATCGAGGATTTATCGAAAAATTTTCTATAAATCGAGGATTTATCGAAAAATTTTCTATAAATCGAGGATTTATCGAAAAATTTTCTATAAATCGAGGATTTATCGAAAAATTTTCTATAAATCGAGGATTTATCGAAAAATTTTCTATAAATCGAGGATTTATCGAAAAATTTTCTATAAATCGAGGATTTATCGAAAAATTTTCTATAAATCGAGGATTTATCGAAAATTTTCTATAAATCGAGAATTTATCGAAAATTTTCTATAAATCGAGAATTTATCGAAAATTTTCTATAAATCGAGAATTTATCGAAAATTTTCTATAAATCGAGAATTTATCGAAAATTTTCTATAAATCGAGAATTTATCGAAAATTTTCTATAAATCGAGAATTTATCGAAAATTTTCTATAAATCGAGAATTTATCGAAAATTTTCTATAAATCGAGAATTTATCGAAAATTTTCTATAAATCGAGAATTTATCGAAAATTTTCTATAAATCGAGGATTCATCGAAAATTCTCTATAAATCGAGGATTTATCGAAAATTCTCTATAAATCGAGGATTTATCGAAAATTTTCTATAAATCGAGGATTTATCGAAAATTTTCTATAAATCGAGGATTTATCGAAAATTTTCTATAAATCGAGGATTTATCGAAAATTCTCTATAAATCGAGGATTTATCGAAAATTCTCTATAAATCGAGGATTTATCGAAAATTCTCTATAAATCGAGGATTTATCGAAAATTTTCTATAAATCGAGGATTTATCGAAAATTTTCTATAAATCGAGGATTTATCGAAAATTCTCTATAAATCGAGGATTTATCGAAAATTTTCTATAAATCGAAAAAAAAAATATAAATCAAAATTTCTCTAAATTAAAATATTTTTCCGAAATTCTCTTAAAATTTGTTAGAAATTCTCTCTAAATCTAGAATTGATCGAAAATAGGCCTTTAAAATTTCGGCCTCTCAATAATTTCCCTTTCACTAATAAAACACCGTTAAATTGCTCTGTTTGGTCGTTGCTAAACTAATTCTCTGGTTATAGGTGACAACATTAATGGCAATTTATGTGAAACGGTTGATGAGTTTGGTGTTTTATCGCTGATTGTTGACAACAGTTTTATGAAAGCAATTTAAAGGGTATAAAACAGTTGTCAAACTAAAAAGAAGTAAAACAAAAAACATAATGAATAAAATAAAACTTTAACACCGTTACCGCCTGGTGGTAAAGTTTGACAAGGTCAAGTTCTTGTCGTTTATTATAAACTAAAGTTCAATAAATCACACAAAATAGAGTCATTTATAAGCAAATCGATAAATGCAAATTATTTCCAAATCATACATTTTCACTCATTATCGAAATAGAAGATAATTAGGAACTAATCGACAGTCGGGGAATATAAAAAAGTAAGAATGCTACATTTGGCTATGCCGAATCTTCAATCATCCTACACTACAAATGCATGTTAAAAAATTGCGTTGTTTTTCTCACAAATACGTTTTTGTTCAGTTACACACTCACAAACATAAACAATATATATACGTTTTTCTTAAATATAACATTTAATGGGTCATAAAATTATTTATATACTGAACCGATTTTGCTGGTATTAATTAGGAAACTTCTCAGGACTATAACATATACTCAGTCCAAATTTTATTGACCTATATCAATTATTATGAACAGACAAACAAACAGACGGAGATAGTTAAATCGGCTCAGATTTTGATTAGATGTAAGAATATACAGTCCCCAACTATACTATTGGCACAGCAAGTGTATTTTTATTTATTCCCAATTTTTAGTGTTTGGAATTACCTTTAGCAATGTACCAATTGGCACAGTTAAAAATATATTGTAGTACTTTTTTAAGCAGCAAAGCTTTGGCATTGAATGGATTACATTTCTTGTAACTTCCTCTCCGATTTTTTCTCAATCTTCCTTTGACGCCTTTTCAAATAGGTTGCTTCTTCACCCGTCTGTCCAGTTCTTCCCACAAATGCTCAATTGTGTTTGGGTCTGGAGATTGTAGCGGGTGTGGTAGGTGGTGAGTCACATTATAAATTAACCCAAAATGTACATTATGGGCTGAATGTTTTGGGTCGTTGTATTGTTGGAGTGAGCTCATTGACTCCCTCAGATGAAATATAGCCTCCACCTTTGCCGTATTTAACAATGAAAGAAAGACTTTATTTTTCATATTCTGTATTGGGCTTTCTAAATACGGTAATTTGGTCCTGATTCTAAAATGTAATAGATTTACCTTTATACTCCTGCGCATACTCTAATTTAAATTTTTCGGAAAATTTTGTTACTTTCCCGGGAACTAAAAACTTTCGAGCGTTCAGTTCTTTTTAAAATTTGACACTCCTTTAAAACGATTCACTACACTTCTAATAGTGAAACGACTTCGTTCCATTATTTGACGTATCTGGGCATATGACTTGCCTTAATTGTGCAATTTTTTTCTTCCCAGATTCCCTAGTTTCATTTTGTTTTGGACTCATTTTTGGTTTTACATTATGGAGTCTGAGATGATGCTTTTTTAGCGCTACAGACGGAATGACAAATTCACCACTTGTGAGGGTGAAAATTTGAAAAATTTTTATTGATTTAAAACTTAATTAGTCTCATTTATTTAATAACTTCACCCCCTCCAAATAGACATAAAATAATTAAATATGAATAATTTTAAAGTTTCTTGTCATGTTGAATTTCTATTTATAATTGTTGTTATTGTTATTTATTTCCTTATCCACTATCTGTTGATATATAATAATATATTTCATGATTTTGTCCAAAAAAACTGTATTAATTTTGTATTTAATTGTATTTCCGTTTTCCTGTATTATTAATGACAACTTCTTTTTCTTCTTCTTGAATGTATTTATTTCAAGTATTTTATTAAGTGTTGACATTTCAACAAAAAAAATCTCTTCTTCTTCCTAAATCTCTTCTTACTGCTCTGGCCTTTTAATGATGTGCTGCTTCAAACTATATTGTTTGATTATTCAAAGGATTATTGAAAGGTTAAAGTTGCTTTTGACATAAACTCTTCTCTCCCCACTTTCTCTAACATAAAATTTGTCTTTAAGAGAGTTGGAGTGTTTCCTGTATCCTTATTTTTTCCTCTTCTTTCTTGCAAATGAAGCATTTAGTAAAAAAAGGCAACAAGAAAAAAGGTTTAAGTTTCCTTAAATAGAATTTATTAAAATTTGTAAATTTTTGTGTTTGGCACAAATTAAAGGATGTTTTCCTAAATAAATTGGGACATTGAATGTGATAAAGGTAATAAATTTTCTTGGATAAATATTGAAATATTTTTATATATTTATAAATAGATTATTTTGTATTTTTTGGAAAAATATGTTTTGGTTAGATTAAAATAAGAAAACAGAAAACTTTTTCTTTTTGACACTTCAAATTGTATTAAAGTGAGAATAAATTAGTTTGAATTTAGTTTAACACAGATTTATATCCTTCATCACAATAGGAAGTTGATGTGTTATTTTCAAAATAAAAGCACAAAAATATTTACAATCTTAAGTTTGGACATTTTCTCTAAATAAGTAATCTAGCGAAAAATTTCTCTTAATATGAGATTTAGCGAAAAATTTCTCAAAATATGAGAATTTAGCGAAAATTTTCTCAAAATATGAGAATTTAGCGAAAATTTTCTCTAAATATGAGAATTTAGCGAAAATTTTCTCAAAATATGAGAATTTAGCGAAAATTTTCTCAAAATATGAGAATTTAGCGAAAATTTTCTCAAAATATGAGAATTTAGCGAAAATTTTCTCAAAATATGAGAATTTAGCGAAAATTTTCTCAAAATATGAGAATTTAGCGAAAATTTTCTCAAAATATGAGAATTTAGCGAAAATTTTCTCAAATATGATTATTTAGCGAAAATTTTCTCAAAATATGAGAATTTAGCGAAAATTTTCTCTAAATATGAGAATTTAACGAAAATTTTCTCTAAATATGAGAATTTAACGAAAATTTTCTCTAAATATGAGAATTTAACGAAAATTTTCTCTAAATATGAGAATTTAGCGAAAATTTTCTCTAAATATGAGAATTTAGCGAAAATTTTCTCTAAATATGAGAATTTAGCGAAAATATGAGATTTAGCGAAAATTTTCTCTAAATATGAGATTTAGCGAAAATTTTCTCTAAATATGAGATTTAGCGAAAATTTTCTCTAAATATGAGATTTAGCGAAAATTTTCTCTAAATATGAGATTTAGCGAAAATTTTCTCTAAATATGAGATTTAGCGAAAATTTTCTCTAAATATGAGATTTAGCGAAAATTTTCTCTAAATATGAGATTTAGCGAAAATTTTCTCTAAATATGAGATTTAGCGAAAATTTTCTCTAAATATGAGATTTAGCGAAAATTTTCTCTAAATATGAGATTTAGCGAAAATTTTCTCTAAATATGAGATTTAGCGAAAATTTTCTCTAAATATGAGATTTAGCGAAAATTTTCTCTAAATATGAGATTTAGCGAAAATTTTCTCTAAATATGAGATTTAGCGAAAATTTTCTCTAAATATGAGATTTAGCGAAAATTTTCTCTAAATATGAGATTTAGCGAAAATTTTCTCTAAATATGAGATTTAGCGAAAATTTTCTCTAAATATGAGATTTAGCGAAAATTTTCTCTAAATATGAGATTTAGCGAAAATTTTCTCTAAATATGAGATTTAGCGAAAATTTTCTCTAAATATAAGATTTAGCGAAGATTTTCTCTAAATATGAGATTTAGCGAAAATTTTCTCTAAATATGAGATTTAGCGAAAATTTTCTCTAAATATGAGATTTAGCGAAAATTTTCTCTAAATATGAGATTTAGCGAAAATTTTCTCTAAATATGAGATTTAGCGAAAATTTTCTCTAAATATGAGATTTAGCGAAAATTTTCTCTAAATATGAGATTTAGCGAAAATTTTCTCTAAATATGAGATTTAGCGAAAATTTTCTCTAAATATGAGATTTAGCGAAAATTTTCTCTAAATATGAGATTTAGCGAAAATTTTCTCTAAATATGAGATTTAGCGAAAATTTTCTCTAAATATGAGATTTAGCGAAAATTTTCTCTAAATATGAGATTTAGCGAAAATTTTCTCTAAATATGAGATTTAGCGAAAATTTTCTCTAAATATGAGATTAGCGAAATTTTCTCTAAATATGAGATTTAGCGAAAATTTTCTCTAAATATGAGATTTAGCGAAAATTTTCTCTAAATATGAGATTTAGCGAAAATTTTCTCTAAATATGAGATTTAGCGAAAATTTCTCTAAATATGAGATTTAGCGAAAATTTTCTCTAAATATGAGATTTAGCGAAAATTTTCTCTAAATATGAGATTTAGCGAAAATTTTCTCTAAATATGAGATTTAGCGAAAATTTTCTCTAAATATGAGATTTAGCGAAAATTTTCTCTAAATATGAGATTTAGCGAAAATTTTCTCTAAATATGAGATTTAGCGAAAATTTTCTCTAAATATGAGATTTAGCGAAAATTTTCTCTAAATATAAGATTTAGCGAAGATTTTCTCTAAATATAAGATTTAGCGAAGATTTTCTCTAAATATGAGATTTAGCGAAAATTTTCTCTAAATATGAGATTTAGCGAAAATTTTCTTTAAATATGAGATTTAGCGAAAATTTTCTCTAAATATGAGATTTAGCGAAAATTTTCTCTAAATATGAGATTTATCTCCAATTTTCTTTAAATATGAGATTTATCTCCAATTTTCTTTAAATATGAGATTTAGCGAAAATTTTCTTTAAATATGAGATTTAGCGAAAATTTTCTTTAAATATGAACTTATCGCAAACTTTTCTCTGAATGTGAGATTTATCGCCAATTTTCTCTAAATATAAGATTTATCGCTAATTTTCTCTTAATATGAGATTTATCGCCAATTTTCTCTAAATATAAGATTTATCGCTAATTTTCTCTAAATATGAGATTTATCGCCAATTTTCTCTAAATATGAGATTTATCGCCAATTTTCTTTAAATATGAGATTTATCGCCAATTTTCTCTAAATATGAGATTTATCGCAAATTTTCTCTAAATATGAGAATTATCGTTATTTCTCGCTAAATAGATAATTTACCATAAGTTCTGTCTAAACAGAGAAACATTTTCTCTTAATAGAGAATTTATGAAAAATATGAAGAATATTTCGTTTCTTCTCTCTTAATCGCATTTTAACAGAATTTAGTAGAAATTTTGCGATATTCAGATAATTGTATGATAATTTCAGAAAATGTGTTTTGTCCCAATTTTTCCAATTAATTTCATATCTCCATTTCCACAATCAATAAATAACTTTAGCAACTTGTTAACTTTCGAAAACAATTACGGATTTTTCATGAAAATATTACAAGAAAAAAAAAAGAACAAATTTGTTTTTCATTTTATTACATGAAGAAAAGAAATATTTTCCTAATCGTATTAAGAATGTTTTTCACATAATTTTCTTTCAATTTAACCTATAAAAAAAGACTTGTATAAATTATTTCATTTAAAGAGTAAATGAAAACATAGTGTGAGTGAAAGAGAGAGAGAGTGAAAACACAAGATGCCAGCATAATGTTGCTTTCTTTTATGTCTGTCCGTTTCTCGGTCCGTCTATCTGTCTGTTTCATGTGTTATTAGTGTTATCGGAAATGTTATGCCGTTTGTGTGTAATAATTTTTTCTTAAACATATATTTTTCTCTGAAATTCTTTTTTCATGTTCTTATTGTTTTTTTCTTTTTCTCCCTCTCACCGACTGTCAGTTTGAAAGAAAACATTGTTATAGACATTAAAGTCATTACGTATGAACATCACTATCAAAATCATGTGAAAATCATCGACATCAAATGTTCCAAGTATTTCTAACATTCAAACTTAAATATGTGAAGGGAAATTTCCTCATGAGTAAATGTAGTTACATGCGTTACGTGTAAACATACATACACTTAATGTAAAAAAAAACTATAAGAAGAATAACTTGAATTGGACTAGAACTGAACTGGAACTTAACTGGAACTAAATTAGGACTGAAATAGAACTGAACAAGAACTGAACTGGAACTGAACTGGAACTAGAACTGAACTTGAATTGAACTAAAACTGAACTGGAACTGAACTAGAACTAAATTAGGACTGAAATAGAACTGAACTAGAACTGAACTGGAACTAGAACTGAACTTGAATCGAACTAAAACTGAACTGGAACTAAATTAGAACTGAAATAGAACTGAACTAAAACTGAACTGGAACTGAACTAGAACTGAACAATAACTGAAATAGAACTAAACTAGAATTGAACAAGAACTGAACTAAAACTGAACTGGAACTAGAACTGAACTTGAATTGAACTAAAACTGAACTGGAACTGAACTAGAACTAAATTTGGACTGAAATAGAACTGAACTAGAGCTGAATAAGAACTGAACTAGAAATGAACTAAACGAGAACTAAACTAGAACTGTATTGAATTAGTGAAAAAACCAATCATGTTTTCTTAAATTACCATAAAATTTTGTTGAGTGTATATTTATATAGTTGAATATATCTGTACATTCATTTTGCAATAATGTGTGAAAATATTTATGTGCTTACATATATTGTATTCTATTCCATTTTCGGTTATACGTATTCATGTGTTTGTTTAGACTACTTTCAGGCACATTTGATTGTATTCATTTGTAGCATATCTTTAGGCAAAAACTTATTTGTTGAAAATTCATTATTTAATATTAGTCCCTTGTTTTGATATTTCCATTAAATGGTAAATTGGAAATATCACTTAAATACCATAAACTAATTTGAGAAATTTTAAATGAAAATAAACTAGAATTATAATGGATCTATCAGCAATATAAACCTAAAATATATAACAAAACATAAGTAATAAAATAATGAATTTGATTTGATGTCTTTTATTTGATACGGAAGGAGAAGTCTTTTAATTATAATATAAAGAATAAGAGGCACATTTAAAAACTTATAAAGTGTGCAGATCTATTATTGAGTCAAATCCATTTGTCTTTATTTAATCTTTGATCTGATTAGTTGTAGTTTATCGAATATGACTTTATGGGAAAATATTTAAGGTTATAAACTTTGTTAATTTTTTGTGGAAATAGGGGAGTGTTAGATTTCCGATTTATTAGAAATTTCGATCGGGTTGGGTTTCATTTACTAGAGATGTAGGTTACATAAGATTCGATTAGGCTAAATAAAACCGTTTTACTTATTTAACACAATTTCGTTTATGTTTACCAGAAGTTGGAGATATTTTGTATACAAAATTTCTATTTGAAAAGGATGTTTGGATTTTAATCATATATAATTTTCTTTTTGTCTGTATGTGTTTGTTATTGATTTGCGAAAAGTTGTCTCTGGCTTTCGAGTTGTCTTTTTTCATTATTTTCTCCCATATTTTTGGGCCAATAAACATTAACTAAATTCTGGTTTGATGTAGTAGTCATACATCAATTGGTATTAGAAATTTTTGGTATTTTATACACTCATACATACGTGCATATACCACATATATTTTTGTTGGATTTAACATTAGACAAACACCACTTGAGAATATGAATTACAATCATCATCATCATCATCATATTGCAGATGATTGTTTGGGGGATTTTGCTATTTTTTCTTATTATTATAATGTTTGTGACCAAGATTTATTTAAGATAGAGGATAAAAGACTTTGACTTTGGATTTTCATATCTAGGAAATGGATTATAGATTTTATGCAAACACAATCGTACAAATATTTGCAAAAAGTTAATAATATTTATTTGACATGAAGATTTCATGGTTCCTCTGCTAATGTGGGTTAAGGTCATATAATGATCATAAAATTTGAAACCAAATAAATATTTTTCTTATTAATAAAATAGGACTTTAAATCAAAAATTATTTAATGTATAGATTTCCTCATACATATCTATATTTTCTCCCAAAATGCTGACAATGAAGAAAAACATTTCTTAAGAGATTTTTTTGTTTATTATATCACCTGTCGTTTATATTTTAAGTGTAATTTGTGATTTCATTTAGTTTTGGCTTTCATAGCAAAAAATAAATAAATAAATAAATGTACAACAGGAAATGTAAAAATAATAAAATCAAAGTTTTTCTTTTAAGCGGATTAAAAATAATGTTCATGTAATTCTTCGAAACATGTTGTCTTTAAATAAAAAACTGGGGGAATTTAAATTATATTCAATATTTGAAGGACTAAATAAGGCCCCTTTTTCAACATCTGAGACATACTGAAACAATTTTCTAAATATTAAATTTTTCGTATTTTTTCTCTAAATATGAGATTTGGCGAAAATTTTATTTAAATTTTAGATTTATTGAAAAGTTTATCTAAATTCATTTTTTCCAAATTTATTTAAAATTTTTCGAAATTGGAGATATATCGAAAAATTTTCTATTAATATGAGATTTATCGATATATGTTCTCGAAATTTAAGATTTAGCGAAATTTTTTTTCTAAATTGGAGATTTATGAAAGATTTTCTCTTTATCGAAAATTTTCTAGAAATATATGATTTATCGAAAAATGTTTTCGAAATATGATTTATCGAAAAATTTCTCGAAATATATGTTTTAAAGAAAACATAAATTGGAGATTTTTAGAAAGATTTTATCTTTATCGAAAATTTTCTCTAAATATACGAATTATCGAAAATTTTCTCGAAATATACGATTTATCGAAAATTTTCTCGAAATATACGATTTATCGAAAATTGTCTCAAAATATACGATTTATCGAAAAATTTCTCGAAATATACGATTTATCGAAAATTTTCTTGAAATATACGATTTATCGAAAATTTTCTCGAAATATATGATTTATCGAAAATTCTCTCGAAATATACGATTTATCGAAAATTTTTTCGAAATATACGATCTATGGAAAATTTTCTCGAAATATACGATTTATCGAAAATTTTCTCGAAATATGTGATTTATCGAAAAATTTTCTCGAAATGTACGAATTATCGAAAATTTTCAAATATACGAATTATCGAAAATTTTCAAATATACAATTTATCGAAAAATTTTCTCGAAATATATGAATTATCGAAAATTGTCTCTAAATATACGAATTATCGAAAAATTTCTCGAAATATACGATTTTTCGAAAATTTGCTCGAAATATACGGTTTATCGAAAATTTTCTCTAAATTGGGGATTTATGAAACAATTTCTCTAAATTTTAAGAATTTATTGGAAAAGGGTGTAATTTGTGATCACGCATATTTACATCTGAAATTCAAATTTAAAAGTTAATTTGATTTTGATTTCTAATTTATAGTTGTATATTTTGTATGAAAACTTTATTTTGTATGGAATTTAAAATCTGAAGGCCCTTTTTATAAAAATCCTTAATTACAACCTTTTTGTAGGAAAATAAACAATTTTTTTAATTCTCGAAAAAACATTATTTTTTTACAAGATTCTTTGCATACAAATTAAGTTCGAAAACTTATAGAGAAGAAAAAATTTCAAGAGAATGGAAATATTAAAAATGCTGATAATAAATTTTCACTAAAATGACTAGTTTGAGTGTATTTTGCCTTAAAATAGAAATTAAAGAACAAATGTCCTTTTTTTGCAATAATTTACAAAAATTGTAACAATATTGAAGAAAAATATGTTGTAATAGATTTATTTGTTATTTTTCAATATTTGATCAACATAATTGATTTGCTCTCTTTCAAAATTTATTTATTTTCTTTTTAGGATTCTTTTTTTATATAAAAAATCCTTTTTCCCTCTTTTTTCATAAAAAATCCATGTGGTTTCCATTTTTATGTTTGTCCTTTTTGTAACGGAGTTGATGAATTTTATGAAGATTTTTCTTTTATTACGAAAATTCATTGAAATGTAAAAACGATGACGACATCGTCATATTGACAGTTTAATAATTCCCCATCATTTTGACTTTGATCGATGATTGAGTGTAATGAGACAGACACACACAAACACACTCACGCTTTCTGATAAATAAATAAAGAGTGAATGAATGACGGACTCTGTGTTGGTTTATATAATGACTGATAGCGATATTGTTCGAAAGGTCAAAAGTGTGTGTTAAAAATTGATAACAAATAAAAATGTGAAAAGAAAAATATTTCACTTAATAACAATTAAAAAACGTTTATAGAATTTTTATGCAATTTTTCTTATACAAAAATGGGGTTTATGTTGAGAGTTGTGGATTCAATAAAAAATACTTAAAAAAAGATTAAATGCATTTTTAATTTATAAAAAAATATTAAATAAAAAATGTTTTCCTCAACAAAATCACTAAAAACTTAATCAATAAAGCTTAATCACACATAATTTTAATTTAAACTTTTACTTATAACAAACCAACACTCTTCTCACACAACATTAACAAACTAATTAACTCTCCCTCTTTCTCACTCTTTCACATCACAGACAGGAAAATCAAAACTAACTTCCATGTTTCCGGTTTCCTGTCTTTAACACAACATGAGTGAATATGTATTTGACTTTAATTAAATCAACGTAAACATTGCATATGTATGTGTATTTCCTTTATATGTAAACAATTCATAAATGACTGTAATTTATTATTTTGTAAATAAATTTTGTTATTTATTCTGCATTTTAAGCCTAAATTGTTTATTTAAAAATCAATTTAAATTTAATGATAATTTCCATATTAATAAAACAAAAATAAAAACAAAAATAAAAATTAAATAAAAAAATTATTTATATTTATCTTGGGGATTTGATTGAATTTAAATAATTTTCAATTATCTAAAATTCAAACTAATAAATTAAATATTTACTTTGTGCAGCAATTGAAATGGATTATTTGTGGTTTGTGTGGAGGTCGGCACAAAAACGAAAGTATCTTATCACTTAAAATGGGAATAAATGCGGTTTCAGGAAATCTAATGTGTTTGATTTACAAAATTTTCAACATCAATTTGTTATGAAAATATTTGTTTGTATAACTGGGGAGATTTTTATTGCAATAATTGAATATTTCCAGTGAATTGAAATTATCAAAAGGGGAGTACGCTATAATGGCAAAAAGCTACATATGGACTAAATTTCCACAAGAAACTAAATACGAATTTCAAAAAAGGAACAATATTACAAGGTCTAGACTTAAATTAGACTGGGCAATAGTCTAGTTTATAGACTAGACACCGTAGTGTAGTTTATAGACTAGACACCGTAGTCTAGTTTATAAACACCGTAGTCTAGTTTATAAACACCGTAGTCAAGTTTATAAACTAGACACCGTAGTCTAGTTTATAAACTAGACACCATAGTCTAGTTTATAAACTAGACACCTTAGTCTAGTTTATAGACTAGACACCTTAGTCTAGTTTATAGACTAGACACCATAGTCTAGTTTATAAACTAGACACCGTAGTCTAGTTTATAAACTAGACACCGTAGTCTAGTTTATAAACTAGACACCGTAGTCTAGTTTATAAACTAGACACCGTAGTCTAGTTTATAAACTGGACACCGTAGTCTAGTTTATAAACACCGTAGTCTAGTTTATAAACTGGACACCGTAGTCTAGTTTATAAACACCGTAGTCTAGTTTATAAACTAGACACCGTAGTCTAGTTTATAAATACCGTAGTCTAGTTTATAAACACCGTAGTCTAGTTTATAAACACCGTAGTTTAGTTTATAAACACCGTAGTCTAGTTTATAAACTAGACACCGTAGTCTAGTTTGTAAACTAGACACCGTAGTCTACTTTATAGACTAGACACTGTAGTCTACTTTATAGACTAGACACCATAGTCTAGTTTATAGACTAGACACCGTAGTCTACTTTATAGACTAGACACCGTAGTCTAGTTTATAGACTAGACACCGTAGTCTAGTTTATAGACTAGACACCGTAGTTTAGTTTATAGACTAGACACCGTAGTCTAGTTTATAGACTCGATCATAATTTAGTTTGTACTCAATTTTGTAATTCAAATTTTATTTCATATTTTGTCTTTTTACATTAAACCCATTTCTGTGTTTATCCTGCGGAACTACATTCATCATTAGCTAAATGTATTGGCATCGTTTTAGTATGAGAATCAATAAATATTTAAATTTAAACTGATTATTGCATAATTAATTGAAAAATGCAATCATGTGTATTTTCTGTTTAGGGTGTTTTAGAAATGCGAAATCAATTTCATGTATCATGTTCGCAATTAACATATAATTTGCTCCAACACGTAGTTTCATGTATTAAATTTATAATTTATTTATAAAATTTGTTATTGAATTGTTAGCAATTTTTCATTTGGAGATAATAAAGTGTTTAAAGGATTTTTTAATTAATTACAAGTGTTCAGAGGCCAGAGATTATAAACAATTCATTTTAATTTAAAAAATTAAAAAAAAGTTAGAATATTAAACGGAAAAAATATTACATAAAATATTTTTTGATTTTTTCTTTATTTTTTATTTTAAGAAATTTTATTTCCTTTTTTAATTCATATGAATGTTATTTTATGTTCTCATAATGTACATATGTTGGTTTTAATCCTTTTTGCTGAAGGATTTTAATTTAAACTCTTGTTAACAGTTAACTAATCACTGAAACTAATTAGAATTAAATATACACATACACACACATACACACACTTAAAATAGTTTTAAAAGTTTTCCTTTGCACATGATAAAACACATGAAGAAGAACTTATTGTAAGAACACAAATTTAAATCTCTAAGAAGATAAACACTTAAATTAAATGCTATAAAATATGTTTTATATTAATAATCATCAAAAATCTATACTTACGAACACTTAAATTTAAACAGATAAACTAATGAAATTTTAAACTTAACGGGAAACTCTTAAATCGATATGTATAATTGAAGGGCCCTTTTTAGCAAGAATTTCATTTTAGATTTTAGAGGTTATAGACGGTAGACTTTCGTTAGACTAGAGACAAACTATAGGGCATACTTATGTATAGATTCTGGGCTTAGTACTAGAAGTTAGTATCAATCTCTAATAAAATCTAGAGTCAAACTGTCTTTAGACAAGGTCTAAGTGTATTTAGACTAGAGTCTAAATATTTTGTACGAGAGTATAAATGTTTTTAGAATAGAGTCTTAATGTCTATAGACTATATTCTAAATATCCATAGAGTCTAAATGTCTATAGACAAGAGTCTTAATATTTTAAGACTAGAAACTAAATGTCTTTATACTAAAATTTAAATGTTTTTAGAATAGAGTCTAAAAGTCTTTACACTACAGTCTAAATGTCTTTAGACTAGAGTATTAATATCTTTAGACCAGAGTCTAAATGTTTTTAGACTAGAGTCTTAATGTTTTTAGACTAGAGTCTAAATGTTTTTAGACTAGAGTCTAAATGCTTTTTGACTAGAGTCTAAATGTTTTTAGTCTAAGGTCTACCAGGACTGTTGAATAAATACCTTTAGACTTAAGACTAGAGTCAACTATCTTTAGACTGGCGTTAAAAGTCTTTAAATAAAAATCTAATTATCTTTTTAGGCTAAAATCTAAATATCTTCTAGTCAAAATAGTTTTTGTTTTGACTACTGTCTTAAAACTAGAGTCTTTAGACTAAGTTCTATATGCCTTTAGACTAAAATCTAAATGCCTGCTGATTACAGTCAAATATCTTTAGACTATAATCAAATCAAATGACTTTAGACCAGAGTCAAATGTCTTTCGACTAGAGAAAAATTTTATTTCTTTGAATAGAGTCTAAATGTCTCTGGACTACAGTCTAAATGTTCGTTTAGACTAGATTTTAAATCTCTTTAGATTTATGTCTAAAAGCCTTTGGACTAAAGTCTATTTAAGTTCTTTCAATTTTATGAATAATTGAATAATTGAGCAAGTTATAGAATTTTGGAAATATGGTTTTTGTTTTCATTAGACTAGAGATAGACTATAGGCCAGACTTACGTATAGTTTCTATGATATTTACTATAAGTTAGTATCCGGTTCTAATTAGGCTTAAGTCAAATCAAGATTTCTATCTAAAGGTCTTTGGACCAATTGCCACATAATTTCTATTTTTATATGTTTTCGACCAATAATGGGCCTTTTTGATCGCGCTTGAAATTAATATTACTGGTTTAAGTTTATTTTCTGGATTTTCTATAATTTTCCTACAAAGTGGAATCTGGGAAAGAATTGTAAAATGATATGGAAATAATTTATTTTTAAGAAATTGTTTTTCTTCGAAATCTTCTTTTTACCGGATGATTAAATTTCTGGGAATTTATGTAAAAATAAAATGAAGAAAATAGTAAATAAAAAAGTTTTGTTAAAAATAATATACATTTTAGACAAAAGATCAGAATCATTTTTTATGAATTTTTTATATCCGAAAATCCGTTTTTTATTTTCAATCGGAAGATGCATTTATTTCATAATGGAAAGAAAGAAAAAACTAAATAATATTAAAAACAGATAAAAATTTTATAATCAGTCTTAGCCGACTATGTAATACCTACACCACATTGTTGATTGGTTAAAATATGTGCTACGACAAATTTGTGCAATTCTGGGGGGTCATTTGTATGGAGCTTATATAAAACAATGGTAATAGGCATCGTCCTTGGGCCAAAATAATACTACATGCCAAATTTTATTAAGATATTTTAAAAACTGTGAACTGTACTTTGCGAATAAGCTTTACATGGACAGCCAGCCGGACGGACGGACGTGCTTAAATCGACTCAGTAAGTGAATCTGAATCGAACGGAATACTTAAAAGTGGTGGCAGGACTTTATTTTTTTGTTCATTACAAACAGCTGCACAAACGCAAACAAACAGCTGCACCAACACCTAAACAATGTCCTTCTCCTCATAAGCAAATTATATTAACAATCTGGTTGTTGTTGCTGTTATTGAAAGAATTCTAAGTTTGTTAATATTTCTTTCTGATATTTCAAGATCAGAAATTTCTCAGAAGAATCCAAAATTTTAACATTAACCCATTAGGGTGTCCGCAAATTAAAATTTTACAGAAGTAAACATTGCAAAATATGAAATTTTTGCTTTAAATTAATTATTTTGTTTTATATTAATTTTATAAAATTAAATTTAATTTTTAATGTAAAAAATCAACTTTAAAATGTTTCAAAATTTAATCTGTTATATTTCTTTCGATACTTTCCTCAAGACATTATAGCACTAATTATAACAATTATAGACAATTGAACAGTTGAAAATGTGTATAACATTGATAAAAAGAAGGTTGTTGTATTTGCTTAATGGTTATTAAAAGCTTTTATGTTAATTATACTACATGTTATGTTAATAACATGAATGGGAAAATGTTAAAATCAACATTAAAATAAAACCTTTGAAAATTTTCAATTCAATTTTAAATAAAAAGAGTGTCTAATCGGAGAATATAAGCGAAATCTGTGAAAATTTTTACAAATTTTAATAAAAACATTGACATCAAAACTTTTCGAAATTGAAGAACATTTTTAAGGTCCATATTAAGCCTTTATTTTGAAAATTCCTATGAAAGTTGGTTTTCCTCATAAACTAGAGTGCTGGACCCGAACATCTTTAAAGATGATCACTTTTTGGAAAATTATTTTTTTTCGTAAATCGAGCCAAATGAAGCATTATTCCTGATTAATT
The DNA here is from genome assembly GCA_004302925.2 of Cochliomyia hominivorax. Taxonomy (NCBI): domain Eukaryota; kingdom Metazoa; phylum Arthropoda; class Insecta; order Diptera; family Calliphoridae; genus Cochliomyia; species Cochliomyia hominivorax. The sequence continues at coordinate 5,152,862 of PYHX02000494.1, forward strand.
TTAGATCTTTTTTATAATTTGTTTCTAAATTACTTTTCTTTTAGACTAGAGCAAATTGTTTCTTAGTCACTGATCATCATTGATTTTCGAAAGTTTGAAACTTTTTATAAAAATGAAATAATCTCCTTTCTAAAGCTGCTTGAGGCAAATGAGCCTTTATCTATGATTACTTTTTGAAATTTTGTAGAGTTTTAAAAATCGTTTGTCATCTTAAACTGGAGCCGATATATATAATAATATTTAATGCTTTTCGTTAACTAGAGCCGCTAGAGCCAAATGAGGATCACTTTTCAAAATTGTATTATTTTAAATCATTTTTCGCACAAACTAGAGCCAAATGAGACTTTATTTAATAGAAATTGATTTTCTCGTAATTTAAAGCAAAATATGCTTTTATTCTCGTGTTCTTGTAAATTGGATTCGCTGCAACTGAACGGTTCATCAGCCATGATCACTTTTCGAAATTTGGAAAATATTGATAAAAATCGATTTAATCTTAACAAAAGCCAAAGGGGCCTTTTTCTAATTTTTATTAAATCTATTTTTTTGTGAAGTAGAGCCGTTATTACTCAGCTTTTGATATTTAAAAAACTACAGCCAATAGACCCTAATAGGCTTTTATCCATGATCACTTTTCAAAAAAAAAAATTTTTTTGAAATATAAAAATCGATTTTTCTCGCAAAGTTGGGGCGCTAGATCGGCCTCGAAATTTTAAAAACTGCAGCCACTAGACCCTAACAGGCTTTTCAAAATTTTGAAATATAAAAACAGATTTTTCTCACAAAGTTGAGGCGCTAGATCGGCCTTAATTTCAAAGTGTTAAATTTGTGAGCAAAATAATCAATGCAAACAATAACTACCATTTTTTATTAATCACTGTAATTAAAATCAAATCTGGGTGAAAGTTGATTGAACTGTATTAACGGGAACTGGTAAAACCCGATACGTATTTAACTACTTTAAATGTGAATTGATTTATGACAAATGAAATGCATGATTAATTTGTAAAAAATTTAGATCACTAATTTCAAAACTGTTAACAGCTAATTGGAGGCAAACGGATACAAAAGAATTAATTACAGTTCATTTTTTCTAATTTATATTGTTAATTAATAACAAAATCATTCATAAATTCTAAAATGGCATAAGTAATATGTTATAGTCAGTCAAGTCCGACTACGTTATACCTTACAACACATTGTTAGTTGCAAATGTTTGCTACGAATACTTTATGAACGATCCTCGTACAATTTGCTTATTTATGCTTATGTGTGTGCAATATATTATTATGATTCTAAAAGGGATTTTTTTTTCTGGAGGAAATAAGAAAAAATTATGGAACGACTCTCGTTTAATTTCGATCACCGATTTTGAATTTTATCCACGTATATGTGAGATTTATGTGTTTGAAAGTGATATTTGCAAGGGTGGTTGTGATATGAGAAATAATGGACCGAACCTTGTTTAATTTAGCACGTCGTTCTAGAATATAATAAGACTTATTTTGGCTAAAGTTGGTTGAAACCGATTTATATTTAGGAATTTTATGGACTGAAACCCCATTATAAGAGACATTTATATGGGGCCTACATGGCATCGTCCATGAGCCAAAATAATAGTATATGCTAAATTTCATTTAGATATCGGCAAAATAGCGACCTGTACTTTGCGAACATGCTTTACATGGACAGCTAGACGGACGGACATACTTAAATCAACTCAGCAAATAATTCTGTCTTGAACGGTGTACTAATATATGAGTCTAACACTTTTACATGTAACAAACATCTGCATAAACGCATAATACCTCCACAACCTATGTTGGTGTAGGGTATCAAAATACTATTGTAAAGTATTTTATTTGTTTTCTATAGTTAGAATTAATGTAAATCTGCTACTTTTACAACTGCATAAATTACGTTTCTCTTAAATTATTCTCATAATACTGAGTTATTAATTGCAGCTACTAAAGGCAGCAACTTAAATTTCTATTATTTCAAGGATTTTTACGTTTGTGCTTCATAATGAATTTAACTGCAAACAGAAATATGAGCAGATACTTGTTTTATTTGAAGCAAAATAAACTTCTTGTAATATGATTTTTACCGACTTTTCCTCATAGGCACCCACCCATTCATCCATCCAATCATCCATCCATGCACCATAAAGTTTCAAGTGTTGCAAGTTCATTGTTGTTGCATTTGTTAAGCTGTTTCATGGCAAAAGTACTTAAAAGTGTATATTCTTCATTCTATATTACTGGCACTTTAGCTCATACATATCTTAAATTTTACCTTTTTGTTTTTATGACAAAATATACCTGCAACAGGTGCAATACGACATCTTATATTTAAGTATCATTATTATCAACCTCATCGTCGTCGTCGTCATCGCCATCATCGGTATTCTTATCATTATTAAGAAACAAACTGTTTCAGATAACAACAACAATTTCTAAAAGTACTCTCACATTTAAATGTTGTTATTGAGGAGAGTTTTATATTGAAATTATTAAACTTTTCCTTAAAGCTTTATAATTATGAAAAGCTCTATACAAAATTAAATCTAAATTTTAGTTCCATAAATTTTCATTAAAAAATGCTTTTCAAAAAATATTCATTACTTTTATAAGATAAAAATATGAAATTTCTAAAAGCTTTTGAAATACACTCTATTAAGAAACCAACTGTGTCATATTCAAAGCAATTATTTTTGCTTTGGTTAAAACTTTCAACATTTTTAATTTAAAAACTTGTTGTATATTAAAACTTTTTGTAAAAAGCTAAGCTTGAACTTATTTGATGTTCATTAATTAAAAAATATATTTTAAAAAAGTTTATTCTTAAAAAGCTACTTAAAAAAGCTAATTATTAAAGTAAAAGCTTTAAATAGAGCTTTTTATTTCTTAGATAAACTAGCAAAATTTTTTTATCAAAAATAGATTTTCTGTTGTTTTTTTTTAATTAAAAGCTCTTTGTACAGCTTTAAAGTTATGTTAAAACTTTATAATTTTAAATTTACTTCTAAAAACGTTTGACAACTTTATATTTACACTTTAAAAGCTTCATGGCTTATTAATACATAAATTTAATTAGTTGAGTCAAAGCTTTGTTTGTTAGAGCTTTCATGCTTTTATTTTGAAGCATTAAATCCATCTTGATATTTTTTAGAAAAACTAAAAAGCTATTTTTAAATCCGGTTGAAAACTATTACATTAAAGCTGTTTTATGAAAAGTAAAGCTTGACTTTAAATAATTTACTTCTTTTATCAAATTTTTAAAAATTGTTTCTTCTAACTTTTAAAGTTACTTAAAGCAAAAATGTGAAAGCTTTCAATTGAGTTTGTATTTATTATGTAAATAAACACCATTTTAATTACAATAGGGCTTTTCTGTTGCTTTTTATTTAAATAGTTTTTGTACATAAGCAAAACTTAAATTCAATAATTTTAAGTTCATATTTTTTTAAATCTTTTACAAGTTTATATTTAAATTTAAAAGCTTTATCCCTAATTATGGCATATATTTGATTATTAGAGTCAAAGCTTTAAATTGAGCATTTTTGTAGTGAACAAGTTTTTACAAAAAAGCTTTAACTTTTAAATTTTAAGTTTTTATTTTTTTTAATTCCATTATAAAACTTTGAAAGCTTTTATATTCAACAAAAATTATTTTACTTTTTTCTGAGTATCGTTACCCTACGAAACTTTCCCTAAAAAACATCATTGTATGTTTGTATACATTTTGTATCTTTAAGATGAGTTCTTGAATATATTTTTTCATGAACTTGACTTGAAAAGTAAACTCATTGAAACGCAAAAAAAGCATGAAATTTAGAGAAATAGAAGATACTTTTTTGCAGTTTTAGTCGTCTTGATGTCAAGTATCAATAAACTTGTAATAAAATATATAACAAAACAGATAAGAATGGTTTATTTGGCTATGACGAATCTTCAATACCCTCCACCACAAATGTGTATGAAGTAAATACGTTATGTTTTGTACATCCACACTCACACATACAGTCACAGACATGTACAATATATAAAAGTTGTTTCTTAAATACAACATGAAACACTTAATTAGTCATAAAATAAGTTATATTTTTGACTATAACTTTTTCGATTTTGTTTAATTTAATGTTAATGGAAAAGTTTCTCGATTTTTGGTTGACAATTTAAGGAAATTTATTTGTCTGAACTCAGATATTGTCCTATGTATATATAAAATAGCAAGTGTTTATGTATACTTGTATGTATGTATGATTCTAACATACCCGAAAGTAACATAGGCTATAAATTCCGATAGGATACGGGGAAGAGGTCCTCTCTTTAAAAAAACAAATATTGATTTTTGAATAACTAAAGAACTACAACAGCGACAGTTAGCAAATTTATTTCCCAACAATTTTCTCAAGGAACTGTTTTACTGGACAAAACTTTGGGTAGGACCAAAGTGGGATTCGAATATCAAAAGAACTATAACAGAACTATCACTGAAAAACAAATAGTATTTATAGGATCAGGGAGAGAGGAAACCCCCCACCACCCTAGAAATCAATTTTAAATTATTTCTAATTTATTTAAATCGTATGACACGAATGTTTGCTTAGGGCCAGCAACGCCCTGAAAACACTGAACCAATTTTTTGCAATTAAATAGGAAACTTCTCAAGACTACAATAAATGATCAGATGGATAGAAAAACGGACATAACTAAATCAAATCCGATTTTGATTTAATTCCCACTTATAAAGATATATTTAACGAATCAAAAGTTCCTCAACTGTTATACTCTCCACTACCATAAGTGGTGGATATATTAACTTTATTATTCCGTGTGTAACGTTAAGGAGGAATCATCTTAGAGCCGAATCGAATTAGCTATCGTCTGTTGTTAGCACGCTCACATCCATACTAATTGACAGAGTTCAATAAATATGTGGCCTAAGTATTTTCTACATAGTTCTGAGTAATTTCCTATTTAAAACTAGTAAAGTCGGTATAGTATATTAAAAGATATAGACCAATATCAGAGTCAACGCCTTAGTTGAACCAAAAAAACTTTCGTTAAATTGTCAATTATAAATCGATGAATTCGAATGAAATTTTGATCTAATATTAAGATATATGCACTTCATTACCATTCCAATTTTATTAAAATCGGTTCAAAGGAGGGAAAAGTTATAGCCAAAAATAAAACTTATTTTATGGCTCATTAAGTGTTCCTGTGTTATATTTAAGGAAAACTTTTTATATGGTAAACGTTTATGAGTGTATGTGTGAGTGTGTATGTACGAATTATAACCAATTTACTTCACATGCATTTGTGGTGGAGTTTATTGAAAATTCGTCAAAGCGGAGTAAAGCATTCTTACTTGTTTAAAAACTCGATTTGGACACATTGTGTTATGTCCATTCTTCCGTCAATCTTAACAGTTTTAGTTAAGAATTCTTAAGATTTCAATTTTTCTGAAACTTTCTAGTGTATTGACCTATTTTTATTTTCTACAATCATGATTTAATTAAATACTGTTATTTATACAATTATAATTTTATCGTTACAATAAAACATCAACAACAACAATTGATAATTAAAAAACAATATGTGTGATGTTATTTCTATTTGTTTGTGTGTTTGATTTATTTCAGGTAAAAAGAAATTGTTGTTTTCATTATCAACTTTATATCATGTTTCTTTAAATAAAGCTCTTCATTGAGTCAATCAATGATGACAAGTTATTTTCAGAGTATGGAAAAAACTTAGAGCAAAATCTTTATTTTCAAATGATCCAAGTTTTTTACTCTTCTTTGTGAAGATTAAAAAATATTTTTTTTGATAAAAAATGTTATCTTTATATTTTATATTTTTTTGGTACAGAGCAAGAACAAAAACAAAATAAATAATTTTACTCTTCTTTTAGTAAAGAGTAAAAAAAGAGGATTATTATTAAACTCGCTCAAAAATGCGAAATGGTTGAAAATAAAAAATAAAATAAAAAACATAAAATGTCCTTATGAATGAATACACATACTTAAAAATGCAATAACAAAAGCACACAAAAATTTATACAACAAAAATAAATACATTCCAATATGTATCTACGTTTGTAATCCATACAAAGGTTGTAAACATACAAACATTCCTTCTCCAGTTTAATAAAAAACATTTTTGACTGCTACACACGCCTTCAAAACAAATTGTGCGAATAATTCTTTTTTAAACTCTTTTCGATTCCCCTCTTTTTTATTTTAATCTTTTTTGATTTTTCAAAGAGCTATAAAAAAATTAAATTCTTTTCTTAAAAATTAAAATTAAACTCTATGAAAGATCTGACCTTACGAAGAATAAAAAAGGTGAAAACCGTACCTTAGTTATTTCAAGCAGATGAAACAGAGTTTCAAATAATTGAAATCTTTAGTTGAAAAAATTAAGTATTAAAATATGAGTTTGATCCGCAGAAGTCAGGCAAAAAAATGAAAAGCTTTATCCCTAATTAATACATAAATATGTTTATTCCCGGGAAATTTAAAGTATTTTTTTATTTAGAAAAAATTAATATTTTAAGCAAAAATTAGTTTTAGTAAAATTCGTGATTTTAAGTGAAAAAAATAATCAAATTTTTAATAAAAAATTAGAAAAATTGAAAAAAATCGAATTTTAAATTTAAATTATTATTCAGAATTTGAAAAGAAAATCTGAATTTTTTGAAAAAAATTTTATAAAGAAAATCTGAAGTTAAGTGAATTAATGAGGACAATAGAAAATACATATCTTTAATATCCGATTTAAAATTTCCCAAGAAAACTTATTTTTGAAGTAAAAAACTAAGTTTTAAAGAAAATCTGATTTTAATAAAAAACATAGAATTTTGGAAGAAAATCTTAATTTAATGAGAATTTTTAAGGTGCAATTTTAGTATTTAAGGCGAAAATTGGCATTTCGAATTTTAAAGTTAAAATTAAAATTTTTGAAAAAATCAGATTTTTAGAAGATTTAAAAAAATAAATAAACAATAAGTTAAGAGTGAAATGTCAGTTTTTTAACATCTTAAATCTACATTTAAGTTAAAAACTTGTTTTATATCAGCAGTTATATAATTTTTAGAGAAAATAAGTTAAATTTGTGATTACTTTCATTAAAATTTAAAAATCCAAATTTTAATTTAAAAATGCTTTTGTCTTTTGTTTATCAGTGTTTTAGACTTAAGGAAAAAATTCATTTTAATCTAAAACAATTTATATCTCAGTTTATTCTGCACTTAAAACCTAAAAAGCTTAATGAGAGATCTCTTTTATGAAAAATAAAAAAAACTTATTTTAATCTAAAATCAAATAGATCTTAATACAACACTTTCGACCTTAATGAACTTAATTTATGATCAGTTTTTTTTAAATTTTAAAAATCTATATTTTAAGGTAAAAGCGTCTTTATATCAGCAAATACTACCGTTTTTCCAAAATAAGCATAATATGAGATTAATACATTAAATAAGTTAAAACTTCTATATCGCGAAAAATGCCCCTTTTTTGCCGAAATAAAAATAATTTCTAATGATTTTATGTAGAAAGTGCTAAATCTCGATAAATATTACTTGTATGGCCTAATTAAGCTAAATTCGTGACAATTTTTTAAAAATTCAAAATTTCTTTTATTCTCGTCTCAAGATTATATTTTGTCTTAAAATTTGAGTTTATAGTTCATATTGTGGTTTTGCATTTTTTATTTATTTAAGAATTTATTAAAAAAATTAATTGACATTTTAATTGATTTCATTCTTTTAGAGGTCTGTTGTCATTAACAAAAAAATAATATTGAATTATCACAATTACACATAAAATGCTATTTGAATAATATAAATCTGGTAAAATAACAATAATTAATGACATGAACGACAAATGAACTTAACAAATGAATTCTGAAAAATTCTCACAATCACACATACCAACATACACACACATACACATAGAACGCATTTAAATATCAAATGCATATTGATAAGATATAAAATAATAATGATATTTTAAAACACACACACATATATATATGCATACATACATTCATACATACATACATACATACATACATACATACATACATACATACATACATACAAACATACATATACACAAATATATCTGAAGAAATCTTAATTAAATATTTTATTATTTTTGATTTTATTCCGAAATTTCTCTTAAATGAAAACTTTTGCATTTTTGTTAATAAAAACTTGACTGAAGAATGAATTTTATTATAATTATTATTATTATTAATTTATTTCTATATTTTATTTAAAACTAGTGATAATGCACTAACAAAAACAAGTTCTATTTTATTAATAATCCAGTTTTTACCTGGTACACTTCGCTGCACAAAATTTCGCTCAATCCTGGATCTCGAAAGAAATTTCACAAATTACGACGGATATGAAGAAATTTCATACAACGGAGGAAATTCCCCTACCAATGTCTGTTGTCAAATTTTCAGTTAAACCGTTTCATCGGAAAGTGACAGAATTTGGGTGAATTTTTAATTTGATTACTAATAACTGGTTTAAATAGGGTCGACTCTCCGCTTTTCTTTGTTTGACCACATCAACCATCCATTTTCTCATGTAAAACTGTTTTACACTGCAATATTGCCCCGAAATCCGATTATCAACGTTTGCTTTGTATAGAGCTGCTTCTCACTCTGATCCTATCCGTCCTCAATTTTGTCCAGTAAAACAGTTCCTTGAGAAAGTGCTTGAGATCTTATTTTAGAACTATTATAGCTCTTTAAATATTTTGTATTAAAGTAATAATCCATCTCATCCTACACGTCCTTCATTTTGTGCAGTATAACAGTTGTGCAGTATAACAGTTGTGCAGTATAACAGTTGAAGAAAATAATTTGTCCCCCTATTAACAGTTTGGAGTTTGCTAAACTTTATTAGGTTTGGCATACTGAAAAAGGGGGTAGCATTCTATATAATATTAGCGATTAGCAAGGAATGAAAAAAAAATTGTAACAAAAACTTTCAAACACAACGGTTCTAGTGTTTTGGTATGGAGGTGCTTTACGTTCCATGAAAATATTAGATGAAATAGTGCTACCTTATGCATCTGAAGAAATGTCTCAGATTTGGGTCATGCAACATAACAACGCCCCGAAACATACCAGAAAAAAAGCTAAAAAGTGGTTTCAGAGGTTCCCAGTCGCCCGATGTTAATTTAGTTGATAATTTGTTTACATACGTACAAAAGAAGGGGTCGGTAATTAAACCGACCAATAATAGAGCTGGCATGGAACTCTATTATCCTCGAAAGGTGTCATAATGTCAAAAATTCTACGAATTACGAATTAAGCTCAATTCAATAGAATAAAACTAAAAAAATTAAACAAAAATTATTTATTTTTGACTTTTTGTTATAGTTGAAACCGGGTGATGCTATTATTTTGACGCCGGGTTTTATCAATTCTTTTGGGAAAAATTAATTTAAATGAATAAAATATTCACCCACTTTTGATTTTATTAAACTTGAATTGAAATAAATTATATGACTTATTAAAGAAGAAGTATGTATATGGTGCTATTATTTTGACCGCAGCTGTATATAAAGATTTTATTACATAAAATATTTCATTTATGTCGTTTTTGTTAACAAATATTCCATAATTTTTTATAAAATTTTATTTTATTCGATTTGATTTAATTTTGTTTTTAAAATTTGATTCATTTAAATACAAAACAACTGGAATTTAAGACTCCCAATAACAAAAACAACAACAAAATAGTAATAAAAGTAAAATTTGAATAAAATATGAATTAATGAATTTGTGTGATTTTAAAAATGACAACAATTCGGTTGAACAGTTGGAATTTTTAATTGGGGAATTTTTTCCAAAAGATTCTGTTATAATTAAAGTTTTTAGGTTTTTTGTTTTCATTTTGTTTATAAAATTTGTAACAAAATTTTGAGAAAATGATTTTAATTCTTTGATTTATAGAAATAAATGGAAAACAGCTAAATTTGACTAGAGGTAGTTTTGTTTGTGGTATCTATTAAGTCGTAAGAACTTGAATGTCATTTGATGTCAAAAATTTATGAAGAACTTAAAATTTCGAATTTTAGCTTTTTCTACAAATAAAACTGGCACAGATAACGATATTTATCTGAAATTTAACTTTCTTACTAAAAATTCACATTTTTTTCTTTAAATTCACATTTTTCCAAAAAATTCACATTTTTCCAAAAAATTCACATTTTTCCAAAAATTCACATTTTTCCAAAAAATTCACATTTTTCCAAAAAATTCACATTTAAAAAAAAAAAATCACATTTTTCCAGAAAAAAATTCACATTTTTTTCAGAAAAAATTCAAGTTTTTCCAGAAAAAATTCACATTTTTCCAGAAAAAATTCACATTTTTTCCAGAAAAAATTCACATTTTTTCCAGAAAAAATTCACATTTTTCCAGAAAAAATTCACATTTTTACAAAAAATTCACATTTTTGCAACAAATTCACATTTTTACAAAAAATTCACATTTTTACAAAAAATTCACATTTTTAAAAAAAATTCACATTTTTACAAAAAATTCACATTTTTACAAAAAATTCACATTTTTACAAAAAATTCATATTTTTACAAAAAAATTCACATTTTCCAAAAAATTCACATTTCTCCAAAAAATTCACATTTTTCCAAAAAATTCAGATTTTTCCAAAAAATTCAGATTTTTCCAAAAAATTCAGATTTTTCCAAAAAATTCAGATTTTTCCAAAAAATTCAGATTTTTCCAAAAAATTCAGATTTTTCCAAAAAATTCACATTTTTACAAAAAATTCACATTTTTACAAAAAAAATCACATTTTTGCAAAAAATTCACATATTTATTTCAAATTCACATTTTCTTACATTTTGACTAAAAATTCTATATTTGACAAAAAGTTACATTTTCATCAAAAATTTTTAATTTATTGATATGAAAAATATTGTTTATTGCAATTTATTAACTTTCGTCAAGATTAAATTTTATTTCAGAGAGATTAAAATAAATGACTTTATTTAATTTAGTTGCAATTTTATTCCCTTATAATTCCCCTCATTTTTGCTAACAATCCCTTTTTAGGGCATTTAACTCTTCGCAACAGATTATATGCAAATCTCTAAAATAAAATCCCCTCAATAATGCCGAAGTTTTAAATTTACTTATTTTTTGTTTTTGTATTTATTAAAAAATGATTAAATTGCAGCATCGGAAACCAGTTTTAGTGCAAAAAAGAAATGAGACACATTTCAAAAGTTCCTAGACGAAAACAAACAAATAAAACGTCATAATTGTTATTTATTTATTTATTTTGTGCAGGAAAACAAGTTATTTTTGCATTTAAAAACCACAAAACTTGATAAGAAGAATTTTTCAATACGATTTTGGGTTTTTTTACACTTTTAAGGAGAAAAATTTAAATGACAACAAGTTTTTAAGATTCATTCAAATATTGGGTATACAAGTTCAAAATGTTGTTTCGGATGACATGTGAAGTCAATATGTCAATAATAATATGGTATTTTGGAAGGTAAACATGTGTCATTATGACTTTGTATTCGATATGTGCCAGAGTGTAACATGTATATTTAAAATGACTTAATAAAGACGGATTTATTGCATGCAAAACCATGTAAACCTAATAATTCTAGATTCGATTACTCCAAAGTGAATATAGAACTTTCATCCAATCGCTATAAAAATGTCGAGTTTTGATAGTAAACAAGATGTTATGCGGGGAAATCTGATAACCTTCTTTAATTTAGGAAAAAGCGTACTAAAAGTCAAAACGCAAACGATTCCTAAAGCGATTGAAAAAAGCAACTCTCATTGAATTTAATCCCTAAAACATTCTGAACAGCCGAAAAGGGAACAATGAGAGAACGAATTTCGAAGAGTGTTTATAAATGAATTTGGATCCCATATGAATTGAGGAAGGACACGATTTTTTAAAGTAGGAAATTATACTTAAAAGCTTCATAAAAACGGAGTATTAACATCTCATTGTTGGAGCTGATGTAAAATGTGTCAAAAGTCGTATGTAAATCCCGACCAAACATCCAATAATTTTCCCATACCTTTTTCCAACAGTCTCACAACGTAGGAACGAGCATTGTAATTGGAAAATCATGGCTGCTAGACAAGTCGAATGTTGTGATAATACGTCACGGATATTCAGCTTCAATATCCGTGACGTATTATCACAACATTTGACTTGTCTAGCAGCCATGATCTTCCAATTACAATGCTCGTTCCTACGTTGTGAGACTGTTGGAAAAAGGTATGGGAAATTTTAAAGTACAGATTTTGCTCCTTTTGGTTACAATTTCTTTCAATTGATCGATGCTAAATTCACTAAAATAATTTCAATTGACGAATATCTGTGCCGCCAAGAAAATGCTGTATATATGGTGGGATCAGAAGGGTATTATAAACTGTAGAAATTGGGGTCAGACAAACGATCGCAGACGATCTTCATATAAGTCAATTGTTTTGATCGAGGAGAGAAATCAAGTGAAAATGATCACTATAGGATCGATGATGAATTTACTCAGTGCAGTTCTATATTATAATATGTTATGCGATAGACAACATGAACTTGCATACCCATTAATTCACATTTTACACATTTTATTGTAGATCATGCATATTTAAATGCTTTTACCCTCCACCATTACAAGTGTTTAAAGAAGGTATGTTAATTTAGTTATTTCATGTGTAACGACAAGAAAGAGTCATTTAAGAAAAAATATATACATTTGTTTCTTTGCCACGTCCACACCTCGACTAGTGGTCAGAGTTTAATCATCATGAGAATTTTTTTATTTAAAACCAACTCAGTAAATTAGAAGATATAGACCGATATATGGGACAAACTCTTAATTCAGCCAGACATTTTTGGTACATTTTTCAATTGTTATTCGACAGATTTGAGTGAAATTTATCAACAATATTCAGATAAATTAATGTATCTGATGAGTTCCAAAACAATTGATCAAAATCGATTTAGAAAGAAAATGTTATAGCCACTTTATGAAGAATAAGAGTGTGAAATAAAATTGGGTGAATAAGAGTGTGAAGAGGTGGTCATAAACCCTATAATTGTCACAAGGTGTACAGTAAGGAGATAGAAAAAAACACTTGTTTGTGTCAAAATTTATTGTTCCCTAGAGTGTCTTATGGTCCAGAGTGTGCGCCGATGACACAATAAAAAGCGTTTAACCCCTTCATCGCTACAAGTTGTATCGCAGGGAGACAGTAAACGCACAAAGGAGACCTTTTTATGTATCACGAATATTCTGCATTAATATGACTACTCGAGAGTTCAGTTAATTGAATAGTGTTGTGCCTTTATAGATTAACGAATAACTAGTTTAAGTGAACAATGTTGCTACTTGACACACATTTGTGATGGAGGGTATTTAAAATTCAGTCCAGCCGAATTTGATAGCATTCTTACCTGTTTTAAGTAAATATTAACTAAAACTCGATATTTAAATTTCATTAAAATTGATTTCTTCTAAATCAAGATCATTTGAAGAATTCAAGCAAATCTAGACAGATCATCGTTAAAATTTTGAATAAAAAAATTAAAAATCTACATTTTGTAAAAAAAAAGTTTTAAAATTGTATTTTTTTAATAAAACTAAAAAAACGTGAAACAAAGTTTATTTTTGTGTTAACAGTGAGTGACTCCGACTATGACTCTTAATGTTAGAAATAAAAAAAAAAACAATATTAAAAATAAATTTTAGTTCTAGTGTTTGTGTTTCATACAGTTCCAAACAAAACTATTAGCACAGCAAGTGTATTTTTCTTTATTCAAAATTTTTAGCAGTTTAAAAACTTTTATCTTCACCAATGATGTAGTAAATAACGCATTAAAATTACAATAACTCGATTTTGCCGATTTAAAGTATTGGTTCACCTAATAATTACATACACTTTATTTATATAATTTTTCATCGCTTAGTGGGCAAACCTTTTTGCTTTAAAACTTCATCTAAACGAATGGACTACATTTATTGTAACTTCCTCCCCGATTTTTATTCATTCTTCCTTTAATGCCTTTTGAAGGTCAGATTTATTTGAAGTAAATCGCTTCTTGACCCGCCTGTCCCACAAATTGGATTGATTGGATTGAGCTCTAGAGACTGTAGTGGTTGCGGTAGGTCATAAGCCACATTGTAAATTAATCAGCTTCATACAGCACTCTACGAACAGTAATGGAGTGAATATTATTGTTATATTCCGGTTGGTCTTTAGCTATAATTTGGGTTGATGTTTTTTTTTGGAATTTTGTTAAATTGTTCGGACAAATTGGTTACTTTCGCGGAGACTTAAAACTTAAGATCGTTCGGTGACTTGACTTGGTTAAAGAGGTTCAGTGCATTTTTCGCCAAGAATCGCTAGTTTCTTTTTGTTTTGGACTTATTATTGGTTTTGCTGAGTTTCTTTGGAATTTATATCATCAATTATCACTTTAACCGGTTGGAACCGACGTATATTTATTTATTGTATGCAAAAAATATTATTGCGAGATATCTGAACATTCAAAAAAATGAACATGCAGGACTGAGTGTAACAATCATTTATTCGCCAAATTGATGACCTTCTTTGAACTAATTATTTTATTATACCCTACACCACCATAGGTGGTTTTGGTATTATGCGTTTGTGCTGATGTTTGAAATAAGCAGTAAAAATGGTGCTACCCTTACACTTAAGTATACCGTTCGACTCAGAATCATTTACTGATTTAACGATGTCTGTCCGGCTGGTGTTATTATTTTGGCCTAAGAACGAAGCCTATTGGAATTAGCCATGTTCGGTCTAATATTTCAAGTACCTCCCATACAAATGATTCTTCCTGAATAAAGTTTTAAGATCATAAAAGTCCCAAGTATAAAACAATTTAAAATATATTTGGCACAAGAAAGTTTTTAACGTTGTGCCAAGATATGCGAGGGTGGGTCCATTATTTCGCATAGGTTCAATACAAACCCCCTGCCAAATATTATCTTTAAAGGCATCTCAAATATACGTATTTGGTATTGTAATAATTACTGTTCAAATTAACATAATTTATGTGCTAAATTATACGAGGGTCGGTCCATAATTTTTTTTGCTCTCATATAACTTGCCAGCAAAATGTTAGTGTCATGTACTGCACAGTTAAAAATAAATCAGAAATAAATTATGCGAGGGTCGTTCATTAATTTTTTATAACTACTATTTATAACCAGCATTGCGGTATCGAGATTTACCGACTATAATATTCTTATTTATTTCTTCTAAAATTTTTGTTTATAATGAGAGAAAAATTTAGATAAAGCGTAAAATGTGCTGTGCTGTGCTAATAGTTTTGTTCGGGACTGTATATAAAAAAATAATTATTTATCTCAAATGTTTGTTCTTTTCTTGTTTTCATTTATTCATTCATTATTTGTTTTGTTTCAATTTTAGTTTTAGTTTATTTTTTAAAGTCTTTCCTGTTAGTTGCATTCACTAAAAAAAAATAATTAAGTTTTAAAAAGAAATTATTATTAAAAAAATAATAATAAATTTTATTTAATTTTTTTCTATTGATATTTAAATTAATAATAAACCTGTGTTGTTTTAAAAAAATATAATGTTTATTTTTTACTTATTTTTGCTATAAAATGAAATGAAAATAAACAAAAAAATTATATAAAATAATTTTTCTAACAAAAAAGTTTAAAACATAAAAATCATTTTTTTAATATTTTATGCTTAAAAAAATTTAAATATTTATTGCAAATAAAAAATTTATTCATAAATGCAGTGAATTTAAAAAAAAATATAATTGTATCAAATAACTTGTTTATTTCGATGATTTTTAATTTAATTTTTTTATTTTAATGGTAAAAAGAAAATTAAAATAAAAATAAAAAAAATAATGAAATTGTGTTAAAATAATGAAAAGTTGTAATGCAATTAAATAATAATAAAATAATTATTTAAACAAATATTTCAGAAAAAAAATAGTGGAAAAAATAATGAAAATTCAAACAGTTGCAGATGCACAGTGTGACAAAATCAACTTTTTGTGGAAATTATTATGTAACTTTTGGACCGTTAGATACAACTGAAAAGATATATCTAACGGTTGTATAGTCCTACCACCAATTTAAAGTATACCATTCGACTTAGAATCACTTTTTGATTCCAAGCATGTCCATCCGTCCGGCTGGCTGTCCATGTAAAACTTGTTCGCAAAGAGCCGGCCACTGTTTTGAAAATATGTTCATGAAATTTGATACGTTCTTTTACTTTGCTTGTGATAGGTCCATTATTTCTAATAAGCCCCATACACATGTCCCCCTGGAATAGGGCTTTTCGTCCATAAATTTCTTAAATATAAAACGATATTAACCAAATTTAGCATAAAGAAGTCTTATAATGCCCTACAACAATGCTCGAAATTATCGGTCCATAATTTTTTCTAACATCCACAAATATTAGTATCATAATAATCCATTGCACACATTATCATAAATAAGAAGAAAATATTATACGAGGGCCGTTCTCAAATTTTTTGTAGCTGTTATTTAGAACAACAATGTCGAGCTTGGTTGAGGTAGAGTGGTTGACATGTTATTTCTAATCCAAATTAAAAGAGTTAAAGCTTTTTAAAACAAACGATGCTCAAAAAGTTCTTGACAGTAAAGCTGCTAAATATTTAGAGACCAAAAACAAAGGACGGAAATTGAAGTTGCATAAAAAAATATTCTTGCCGCATAAAGGTTGGCGAAGCCAATGTTCGTTCAAATCCTGTTCAAAATTTTTTTGTTTCTAATGCTCGAGGGAATGCTAAGGAAAATTTTAGGACTCAAAAGCAGTGCAAATTTCCCAAAAATTTCTTGGTGTGGCAAGCAATATGCAGTAGCGACAAAAGATGGCAATCATTTGCTACAACGGGATCTTTAAATACTGAATTAACATCAAGGCTTCTTCCGTTCATAAGACTTGATAATCTGTCCGCTTTATTTTGGCCTGCCATGGCATCCCGTCACCTTGTGTGGCATATAGACAATTAAGCGGTATTTGTAGCAAAAGAGACAAACTGCCCGAAATTAAGGCATGTGGAGAGATATAGGAATCTTGCCAAACCGATCAAGCAAAGTGATAGAAAGTACTATAAAAAAACTTTTCCTTTTAACACATTAAAATATCTCTCACGACTTTAAAGTTATAGAATTATTTCCCAAAAAGATCGATTAAGATAATAAATAAAAAAATTATGCTTTGGATAAAATCCACTTTTCCTATGAAAAGGAAAAGTGGTTTCTTTTCGACATCTTCAAATTATTTATGAATTTTCGTTTCATCACCCCCTTAAAAAAACATTTGTCGTAGTATCGGTGAACAACAACAAATAATAGGGATTAAATTGAGTCCAAATTCTTTAAGGCCAGTAAAACATATCCATTCGTATGATGAAGTACATATGGAAATCTATATTCTGATTTTGAAGAACTATTAAATTTCAGAAAAGTCGGAGATGTGGAGTAATGGTTCGAATGCTAAAAATTTGGAATGTCTGTCACCATTTAATATATCCATCGTTGTCTAATGAAAATTTATTGTTATTCCAATGAAAACACTTTAAAGTGTGAAACTGTTATTATCTAGTAATTGAATGATTAATTCGAATATTTTCATATTTTTTTTATTTAGAACTTAATAAGAGAAATATTATTAAATTGATTTAAATGCCAATTAAATATCAATTTATGCATGAACATCCGACATAAGTGCAAAGTGACAATAATTTTTTTTCTCAGACTTAATTTTGTCACAATTTAATATTAAAAAAACATAATTTTTTATATAAAATAATAAAACGACTGTGGACTAAATTGTTTTTAGGAATAAAAAATATAATTTTTTCTATATCAAGAATTTCCGAAACTATTTTCTCTAATTGAATCATCATTAAATATATGCATTTTTTCAACAAAGTAAGTATTTATTATTTATTACTTTTTTTGTTATTAATTTATTTCAAAAATATTAATTTTAATAAAATAATTGCAATTTTCTCTGAAATTTACATAAATAAATTGAACTTAAATTTTTATACCCTCCACTACCATAGAAAGAGGGTATTTTAGGTTCTTTTATTCTGAGTGTAACATCTAGAAAGAATTATCAATGATCATATAATTTAAAATTTAAGTCGATTTAGCAATTGTCGATCTAGTTTTCCGTTCATCTGTCTCTGTTATTAGTTCCCTCATTTTCATATTCAAATCGATATTTGTTTCGAAATAATTCTAAAATTTTTGAACATTTAAAGGTTATGATTTGATTTCGTGGAATATAAGCCCCTATATGGTCAGGGATGTTGCCGATGACCCAACATCGCATCATCACAGGTCGCAATTTTTGAGATATTGTAATGAAATTTGCTACATATTATGTTTTTAGCTCCAAAGTTTGTCAAATTAAAAAAAAAAAACAATTTTCAAGCATTTAAATCGCATAACTGAACATCCTTACATTATCCTTAGTATATGAATAGTGAGATTAAAAAATTCTTAACCAACATATATGTTATTATAAATAAACCACTAAAATTAGGGTTTTATTTTTTTATTATTACAATTTATAAAGAAAAAGAACCTTTGAAATTTTGAACCTCTTTCGGAGACCCTCGAACAGGTAGTCCACACTTTTAGACACCTTCTTTGAGATATTTAATTCTCGGACTGTTTGAAGGATTTGCCTTCTTGATAATAATACAAAATTATTGTTTTTGTACCACTCCAGAACTGGTAGACTCATTTTAAAATCTTATGAATGAAAGCATCCTTTATAGTGAACATTCCTCGAAGTCAAATTTGGAATTTATAAAGCCCGTTATAACAAAAAATTGTCGCAACTACATATTTCTTATCATAGCAAACATTATTTTTTGGAATTTATGACTGCTTTTTGGTTCTACACTTTTCTTCTTCAACATCACCTTGATCATCAGCAACATAATTTTTTTTTGACCTGGAAGTTTCGTCATCCGTCATGCAGCGAGAATATTTTTTTAATAAAACTTGTCTTCAAATTTCGTACTCTTTTTTGACATTAGCAGCGTTCCTGAACATTTTTAACTTGCTTGGTCCGAGCACTGAGCTATACTGCTTTACGGGCTGTTTTCCTACCGGATGTATTGAGAGCTCTTGTGAAAATTCGTCTTATTTTTGGTTTTAAAAGCATCACGTGGACAATTCCTTCTACCTGAATTAGGGTTTCTATCATTGTAAATGTTCTCCGGTCCTGTTTAGTAATATTGGAAGGAGTTTGTGGCAGAACTTTGAAAGCTTGGCCAACTTTTTACAGGACCAAGTTGGGTTTTGTTGAGAATAATTAAAAATTGTTTTTGTACCCACTTTTTTCTGGCCACTCATTTTTATCAGATAAATAATATAATCATGTGACATCATTGATTTATCCCTAATAGCTAGCAACATGTGTCGGACGGCCTTTTTAATGACAGGGAGGTATTTTACCAAAAAGACTCTAATTTTAAATTATGTTTGATTCGGATCGGATTTTTTTAATATGACTGTATGGAAAATTGTATGCGACTTTTTTAATTGTCTGATTCGGGAACATGTTCATAATATTTTGAGTCTCCTAGTTATAGCGATTTCTTAGATACCAAACACTTGTATACGAAATTTATACCTGCACTGGAAACTCGACCGCAATTTGGCTTCCTCTAATCATATATAATTATTTTCATATAGTTAAGAAAATGTGCCGGGTATTTCATTATAACAACATAAATGTATATATAATAACACGTTCAGATAGATTTGTCACAACAAAATTATGTTTGTATTCGGTTTAGCCAATTATGGTATTTAAGGTTAGTTAAGTGATTTAGGAGGAAAATTTAATAATTTAAAGTTTATAATTATACAATTTAGCAGTTAGTAAATTAATTAATTGAATTATAAATTTCTCAAAAATTTTAAATTTCAATATAAATGATGACAGATTGTTGTTAATTTCCATTTAATATATAAATTATAACATAATTTCAAAATTTAGCATTAAATTTGATTTTATTGAGAAATACAAGTGATTTTTTTTATTTAAAGATCTTTTATAACCTCCACCTCTAGGATATTAATTCAAGGCATACTGTAAATAGGAAATCATTTTAGGCTACAGAAGGTTTATTTATTCGAGGACAAACAAATTTCAGTTGATTTAGCTCAATTCGTCCGACCTGTGGTTGGCAGTTCCAAATCGTTGTTTTTAGATAATTCTGTAAATTTGAGACTTTTTAATATTTTTTTTTAACAAAATTAAAGTATTTTTAAAATTATCGAAATTTGTTTTCCTAAAGGTCCTCGAATATTAGCTTTATAATCATTTACGTTAGAAATACTTTAAGAATTGAGAAAAAGATTATATAATCTAGAACGAAATTAAACATTCTTTTTCATCCCATTTTTCCTCTAAATTTCTATTTTAAAATTATATAATCTCTTTTTGAATCCACATAAGTATAAATAAGGTCTTTGCAAAAAAAAATTTAGAATTATGCTCACCAAGTTGAAGAAAACCTGTCCAAAAATGCTTCAAAATTTTTCTTTGGTCCAAATGTCTATAAAATTGGAGAATTATAAGGACTAAATGACTAAAATACTAAAATTTTAAATAAAATTTAGTCAAATTATAAATAAATTTTATAGATTTAAAAAAATCCGAGTCCGAGGTGACGAAATTCAGCGATCCATTTCTCTAGCCCAGAACCCACTAGAAGCATCAATTGAAAATCACCTCAATAATGTCCATACGAATTTTGTTTAAAAATATTCTATATTTCCAATGTTACAGAATTATTTCTAAAAAATAGTGTTTTGAGACCAACCTCGTCCCTTGTATTCCTAAGCATTTTAATATCATTTCCTTTGACATAGAAAAAATCAATGTTAAATTAATTAAAATAAAAATAATTTAAGTTTTTTCACTTACGATTTTACTTCATAGATAAAAAATGTTAATTTAACATTGTTGCACAGTAAATACAATTCATTGAAAATATTCTTGAAGTTTTACTGTTTGAATTTTTACTACTTAAAAGTAATTTAAAAAAAATTTATCGTTGTAAAATTTTGTTTAATAATATCGAAAAATTCTAATTCATAAAATATTATTTCATCACGTTCAATTTAAAATAAATGAAAAATATTTATTCAATTTCAAATCAACTATGTTTAATATTGAATTCATATTCTTTTCTGTATGTTCTTGGAATGACATAAATTATCCATATCTCATTATTGTTTCCCCATATTAAAACTACTTCCTACGCCCCTGTCTTTATTTGATGACTTTTTTTTAAACCGGTTTATAGTGTTAACTCTTATTTTAGTTATTATAACTATAATTAATTTTATTGCCATTAAATAAATGCAAAATATTTGATTAAATTGGTTTTTAATAAAATTAGCAAAAAAATATATATAAAAAATTTAAATAATTTAATAACGAGATAAAATAACAACTAAAAATGTTAAAATCGTGAATTTTTTAAAATTTGCATTAAAATAATTTATGATAAAAAAATAATAAAATTAATACTCTTTAATAACTATGAAATATTGTTTTAACAATGCAACAATCTATAGTTAATATGCAGCTGTTTAAAATATTCCAAAACTAATATTGTTAACTATTTAAATAGCACGATTTAATAATAGACTAAATTTAGAGTGAAACTAAAAAAAAATCATGATTCAGAAAATAAAAACTAATAAAACAGGTGTTAAAGACCTTTTAATGAGAAGTTAATAATTTATAGTTTTCGATATCATATTAAACTTCAATATTTAATATATTAACTAAAGGTTTAATTAGCAAATTAACTGAAAATATTTTAAATAGTTGTGTAATAATTAAACCACTAATATATTTATAAATATTATATTAAATATTTAATCTTTAATAATAATATGTTAATGTATTTTAGTTTTTTTTTACACTCAAAGAAAAATTTAAATGGACTGATTTATAAACTATAACAGAGACTGGAGTATAAACTATAAATTATAATAAAGACTATAGTCTAAATATAAATTGAGACTATAATATAAACTAAAGCCGGAAATAGAGCATAAATTATAGTTACAACTAAAGTATTAACATTAATTGAGACTTTAGTATAAACAATTACTTGGACTAGAGTTTAAGCTCTAGACAAGGCTTTAGTATTAAATTATAGTCGAAACTATTGTGTAAAGTATTTTCGACATTGATTTTCATTCAATATTTATAATCTTTTAGTAAGTTTGACTGGATTTTCACACTAACGCAAGTACTTTGTATGATTTTTAAAGAAAGAAAAAAATAAGTGGAACGTTATTTGAGGACAGAATTTCCGGAAAACTTGAATTCCGATTTTGTCGCCTTTTTTCGAAAAATAAAATTAATATTTAAACTTTATTTAAATTTACGAGAATATCGCTTTTTATTTGAATCATATATGAGATATATGAATCTGTACCCGAATCAGGGAATTAATAAAGTGTCCACTTATTGAAAAATCTAAAATTAAAATCCGCTTAAAACATCATTGCCTCTTTTCCACTAAAATGAAGTCTGATAGAAAATATTTTTTGGGTATTTTTTCCGTCTGTCGGTATTTTGTTGGCATGAAATTTGATTTAATATTTGTTTTTGTCATAAAAATCTTCCTATTGAAAACCAGTCGGTTCATTATATCGAAAGACATAGACCTATATTTGAGGCAAGAACTGAGGATGCTTTTATACTAACAGTTTCTCTGAAGCTATAAGAATTTTTGACGCATTTTTTTAAAGTCAACATATCCAAGGTGACAAACATTAGAGGCATTCAAATCGACTCGAACACTTCTCAACTTTAACATTGAGAAATTTCATGAAAATGTATTTTGTGTAAAAGTCGATAAAGCTCGACTATATAATACTGTACACCATGATGGAAGTATGAGAAATTATAGACCGCTCCTCGTAGAATTGGAGTCTATATTATGTGTTTAATATAAAACGTACTTATTTTAAATACATTTATGATAATAACCTGTTTGAGAGACTTGTACCATTAAAAGATAGGCGTTCCTGGGTTAATTTGGTCTGGTTGTATTGATCTTAAGTATACGAAATATGATTGAAAACTACAATTCTTTTCAGACTTTCATATTTTAATGTTATTTTTGGAAATGAGTCTATATGACAGCTACGGTTATATGTTGATCGATTTTCTGGATTTAAACTGATACAGAGTTTAATTCAAATTTAATAAAAATATCTTCATAATTGTAAGTTTTATTAGCTAAAACCCCCATACCGGGAGCTACTTAAAATATTGTACCGAATATGATTCATTTCATATTCGGTCCTTAACCCAAAATAATAAATCATGTGCCAAATTTAATCAAAATTTTTACAAAATTGCAACCTGTATGTTGTTCACAACATCTTCATGAACAGAGGGTTGGACAGCAAGTCATTTTTGTATGTTTTATATATAAACAAGATCATTAAAAAATAATTTCAGATTTGAGAACTTAACAAAATAAAAAAAAAAAAAAAAAAAAAAAAAAAAACATTAAAAATTCTTTGGATCTCAATATCTCTGAACAGTTCAAAAGTTACCAATTTGTTTATTTTAATTTTTGGACGTTTTTGCTTTATAAGATTGTGTATTAAGATGACAAAAATAGCATTGTTTTTGGCCCCGTTTTAAAATATATTGAGTCATGAGTTATAATTAACGAAATCGGTTAAATCGATCAATTATAAAATAACAGATAAATAAAATTTCCCTTTTTATATTTAAATCAATAGAGAACAGATCAATTATGAATTTACACAATAATAAAAATATCCCGAAATTAGAACCAAAGTTCCAATTTCAGAGCGTGTTATGTATTGAAATAAATGGTAATAATTTATGGACATTTCGAATTTTTGAGAGTTGTAATTTATGAAATTTTACTACATTTCTAACCACTGTGTGGTATAGAGATCATTTACAATAATCATAAATATTTGGGTTAAGTTTTTTAGGTTAAAATGAAAATGTGTGTGTGTGTTCCCTACGTATTATTTTAATTAATTTATTTAATTAATTCTTTGTTATCACTTATTTATGCAAATTTATGATTAAAAAAATTAAACATTTTTTTCAAAGAAAAAATGTGAATAATAATTTGTTTACAAAAGAACCTGTAATTTGATTATAAAATTTTAATTAATAGATTTTTTTTCATATAAACAAATAGGAATAATATAATCGGCTGAATAAATATTCAATACCCTCCAACCACATTAAGTTTTGTGCATAAACAGTGTACGTACATACACACTCACATATACACTTACTTACTTATTTCCCGAATCTAACATGGGAACACTAAATGTGTTTTTATCCCTTTTACTATAACTTTTTTCTATTGAACCGATTTTGATTTTAACAATTTTATGTTTCGTTTATTTTAACTACGAAATCCAATATTTGAGTTTTTTTTATTATTTATTTCTCACGATTTTTTGTTCAAAATCCATTTGATTGCAATTTTAATTCCTTTACTCTGTCTCCCTTTTGCCTTTGATTTATATTTGCTTTATATTTATTTCTCCTTTAATTTTTCTCTATTATCCTTTTCTTTTAATTACTTTTTACTCCTTTTAAAATGGTATCAATCTCTTTCATATTAGTTTTTATATTTCCCTCCTGCCCCATATTCCACATATCCATTTTCACATTCATAATGTTTGATGTACAAATTTCATATCTGTAGTATTTTTTCATCATTTAATACCAACAAAATGTTTGTTTAATGAAAATTCTACTTGTCCATATTTCATCTTTTATTTTATTTTTTTTTCATACTTAATTTTTAAAGTTTTTCTTTGATTTTTATCTTCTTTATTTTAACCATTTTCGAACATGTTTGAGTATGTATGTGTGTGAATCATAAAAACGAAATTCTTTTCATCACTTTTTATCTTTTTCCTTTTAAAAAATGTTTATGTTTCTAATTTGTTTTCAACCCTGTTTGTAGCAGAATTGATAAATTGTTTTAGTAAATATTTTATGACAAAAATGATTTATGATTTTAAATTGTGATTTTAAGGAAGGAAAAAATGCTTAAAGTTTGAAAAAGTTTTAGACCGATAAATATAAAAATTAAATGAAACTATAAAAAAAGCGTTTGAGCTTGACGTTGATTTTTAGACTTGTCTGTAGTCCAGGCTATAGGATTGTCTATCGTCCAGACTATAGTCTTGTCTATCGTCCAGACTATAGTCTTGTCTATCGTCCAGACTATAGTCTTGTCTATCGTCCAGACTATAGTCTTGTCTATCGTCCAGACTATAGTCTTGTCTATCGTCCAGACTATAGTTTGTCTATCGTCCAGACTATAGTCTTGTCTATCGTCCAGACTATAGTCTTGTCTATCGTCCAGACTATAGTCTTGTCTATCGTCCAGACTATAGTCTTGTCTATCGTCAGACTATAGTCTTGTCTAATCGTCCAGACTATAGTCTTGTCCTATCGTCCAGACTATAGTCTTGTCTATCGTCCAGACTATAGTCTTGTCTATCGTCCAGACTATAGTCTTGTCTATCGTCCCAGACTATAGTCTTGTCTACGTCCAGACTAATAGGCTTGTCTGTAGTCCAGACTATAGGCTTGTTCTGTAGTCCAGACTATAGGCTTGTCTGTAGTCCAGACTATAGGCTTGTCTGTAGTCCAGACTATAGCTTGTCTGTAGTCCAGTTATAGCTTCTTTAGTCATATAGACTTTCTTTTGTCTGTAGTCCAACTATAGACTTGTCTGTAGTCCAGACTTAGACTGTCTGTAGTCCAGACTATAGTAACTTGTCTGTCGTTCCAGACTATAGTCTTGTCTGTAGTCCAGCTATAGTCTGTCTATGTCAGACTATAGTCTTGTCTATCGTCAGACTATAGTCTTGTCTATCGTCCAGACTATAGTCTTGTCTATCGTCCAGACTATAGTCTTGTCTATCGTCCAGACTATAGTCTTGTCTATCGTCCAGACTATAGTCTTGTCTATCGTCCAGACTATAGTCTTGTCTATCGTCCAGACTATAGGCTTGCCTATCGTCCAGACTATAGTCTTGTCTATCGTCCAGACTATAGTCTTGTCTATCGTCCAGACTATAGTCTTGTCTATCGTCCAGACTATAGTCTTGTCTATCGTCCAGACTATAGTCTTGTCTATCGTCCAGACTATAGTCTTGTCTATCGTCCAGACTATAGGCTTGCCTATCGTCCAGACTATAGTCTTGTCTATCGTCCAGACTATAGTCTTGTCTATCGTCCAGACTATAGTCTTGTCTATCGTCCAGACTATAGTCTTGTCTATCGTCCAGACTATAGTCTTGTCTATAGTCCACACTATATACTAACTTTTAGCCCTGCTTTGCATATTTCGGCTTTTGTTTTGATATTTGTTTTTTAATTTTCAAACACCTTTTCGAAATGTGTTGCAAATAAACTTGTCTAATTGTTGTTTGTTGGAGTAACGAGAAAACAACTAAATTAAAATTAATGTTGTTTAAAAGACATTAAAAAAGTTTAGAATTTAAATTAATCTAATTTTACAGTTTAAAGTAATAAATTTAATTTTTTTTTTTTGCTTTTTTGCATTCAAAACCAAACCCACATTTGAGTGGAATAAACTGACAATGAATGAATGAATTAATGACACAAAAACCCACAACTCCCTGACATTCACTTACATGTAGCGAAATAGCAAACAACTTAAAATACTTTTTTATTTTATAACTTAAATTTTTTTTTAATTTAAGACAAAATAAAAGTCGTGACTTCACAGTGTTTCAATTTAAGTTACAAAAAAAAACTTTTATTGTTGTTGGAAATCGTTGGAGTTTTATTTTTTGTTGTTAAAGTTGATGGAATTATTAGAACACTTATTTGCATAAGTGAGGAGGTGAATATAAAATTAAGAAAAAAAGATAAAATTGTTTAAGTTGAAACAGAGAGACACTGAAGGTTAAGAACATGATATCGGTAAACGGAATTTATATTATGAAAGCTAAAGTTAAGATATTGCAATATCGGTGTATAATGATTTTATTCTTTTTAGTTTCATAAAAAGGTATCTATTTTTTAATCTAGAATATTTGTTTAAAATGTGCTAAGACATTTGTTATTATTGTTACAATATGACATTAAGAATGTGAGATCGAAAACTTCTTAACATACATACATTTTAAAAAAATGAACTAAACATACTGTTTTTGCTCGAACTGGTAGTCCATCTTCGTCTAAAATTTACCACACTTTTGGGCACCTTGTTGGAAACAGTTTGACGGCAGACTTTTAATTATTGGTCAACTTTTTGTTGGACTAAGTTGGATTTTCTTGAAAATATAAAAAATTAGTACGAACTTTTTTATGGTCACAAATTTTAGTCAGAGTAACGATAATTTGAGTTGATAAGAGACATAATAACTGACATGTTTCACGGAGTTAACCTGATCAAAAAAACTTGGTTTAAAAAATTTGATGAAAAACGTCAATTCTCTCACTCCTTAATAACACACTTTGTATTAATGTATTTAAATTATTATGAATTTCAATATTCTACATTCTAAAATCAATTTGAAGCGGTTTAAAAGTTTTATATAATTGTTTGCTATATTTTTACACATCCGGCCATCTGGTTGATTTTGATATTAATTAATTACTAATTAATATTAATAAGAACAAATAAACATGTGTTAATTGAATTTTTAGAATGTTATTTAAAGTAACTCTCGTTAATCAATTAAAATTTCATGCAATTAAATCAAACAGTTACAGTGACAACCAGACAGAAGGACGTTTGATAAGGGTCTATAATTTGTAATACAGACAGGGGAAGGGAAATAAATCAAATACTTATCTGCCATTTAAATTACACTTTTTTTCTAAATTACAACAAAAAACCCTTTGCAAGGATATTTTCTCTAAGTGGTATTTGTGGCTGAAATCATTGCCTACTTTTAGGTTTCTTTACAGAAATTGACCTTTAACATTCTGTTTACTTTGAAATTTATATGCAAATAGTTCCAGTAGATCCTTAAATCTTAAATCATATATATATATATATATATATATATATATATATATATATATATATATATATATATATATATATATATATATATATATATATATATATATATATATATATATATATATATATATATATATATATATATATATATATATATATATACATTTTCAACAATTTTACTTTTCCCCCATTTTTATATCCTCCACCGCCACAAGTGTGGAAGAGGGTATATTAACTTTGTCATTCTATGTGTAATGTTAAATAGAAATCATCTTAGATCCCATAAGGTATATATGTTGTTACATTAAATGAAAATCTAAGTCGATTTAGCTATGACGGTCTATTTGTTCATCCTGTCTGTTTGTCCATCTGTCTATCTGTCTTATTTCCTGTCTTTCCGTGTGTCTGTTGTTGGTACTCTCACATCCACAATAATTAACTTAGATTAATAAAATTTTACCTAATTATATGGTAGAGTCCTGAGAAGTTTCCTACTTAAAACCAGAAAAATTGGTACAGTATGTTGAAAGATTTACACCGATATCTGAGGTTACCTCTAACTTGCAGCGAAGAATTTTCGTAGAACAGTTAATTAGAATTGTTCTTTATCATTCCAATAATAATTTATGAATGTGTATGTACGAAACATTACATTTTGACTTCATACGCATTTGTGGTGGAGGGTATTCAAGATTCAGCATAACCGAATAAAACATTCTTATATGTTCTATTTTGTAATTTTTATTGTTAAAGTTATAAGGATCTTTAAGAAGAAAAAAAACAGCTGAATTGTTTGTATTATGGAAACAAACCCATAAAATGCAAAAAGTTGGAAAAAATCTCTCTAGACTTTCATGCAGATTGTTTGAACATCATAAATTGAATAAAGCTACTGAATTGAAATGCATCAGTGATTGCCAAGTACAACTAAAAACAACAATTTGCCAGCCAACAACTGCATTTAAATCCGCATATGAAAAAAAAATAACTGAAAAAAATATATTTTTCTATTATTATTTACCAACACACAAAAGACATCCTTCCACCCTCCTTACGGATAGTGAACAAATTTCAAAAAACATATGGGACTTGGAGAATTTCTCAATATAAAAATATAAAAGAAACTTTTCTTTAAAATGAAAATGACTTTTATATATTTTTTTATTTAAAAAAATAATTCCGATTTTTATCTTAAATTCAAATTATAAAATTATAAAAATGGCCTAAATATGAAATATCCCTCATGAATTAATATCTCTTGTTAAAAACAAGTTATTAACTATTGTGAAAATATTTATGTGTTTTACAACCTCATGTTTTGTGGTTATATTTGTGAATGAAGGATTAAGAGCCTTTTGTCTTTCAAATCAAAACTATTGAATATATTGAAGAGCATTAACATTGGTAAAAAAGTTAAAAAAGTCTTCTCAGATAGGCTATATTCTAGACTATAGACCAAGCTATAATAAAGGGTATAAAATAAACTGAAGTGTAGAATGAAGAATTAAATTTTAATCGCGAAAATGTATTCAATCATCAATTGAATACATTATTATAAAAAAGAATTAAATACTAAACTACAAAATATATACACTATAGCAGAATCAAAAGACTAAACTATAGTCAGTTCTATAAACTTCAGTCTATCATTATATTATAGACTAAATTATAGTTTTGTCTAAAGACTAAATCACAGTCTATATTATAAAACATAGTCGAGTATATAGTTATAGTTATAGTCCAAACTATAGACTAAACTATAGTCCAGACTATAGACTAAATTAAAGTCCAAACTATAAACCACAGTCCAAACTATATATACTAAACTATACTCTATGCTCTAGACTGAAATGTAGTGTAAGTTATAGACAAAATTATAGTCTAGACTATAGACTAAACTTAACTATAGTCCAGATTATAGACCAATCTTAACCAGACTGCTGACTGTAATCTGGACTTTAGACTTAATTTAACTATGATACGGACTATAGACAATATAGACTACAGTGTAGTACAAACTATACTCATTATAGACTATACTGTAGCCCAGACAACTATAGTCCAGACTATAAACTAAAATATAGTCCAGACTATAGACTATACTGTAGTCCAGACTATAGACTATACTATAATCCAGACTATTAACTAAACTATAGTACAGACTATAGACTAAACTATAGTCCAGACTATAGACAAAACTATAGTCCAGACTATAGACTAAACTATAGTCCAGACTATAGACTAAACTATAGTCCAGACTATAGACTAAACTATAGTCCAGACTATAGACTAAACTATAGTCCAGACTATAGACTAAACTATAGTCCAGACTATAGACTAAACTATAGTCCAGACTATAGACTAAACTATAGTCCAGACTATAGACTAAACTATAGTCCAGACTATAGACTAAACTATAGTCCAGACTATAGACTAAACTATAGTCCAGACTATAGACTAAACTATAGGCCAGACTATAGACTAAACTATAGTCCAGACTATAGACTAAACTATAGTCCAGACTATAGACTAAACTATAGTCCAGACTATAGACTAAACTATAGTCCAGACTATAGACTAAACTATAGTCCAGACTATAGACTAAACTATAGTCCAGACTATAGACTAAACTATAGTCCAGACTATAGACTAAACTATAGTCCAGACT
Organism: Cochliomyia hominivorax; assembly: GCA_004302925.2. Classification (NCBI taxonomy): domain Eukaryota; kingdom Metazoa; phylum Arthropoda; class Insecta; order Diptera; family Calliphoridae; genus Cochliomyia; species Cochliomyia hominivorax. Next base: position 5,183,694 of record PYHX02000494.1, read on the forward strand.
ATAGACCAAACTATAGTCCAGACTATAGACTAAACTATAGTCCAGACTATAGACTAAACTATAGTCCAGACTATATAAATACATTTCATTCTATATATATTTAACCATAATATAGTTGAAAGACTAAACTATGGTAGAATCTAAAGAAGTAGTCGATTTTGTAATCTGTTCTATAGTCAAGTCGCTAAAAAACTTTAATGCATAATAAATCACATGAAAACGGAGTCTGTTTTCACTTTTTAGCTTTATTTATTGTTTCATTAATTATTTTTTACCTTCAGGTTAATTTTTTTGATTTAAATTTTCAAAACAGCTTCAGTTATAGCAGTAGTCATGTTTAATTTATCTTTTTTGTCATCTTCGTAGCAGGATTTAAGCAAGAGAAAATTAACTGTTATTTACTTTCTTTTATTTTCTTATTTTTTCCTTAACACAATTTAATATTTTTCTGTTATTTTCCTTAATTCTCTAGAGTCTGTAAATATAGTGTATTTTTCTCTATTACTGCTGTATTTATAAGCGAATTCTTATAAAAACTTTTATACATATTTTTTTTGTTTCACTATCTAAGTATTTATTATGTATGCTACTGGTAGAAACTCCTGGGGGGACTAAATGGGTTTATGGCGATTAGAAAGGCTTGAGTATTTATAGCGGAATGAAAACAAAGTCTTACTATGTTTTAACCAACACAGGTGTCATTCAGGAAAATGTGGTGCTGGTAAACATGGATGCTATTGTTGCTGTTGTTGTTGTTACTTATATATACCTCAAGTGATTCTTATTCTTCTATATGTCTATTTCCTTTTTGTTCTTTATTTATTGTTTTTATTTCTTCCGCAGTATTAAGGTTAGAAGACTTTTTTTTTGATATAAATAAAAATCATGGATAAATAAATGTGAAATTGAAAAGAAATGTAAGAAGATTTTAAGAAATGAAAAGAAAGAGCGCATAAGAAAGATATTAAAGTAAGAAATTAAACAGAAAAACTATATCCCCATCACAAAAGTATTAAAAATGAAACTAAACTAAGTAAATAGTTTAAACTATAATTAAGGATATTAATTATTTTGATAAATGACTATAAAACTATTTATGATTTAGACGATATATATTAAAATCTATGCTCTGAACATTACACCATACACTGATTCATATTCCTATAAATGTGTTTAAATTTTGTCTCTATTTTTGTTGTTCTCATTCAAAAATAAAGTTGACAACTTTTACGGTACTTTTTTAAGTCAACGCTCCTGACTCATATTCATATTATTAAAACGATTTGACTTTAAACTATGTTCGGATGTCAAATCGTAATTTCGGCGACGGTGGAATGTAGTTGCAGCAAAAGAAGCCATTCATTAGTTACAACGGGCTCTGTATTAACCGAAATTTACATCAAAAAATATTTACAAAAAGAATTGCTTCCATGCATAAAACCTCATGACGGGTCCTCTTATTTTCGGCCTGATTTTTCATCCTGTCATTATCATAAACATGCTTTTGAGCTGTAAAAGAACAATAATAAAAAACTTGTAGCAAGAGAGGAAAATCCTCAAAATTTCTAGAAGCTAAGGTCATTGGAGGGATATTGGGCTGTTGTTAATGGACTACCTGTTCGATCATAGGGAAAAAGTTCGTAGTTTCATTACTACTGATATAATAACTTCAATCAAACAGACAAAAATATAACTTTCGTTTTAATTAACAAATGTATGTTAAGGATTTTTCATTCTCACTCCTAATAAATAAATTATAATATTATAAATATTAGTAATAAATTATTTTTTAGAATATTAACAGACAATCGGTATAGACTATTGGATAAATTATTAACAAGAATACTATCTAATCTAAAGACAACATTATGATGTGGACTATAGACTAAATTGTTGTCTAAGTTATACACCAAATTATTGTCTAGACTTTAGACTAGATTTTTAGCCGGAGTATAGGCAAAATTATTGTCCGGACTATTGATAAGAATATATTGTAGGTTGAAGAAGTGATTATTGTCTGGGCTTTGGACTGGGTTATTGTCTTGACTATAGATTAGTATATTGTATAGAACATGGACTAAGCTCTAGACTGGATTGTTATCTACAACATAGACTTGATTAATGTCTATACTATGGACTATATTATGCCTCGATTTATGGCTATATTATTGTCTAGACTATAGAATAGATTATTGTTTAGATTATACACTAAATTGTTGTATTAGCTATAGACTAGATTATTATATAAAATGTAGAATAGATTATTATTTAGAACATGGACTAGATTACTGTTTAGACTATGAAATAAATTATTGTGTGGATAATAAATAAAGTTATTTGATATACTGTAGAGTAGAGTACTGTGTGGTCTTGTTTTTTAGACTATTGACTAGATTATTGTCTAGACTATAACCTAGATTGTTGTCTGTACTATAGACTAACTTGGTATCATTTGAGGCCGTTACATTGTCGTAAAGACTTTAAACTAGATTATAGTTTATACTACAGAGTACATCATTGTCTGAGAGTGTGGACTGTTATCTGGACTTAAGACTAAATTTATAGCATTATTTTATATATTAAAAAACATAACCTATGTTTTTGAATTTACTTTATATATTAAATAGTAATATAACTCAAGTCGTAAAAGATGATACTACATACCTTTTTTGGTAGACTTTTTTCAACTTTATTGTTTTGTTCAGTCGAAATATGGTTAACATGTTGAGCTACTTAAAGCTAATTTATGCTCTAAATTTGATGCTGTTAAACTGACATTGACCTTATAGGAATTCCTTCAAATAACATTGAAATGTTATTAAATAAGGATTTTTTCTCTTTTCAAAAACATTGCAATACTCTTAAAGCACTTTGCTCTTTTTATGTTAGCTAACATCATGTGTTAAAATAACATAACATTTCTGTTGAAAAGAAGGACTTTTTAACATGTTTGCAAAATATTTTATGAATTAATAAAATGTTTGATAATGAATGAATAACGTTCATTAAAACAATGATGAACTATTTTTAGGTTTTAACTATTGAAAGAAATTTTTGAATTTGGACAGATTTTTTCTTTTAAGTGAAGATTAATTAAAATCTATTTGGAATCATGAATTTTGGGTCAATATAACATCTTTAATGGTGAAGTTATAATTTAAATTTCTAATGAAATAAATTTATATTTTGTATTGAAAAACTAAAATAAAATTTCTACAAAATTTCTAATATCTCATTAAAGTATTTGCACCACTACAAGTGGTGAAATAGTATATTAACTTTGTTATTCTGGGTGTAACGCTAAGAAGGAATCATCTAATATATCAAAATTGGAGTCGATTTAGCTATGACAGTCTTTCTGTCCGTCCGTCTGTCTATTGTTGGCACTCTCGCATCCGTAATATTTGACAAAGCTCAATTTGGCCTGAGAATAGTTTATTATCCTGAGAAGTTTCTCTTTAAAATTATTGGTATCTGAGGCAGCCTCAGTTATCGGTAACGTATAGTGAAGGGGTTGGAAGGTACGGCATAGCTAAATATAACATTCCTACATGTATTTTAATTCTAGATTTTTTATGTTCTTTGTCATTCCATGTGTAACGTGAAGAAGGAATCATCTAAGATCCCCATAATGAATATATATTCATGCATCGAATCAACATCCGAGTAGATTTAGCTATGTCCGTCTGTATGTCTGTTGTTGTAAAACTCACATCCACAATAATTTTCAGAGCTCAATGAAATTTGACCTAAGTGTTTGTCATAGTCCAGAGGAGCTTCTTATTTAAAACCAATAAAATTTCGGTTTAGTATATTAAAAGATATAGACCGATATCTGAGGCAACCTTTTTCAAATTTCAATTATAAATTGGCAAATTAGAATAAATTTTGCCATAATGTTACATTATGTGAACTTCATTACCGTTCCAAAAATTATCAAAATCGGTTCTGTAGAGAAGAAAGGTATAGCGAAAAATATAACTAATTTTATGGGCCATTAAGTATTCCTGTGTTATATCAAAGAAAATCTTTTATATATTGTATAGGTCTGTGGCTGTATGTGTGAGTGTGTATGTACAAAACATATCGTATTTACTTCACAAGCATTTAGCGTGGAGAGAATTAAAGATGCGGCATAGTCGAATTTAACATTTTTGCTTGTTTTGCTTTAAATAGATTAAAATTTCAGTTACGTAATTTTTTTATCTTAATTTATATACTTTTTTGTTGCTTTTGTTGTCTGTCATAAATGAAATTGTCTTTTGTCTTTTCTTTAGATTTATTATTATTATTATTATTATTATTATTATTATATTATAATTGAATAACAATATTTCTGCAGAAATTACACACACACATAAAAATGATGTTGAAATCACGATTATTTTTCTTTTTGCTTTTTTTGTTTTGTTTTTATTATTTTTATTTATTTTTTTTTGTTTTTGCTTTATGATATAAAATCTTATTGTTTTGTACATTTAATATTTATAACTGAATACAATTATTTATAACAAAAATAAAAATGGCAACAAAAAGCTAATAATAGAAATTATATTCTCATACTTTCATTTTGTAAAAATTTTGATTTCCTGTACGTTCAAATCTACAACTGTATTTCGAAAAAAATAGAATTTTCTTTTAAAATTAACATTATACATATACATACTTATATATATGTATTTGTGTTATTTGTGAAGTTACTTTAAATTTATAGATTCTTGTCACTTTTCTTTGTGTTTGTAATGTAAGAAAGAGTCGATCTTTTTTCTTTTTAGAGGCGTATAAAATTACAAACGACAGTCACTGGAATTCGAACATTAACGGGAGCAAAAGTTTTGATTTTTATCTCGTGTAAATTACAAACATTAAGAGTAAACAATAACAACAAAGACCTTTATGACACACACATATGCGTGAGGATAAAAAATTGTTTATTTAATGATTGTTGCATACACAAATACAAATAAGCCAACAGGGTGTATACAAATAAACACAAAAAGTGTGAGGGGGTGGTTGGTGAAAGTTAACAGAAAATTGGGGGGAAAAGAAAATTCAAATTGTTAATACATGAATTTTCAAACATCAATTACATACATCTGTAGTCTGGTCTTGATTGAAGTTCAGTCAGTATTTCAGCTACAATTTGTTATATTGTCTCGACTATGAATTAGTCTGTAAACTTGACTAAAACTTAATCAATAGTCTCGAATATAGTTAAATTTGTAAATAAACATTAAATTAAGACAAAGTTTCTTGGAGGAAGTAAAAGAACGTAAAACTGTAGTTTAGTCTTGTTTAGAGTTCGTACTTCTTTCGTTTTGGCTACAGCCTCAACAATAATTTAGTCTAAAGACTTGACTTATAATAAAGTCTACAAATAAAGTCTACAATTTCGATTATAGTTTAGACTATATTCACGATTACACTATAATTCCCAAACACAACTATTTTGTTAATTTATTTTCTCAACTATAGTTTTAGTCAATCATAAACTTAATTTGTCTATTTAATTAAGTTTGTAGACTGTAGTTAAGTTTATATATATACTATAGTTTTCTCTACAATATGCACTTTAATGTTGCCTTTAGTCTCGACTAAAGTTTATTTTAGCCTAAAGTATCGACTATACTAAAATCAGCCCATTATCTCGATTATAGCTTCAGTCAAGCGTCCAGACTATAACTTCAGTCTTTTATACCGAATTTAGTTTTGATGTTTTCTTTTTTTATTTATAACTCTTTGACTACAGTAGTAGTCCAAAATTTATGTCTTTGTTATAATTAAGATATCAGTTTCGACCGTTTTGACTATAGTTAAGACTACAGTCTCTTTACTAATTTAGTCTTTACTACAGTTTTACTAAATTACAGTTTCTCGTATAATTTAGCATATAGTCTAGACTATAGTCTAGCCCATAGTCTTGAGTATATTTTAACACTTAGCCTTCTCTTCGGTTTAAGCAAAAAATTTTGTGCAAGTTCAGTCTACAGTATCAATTTATATAGTCTTAACTGTAGTTAAGTTTATAGTTGAACTTAATTTTAATTATTGATATAATTAAGTTACTGTAGCGGCAGTAGTCTTGCCTTAGCTCAGTCTACAGTATTAACAAAAAAATTAATACAATTTTAGTTTATAGTCTTAACTGTAGTTTCGTTTATCCATCAGTTGATGTTTGGAATTTAATAAAGATCCCAAATCAGTCAATAGTCTTTAATACTGATTAGTCTACAGTATCGATAACTCTGACTTTTAGACAATAATTTGGTATATATTTTGTAGTAGCGTCTGTAGTCTTTGTTATAGGCATAGCTATTTATTAGTTGAGAGTCTCCATTAAAGCATAGTTTATAGAATATAGTTGGGTTTGAAGTTTTGACTAAAACTAATGCTATAAACTTGATTATGTTTCATTACATAAATCGCTTTATATATTATTGACAATAATCTCTAATGAAGTCATTTTGTAAAGAGATTTAATTTAAATCCGATATATATAGTCTTCGTTATAGATTGATCGTTAATTTAGCTTCAATCGTGAACTAAAGTATTTATATCAATAGTATTATTTAAAATCTATAGTTGACCACAGTAAGGACCATAATTTAGTTTCTAGTCAAGTTTATAATCAAAACTATAGTCCAGTTAATAATATAGTTGATAGGCGACTCTATAATCTAGTAAAGTGTCTATTATATCATGTAGTTTAGTTTATAATCTAGCCAAAAGTGTAGTCTATAATTTAGCCTATAGTTGCAAATATATTCTGTTTTCTTAAATCTAATGTTATCTATCGCCTTGGCTATAGTATATACGATAATTATGGATATATTATGTTATTTAGATATGATTATTATTCAAATTATTGCATTCAATACAATTTAGTTTATTGTATTTACTTCTGGTCTACTCTTTTGACTATGCGCTTTTTATTCCTGAATATATACTATTGCTTAAGCTACAATATATTATATACTGTCTACTGTAATATTTGCTATAATATAGACTTTAATAAAATATGAAATATTGACTACTATTTAGTCCATAACTTGACTATATTGTTATCCATAGTCTCATCTGTAATATAGTCTATATTTTAGTCTAGTTTTATTTATTATAGTGCATACACTTTATATTATTTTATTTATTAGCTCAACTATAACTTGATCTATATTCTTTACCAAAGTCTTGTTTATAGCTTAAATTCTTATTTTTCTTTCTCTTTCATCCTTTTCCTTCATCCTTTTAGTTTTCTTTTTCCAATTCATGTTGAAATATTTTAAAGAAACATTTATCATATTTAAAATAAAAATCTCAATGTTTTATTGTTCTCACTCCCAGAGCGCCTATCAATTCCAGTTCACAGTTCAAAAACACGCATGAACTCTTATAAGAATCCAATGGTCTTTAAATTATTTCAGTTAGAGCCTGAATCATATACAAAATATATGTATTAGTTAGTCAATTTACAATTTTATATTATAACTCAGAATGCTATATTCGGCTATGCCGAATCTTAATACCCTCCACCATTGCTGATACGTTATATATGACTTTAGATAATAATATAGAAATATATGAACACTTTTAGTCAATTTTTAACTTGACTAATATGTTATTCCGATTTAGTCTACATCTTGTAATAGTTATCGGTCTATATTTTATCTAGATTTTGCTATTTATCTTATAGGCATAACAAATACTTTATATTAGTTTTATTATTATAGCTCAACTATAACTTGATCTATATTCTAGCATTACACACATAAGGTCTTGTGTTTATAGATAATAAATTACCATAGAAATATATTTCATCTTAATGTCATGTAATTGTCAGAAATTCTTAAACTTTTCCTTAAAAGAGAGTTATTAATAATTTAAGTGCTAAATTTCAATTAAAGTTAAAACTATTTTTCAGATTTAAGTTCTTTTCTCCAATTAGTCTAATAAAGAATTTAAAATTCGTTTAAGGAACTGAGGAAGTTTTTCAGCAAATTTTGCTTATTTTAAAGAAAGTGTTATATATTAAATAATATCCATCTTATCATATATATAAAAAAAAATTCTCAATGTTTTATTGTTCTCACTCCCAGAGCGCCTATCAATTCCAGTTCACAGTTCAAAAACACGCATGAACTCTTATAAGAATCCAATGGTCTTTAAATTATTTCAGTAAAATAGAGCAGTGAACTGAATACAAAAATCAACAACAAAAATAGAACAAAATATATGTATTAGTTAGTTGTCATTTAGTCAATTTTATTGTGGGCTATAAAAGAAACAAGTCAGAATGCTATATTCGGCTATGCCGAATCTTCGATACCCTCCACCATACATGCGTGTTAATTTTGAAACGTTATGTTTTATACATGTACACTCACTCACACTCACAGACGGTTACAACATATAATAAATAGTTTTTCTTAAATATATCGCAGGAACACTTAGTCACAAAATCAGTTCAATTTTTGGAATGGTAATGAAGCCTAATTTTATGGCAGAATTCATTCGGATTTTTCGAAATTTTACGAAAGTTTTTTTGCTTGAAATTAGAGGTTGTCTTAGTTATCGGTCTATATCTTTTGATAAACTGAACCGATTTTGCTGATTTGAAAAAGGAATCTTCTCAGGACCATAACAAATACTCAGTTCAAATTTCATTGAGTTTTGACAATTATTATGAGCGTGCCAACAACAAACAAACAGACAGAGAGGAGCATTACACACAGAATGATAAGGTTAAAATACCCTCTTCACAACTTGTGGTGGTGGAGGGTATAGAAAGAGAGATAATAAATTACCATAGAAATATATTTCATGGACTTAATGTCATGTAATTGTCAGAAATTCTTAAACAAACATTTATTCATTTTTTTTAAGTTTTTACTTAAAAGAGAGTTATTAATTAATTTAAGTGCTAAATTTCAATTAAAGTTAAAACTATTTCATCAGATTTAAGTTCTTTTTCTCCAATTAGTCTAATAAAGAATTTAAAATTTTTTTCTTCGCTTAAGGAACTGAGGAAGTTTTTCAGCAAATTTTGCTTAATTTAAAGAAAGTAGTTATATATTGAAATACATACAACTACATAAACAGACATCCTTATAGATAACAGGATATATATCTATAAGGATTTCTGTTTATGTAGTTGTATAACCTTTAATGTTTAATAAAAACTTTCTGCTGAAAGTTTTTTTTAAACATTAATTAATAAGCATCTACCCATATCCGTATTTTCCCGAATAACATAATTAGCATCATACTGGATATGGTCTGAGTGCCTTTTGGCGGTTATCTTGTAAAACTTAACACTTTATATAGTCTAGACTATTGTTTTTTCCATAGTCGGGACAAAAGTTTTTTCTGTAGTCAAGACTATAATTTTGTCTTTAGTCAAAACTATAGTTTTATCTGAACCTGGTCTATAGTTTTGTCTATAGTTTCGAATATAGTTTGTTTTGTAGTCTCTAGTTTCGACTATATCTTAGTCTAGTTGATCTCTAATTTGGATTATAATGAAGTCTATAATCTGGACTCTAATTTCGTCTTTGTTTTCAATAGTTTATTCGGTAGTCTCGACAATTTATAAGACTAGAATTTCGACTAAAGTTAAGTCAACATTTTGTTACTCCTTCCATTGTCTCGGTAGTTATTGTTCAATAGTTAAGGTTATAATCTCTACAATACTTTTGTCTCCAGTGTGTTGTATGACAACTTTAGTTTATCAATTGTTTCGAATATAGTTTATAGTCTAGGAAAATGTTTAGCTTGTGCTTTTGACTATAATTTCAATTCTAGTTTATTTTACAATATCGACTGAAGTTGAGTTTATGCTTTCGATCGTAGTATAGTCTTTAGTATAGTATAGTATAGTATAGTATAGTATAGTATAGTATAGTATAGTATAGTATAGTATAGTATAGTATATTATAGTATATTATAGTATATTATAGTATATTATAGTATATTATATTATATTATAGTATAGTATAGTATAGTATAGTATAGTATAGTATAGTATAGTATAGTATAGTATAGTATATTATAGTATATTATAGTATATTATAGTATATTATAGTATATTATATTATATTATATTATAGTATAGTATAGTATAGTATAGTATAGTATAGTATAGTATAGTATAGTATAGTATAGTATAGTATAGTAAAAGTGTATTTTTAGTCAAGCTTTTTCAAAGTCTTTAATATTTAAATTCATTTAATAAAATTTCACTTTTTTATGAAAATATTTTCATTTTCTTTAAAAAGTTTGCTAAAATATTTAAATTTTTTCATTAATATATTTTTTTTCGTATAACATTAACATAAATTGCAACATTTATGTTAATTTTACACAAAACATTTTTTTAAAGCGTTTTTCATACATTATAAAAATTTCTCTTCCTTTTTGCTTTTTTTGCATCCTGCCATTTATTTCTTGGGGGGTTCCCCTGTTTTTGATATTCTTAACAAATTTGTATTTAAATGTGTTACATGAACATTTTTATATTTTCCTAAAAAATCCTTAAAAGTCTTTTAGCTAAAACCACTTGAATATAGGAAACAAATTTGTTTAATATATTTTTTCAGAATTATTTCTGTCATTATCACCAAGAAGAGTTTCATTTAGGACAGAAGCTCCTTGCTGAATGTGTGAGTGTATGGATTTCCCACATGTGTGTGTGTGTTTGTTTCTTATTTTTGTGGAAAAAAAACTTTTCTTTAAAGTTTAAAAATATGAAATTCTGTTCATTTTGAACTTTAGTTGAGGTCTTATACGCTGCACCACCTCAAGTGCTCATTATCATCTGAGACCATATTCTTGCATAAAATCAAAATCTGAGTCGATTTAGCTATATCCGCCTGTCTGTCCGCACATCCTGTTCTGTTCATTTTGAGCTTTAAGTTCTTATACGCTTCACCACCTCAGGTGGTGAATAAAATGAATATACATTCTTGCATAAAATCAAAATCTGAATTCATCTAGCTAGGTCCGCTAGCTGTCCCTATGTCCGTCCATATGTCCTTGAGTCTCTCCGTCTGCTATTGGCACACTCATATCCACAAAAATTAACAGAGCAAATTTGAGAACTCATTAAGTGTTCCTGTGTTATATTAAGGAAAATCTGTTATATATTGTATGCGTTTATGAGTGTATACAGTAAGTGTGTATGTACACACAGACAAAAAAGCTTGAAGCAAAATTAACGTTGAAAATAGTTGATTTGAGATTGCATAAATATGTTTTTACTATGTTTAAATAACACGTTTTTCCGTTTGTGGTGAAATAATATTCTACATATTAGAATCTTTCGATATTAAAATATAAAATTATACAACAATAAAGTTTTTAAAATTACTTTAAAATATTCTCAATGAACTGTATTTACTGTGAAACAATGTTAAGTTAACATTTTTTATCTATGAAGCAAAATCATAACTGAAAAAAGTTAAGTTATTTTTTTAGTTAATTTTACAATGATTTTTTTCTGTGTGTACGTACACTGTATATGTACGAAATATAATGTACTTATTTAACAGGCATTTGTGATGGAGGGTATTGAAGATTCGGTATAGCGGAATATAACATTCTTACTTGTTTTTGTTAAACTTTTTCATTTTAATTCACTTATAAAATTTTGTGAAACAATTAAGTGAATCGTTTTATAATTTAATTCTTTGTTTTAGTTAAATAACCGTAAATTAAATTTTCTTTTTATAAGATAAACTTAATCTTCTTTTCTAAAAAATATTAAAACTTTTTAATTAATTAAAAATTGTAATTTTCTTATTCTTTTAATAAAATTAAAACAATTTTTTATATATTTTTTTATTTTAAAACTTTTATTGCATTTTATTTTTATATTCAAAAAGAAGCTTTCTGAAGCTCCTTTTTGATTTCTTATGAAAGAATATTATTTTTATTATTATTATAAAATTCTTAAAATAAATATCTCTAAATATTATTATTTTCAAAAATAAATGAAAAGTATTTAAAATAAATTTTGTAAAATTGTTTGTAATAAATAAAATTGGAAAATAATTCTTTTTCTCTCTAAAAGCAATAAATATCTCTATTTTGTTTTGAACTTTATAAAATTTTTAGTTTTTAATAAATTTTTAATATTTTTTTCTCTTAATAAAAAAAAAAACTAAAATTTATTTGTTTTTGTTTTTAAGGGAAAACAGAAAAGATAATATGGAAATTGTTTGATATTATTACAGATAATACAGATAATCCATCTCATTTCATTTTTCTAGTAACTCAAAATGCTTAAATTTAAAAACAAGTAAGAATGATGTATACGGCTATGCCGAATCCTCAACACCCTGCATCACAAATGTGTGTGAAGTAAATTTATTATTTTTCAGTCATGTTATAGTAGATCCGATATGTAAAACCTCATACCACATTTGTGTTTGTAAATGATAGCTTTGAAAAATTTATGAACGACCCTCGTAAAATTACCTTTTCTCATGTATGATTAAATATGCAGTACATTATTATGATACAACCATTTATGTGAAATTTATGGGCTTAAAAAAGAATTTTCTTTATATCGAAATTAGAATAAGTGATAAATCAACCCTCGAATAATTTCGAACAACGATTTCAATTTATATTTATCTTAATTTGACCAGTTGTTATAACAAAACCCAGTGTATATGAGATTTATGACATTCAAAGTGCTATTTTGAAGGAGGATTGTATGGAACTTAGGTGAAGTAATGGACCGATTCTTGCATAAATTTGTCACATCGACTTTGGATGCTGTAGGACTTTATTGTTGAATTTCGTTGAATTTACATTATATTTAGGACTTAAGCCTTTAAAACCCGATATAATCACAAATTTTTATTTCCATTTTTCATATATTAATTAACAATTTTACGAAAGTTCTTCGCTAGAACTTAGAGGCCTCAGATATCGGTCTATATATTTTAATATGCTTAGCCAATTTATCTGATTTTAAATCGATAATTTCCCAGGACAAAAGCATATGCTCGAGCCAAGTTTCATTGAACTCTTTAGAGCGTGCCAAAAACATACAGCCGGACAGTCATAGCTTAATTGATTCAGAGTCTTAGATAATTCCTCCATTTCACGCGGAATGACAATATTAATATATCCTCTTAATCACTTGTGGTGGTGGAGGTTATGCAAAAAAAACTATTTTTAGTTCACATGTGAGTGATTTTTATTTGAAATTTCAGTTAAATTTCTATAAAGAGAAATTTTTGAAAAAAATTTTTTGAAATAAAAATTTTGTTGAAAGAAAATTTTCAATAAATGATTTAATAGAAACAATTTTGTGAAATTTTCATTAAGAGAAAATTTTTGTGAAATTTTTCATTAAGAGAAAATTTTTTAAAACTTTTCCATTGAGAGAAAAAATATTTAAAAATTTTTCATTGAGAGAAAATTTTTAAAAATTTTCCGTTTCATTGAGAGAAAATTTTTTTTTTAATTTTTCATTGAGAGAAAATCTTTGAAAAATTTTCAGTTAAGAGAAAATTTGTTTATATTATCTATTAAGAGAATTTTAAGAATTTTTTTCATAAGTTTATTATTAAAAGAATTTTCAAAAGAAAAATTTATTAACAGAAAAAATTTTGTTATAAGAATTTTTTGGATAAATTTTCTATTAATATTTTACAAGTTTCCTGTTACGATAAAGTCTTTGATAATTTTCTTTTACTAAGATAGAATTTTTAATAATGAGAGAAAATTGTTCATGAATTTTTTTAAGAAAAATTTTTTGATAAATATACCGTCAATTTTTTATTTAGAGAAAATTTTTGGCTAAATTTTTTTAATAAAGGAAAATTATAGTTAAAATTTTCTATGAAGAGAAAATTTTTGATAAACATTCTATTAAGTGTATTTTTTAAATAAATTTTCTATAACAAGAAAATTTTTGATCATTTCTTTATGAAGATAAAATTCTTGATACATTTTCTATTAAAAGAGAAAATATTTAATAAATTTTCTATAAAGAGAAAATTTTGAATACATTTTTTGTTTAGAAAAAATTTTGAACAAATTTTTTGTTAAGAGAAAATTTTGAATAAATTTCTTGTTAAAAAAAATTTTTGAATAAATTTTTTGTTAAGAGAAAATTTTGAATAAATTTCTTGTTAAAAAAAAATTTTTTTGAAAAAAAATTTTTGTTAAGAGAAAATATATGTTAAATTCTCTATAAATTGTAATTATAAGAAGATCGTTTATTGAAATTTTGTAGATTATTTATATGGTGTAGAGTATTCAAAGTCGGACTTGATCGACTATAATTTCTTTACTTCCATTTCATATTATAAAGAAAACTAAGAGAACTAATACAATGTTTTTCAACGTTGTCTACAAATTTAAGCTTTTCTTTGGATCTTACATTTTGATACAGGAAGACAGTTTTCCAAAAAAAGAAAAAGAAAATTAACAATTTAAGGCGCATTTAATAATCAATCTTTACAACAACAATTTAACAAAATTCCACAATATTAAGGAAATTTTGTGTAAATATTGATAAATCGAGTGCATAATTGATATAATGGGAGTGAATGTTAATAAATTATAATAAATATATTTAATGTTACCAACACATAGACACATGTCATGCATATCATATATAAAATCTAATATACACAACATATATTAGAAGGGTACATAAATATAAAATTTTAATCAAATATTTTTTTATTCCCTCATTTCGATACCTCCCTAATTTTTATTTATTGTCTTTACTTGTAGACACACCTCATTAAACTCAATTCGTAATTAACTAAACATTTTTTGAATTTCAATATCTCAACTAAAACTTGTTTGTATATATGTACATTCAAACACACGAACACACATACAAACATGAAATATTGCATCATATTGTTAAAGTTTTCTTCCTTAAGAATCCACAAAGAACATTTTTTTTATAAACTTTACTGGTTTTAATTTTCAAAGTGGTAATTTTTCATTGTTTCTTTCCTTTTTGTTAAATGAAGTAACCTTTGAGCTGTTAATTAACCTGAAATATTAAGCAGTTTCCGGTAAATGGAGAAATTAACAAAAAAAGCTGGTGTTTTGTGTGTTTAACACTCTGAAATTCTTGGAAAATAATTCAATAGTAAACTCATATTTGAGGTCATTAACTTTGAAAGGAAAAATTCCAAAAGTTTGATTAATATAAATTTCAGAACTTTAATTTTATAACAAATTTAAGATTTAACTTTAAATGAAATTAATTCTGGGTCACGCATAAAAACTGCATGGCACATATTCCCAGCTCAACCAAGACAATCAACATTTTTAGTTTCTACATTGAAATTCATAAAAAATAAACAGAAAAACAACAAAAAATATTTAAATTTAAATATTAAAATAAATAAAAATGTTATACTCGTTCAAGCTCCACTATGTAATACCCTACACCACATTGTACGAAAAATTTAAAAACGCCCCTCGTGTAAAAGGATTTTCTCTAGAGCATTACATGGGAGTTAGAAAATGTTATGGACCCATCCATGTATAATTAAGCACAGCAGTTTTGCCCTTTAGTTATCCTAACTTAACAAAATATTTTTACAGAATCCACGTATATAAGTTTATGAGTTTCAAGGTCAGTATGGGACCTATGAGAAATTATGGGCCGTTTTATATTTAGGAATTTTAAGGGCTAAAAAACCCATTCCTGGGGGGGGGGACATTTGTATGGGGCCTATATGAAGTAATAGACTGATCATAACCAATTTGAATAGGCATCGTCCTTGAGTTAAAGTAATAGCACATGCTATCAAGCTTTACATGGGCTGCCAGCCGGATGGACGGACTAAAATTCTTAATTCGAATCAGACAGTGATTCTGAATCGAACAGTATATATAAACAACTGCACAAACGCAAAATACCCCCACCAACTATGGTGGTGTAGGGTATAAAAATTTTACTTCAAGTTTGGAAATCCTTAATATAAATTTTTTAAGGAACTAATTTTCCAAAACAACTTAGATCAACTATGAAAATAAATTAAATAATTTTCAATATAAAATTCCTTTAAAACAATGATTTATATTCAAATTAACTGCTGTTTCATGAACTCAAATTTCAAATATCAATTCACCTAAAATCCCTGAATATTGTTAGTTTTCTACTAAATCAAATATTAAATATTGATTTATTTTTCCAACAATTTCATTTGCATCATATATTTTCCACAGTTCAAAATTTCAAAATTATCAACTCTCTAAGCTGCATTAAAATTCAAATAAAACTGAATATTTTGCAAGTAAATAACTTTACTCCCGCAGCGAAAAGCTAAAATACCGAAATTTTATCAGAAACCCTACAGTTCTTATGGAGTTATAGAACTCATTTACCCAGAAAATGAAGAGAAAATTTCTTATAATTTTTCATTTTTAGAGAACTTTAATTTTTTTGTTAATTTTTTTAAGGACTGAGATCGAAAAATTATTAACACACTTTTTCCATTAACATTTTTAACCCACGTATTATTTGGTATTTTTTTGATCCTTGTAAAACATGTCAGATATTATGTTTAATACAAAACAAATTAAAATATTATTACTTTGATTAAAATGATTAAAATCATTAAATCATTACATATTTTTAATAAACCCAATTTGGTCCTACAAAAAGTTGGCCAAAAGTCAGCCATCAAATTGTTTCCCATGTTATTAAACAGTACCGAGAGAACTTGTCCGTTGATAGAAAACCAGATTCAGGTAGAATGAATCGTCCACATGATATTTTTAAAGCCAAAAAATATAAATCATTTGCAAAGCAGCTCCCAATTGACCCAGGAGGAAAGCAGACCGGTAAGCTTAGGGCTCGGACTATTTGGTACGAAAAGTTAAGGTCTCTAACAAGAATGCTATTTAATATTTAGTTTCCAAAAACAGATATTTTTGCTATATAATGGATAAATTCCCGAAACTGTCCGGAGCTAAGGCTAGTGAAGAGATATTGGCCTCTTTTTAAAAGAGAATTAAAGAGCACAAAAAGGTTCTACTAAAATGCGGTAAATTTAAAAGGTTATAGGAGGGGTTTTTCGAATAAGTTAAAAAATTTCATCACTATAATTTTCGATCAAAGTCCATAAGAGAAATTTCTAATAAATTTTCTAAAAAGAAAATTTTTTTGTTAAATTAGACAAATTTTCCTAAATTTTCCTATAAAATTTCTTTTAGAAGAAAATTGTTGTTAATATTTCTATTAAAAGAAAACTGTTTATTAATTTTTGATAAATTTTAATTAAAAAGAAAGTTGTTGATCATTCTTCTATTAAGAGAAAACTTTTGATCCATTTCAGATTCAAAGATAATTTTTGGATTAAGAGAAAATTGCTGATCACTTTTCTATTTAGAGAAAATTTTTGATCAATTTTCTACAAGAGAAAACTTGTAAAACATGTTTTAATAAGAGAAAATTTCTATTTAGAAAAAATTTTTCTATTAAGAGAAAATGTTTAAAATATTTATTGGGGGAAATTTTTTAAAAAATTTTCTATTAAGAGAAAATTTTAATAAATATTCTGATATCATTTTTTAGGAGAATATTTTTTTGTTTTTCTATAAAGATAATTTTTTTATAAATTTTTTATGAATTCTTTATAAATGGAAAATTTTTGATAAATTCTCTATGCAAAGAGTCGATGATCTTTTTTCTTGATCTTTTCTCTTTTATTATTAATTCGAGTGTCTCTTTGTGGTTCTTTTACTTTGATTATGACTTGATTTTCCATCATTCTTTCCAAAACTGTTGGACTTCTCATACGCAGTTGATGTGTGGAAGTTTGTAAATATTTGCCTTCTCATTTGTAAACACAATTCATACGAATGCGAAAAAGTGGTATGAAAGAATGAATGAGTGTTTGAAATTGATGAGGGGTCATAATTTGTTTGTATTTGCCGGAACATATTTTCTTCCTGATTTATTCTTTCATGTTGTTGTTGTTTTTTATTTTCCTTCTGCAGTATTCATCTCATTTATACTCAACTTTTCTTTCCGATTCATTTCATCATATTTTATTTTGCAATTTTTTCTCCCGGTTTTTGTTTTTGCGCGAAGGCTATAAAGTTGTTGTTGATGGATGAGTTTCGCTTTCATTTCAACAGTTCAGAAAATAATGAGAACGATGATGACCATGATGGCAATGATATAGATGGTTGGTGGTAAGTAGGCGAAAAAGCGAATGTGGCAAATAAATTATTTAGGCAACAACAAGAGCTTAAATTATAACAGTGATACCATTATGAGAGTGTGGTGAGTGCGCAAAAGAGGAAACGGAAGAACGAGAAAAAAAGGGTTAAATTCAGTTTATTTAACAAAAATACAAAATAAAAGGCGTTTATTTGTTTTGATGCATTAAAGCTGTTATTTGGTCAATTACTGTGAAAATAAATATTTTATTACCACCAACATTTAAAGGTTTTATTTTGATGTTTTGGTTTATATTGTATTGAGGAAATTACGCCAGTATTTTATGGAATATTTTGGGAATTTTTCAAATCAAATAAATGGATGATGTTACTTAATTAAAATTGCAAATCAAAATTGAAAATTTATTCAAAAAATTCAAATTTAACAAAAAATAATTCAAAAAAATTTAAATCCCAAACAACATCATTCTGATTTTTCATACCATCAAATATTTTGACACGCGCTTTAACCTGTAGTGGTAATATTTTTATTGCGAATAACATGACTCATTTCAGGAAATCACAGCACGATTTACTGTATTTTTTCAGTTCGATGTGAAAAACTCGACACGTTAACAAATGTGTTCTACAGTTCCGGTTAAATTGAATTTAAATAAAAATTTTTTCATAAATCACATATATATAGAGAAAATTTCTCCAAATTCCATATTGAAAGAAAATATTTGATAAATCTCATATCAGAAAAAATCTTTGATAAATCGTGTATTTAGAAAAAATTGCGATAAATCGTTTATTTAGAGAAAATTTTCGATAAATCGTTTATTTAGAGAAAATTTTCGATAAATCGTTTATTTAGAGAAAATTTTCAATAAATCGATTATTTAGAGAAAATTTTCGATAAATCGTGTATGAAGAGAAAATTTTCGATAAATCGTGTATGAAGAGAAAATTTTCGATAAATCGTGTATGAAGAGAAAATTTTCGATAAATCGTGTATGAAGAGAAAATTTTCGATAAATCGTGTATGAAGAGAAAATTTTCGATAAATCGTGTATGAAGAGAAAATTTTCGATAAATCGTGTATGAAGAGAAAATTTTCGATAAATCGTGTATGAAGAGAAAATTTTCGATAAATCGTGTATGAAGAGAAAATTTTCGATAAATCGTGTATGAAGAGAAAATTTTCGATAAATCGTGTATGAAGAGAAAATTTTCGATAAATCGTGTATGAAGAGAAAATTTTCGATAAATCGTGTATGAAGAGAAAATTTTCGATAAATCGTGTATGAAGAGAAAATTTTCGATAAATCGTGTATGAAGAGAAAATTTTCGATAAATCGTGTATGAAGAGAAAATTTTCGATAAATCGTGTATGAAGAGAAAATTTTCGATAAATCGTGTATGAAGAGAAAATTTTCGATAAATCGTGTATGAAGAGAAAATTTTCGATAAATCGTGTATGAAGAGAAAATTTTCGATAAATCGTGTATGAAGAGAAAATTTTCGATAAATCGTGTATGAAGAGAAAATTTTCGATAAATCGTGTATGAAGAGAAAATTTTCGATAAATCGTGTATGAAGAGAAAATTTTCGATAAATCGTGTATGAAGAGAAAATTTTCGATAAATCGTGTATGAAGAGAAAATTTTCGATAAATCGTGTATGAAGAGAAAATTTTCGATAAATCGTGTATGAAGAGAAAATTTTCGATAAATCGTTTATTTAGAGAAAATTTTCGATAAATCGTTTATTTAGAGAAAATTTTCGATAAATCGTTTATTTAGAGAAAATTTTCGATAAATCGTTTATTTAGAGAAAATTTTCGATAAATCGTTTATTTAGAGAAAATTTTCGATAAATCGTTTATTTAGAGAAAATTTTCGATAAATCGTTTATTTAGAGAAAATTTTCGATAAATCGTTTATTTAGAGAAAATTTTCGATAAATCGTTTATTTAGAGAAATTTTTCGATAAATCGTTTATTTAGAGAAATTTTTCGATAAATCGTTTATTTAGAGAAATTTTTCGATAAATCGTTTATTTAGAGAAATTTTTCGATAAATCGTTTATTTAGAGAAATTTTTCGATAAATCGTTTATTTAAAAAAAAAAATTTCGATAAATCGTTTATTTAAAAAAAATTTTCGATAAATATTGTGTTTAGAGATAATTTTCGATAAATCGTGTATTTAGAGAAAATTTTCGATAAAACGTGTATTTAAAGATAATTTTCGATTTAGTTTTATTATTCTTTACTTTTGACAGTTTGAGAACTGTAGAGGCAGAAATATATATGTGTATATTTTCCTTTATATGTTCGTGATATCAATCTGCTGTTAACAGGAGCAATATATAAAGTTGATTTTTTGGGAATATGGAAATTTATTTTTAAAATTCCTTGAAATATAGTTAAAAACAAAATTTAAAGCTACATTTTTTATTAAATTAGGAAAGAATGATATATTTTGGATAAAACCTCAGAAAAAAATTTTTTGAAAATATTTTTTGATCTAATTAAATGAATCTTAATGTTTATTATACCGTTATTGATTTATAAAAAAAGAAAACAGTTAAAACAAATTCTTTTTTTTAAGTTGTATTATAATGTTAGTACTTCATCAAAATCAATTATCTGGAACATTTATAAAATTGATTTATTTTACTCTATTTCGGTCACTATTTTATGGTCTTTAGTCTTTATAAAATTATTAATATCTAATTTTTAGTTTCAAGGACTTGGGAACTAATGAAATATTAAATTGGTCGTTTTTGAAAAAAACCTCTTTATAAATCATCAATTATTTGAATCTGCAGAATTAAAGAGAAATATATTTAAATTATATTCCAGTTAATAATGATCATTAATTTGTAATACTCTGCTGAGATTTACAAAATAATAAAAATTATATATTTTATGGGATTTAAATAGCTGCTGGAAAAAATGGGTCAAGGAAATAATATTAAATGATTTTTACATCCTACACCACCGTTGGTGGTTGGGGTGTTATACGCTTTTTGCTAGTGTTTGTAACATGCAAAAAGCAGTATGTTGCAGCCATCTTTAAGTATACTATTCGACTCAGAATCATTTTCTGAGTCAACCGTCTGTCTGTCCGGCTGGCTGTCTATGTAAACGTTGTGAACTGTTTACAGATCGCAATTTTTGATTAGTATCGATAAAATTTGGTAGATATTATTATTATTATTTTGGCGTAAGGAAGAATCCAGTTAAAATTAAAAATATTCGGTCCAATATTTCAGGTACCTCCCATATAAATGATTCTCCCCAAATAAGTGTTTTAGTTCTAAATATAAAGCGATTTTAACAAAATTTGGCACAAGTAAGTCTTATAATATTCTAAAATGAAGTGTCAAAATATGCGAGGATCGATCCATTTTTTCTCATAGGACCCATACAAACTCCTTTCCAAAGGCATAAATCTCAAATATACGTTGGTATTGTAGTAATAACTGGTTAAATTAAGATAAATATTAGCAAATATCTATGCGAAAAATTACACGAGGGTCGATACATAATTTGTTCTACCTCTCATATAACCCTCCAACAAAATTCATTTTAAAATGTAAAATAAATGTTTGTGTCGTATTAATTTGCAGCACAGTTATTAAGAAATATGAAAATCAAATTATACGAGGGTCGTTTATTAATTTTTCGCAACTACTATTACTACTTTAATCAACATTTTGGTGTAGGGTATTACTTAGTCGGGCTTCAACGACCATAACATTCTTCCTTGTTTACTGAATTGTTGCCCAAAACATTGTAGACTTAAGACGAGATGAAAAGAAAAAGAGCAAAAATCGTAAAAAAATAAGCATAAAATTGTTATATTTTATAAAAACTTACAATTTATGGCCATTTAGGTTTTATATATTTTCTGTCTTGGATTTTTTGCGTTTTGTTGGTTTTTCAACTTTGTTGAACTGTAAAATGTTTAACTTTATGATAACTTCAGAAATCATAAATATAAACACACACACACAGTTACCCCCAAATCACAAACATATATAAAAAACAAACTTTAACACATACATTTACTAGAGGACATTTTTATTGTCTTTTAGCAATAACGACCAGGAAATATTGTTGAGAAAAAAACACTAATTCCTTTCTAGTTAAAACAATGTGTTTTAAGGAAATTTTCAATGATAAAAACAAAAATATAAAATTTAGTATTTTCGCCTTTAAATTATCTCAAAATGTTGCTTTAAGCGTTTAAATTTCTATAACTTTTTTATCTGTTTATTTTCCATAATTTTTTTCTGTAAAATTGTGTACTTAAGTATTTACTAGCGATTTAGTTAACATACTTATCTTCTTGTAGTTGTTTAAAATGCAAATTTCTAGCTTTTTTGTCCACAAAAACTTTTTTTAGATTTTTAACTTTACAACATTTTAAAAATCTACGGAGAAAATAACTTAAGTTATTTTATTGTCTTTATGGCTAAACTCAATTTAACACAGAGAATTTAATGTTTGTATGTGTGTGTGTCATTTTACACAATTTCTGTTGAAATTGCAACCGGAAGAAATGAGCGGTTATACCGCATTATAAAGAAACTCCACCAACAGAAATTGTACTATTTTCATCAATTCGAGTTTTGGAAAATTTCTGATAAATCTAATATTTGCGATAAATTTTATATTGTGAAAGAAATCTGCGGCCATTTTCTAAACATGAGATTTATTGCTAATTTTCTCCAAATACGATTTCTAGCGAAAATATTCTTAAAATATGACATTTAGCGAAATTTTTTCTTTAAATATGAGATTTATCGCAAATTTTCTCTAAATGAGGGATTTAGCGAAAATTTTCTCTAAATGCGAGACTTAGCGAAAATTTTTCTAAATGTGAGATTTAGCGAAAATTTTCTCTAAATATGAGATTTAGCGAAAATTTTCTCTAAATATGAGATTTAGCGAAAATTTTCTCTAAATATGAGATTTAGCGAAAATTTTCTCTAAATATGAGATTTAGCGAAAATTTTCTCTAAATATGAGATTTAGCGAAAATTTTCTCTAAATATGAGATTTAGCGAAAAATTTTCTCTAAATATGAGATTTAGCGAAAAATTTTCTCTAAATATGAGATTTAGCGAAAAATTTTCTCTAAATATGAGATTTAGCGAAAAATTTTCTCTAAATATGAGATTTAGCGAAAAATTTTCTCTAAATATGAGATTTAGCGAAAAATTTTCTCTAAATATGAGATTTAGCGAAAATTTTCTCTAAATATGAGATTTAGCGAAAATTTTCTCTAAATATGAGATTTAGCGAAAATTTTCTCTAAATATGAGATTTAGCGAAAATTTCTCTAAATATGAGATTTAGCGAAAATTTTCTCTAAATATGAGATTTAGCGAAAATTTTCTCTAAATATGAGATTTAGCGAAAATTTTCTCTAAATGTGAGATTTAGCGAAAATTTTCTCTAAATGTGAGATTTAGCGAAAATTTTCTCTAAATGTGAGATTTAGCGAAAATTTTCTCTAAATGTGAGAATTAGCGAAACATTTTCTCTAAATATGAGATTTAGCGAAAATTTTCTCTAAATATAAGATTTAGCGAAATATTCGCATATTTAGAGATACATTTAGTAAACAGATTTAATGCTTACATCTAGTGTTGATGTAGCGTATCAAAGTTCTAGCAGTAAATTAGCATAAAATTGCATTCGTTGTAGTCAACTTGAATGTAAAATGCTAAAAATGTCTTTTATAGTTTATTATTTTTTTCTGTTTTACTTGTTGGCATGTTAATGCATAATAAATGTAAAATCGTGATCATATTTTCTGTTGCATAAATATTTTTACCCTGCAAGTGTATAACCGGTGGGCTTTACTCTTCATAACATAACGAAGCAGTGAAAAAAAATATAAAGGAAAAAATTAAGAATTCAATTTATTTTCCTTATAAAATCATGGTTTTTGGAAGAATTTTGTAGTGCTTTAAAAGAATCACTTCTTCTCATCTCCGATTTTCATTAATTTATCAATTTGTCCAAAAAATAAAACTCTTTTTTAAAAATTAAAATTAGACCATTTGAAAGATCCGATCTAACGAAGATTAAAACAATTTTTTTTAAAAACCGTATCTTGCTCCTAATATAGTGTTTGTATCGAACTCCAACATGTGGGAGAGAAGTGCAGGACTTAAGCTCTAATAAAAGAAGTATCTTAATTATTTCAAATGTTTTATAAGATAAAGAACAAAGTAAAAGTGAAACTCAATACACTCGAGCCAGAGGGATATTTTTAAGAATTCGTAATTTTTATAAACTTTACCCCTTGACATAATCTTTTAATTTTGGTAGAGTGTTTGACCTCAATCACTTCAAAGAGCATAAACCAAAATAATAAAAATTTTAGTTTTTAACATTTTATAAACTTCTTTTCGCATCAAAATTTACGGAGAAAAGGGAACAACTGTTGACTTCTAAGGTATAAAAAGTTTTATTTTTATTCTAAATATTAAAAAAAATCCTGCTAAATGAAACTTTAAAGACGTATGATTGATATATATTTTCATTATTTGAATACTTGAAATATTACTCATACGTTCGGTGATGAGAAGAATTTGTATTATTTTAGGAACCATCAAAACATTATTTATTTGCAAGAAAAAAATATTGTTCTATTTCAAAAATTTTATTACTGTCAAAAGGGATTTAACTAGGGCGTATGATTAATATTTTTATTAAATAATTGTTATAACTGAATTATTAATCATACGTTCACAAGTGAGACTTAATGCTAAAAGAAAAGGAAATGTTATTTTGTATTTTCACAACTTAAAGGAAAATGTTTGTTAAATTTCATATTTAAAATTTTTTAACAAATTTTTAGCGAAAATAATCGATAAATCTCACATTTAAAACAAAATTTCGATAAATCTCAAATTTGAAGAAAATGTTCGATAAATCTTAAATTAAGAGAAGTTTTTTAATAATTCACACATTTATAGAAAATTTTCGATAACGCTCATATTAAAGGCAAATTTTCGATAAATCTTATATTTAGAGAAAATCTCCAAAAAAACTCCTATATGGAGATAAATTTCGATAAATCTAGTTAGTAGACAAATTATTGACAAATCTTTTATTTAGAAAAAATTTGCGATAAATTTCTTATTTGGAGAAAAGATTCTATAAGTGTTTTGTTGATAGAATAGTTTCAAAAAATTTGCGCTTTAAAGAAAATTTTCGTTTAATCTCTGATTTAGAGAAAATTTTCGATCAATCTATTTCGGATAGAAAATAATTGACAAACCTTATATTTATATAAAACTTTTGATAAATCTCTCATTTAAAAAAAAATTATTTAATTTCTTGTTAAGAAAAAATCTCTGTTTAAAAGAAAATTTCCGTTAAATTTCTGGTTTAGAGAAAATTTTTGATAAATTTTTAGTTTAGAGATAATTTTCTTCAAATCCTTGTTTATATTAAAAATTTTTGAAAAAATTCTTGATTGTATATTTTCTAAACTACTGATCATATTGACTTACTTTATATAAAAGAAATTGCAGATTAGGACCTCGATTTTTAAATCATTTTATCGTTTTATACAGGTGATAAATTAGCTTTCTTTTACAAAATTAAGATAAATTTCTTTTAAATATTTAATTTAAGAATTTAAATTGAAATAATAAATATTCAATGAAGAAATTAAGGATTTTTAAAGAAATTTTAGAATTAATTTTTAATTTTCGTTCTCTTCAGATGCTTCATATTGCTTTTAGTTTATGAACTTTGAACTTTTATTTTCAATTAAAAGTTTCTTTTTGCAAAAACAAAAAAGAAATACATTAAATATTTAAAAGTAAGCAAAAACAGCAGTTTTAATTTATGCTCTTTTTAGTTTTTTAAATTTAAAATTTCATAAAAGATTTCCTTTGTGTATTTTTAACTAAATTTATTTTATTATAAGTTTTTGTGTTTTTATACCCTACACCACCATAAGTGGTGGGGGCATTAGGCGTTTCTGCAGATATTTGTAATGGTCTGAAAACAAAATAATCCTACCAACACTTTTAAGTGTACCGTTCTACTCGGTATCACTTCCTGAGTCAATTTAAGCATGTCCGTCTGTCTGGCTGCCCATGTAAAGCTTGTTCTCAAAGTACTGGTCGCAGTTTTGAAGCCCCATTCAAATGTCCACCCGAATGTGATTTTTGGTTCATAAAATCCTTAATATAAAACAGTTTTATCCAAATTTATCAAAAATAAGTCTAATTATATTCTAAAACGATGTGCCAACTTATGAGAGGATACAACCACCCATTCTAATAACACTTTGAAGTTCACAAATTGCACTTATACGTGAGAATTGTTAAAATATTAAGTCAAATTAGGATAATTACGAAATTATACGAGGGTTGTTCTATAATTTGTTCTAATTTCCATGTAGCCATCCATAAAAAATTGCTTTTATTTTAAGTATTATAATAATCTATTTCGCACATAAATTTTTCATTGCAGTAGTTTACAACCAACAATGTGGTGTAGGGTATTATATAATCGGGCTTGACCGACTTTAACATTTTTTTAACATTTTTATTTGTTTTTTTTTTGACCTTGAAATTGTTAAAATGTTAAAAAAATTTAACTATAAAAATCTGAGGAAAAGTTTCTTTTTCCATTAAAACTGTAAAAAAATTGTCATTTAAATAATAATTTTTTAACCTTCAAAAATGTTCAACTTTAAAGTAAATTTTTAACATTTTATGAAAATTTTTATAAGACATAAAAATATTATGAACTAAATAGAGAACTCACATGAAAAGGAGACAATAAAAATAAACATGTAAACATTTATTTTTACATACAAAAAAAACAAAAAAACGTGGGAAATAAAAACACAGAGAAACAAATAAGCAAAAAAACTGTTAAATTGTCATTAAAAAGAAATCAACAGCCAGAAGAACACAATTTCTGTCAGACAAGTTATTACTGCAACAACTACAACTTGTAAACAAGTAAACTAAAGAGTGTCATTTTCACACTCACACATTATTAAAACACGCACATAGATTCACAAATACCTTTACTCATATTCACACAAATGTCATTAAAGCAACTAAGACAGACAAAAAGACAAACAAAAACATGTTCATTTGAAAGTTTCAACAACATTAAAGGTATGTTGAAAATGTATATATGTATTTGTATGTGTATGTGTTGTTAAAGTCGTGATATACAAAACTGTAAACATCAAGGTTAAAATTAAGACTTTAAAAGCAAAATATTCCAAATAGACATAGATTCACAGATATGGTCACAATCAGAAACAAGTAGGAATGCTATAATCGGTTATATCGAATCTTCAATACTCTTCACCAATATATACATTATGTTTCTTACATACAAACTCACACTCGTAAACATTACATAAACATTTTTCTAAACTATTTTTTGTGTTATATTTAATGTATTGTAAAATTGAACCGCCCTTGATCAATTTTCAAATGGTTCTGAAGTTCATAAATTTTACGAAAGTTCTTCGCTTGAACTTAGAGGTTAAATCAGATATCTGTCTATATCTATTAATATATTTGCTGAATTTAAATACAACTGTAGCAAATACTTAGACCAAATTGCACGGAACTCTGTCAATTTTGTGGATGTGAGGGCGCCAACAACAGACAAACAGACAGACAGACATAAGGACTTGACTAAATTGACTCAGATTTTTATTATCGGGTCTGATATTATTTCTTATTAACGTGACATACGGAATGACATAGATAAACCATTTGTAGTAGTGGAGGGTATAAAAATATGTGATTTTGAACACAAATAAAGACACAAAAATCATTTTCATATGTAAATTTGGGCTCGAAATGGTAACAATGAATTTTAAAGCAATAACAATAGCAAAAATGACTGGAAAACACACATTCACACCAACAGATTATAAAGAGTGAGATTGAAAACTTTTTAAAAGATATAAAGATATGACAAAATTGATTAACACATGATACTGGAGAGTTCAAGTTCAGAGTGGATTTAACTATGTCCATCATTTCATCTTGCTGACTCTGTAATAAACGCTGCAAACGTTTCTTTTGAAAAAGTTCTCTAACTACTGAATCATTCAAGAAAGTTGAGACCTGAATAAGACGTATGATTAATATTTATATTTAAAATTCTTAAAACAGTAATATTACTCATACGTTTGATCATTATGATATGATAGATTATGATCGCATTGAATTAAGTATATATGACGAAGTTATAAACAGTTTGTTTCCAGTCGCTGATGAAATTTTGTGATGTGAAGAAAACTTTATTTGACTTGAAAAGCCAAGTTTAGAATCAATTTTCTGTCAAAGCATATACTTCTAATACACTACCTGAGTTGATTTAGCCATGTCCATCCTTTCGTCTGTCCGGCTGGCTGACTGTCTATGTAAAGCTTGATCGCAAAGTACAAGTTGCAGTTTTTGCTGCTGATGTTCAAGACCAATATAACAAAAAAATTTAACCCATTAATGTTCGTATAGCGCTGCTGACTATAATGATCGAGAGTTACTAGACGAAAACTATTCAATTAACCAATTTAAGCGTAGAGTATATGCAAGAGTTTTAAAGTTTGCATTATTTACTAAATTGGCAAAGATAATTCCAAACACATTTTTTATTCCTGTGAAAAGTCTTTTTTTAACGGGAATAAAAAAAAATACACTTCTTGTGTCAATAGTTATGCTCGATACTGTATACTTTACTTAAACTTTGTCCCCTTCAGCACAATTTTCACATTTAACGCACTTGCAATTCAAAGTGAATATAAACATTTATTTAGTCTCAATCCTTAAAGAAAATGCACTCGTAAATACATTTGATCACATACTCACACACAAATGCAGCTGAGTGAAATAACAATCACTTTAAAAGACAACAAAATTGTCAAAAATGACACTAACACATTCTCATGTTCACCTAGACAAACACTCAAGTGTTCTTTTACAATTTTGCATGCAAAAACAAATTAAAAGCAAATTGTTTCAAGTCACTCCAAAATAACAATACGAGAAAATCATATTTTCTCTTCAAATAAACTTAAAAGAGCTTTTATTTTACATAAAAATTCACAAATTCACCTAAAACTCAGCAAAAATGGAAAGGACATTCATTGGCGTTTTGTGTGCAAGAGAGTGTATAATGATGATCATTGAATTGATGATAAACGGAAATGAATAGAAATGTGAAACTAACCTCAACTACTAATCCACACACACACACACACACACACACACACATATTCATTGGACTATTGTTTTAATGCTAAAAATGGCAATTTACAACTGTAAATTTTATGAAGCGTGATTTTCATCAATAAAACTTTATAGAGTTTTTTTTTTTGGAATTTTATGAATGAGCACTTTTTCAGTTTTGGAGGACAAAATTATAATTGAGAAGAAATAATAGAAATTTGATTGTTTGGAAAAAATACTTAATAGGATTTTTACATTAATGGCGAGACATTTTTAAAGCAAATAAGTTATTTAAAAAAAAATTAAGGTCTACTTTTGATCTCTGCACAGTGGCTCCAAAGAGAGTTGTTTGGAAATAGTTATATAATGTTTTAAATGTTAGATGTATTTAAGTTAAATTCAAGATACAACAGAGGTATGTTTGAGTTGTATTACAAATCATGAAGTTAGTGGGTGGCTTTACAAATTTGGACATCTCGAGTACTGAAAATTCAGCAAAATGCAATTTGATATGCGATAAAAAAAAATTTTTATAAAAATAATCTTTGTAACTCTCTACAAAATCTAATGTAAAAAAATTGAACTTGAATCGGTGAATCTGTCGCTTTTTCAATTTCAATTAATTGAAAAATTCTAGTTAGGATGATGTAGTCAAATTTATTGATAGGAAGTTTTCCATATTAAGAAAGCTTTATATATGAAGTCCCGAAAGTTGCTTCAAAAATTTGGAGAGTAAAAAGGATAAGGATATCTAAAAGCTTTCGCAACGTACTTAACCCTCTTCCATTTGGAAGAAATTTGGCACAAGTATTTCATATTAAAAAAATTAAATTGTTTGTCATGAACTATAGTGTCATTAGAGGAGATTCCGAAATAATAAATTTTGGAAATCATTTGGAGAACTTTAATTCTCATCGAAATCGGAAATGGAGACGTCCAAAATTTTACTCAAATTTAAATTGTTTTCGTAAAAACAGTGATAATAATTTTGGATCAAAAAAATCATTATTTATCATGTTACATCCAAAAATGGAAATCTATAATTCTATTACTTCAAATATGTCCATATCAAAATTTCCGCTGTAGGAGCTTAGGAATACAATTGATTGTGACTATATGAAGTAATGCAGTGATCGTAAGAAGGCTTTGTTCTGGGCAGATGCCAGTTGCATGGAAAGACCTTATAAAATCGACTTAAAAAGCCATTCAGGCTCGAGATATATTTAATTAGACTTTCAAATTCACTATTTAACTCTACCTTCCTCTGACACGATTGTGTTGAAATGTATTGATTTTCACTCGATTGTTTTCTGTTTCCCTCAAAGTTTTCTATTTAGAACTTCATATCTCTTCACAACTGATTTTGTGATCAAAGCAACACAATGTCTTGGTGACGATAATTTGTTTAGTCACATCGATTTCTTTATGTTTAATTTATAATTTTATGATCATCAGAAAACTATAACAGTCTCCCTGGTGGCTATAAAAAGTTTAATCTGAACATGTTCTATGGTTATTTGATTCCCTCTATTTTTCTTTTACTCCAAATGACATGTTTATACCAGCTAAATCATGATTATTTCGTTATCTAGACAAAACAAAAAATACAAAAATGTTAAAGAAAAAAGTATCACAAATAATGATAAATCACTTTATTTCTATTAGAAATAGAAGTTATGACATATCAACCTTCAATTGGTATTGATCATAAAATTTTTATAACCCTCTGCCACTCATCCCTAAACAAAAGAGTCAATAGGGCAGCAACTATTGGTCTGCATATGAGTGTGTGAAATGTCAAAATCAAGCTTTAAGCATTTTATCACCGTCAGCACTTAAAACAATTTTAACGTAAAATCAGAAAGAATGTTATGACGAATTTTTAATACCCTTCGCCACAAAATGTGTGTAAGTTAACACGTTATGTTTTGTACATACGCACTAACACAGACAGGAACAGGTAATGAGTCTTAAGATTTGTTATTGTCTTCACTATAACTTTTTTTCTACTGAACCGATTTCAATAATTTTTGGAATGATAATGAAGTACATATAACTTTATGTTATGCCAAATTATTATTCTAATTTGTCGATTTAGTATTGACAGTTTTAAGAAAATTCTTTGGTCTTTTTCGTTTGTTATATTGAACTGATTTTGTTGATTTTAATTAAAAAATTATCATGACTAAAGCAAACACTTGGCCAACTTTCATGGAGCTCTGTCTGTTATTGTAGATGTGACCGTGCCAACATAAGAGAAACAGACGGACTTAGCTAAATCGACTTAGATGTTTTATTGATCCAAAATAATATATATATACATTATGAGGTCTAAGATGATTCCTTCTTATCGTTACATACGGAATGCTTAAGTTAATATACCCTCTTCACCATTTGTGATGGTGTAGGGTAAAAAAATAGAAATGAATGAAAAACAGATAAATTCCTATGAAAAAAAATATTTTCTGTTTTTCTTTCGTCTTTTTTTTTCCATTTTGAATGGTTGAATGCACAAACTAAACGAAAATAGAATTCTAATGTAAATGTGATGAGAAGGACGAAAATGAAGAGGTGTTTGTATTCATACATTTTTCCCCATTTTGGAAATATGTGCCTGGAGTCTTTCAAATGTGCGATAGGAGTAGTATGAAGGAATATTGCATTACTGTTCTTTTTGGTTTAAACATTCGCAAAATGGCTGTAAGCCTTTTTGTAACAAAAGGACAAGCTGTTCCTGTGGTTTATTTGCTAAGGATTTTATTGTTTTCTTCTTTGGTCAAATAACAATGAAATTCACATATAGAACTCTTAAGAAGTGTAAATATAAATACAATGAAAAATCATCAAATTCAAGATGAAATTTATTCATTTAAAAAAAATTATTTATTTTAAAATCATTCTCTTTCCTCAATATATTATAGTGAACATAATGACTCTTGGAATTGTGAAATTTAAATGTTGATTTGTATAACTAAATTCATCTTAAATTCGAAAGAAATTAAATTTTATTGCTTTTTTAAGTGACATATGTGGACTTTACGACACTTTACAGCATTTGAATAAAGTAACAATTATTTTTATTATTTTTTTTCTTAAGAAAATAAAATTTCTCTATAAAATAATTAAAAGTAATTTTCAATTCGCACAAATATTTATTCGAATAATTTTTTCTTTAGAAAAAATAAAATAAAAAACATACAAATTTGGGAAGATTTGAAAATTAAAAAAATCTTTAAAAAATTATCGAATATAATTTTTTAGCAGAAAGAATTTGCGATTAGAATTTTTTCCTGAGAAAAAAATTTCCGAATTGAATTCATTAGAAAAAACGTAAAATTGTTCTAGCCCGACTATGTAATACCTTCATCACATTATTGATTGTAAGTGACTCTTACGAAAAATTTATGCAATCGATTATTACGATCTTAAAATTTACGTGAAATTAATGCGTTTTAAAAGCAATTTTTTTAGATGGTTAATTGGAGTTGGAAAAAATTTTGGACCGACCCTCGTATAATTTCGCACAGTGGTTTTGGCATGTATTTATCTCAATTTAATCTTTTTACCCAATTGCGATTTATGAGTTTCAAATTGATATTTAAAAGGGTGGTTATACTGCCAGCCGGATTGACATGATTAATAAATTCAGGAAGTGATTCTGATTCGATCGGTACACTTAAAAGTGGTGGTAGGACTATTTTTTATGTCCTATTTAAATTTGATCTTCACAAAATTTTCAAATAAAACTTTTAATTAGAAAAAATATCGATTTTTCGAAACATATCGTATTTACGATTCGAACATGTTTTCTTTAGAAAAATATCTACGATTCGAACATTTTTCTTTATAAAACTGTTTACGATTGGAACATTTTTACTTTAAAAAAAGAAAAATATTTACTATTCGAATAATTTTTATCATCAGAAAAATATTTACGATTCGAACATTTTTTCCCAGAATTTTTTTTTAAAAAGTTACGATTCGAAATTTTTTTCTTTATTAGTTTCATGATAATTTTCAAAGAAAAAATTCTAATTTGAATAATTTTTTCTAAAGAAAACAACATAATTCCTTTAATGAAAGCAAATTAACATTTCAAGTAAACTTCTCCATTACAATTATTATACGATTTTTTTTCTCCACAAAAAAATTACACTTCGAAAATTTGTTCTCCACAAAAATTTGCACTTTGATTTCTGTGTTATAAATAATTCTTAATTTTAATAAATTATTTTCTCTTAAAAAACTTTCCATTCCATTTTTTCTGTAGAATTTAAGTTTTGTCTTTTTTTGAAAAAATGACACATTTTTCATTAGAAAGAAATTAAAGAACGAAAAGGTTAACGATTGAAATTTTTCTCCCAAATCCCAAAAATTATTATTTTATCCTTATTCAATTCTCTACCTCTGTTTTCATGTTTATGAAAGTTTGTAATATTACACGTTTACGTTATCCCCTGCTCATCCTCTTCCTCCTGATAACATCATAACAAAAATTCAATTTAATTTTACATGATTTTTGTGTGACATCTTTATGGTGAATAGTAGATACATGTGTTAGTGTTTGTCTCCATCTCTCTCTACAGTATCATTATTTATTTGTATAATACACTT
The DNA here is from genome assembly GCA_004302925.2 of Cochliomyia hominivorax. NCBI lineage: Eukaryota > Metazoa > Arthropoda > Insecta > Diptera > Calliphoridae > Cochliomyia > Cochliomyia hominivorax. Next base: position 5,217,710 of record PYHX02000494.1, read on the forward strand.
GTATTTGTTTACCATTCTCTTTCTCTTATTCTCTCTCTTACTCAAATGACCTTGACAATTTTAAATATTCATGTGAATTTATCTGTGTTGCAACAAAGGCAATTTAAAAAGAAAGAGTTATTAGTTTTGAAACTAAATGTTTTTAGTCGTTGTTTACCGTTTTGCCGTTACAAACTCATACATGTAAATATATCTATTACCTATACAGTTACAGTTTTTTACAACGTGTCTGGCTTAAATGTTCTACTTTGCTGCTGATAACTTTTGTTGGCTTTAGATACGTTTAAAAGAGATTTTAGGTTTTTAAACCCTACGCCACCATAGGTGGTGGGGGTATTATGCGTTTGTGCCGATGTAACGAGAAGAAAAAATAGCCCTATCACAAAGTACAGGTGGCAGTTTTAAAGATAATTGAATGAAATTTGGCGTGTAGTGTTATTTTATTTCATATAGGCCCCTTACAAATGTCCCCCGGGGTGGGGTTTTGACCCATAAAGTTCTTAAATATTAAACGATTTTAACCCATTTTTGCAAAAGTAAGCTTTATTCTTAAGCGACATGCCAAATTATACAAGGATTGGTCCATTACTTCCCAAAAAAGCTCCTTTTAAATATCACTTTTTAACGCATAAATCTCACATATACATATTTGGTCAAAATAAGATGAATATAAGCAAAAAACCGGCAAACAAAATTATAAAAGGGTCGGTTCATACTTTTTTCTAATATCCATATAATGCATAAACACTTAAGCTTAAATAAGAAAAGCAAATTATACGAGGGCCGTTCAGAAATTTTTCGTATTTAATTTTCAGCCAACAATCTGGTGTAGGGTATTACATAGTCAGGCTTTACCGACTATAATATTTTTACTTGTTTTTTTATTTATATCAATGATGATATTTTATGACTTGAATGCATGTGTATTTGTACCCATAAAATACAAAACACACAAACACTCAATTTATATGATCATAATGGCAGCAATCTTGAGGGGGAAAAGAAATTGGGGGAAAAGAAATACAAGATAAATTATTTTATGGACTTTTTTGCACGTTGTACTGTTTTTCAAATATACTTCCAATAAAACACTTGAGATCGTAAATTGTTCATGGTTTATTGATAATGAAGAAAAATTTCCAATACATACATGGAAACAATGTTTACTCACACATACCTTAACAATTTATAATACCGGTTTTATGTAGAATTTTAAACTCATTTTTTATTAACCAGAACTGCAAGGTCTCTTCTGTTTTTCACCTGGTGTTGCTAATGTCTGTTAATAGTAAAAAAATTTTGCTGTCATATTAGTGTATAAATTCCCGTAAAAATTTTTATGTATTAATGTTGGAGTCTTGCGATAGTATTTTATACGAAAAAAAAATCCTCGTTGTTTGACATATGACCTCAGAAGTTTATAAATTTATATATTTTTGGCACTCAAGTGAAAGCAGAATGGAAAATATCAAATTCTGCTTATAAAAGTGAAACCTTATAAAAAAAATGTCTATAACGTAAAATAAATATTCCATAAATGTATAAAGTAATAAAATTTAAGAACACTAAAAAGGGGACATTTAACTTAAATTTATCATAAATGTTTATTTTATTGAAGAGAGAAAAGTATTAAAAAATATTGAAAGGGTTTAAAGAGAGAGAGAGAGAGAGAGAGAGATTAAAAGAGCTTAAAAGTTTTTGAAGATCTAATTTTATCGTTGAAAAAAATATCTAGATTTTTGGGAAGAATCGATTTTCTTTTTGGGTCAGAAAATCTTTAGATAAAAAAACAGGACCACAAAGAGATCCCAAACTGTTATATTATTAAGTAACTTTTGAACCATTTGATATGTCATAATGGAATTGAATATGATTAGACCAGATGTGTTTATTTACATTTCACAAATAAAGTCCTTGTAAATCCCTACAAAACAAATTGCTTACAAATGAAGCATCATAAAATATCAAAACTTGCACAATGGGCCAAACTCGATTTTAATCCATTGAATTCAGATGTAAGAATAACGGAGCGAAAGCTACTACATCCGAGGACAACCAAAGGTAAGGGAGTTGGTCCATTTATAGATATCCAAACAAACGTTAACCGAAATTTCTCACCATTTTGAGTGTGAGATTTCATTTCGATTTAAAAAATCGAAAAAATAAGTTATAGACCGATTTTAGAGACAAACTTTTAAAGATGAAAATTTTCAAAATTTGGTACATAAAACCAGCTCCGAAACACATTATTATAGGCTGCAAAAGGAAAGTTTAATAGGTTGTATACACCGTTTGTTTTATGTAGTATATATCGTTGTTATATATTTCTAAAACTCTTACAACATTTCATGTAAGATTTCACACACATTAAGATCTTTTTTGGAAAAGACTTTAGATAAATATCTCCATCATTCAATGTAAATATTGTGAACTGTTCCTGCAATAATTTCCAAAGTAATCGTTGTGTAGGGCACTACAGATTCGGCATAGCTGAATGAATATATCATTCTTACTTATTTATAATTTTTATATCATCAACTACCATCACAAGTAGTAGTGCGATTATATTAACTTTGTCATCTTAGACCCCATAAAATCTGAGTCGATTAAGCTATGTTCACCTGTCCGTCTGTCTGTTAGAAAGATTCTAACGCCTAAAATAATTGTCTGAAATTTGCCCACACTATTTGATTTTGTTCTAAGTTGTTTTCTATTTAAAACCAGCTTTATCAGTCTCAAGACCGATACTTGAGACAACCTCAAAATTTCGAAAAGAACAACAACAATTTAATCGTAGCATACAGTTAAACAAATCGGATTATTAAAAAAAGTTATATACTATAATATGCAAAATTTTGATACACCCCAAAATTAGTGTTTCATATGGTCGTAATTTTGAGGATAATTTTCTTAATTAGCACTATATATTTATTATAACACAATAATAAACCCAACTTTAATAGATTGTAGAGGGGTCATTATCTTAACTTACTTCCATATAAGGCCCCTCCCGGAATACGATTTATAACTTATAAAACTCTTAAATATGAACTAATTCTATTCAAATTTGGCACAATGAGTTACCCAACTATCTAAAATATATACTATTTATTTGACCAATTTCAGTCCATTTTTTGCTATAACTCGCATATAAGGCCTCTTCCTGGGCTTATAAAACTCTTAAATAAAGACCAATTCCATTGAAATTCAGTTCAAATACTTTTCTAATTATCTTGAAAAAAATTATTAATGATATATATCTTTTTTGGGGAATATGGGTCCATATTTTACTATAGATCCCATTAAATCCCGTTCCCGGAAAAAACTTTAAGACGTTTAAAGTTAAAACATTTCTATTGAAAGTCCGTACAGTTATTGCTCTGTACATTATTAATTTAACGAATATCGGGCCATCGGGCTATAGGCTCCTTCCCAGAAAAGGGTTTTTAATTAAAACCATATTTCACTGTCGTTTATATAGATTCCTTTTCCGTAATCGGCGTTTAACCTGATGAACAAATAATAACCTGGGCAATATCTTCAGCTTATGCTAATTTGAACATAACGTTAGTGTTGGAGGGCATTTAAGATTCGGTATAGACGAATATAACATTCTTACTTGTTTCTACATAACCTAATATTTCTATAAATTATTTAATTTTATTTGAAGTTAATTTTATCTGAATTTTATTTTCCTTATTAAATAAATAACAAAAAAAAATGAACTTTATTGATTTTAAGTACTTAATTTATTGTATTACAAGGTGAAAATGGCAATAAATTGTATTTGAAACAATAAAAATTAGATTTATTTGCAATAAAATTCCTTTATTTTCAATTTACAAGAATAATTTATAGATCCTTTTTTTTTCATTTATATTATTTTCAGAACAATTAATTTTGCCAACATTTCCTCATTCCTCTATCACATTTCAATATCTCTTTCTCTGAGTTGATTATAAAATAAATAAACAAAAGTGATGGCGGCTGGTGCTGATGGTGTTGGTGTTGGTGAGAGAGATGGTACTGATCTTATGGCTCGTGAACTAACCCCCTTGAATGGTGTTAATGGTCAAAGTGGAAATGACATTGTCAACGAACATGGCACCATAATCTTAACAAATGATATGAAATCACGCAATGCGATAGAAGGCACTGAGGCAGGCATGACAACTGTTTGTCAATACGAGGCCAAAGAACGTTTTGTCATAACAAAAAATGTTATAATCATTGGACTGGCATTTATGATACACTTCACTGCCTTTCATGGCACTTCAAATTTGCAAAGTTCTGTCAATTCTGATAAAGCATTGGGCACCACAACACTGGCGGTCATTTATGGATCATTAATATTGTCCAATATTTTCTTACCCATGACAGTGATAAGGTATGTGTATTATATAAGTATTGAATGTGTGTAGGTGTATGTGAGTATTATGAACAATTTCATGTTTTTTTTTTTTTTTTTTTTTTTGCAAAAATTGGTTTCAAATTATTGAGTGCAAAGAAAAATAAGAATTTATCAAATTTAATTTGACCTCAGATTTGTCGTTGACCTTGTCTTTATTGATTGATTTATCGAATAGCAAAGAGAAAATAAAAAGAAAATAGAAATTTATAGATAGAATTTGTCTATTTCTAAAAAACTAGAGGAAAATTACGATTTCATCAAGATAATGGATATGAAAACATTGACCACACTGACTTTTACAACGTTGCTAAAAGCTTTAACACTAGAACGCCTAAGCTAGTCATATTGACTTCTTTTTAACTTTAATTGAAAACAAGTTAAAATGCTTAAATCGGCTATGCTGAATCTTCTATACCCTCCACTATAAACTACTACGTGTAGAGTAAATATCTTATGTTTTGAACATACACACTCACACATACACTCACAAACTTTTTTCTTGGTCCAAATTCGTTAAGGTCTCCCAATTATTGTAGAAGTAAGTATGCCAACGACAGACAGACGAACATAACTAAATCGACTTTAAAGTACATAAATCTCAAAAAAAAAAAAAAAAAAAAAAAAAAATTATAAAAAATATTATAACGAGAATCGATCTTGTATAAGATCCCATATAAGACCTTCTGAAAAATATCACGTAAAACTCCAAAAATTACACATAAATGTTGGTATAATGATAATATCGTACACAATACGATGGTTGGTACTCATTGATCCAGGGTATCATATTGTAGCTCAAGACCAACAATATAATTCCCTTAATCCTCTTAATTTCTTGTTTTATTTTTAAGTCATTTTGACTGCTTTTGGGCATTCAGTATTTCTGGTGTTAAATAACACGTGTTTTTGTTTTCCTTAAAAAAGTAAAGACTATTTTTAAGCGTTTAACAATTCGAATGATTTTTGTTATCGTTCAAGTGAAAAAAAATTATATATTTTCTATTTTTCCAAGAACTTTTAAAATTATTATTGTTTGTTTTCCATAAACAGTTATAAGTATTTATTTACTTAAGCAAAAATGATAGAAATCGAAATACATAATATACAAATTAATTTAAAATTAAATTTACTCAAGCAGAATAAAATGTATAAAATTTATAAAAAATTATTTATAATAAAAAAATATCTAATAAAAACTACACTAAATTTTACATAAATTTTTCACCAGAATTTAATAAATTTTTATAAATATAAAAAAATAATTTTATTTTAAATATTTTCATTTAAATATTTAAAGTTATATTTACATTTGTATTTAATCTAACACTCTATTTAAGTCAATATTTATTTTTGTGCTTTTTGTAAAATTCAGCAAATAATTTAAATTTTTGTTTATTTGTTTAAAATAGAATTTGTAATAGATTTGCTGCTTTAATTAAACTCACATATAAATAAAACAAAAAAAATCCCTAAAAATATGCTTTAATAAATCAATATTTACTTAGTTTTTGTTAGCCATTTCATGTGTAGGTGTATGTGTGTAAATAGAAAATATACATATTTTTTTAAAAATGGTGTATTAAACAAAGGAAAATTCTGAATACCTTTAGCATTTAATACCATGAAAGGATTTGTAATTAAAAATAGTATCAGGACTAAAATGGGAAATTTAATTGGAAAAAATGTCATTTTTTTTACTGAAAGAGAGCAAATATTGATGAGAAAGCAAGTTTTAGTGAAAAATTTTGTTTTGTGAAACAAAATAAAGAATTTTTAGTAAAAAAAAATAGATGTCAAATATCCTTGACACAATGATCACTATTTCTTCCTTTACTGTAAGAGACTTATAAACAATTTTTGAAAAATAAAATTAAAGAAATTTTAAAACAAATTTTAAGCTTTTGGAAATTTTCTAATTTTTGAAAAAATAAATTTTCTACAAGAAGAAAATTTTCGAAGAATTTTCTATAAAAAAATTTCGAAGAATTTTCTATTAAAAAATTTCGAAGAATTTTCTATAGAGGGAAAATTTTCGAAGAATTTTCTATAGAGGGAAAATTTTCGAAGAATTTTCTATAGAGGGAAAATTTTCGAAGAATTTTCTATAAGAAGAAAATTTTTGAAGATTTTCTATAAAGAGAAAATTTTATTGGAGAATTTTCTATAGAAGGAAAATTTTCGAAGAATTTTCTATAGAGGGAAAATTTTCGAAGAATTTTCTATAAAGAGAAAATTTTCGAAAAATTTTCTATAAAGAAAAAATTTTCGAAGAATTCTCTATAAGAAGAAAATTTTTGAAGATTTTCTATAAAGAGAAAATTTTATTGGAGAATTTTCTATAGAAGGAAAATTTTCGAAGAATTTTGTATAGAGGGAAAATTTTTGAAGAATTTTCTATAGAGGGGAAATTCTTCCTCTATAGAACATTCTTCCAAAAATTTTCTCTTTATAGAAAATCTTCGACAATTTTCTCTTGTAGACAATTTTTCGAAAATTTTCCCTCTACAGAAAGTTCTTCGAAAATTTTCCCTCTATAGAAAATTCTTCGAAAATTTTCCCTCTACAAAAAATTCTTTCCTTTTATAGAAAATTCTTCCAAAAATTTTCTCTTTACAGAAAATTTTCTTCTTATAGAAGAAGATTTTCTCTTCATAAAAAATTCTTCGATTTTTTGTAATAGAAAATTTTTCTAGAAGGAGAAAATTTGTGTTTTTATTTACAGGAAATTCTATTTTCTATAAGCAGAAAATTTTGGAAAAATATTCTATAGTGAGAAAAATTCCGAAGAATTTCCTTTATAAATAAAAATTTAGAGAAATTCCCTTTAGAGTGAAACATTTTGAAGAATTTCCTATGACGATAAAATTTTTTGAAGTATTTTTTATAAAAAGGAAAATTTTCGAAAAATTTCCTAAAAGGAGAAAATATTCGAAAAATTTCCTAAAAGGAGAATATGTTCGAAGAATTCCCTATAATAAGAAAATTGTCAAAGAATTTCCTATAAAGAGAAAAATTCCCTATAGAATGAAAATTTTCGAAAAATTTCCTATAAACAGAAAATTTCCGTATAAAGATGCATTTTTCAAAAAATTTCGAATATAAATAATTTTCGAACAATTTCGTTTAAAAATGAAATTATCGAAAGTTTTGTATAAAGAGAAAATTTTATTAGAAAAATTTAAAATAAAAACCAATTTTCTATAAAGAAAATTCTCTACAAAATAAATAAATAGTGAATTTGTAAAAAAAAATCAATGTACTTAAATGGCGAATTTCTTAAGAATTCACTACAAATAACGAATTTTTGAAAAGTTCACTATAAAAATCATATTTTTAAAATATTTAATTATCAAATTATTAAACAAAAATTGTCTTATATATTTTAGTATTCATATTTAAGGAAACCATTTCCACAATGTTTTATATCCCTTAGATTTTCTTAATTCCTTTGAAATCTTATAGCTTTAGAACAGAAAAAGAAAAGAAGAAGAAAAGAACAGTATATGTGAAACAAAAACATACAATATTTTCCTTTCATTTATTTAATATCTAAAATTCTGTAAAAAGTATCTCTTTAACTTGTAAAATTATGCACATAAATTTCTTATTTATATTAATATCTCTCCAAAGAAATAATCCTGCAAAATTTTAAGTTTTTTTGTTGTTGTTGATTGACTCTTTGATTAAATATTTACAAAATATTATTCCTTCTTGGAAAAAGAAGACACGATAACAACGGCATCATAAAGATATATAACAAAAGTATTTTTTGCTATTAAGTAGATTTTCAAACAAAAAAATCCTTAAATAGGATTTTTACACACATTTAGAGGCTTAAAAACAAATACTAACAAACCAGCCAAACAACCATCCAACCATCCAACAAATCAAACACTAACACAGTAATGCTGCTTCCTCTGTCTGCCAACGTTACCATTATTGTTTCTCGATGTGGTATATTTGTGCCAGAAATAACACTTGAACCTTTCGCAATACGTTTAACGTTTATGGCTTTAAAGGACATCTTTTTTTAAAGGATTTTGTTTATTAAAAATTAATTTCAGGTTCTGCCTTTAGATCTCTTAAAATACTGTTGCTTCTTTTCTGCAGAAAATGTTCATTATTTTGTAGTAAAGTTTTAGGTAAAAGTTCAAGGTTAAAGAATTTTTAATTTGTTATAGTTCTAGTTATGTATTATTCTCCATACCGAATTTTTTGAAACGAATATTTGTGTAGGTGTTAGTATAAAAACCCTTTTTGGTAAATAATTCGTTTATTTGGAAAACTATTAACACATTTACACTTTGCTTAACATTGATGAGAGTGTAGAGATTAAAAAAATATTAGCATTACAAAGTAGAGTATACTTTTAGGAGGGTAAAAATATTTTAATAAAAAGTATACTTTTAGGCAGTGAGAAATTCCAATTTAATGTTTTTTTTTTTTAATATTTTTTTTGCATTTTAAATGTTATTATTTTGTTTAGAAACATAAATATTTAGTTAACATGGTTTTTGTTAGTTTTATTTTTTTTAAACAGAATTTTTTTGTTTATTAGTTTTGAACAAAAAAGTGATTTTTTGTGCGCCCAGTATTTATGATTTTTTTAAAAATACTATTAAATTGTTTTTAAAATATTAAAATAAATATAAATTAAATATGCAAAAATAAGTTAAAAATAACAAAAATTGTAACTGATTTTGCATATTTTAAATATGAAGGAATGAGATCACAAAAATTCTTAACTTTTAACCCAAGTGATATTTGATTTTCTTTCGATCCAGTTACCCTTGTCAAACAGAGCAGTTATTATGTTTAATATCAATTAAATGACCAGAAAAAAATGCACACTAAAATTATTAAATAATTTCAACAAACCCCAACTTGGTTCCACAAAAAGTTGTCCAAACATCTAACGGTTTTAAATGTTATTAAACAGTAAAAGGATTCTGTCCGTTGATAGAAAATTGGTCCACAATATGTTTCTAAAGCCAAATAATGGAAAGCATTTTTAAAAGAACTCCTAACACTTAATACAGGAATGCAGCTCAGTACTCGGAGAATTTGTTTTAAAAATTTAAAGGTAATAAAAGTTTAAAAATATACAAGGCTCAAAAAGTTTCTGACAGAAATGCTGCTAATTTTTTTTAGTTTAGTAGTTTCATTATCATTAGCGTATTGTAGGTTAAGCATTTTTCGATCTCATTCCTTAATAAAATATTTGTTATTTTAAGTGAAAGACATTTCTTTATTAAAGATTCTAAAAAATATACAATTATTTTAAACTTTCCAAAATGTATATGTATATTTGAAACTAATTTATTTGTAAATTTCTTGCATATTTTGAGGAGTTTTATATAGTTTATATATATCTAATGTATGAAGACGAAAAATTAACATAGTTTAAGGCGTTTTTAATTATCTAATAGCTAAGGTTTTAATAAAATAGTTCCATTAAGAAATTACTATACTCTGGTGCATATTCCTATAAGAGCGCATAAATTTTTTGAAGAATTTGAAAAAATTTATGAAGAAAATATTTAGTTGGAAAATAATGATCAACTTAGAATTAATTTATTCATTGCTATAAACTTTATTTGTTTTTGATTTTATTTTTTAATTTAATTTTAGAGTTTAACTGCCAATTTAATGTTATTTTCCTAAAAACACACTTAATTTTTTAGTCTCTTTAGTATTATTATTTGAGATGATCGGAATCAATTTCTTCACAAATTTGCATTAATTTTAGCGCTATTAATTATTAATTATTTCTTCGTTTTTGGCAAGTCTTCCTACAAATTTTCCATTGGGTTTAAGACCGGACTGCAAGCTGTACAGCCCAACAGTATGCTATGTTTGTTAAACCTTGATTGATACTGTTTTGAAACATTTAACCTTGCATTATCTGGCTAGAATATGCAATCCTCATCTATAAAGATGACGAGAGCATCATTCAATAATTCGTTACAAATTGTGTTGTTCATTTTTGTTGGAACAAAAGAAATTTTAAACTTACCCAAAGCATAAAACTATAACCGCCGAAATTACGTTTTGACATCCGAATAAAAATGAGTATAATTTCGTATTTCGCTTGGAAGATTTCCAAACACCATAATTCTGTTTAATCCGACCAATTTCTATCTTGGAACATCCTTGGTGATGAACGTATTTAATTTGGATCTTCCGTTGTAAGGAAAAATTTGTAATATTTTATTATTGGTATTTTTAAAAGCAATTTTCACATCTGCATTTATAGAAATATTTTACATAAAATAGCACCAAAAACATTTGATCGCATCAAACAGGCAAACAAGAAAAGTAATATAAAACTTTTTTACTCTGAAAAAGTACCGTTAAGTTGTCTCTCATTAAAAAAACTTTAAATTTAGTTTTCAGTGAGAATAAAAAAGATAAAACATAAATTGAGAAAAAGATTAAATGCGTTTATAGGAATAAGCATTAGTGTACATATATACATACATATTCAATTTCTAAAAACTAACGGGAGACTTTAAGGCGTTTATGAATTAAGTTATAAAGTACAAATAACAATTCTTATAATCAATTAACTTAATTTAAATTCATTTAAATGATTTCTTATTATTTCATTTGCATAATAAAATTTTTGAAATATACTGCCTGCTTTTAGGAGCTTTTGTATTTAATATAATAAAATCCGATTGAAATTATATTTAAACAATTTATTATTAATAAATAATATTAAACTATTTGAACTTAATACTATAACATTTAATAAGGCTATTAAAGGCTTTTGATATAATTCTACGATCTAACATTTATTATTAGCAATTTGCGAAAAGACAATTCCATTTAAAACGTCATTAGGGCATATAATGATACAATAGACATTATATATATTCAATATTGCAAATTTTTAAACAATTATGATTTCTTCATTTTGAATTTAACCAATTATTGATATTTTGTATTTTGGTTTTCTTTAAATATTATTTAGTGCCTTAAATTATGCCATGAATTATTGAAAATTTTTAAATTATAAGTTTGCCTTATTGCATGCTTTATTTCATAACACATTATGAGACAAATAACTTTATTAAGACATTTGGTATTTCTGTTTAATAATAAACTTGTCTTTAATTTATTTAACTTGAAATTCCTAGAAATTCTCTTTGTAGCCTAAAAGTATGCATTTAATTAATTATAATCTATTGTTTTCTTAACTCCATCCTCTAATAAAGAAATCAGTTTAGCCTCATTACAAAACAAAGAATTTACAATTTAATATAGTTATAGTAATTAATTAAATGAAGTGTTTACGATTATTTTATTATCCCCAACAAAACGCCTAATGTTAGTCTTTAAAAAAACATTTCGTTATGAAAATGCTTACAGACAGCTGTTACACTAAATATAAATTTTTAATAACAAAAAACAACAACAACAAAACCGCAATATAGCAAAGTCTGTTGTCTTAATGTTTTTAGATTTTTTGTCCTTTAATTTTGTGAATTTCGTTTTTAAGCGCCTAAAATCAAGCCACCATAAAATGTAACGTACATAAATTAATTAACACTACATTTTCTTTAGCATATTATAGGGCTATAAAAAATTAATATTGATACATTTGGTTGGGAGTAATAATGGAATTTTAAAAGATTTTTATAGCAAAACAAAGTAATTAAAATGGAAATTGTCTGTATGGTAATGGCTCAAATAAAAGACTAATAAAGACAGGAATCGAGGGATTAAAGGATTGAGGGCTTTTTAAAGTTATTATTTACATTATTCATTTTATGTTTTAGATGGTTTGGTGTCAAAATAACCATGGCCTTGGCTTTCTTTGCTTATATGCCCTACATAGTGGCACAATTTTATCCCAACTTTAAAACTTTGATACCCGCTGGTCTTATGGTGGGATTCGGGGGTGGTCCTCTTTGGTGTGCCAAATGTACTTATCTCTCCACCGTAGCCGAGGCTCTAACTCAAGTTCGGGGCCAAAAGTCCCAAAAAGATGTTAATACTGTGAAATTTTTTGGTTTGTTTTTCATCTTCTATCAAATGGCCCAAGTATGGGGTAATTTGATATCATCCTCTATTTTATCTTTAAAATCACCGGAAGAGGATTCATCGGACATGTCGAGTAACTCAACAAAAGCAGCTGATCTTGTGGCAGAATTGTGTGGTGCTCGTTTTTGTCCCAATATCAAAGCCGAAGTTAATCCAAATCTGGCACCTCCGGAACCTAGTAAAATCCAATTATTGAATTCTATATTTTTGGTCTGTATGGCAGTGGCTGTAATTCTAATCGTATTTGGGGTAGACTCCATTAAAAGGTAAATTGAAAATTAACGAAATTGAAAAAATATCATTTTATACATATTTTTTTAGATACGGCGTTAAGAAATCAGATGCTGGTGATGGTATGTCTGGCCTAAAGCTTCTGACCGCCACCCTAAATATGCTTAAAAAGAAACGTCAACTTTTAATGCTGCCCATCACCATGTTTATTGGTTTGGAAGAAGCTTTTTTGGCTGTAGATTTCACTAAGGTGAGTTAAACTAATTTTACTGAATTTTAAAACTTTGAAAGTTTATTTCATTTTTACAATTTTTAGTCCTTTGTTGCCTGTGGCTGGGGTATATCCAATATTGGTTTTGCTATGATTTGTTTTGGTGTTGCCAATGCCATTGCTGCTGGTTTCGCAGGTGGTGTGGCCGAAAAGTTGGGTCGTGTTAAGCTGGCTGTGTTATGTGCTTTGCTTAACTTGGCTCTTTTCGGTTACATGTATTTCTATGAAGCTAAACAGGGTGATTTTATTAAATACTGTACCTTTGCTGCCATCTGGGGTATATGTGATGGTGTTTGGTTGGTGGTAATCAATGGTAAGTTTATATAACAGTTAAGCTTTCATAAAGCTTAAGTGTTTTGTTACTGTAAAGTATTTTTTTTTAACATTTATTTGCATAACTGTTGAGAGAAAATGTTAAACGTTGAAGCTTACTGTACAGTTAACTAACAGTAACATGAAATAGCTTTCGGAATTACTGTTAATGGAAAAGCTTTAAATAAAGCTTAAAGCATTAATAAACTAACATTCATGTTAAACAACTTTTACAGAGTAAAATGTTAGACATGTAATACAACAATTCATTTCATTGAATTTTCTCCTTTCCAGCTTTCTATGGCATTTTATTCCCCAAAAATCTTATAGCCGGCTACAGTAATTTCCGCTTATGGGAATCTTCAGGTTCTGTAATTGGTTACATAATCAGTTCCCAATTATGCACTTCCACGAAATTATTAATATTGATGGCGGTTTTACTTATCGGTTGTACGGGGTGAGTAAAAATCAAGTTTTGGAAATTTGTCCAAAATTCTTTATTCTTCCACTTTTCATTACAGTTATGGCATAATTGAATATCGGGTTTGGAAAAAGGAAAAATACACAGTTGTGATGCAAAATGAAAAAAGGGAATTGTAGAAATTAAAAAAAAATCTATAAGTTATGTAAATAATGAAATCATTATGTTTTAATTATGTTTAATAGAAAATTTAAAATTATAATTAAAATTAAGTTTGATATATAAAATTAAAGAAATTAATTAAAATATAAGATTTTTTAATTAAGTATAATATGATTTGTTCTAATCTCTAAGCTATAAAAATAATTATATTTTTTAATAAAATTTTATCAAAAAGTGATCGAAATTTTAAATTCTAGTAAAAATATAAAAAAAAAATAATAAAAAATAAAAATAAAATAAAAAATAATAAAAAAAAAATAAAAAATAAATAAATAAAACTTAATTTTAATGAAAAGTTGAATTTTTGGTGAATTGAAATTTTTGGTGAAAATTTGAATATTTTTAAAAATATTTGAATTTATAGTGCAAAATCAAAATCTTTAAATGTTAATTTTTTTAAATTCTAATAAAAATAAAAATTTTCTGCGAAAAAAAGTATGAAATATTGAATGAAAATTCATGAAATTCTGTAATTAAATGAAAATTGAATTTTTAATTGAAAATTCGAATTTTTAGTGACAATTAGTGCACTAGGGAGAGATATCCCCCTTTCAAATTAAATTTTTAATATAGCACATCTCTGAAGATAAACTTGAAAACAAAACAATTAATACGTTAATTAATTAAGGATCAAGAGGAGGAATACTCCCTCAAACAAAGCAAATATTTATTATAGAATATCATAAGAACCGTAAAACAAAGAATTTTCAAATTTGATCCCAATGACTTTGTCAAGGAACTGTTTTAGTGTACAAAATATAAGACGGTTCAGGGGAGTATCAGGGGAGAAGTAGTCCTCATATAAAGCAAATATTGATTAGTCCCAATTACATTTTTTAATACAAGTCGATTTGTGATTTGTGAAATTTCTTTCGAGATCTAGAACTGAGGAGAATTTTTGAGCAGCAAAGCGTACCGGGTAAAAGCCAGTTTTAGATAATAATTAAGTAGTGTGGAAAACTTAATAGGCAACCAAAAATAGTGCAATGTCAATAGGATGGTGGTGAGCCAACTGGCATTTATTTCTAATGAAAACTTACTTACATGTTTGTTGAGCAGCTGATTTTTCACTTGCAGATTCATGAATTTAAGGAAAATGATCCTGTAATTTCATTCATATTGATTGGAATGTTCTTTAAAATATATTCCTCCAGTTTGTATATCTATTATCAATTTAAATTCTCTTTGTCATATTTCAATTAATATGTTAACGAAAATAAAAAAAAAAAATATTTGACGAAACAAATTGTTAAATAAACGAAAATTTTATTCAAATTAACTTTATTTTAATATGTAGAATTGAATAAATTTTACTTATAAATATATGTTGATAAAAAATATTTTTCATTTATTTTTAACGAAATTTTATTCAATTTAACATCTTTTACTTAAAATTTTTTTTATTAAATATTTTGTGTTACATTTGAAGAAAATTCTTCAATTTGAAGAAAATTCTTCAATTTGAAGAAAATTCTTCAAATTGAAGAAAATTCTTCAATTTGAAGAAAATTTGTATTAACAAGAATAAAAGTTTCTTTATTTAATACCTTTTTTTGTTAAAGTTCTACGAAGAATATTCGTTAATATTACGTACGACATTTGGTTCAGTGTGTAACTCTGAATCATTTAAGTCCAACTAGAAATGACAACAATTTTTGATTTAAATATTTTTTTACATATTCCTTTATTTCATGTTATTTTTTTTCATTATTTCCTTTTTTCAATTATTACAATCATTTTAAATAATATGAACGTTATTACTTATAATTTATTATTTTTTTAAATGCTAAATTTTTTCATATTTTTTTTAGTAAATTTATTAATTATTTTTGTGTTTTTTTGTTTTACATATTTTATATGATTTTTTTTTTGTTTTTATGTTTTTCAGTTTTAATAAAATTTTACATCAGTAATTTTATTTATTTATTTTTTATTTTTTTAAACTATAAAAATTATTATTTATTTTATTTTATTTTTAAATATTAATTAATTATCTTTAAATTTATATGAAATTGTTAATTTTATGTCTGTGTGAGAAGTTATGTTAGTTTATTTTCCAAAAAAAGAAGGACCTGTTTTTTGTCAATTTGAAAATTAATAAAAAGAAACATAAAATTTTTTACAAGATTTTTGAAAAATATTTTTTTTTTCAAAATTTTGCATTTTGTTTTTTGTATTTGGAATGGCACATTAAATTTCTGTTATTTAAATATATAATTATTTTGTTCATATTTCCTTTAATAATAATTGTGCTGATTTTTAAAATTATTTAGTTTAATTTAATTTTTATAAATTTAATCGCATCTTAAATATTTTCGATTTACTTTTCCATTAAAAATGATAAATGCTATGACACACCTTTACAAATGGCCTATAATTACTATAATAAATCCTACAAAATATTTTACTTACATTAAAAACATAATAATATTTATAGAAAAGGAGTATAATAGAGGATTTGAATTGGTTAATTTTTAGGTTAATTAATTATATCTTAATTTTACTTTCATAAGTTATAAATTTACATTAGAAAAATTGTTTTGAAAACTAAATTAAAGGGCATCCAAATTAATCTTGTATTAGAGTTATTATTTAATAATTCTGTTTTATGTATGAGACAAAAATTTTATTTGGAATAACTATTTAAATCTATAAAAATCTGCTTTTTTAAATTTACTTATTTTATTTTTATAATATTTTTTTTAATTATTTTTTAAAAATATGTTTATTATTAAATAATTTTACATAAAACTGTACATTAAAAAGCTTGAAAGCTTTTTCTGCCTCTTTCCTTCCTTACTTTTATTTTATATAGAAAGCTTTAAGCTTTTTTAATAACCGCTACAATGGTCCAATAGGTTCAAGTTTTCTGTCATATGGCTTAAGCTTTCTTCTCCAACCTATTGCTACCAGTTGTAGTTCATTGAATTTTAAACCATTCCCTTGGACATCATGCGCACCGTATTTTTTAAAGCTTGTCGTTTATTACAAAACCATATACGTATTACTTCACGCTCGTAACCCAATTGATGTGCTAAACCCGTAATTTCTGTGCCTAAAAAATGAAATAAACATAATATATATTATAGAAAGTTTAATAAAAATAAGATCGAATAGGAAGTATATAGAAAAGATAGAAGAAGTCATAGGCAAAATTATTGAAAAGCTTAAATTTATAAAAAATAAAAGAAATAGCAATGTCAGGAGAATTGACTATAGTATAGTTAAGAGAATTGACTGTACTATTGTCAAGAGTGTTGACTGAACTATAGTTCAATAAGTTAATTATACTATAGTTAGAGAATTGATTTTACTAAAGTGATAAGAATAGTTAAGAGAATTGACTATGCTGTAGTCTAAATAATGAAGTAAAGCATAGTCAAGACACTTGACTAAGCTATATTGAGGAGACTTAATAATAGTCAAGAATTTCGACTATATTCAATAATTGACTATACAACTTTCAAAAGGCTTCACTATATTATAATCGAAAGCCTTGATTATAATTCAGAGACTTCATTATGTTGTGGTTAAGAGTAAGAGCCAATTGATGTTGTTATTAAAAGGCTTGACTCTATAATATCCAGCAGAATTTACTTAATTAAAGTCAAAAATTATAATTTTATTATGGTCCAGAAGTTTGTCTACATTGTTATCAGGATGAGATTTAAGTTACAAATTTGTAGAGAATTTTTTAGAAAACAAGTTTCAGTTATTTTTTGCTTAAACAGCTTTTAAGCACGAATTTATTCTTATGCTATATGATTTTTAAGTTGGTCTTTTATATATTTTTAGAAGTAGACCTTATTTGGAAACTTTTTCATTAAAAAAAGCTTTCTAACTGTTCTAATTGCACATATTAAAAGCTTTAAATCTTAATTGTTATTTAAGCAGGTAAATGTTAAAAAACGATAAAAGCTCTTTCACTTAATTAAAGCTTAGATAAAGTTGATTTAATTTTCATTAATAGGATTAAAATGTTGAAAGCTTTTTAAAAATCTTTTACTTTTTTCTCAATCTATTTAATTTATCCCTCAAAAGATTTTATATAAAAAGTTTAAATTTTGTAAAACAATTAATAAATCAAAATATAGTAAGAGAACTAAAGCTTTGCAGAATATTCGACATATTTTGTAAATTATAAAACATTTGATTTGAAAAATTGGAATTTTGAAGTTATTTAAGTAGTAGTTTAAAAATTAAATAAAAAAGCTTTTATAGCTAAAACTTTTTTAGTAATAACACAAATTTGTTAGCATCAATTTTTAATTTGAATTCAATAAAAGCTTTTGGTTTTGAAATATCGTAAAATCTTTTCAGAATGAAAGTTTTTACAGCTCAACTTTTTAATGTTGACATTAGTTTTGAAAGCTTTAAAGCTCTTTTTTAAATTTAGAATCATAAAGTTCTCTTTAAAATACACAAAAGAGATTAAACTAAAAATCTTAATATAAAAGCTTATTGAATTCATATATTAGAACAAATTTAATTTCTTTAACGAATTAAATCGTTTCTAAAAGCTTTAAAAAAAAGAAGCTTTAAATAATATATGAAAATATTATTATATAAATAGGGAAAGATTTTCTTAAATATATTTTATAATAATAAAAAATAAAATTTGAAATTACCACTCACCCGATGGATGGGTATTACGCTCAAAATGAGCATTTAAAAGCTCTAAAGCTTGCGGTGTAAACGAAGTGCGTCGTTTACGTTTTTTCGATGGCTCCACTCCAATATAATCGGTTAAATGATTTTGTCCAGACTTGAAACGATTCCAGTGACTAAAAGTTTTCCATGAGGAAAAAGAAATGAAAAAGATAAACGAAAATGAAAACAAAATTGAAAGTTAGTTAAGTCTTAGAATGAAAATAAAAGTAAACGTCGAAGGAACTTAATCCATACTCTCACCTCTCTTCGGCCTCTTTCATCCAACGTTCTAAAACGGGTTTAATTTTTTGAGCACTCTTTGGTGTTATATCTAATTTTTCAAACCTGAGCAGGGGAAAATATGGAATATAAATCGAAAACAAATTAAAAATTTATTGAAACAAAAAAATCGAAAAAGAAAAACTTAAGTTTTTTTTGAGCTTTTTTTTTAGTATGCGCTTATTTTAATTAAGAACAAAAGTGCCAGGACATTGTTTGTTTAATTAGTTTAATTAAGGATTTTTTTTCAAAATAATTTTTTTTATTTAAGAACAGGCAAACTTAAGAAATAGAAAAAATATAATTTATGGAAAATTATAAATAAATAAATCTCATTTTTTAGGTTATAAAAGTTTTTTTAATGAAATAAGGCAATGCCCTGGCCAATAATAATTATTATTTAATTATAAAAATTAGCTTAAAAACTTTAGCGCATACTAAAAAAAATTAATAAAGAAAAAAAATAATAAAAATTTGATTTTAAAAAACGTTTTTTTTTTTTTTGAGTTAAAGACATTTTTAAGCAGATTAAATTGTGTAATTTAAAATTGTTTTACTAAAAGCTTAAAAATCTCTTAACTAACGTTTTTTTTATAATTTTTGTAAAAAAAGCTTTAATTTTAAAATACTTATTTTTTGTTTTTGTTCTGTCAACATACATGTTTTGTTGTTGTGTCGATAGTTGAGCGGCATACATTTGAGCAGCTAATGCACTATTATCATACGTTACGATACGTATACGTTACATTTACATTTACGTTATATTACGTTACGTTTTGAATTGAATTCATTTCATTTGATTTGTTTTGTTTTTTATTTTTATTTATTTTATTTTTGGTAGTTTATATATAAAAAAAGAATAAAATAAAAATAAAATTTATTATTAATTATATTTGGTTTTAGAAAAGCAATTAGCGTTTAGATTTTTTTATTAGATTTTTATTTAAACAAATGTCCTGGCACTATAAATAATAAAGATATTTTTTTCAACAGGATGTTTTTTTTTTAAATGATAAATTTTGTTTAAATTAAATTGGGAGGGATTTTGGTTCGTGGGTATTTTTATTTCAATAAAATTCTTTGCATTTTATTTCATTTTGGACATTTTTATGAAATTATTCCAGATTAGAAGTTTAATTGCATTTTGATTTGACATAATGTAAACAATGACAATTTAATTTTACTTAGCCAATATAAATATTTCCATATTATATTAAAGCTTTTTTGAGTGAAAGCTTTAATTAATTTCGACCTTAACGAGAAAAAAATTGCACTTTAACCCTGCAATGGCAGATATACAAGCTAAACAAAAACATACTGAACTAAACTGGAATTAAAAATAAGAAATTTCATAATACAACTTAAAGCTTTCAGATATACATATTTTCGTTCATAAACTTTTTTAACCTAAAGTAGCATATTTAATCTGAGAATAAA
Source organism: Cochliomyia hominivorax (assembly GCA_004302925.2). Taxonomy (NCBI): domain Eukaryota; kingdom Metazoa; phylum Arthropoda; class Insecta; order Diptera; family Calliphoridae; genus Cochliomyia; species Cochliomyia hominivorax. The sequence goes on from PYHX02000494.1 coordinate 5,237,993, forward strand.
AATTATTTTAAAATTATATATTACGAAACTATATCTCATCTTAAGATCATTTAAATGTTTTTATTTTTCAGTTCTACTTTAAAATTAATTTTAAAAGCTCCTAAATTTGTTCAATTATTATCTTTTTTAGGAAAAGCTTTTTCGCCAATCAATTAAAAGTTTGAGAAATTTCAATGCGGCAACATTAGAATCTCAAACAACTTTAAAGCTTTTTTAAAATTAAAACGGTTATTTTTTGCAAATATGTTTCTGGTTTTTGTACGTTCAAAGTCTAGTAAAGTTTTTAAAAGAAAATTTAATTTTAACCCAAAAGCTTTCAAGAAAATGAATCTCAATTTAAAATCTATTTATGACTTATGATGTCATTTAAGGCCATTTCATTTCAGGAGCTTTAACTTTCTAAAGTTTAAAGTAAATAACAATTAAAAGCTTCTTTATATTATAACAGCAATTTTTTAGCTAAATAATGAGTTTTAGTGCCTTTTAAGTCAATTAAAAGAAAATTGCAGTTTCACACAAAAGCTTGAACGAAAAATCTAATTCATTTTAAATCTATTTATAATTTCGAAAGTATTCTAAAGTAAAAGAAAACTTTAAAGTTTTCCAGTATTAAAGTGTAATTATTCAGACTTCCATGATATTAATTTTTTTCGTTTTAAAATGTTACTTATCTTTTTAAAAATTAAATATATTTTGTGAAGTGCAAGTCAAGCTTTCTTAAGTAAAATTTTATTTTAATTAAAAAGCTTTGAAGTAATAACCCCGTTAATTGAAAAACTATTTACAATGTATGAAGCATTTTAAGCAGAACATTTTAAAGCTTGTTATATTTAAACGATTTTTCAGGAGAAAGCTTCTGAAATTTTTTGTACTCACTACTTTACTCAAACCAAAGATAAAAGCATTAAATAAGAAATATTACAGTAGTTTTTACTCAAACATCTGATTCAATAGAATTAATTTAATCAACTAAGCTTTCTTAAATAAACTTTAAATTTAAACCCAAAATTCTTAAACTAAATAACTTTTATAATTTCTAAAAAATTCATAAAAACCTCAAAGCTTTTTAATATTAATACGACAATTATTTGCTTAAAGTAACTATATATGTAAGGGAATCTTTTTTTAGCTTTCTAAGCTTTTAAAATTCCTTAAAGTTACAATGCTTTCTTAAGTAATGCTTTCTTAAGAAATAATTCAAACTAAACTTAAAATTTCTAAACAAATGAATGCGAATTATAATTAAGAGGGTCCATATAATTATGAAGTGTTTATATACAAAACAAACTTTAAAAGTATTTTTTAAAGTTTAGAACTTAAAAAGCTTAAAGCTTTTAAATGTTATAATGTTAAACAAATATAAATGAAGTAGAAAAATAAATAAAAAAGCTATAGATTTTTTAACTTTTGAAATTTTTGGTTTTATGTATTTGTAAAGCTTTTAGAAAATCATCTTTAAAAAAAGCTTTTAAGATTCTAAATACTAACATTTGCTACGTTCTATTTTAGGATTTAATAATTTTTTTTAATTAGAAAACAAAGCTTTAAAGCTTGATTATTAATTTAATCTGAATAAAAACGTTTCTAAATTTGGAAGAGTAAAATTTTGTAAATAAAAGCTTTTTAAAATATTTTGATTTGAAAGCTTGAAATATAGTGAAATCTCATATGTATATTAAACCATTTTTCAATGTCTTTTTTTTTTTGATTCTAAAATTAATTTAAAGTTTTTTTTAACGTTTTTTTAGATAAAAGCACAAAGTTTGATCTCTTCATTGTTTACACTAGTCATTATATCGCAATATTTATATATTCTGCAATTGAAGATAAGTTCTAAAATCTCTTCATTGTAATTCGGGAGTATTAATTTTTAAATGAAAAGGATAATTTAGTACCAAAGAAACACTTAAAAAGGACATTTTGAAATTAAGTGTAATATGAATAAAAAGAAGAAAATTAGTTAACGAGTTTAAAAAAAAACTTACCTGCATATGGCACTTTGACTATAGGCGGGACCTTCTGTTACCGACAAAGCTTGACCCACTTGTGTTTGTGTCAAACCTAATGATAAACGACGCAATTTAAAAGCTTTGGCAAATTCTTTAATCTCATCTAAATCAATGCCATCGACCATGTTGGTGGTGGCCTGGTTAATAGTGGGTTCATCTAAAAAAGGTAAAAAGAAAAGAGAAAGAAAAAAAAATAAAGAAAATTAGAATTTAAACTGCAAAATACTCTAACACGAAATTAACTAAATTTAACTTAAATCATCTTATTTTCAGCTTTACTCTCTACTTTAACTTAATATTCACTTAATTATGTTATTTTAAAATTAAGTGCGAAATATTTATCATTTCGCTTAAGAACTAGAAATATCTGAGTTTTATGAGAAGCATCATAAACTGTTGCATTTTCTACCTTAAATACTAATTGAGTTAAATAAAGACGCTAAAATGTGTTTTAAGAAGGCACTCAGTCATCAACTGTTGCTGCTATAATAGCATTAAATGTTGTCGTTGTTCTTACTGCCATAATATTAGTTAATTTGCGGTAATTAGTTTAAATTTATTAACATTTTGCAATAGTAAAATAAGGTTGTGCTGATATCTATTTCACAGGTAACAGGGTAACGATAATTAGGAAAAGAAATGTAAATATTAAAAACAGAATTACCGCTATTTATTAAAAAGAACGGTTAACATTTACATTCACAGGAAAATGTCATTTAACATTTAGAGAAAAATTTTTGATAAATCTCTCATTTAGAGAAAAATTTTAATTTTAGAAAGAACTTTCAATAAATTTTAGTTTTAGAAAGAATTTTCGATAAATTTTAGTTTTAGAAAGAATTTTCGATAAATTTTAATTTTAGAAAGAATTTTTGGTAAATTTTAGTTTTGGAGAGAATTTTCGATAAATTTTAGTTTAAGAGAGAATTTTCGATATATTTTAGTTTTAGAGAAAATTTTCGATAAATTTTAGTTTTAGAAAGAATTTTCGATAAATTTAAATTTTAGAAAGAATTTTTGGTTAATTTTAGTTTTGGAGAGAATTTTCGATAAATTTTAGTTTTAGAGAGAATTTTCGAAAAATTTTAGTTTTGGAGAAAATTTTCGATAAATTTTAGTTTTAGAAAGAATTTTCGATAAATTTAAATTTTAAAAAGAATTTTTGGTAAATTTTAGTTTTGGAGAGAATTTTCGAAAAATTTTAGTTTTAGAAAGAATTTTCGAAAAATTTTAGTTTAAGAGAGAATTTTCGATAAATTTTAGTTTTAGAGAAAATTTTCGATAAATTTCAGTTTTAGAAAGAATTTTCGATAAATTTAAATTTTAGAAAAAATTTTTGGTAAATTTTAGTTTTGGAGAGAATTTTCGATAAATTTTAGTTTTAGAGAGAATTTTCGAAAAATTTTAGTTTTAGAAAGAATTTTCTATAAACTTTATTTTTAGAAAGGATTTTCGATAAATTTTAATTTTAGAAAGAATTTTTGGTAAATTTTAGTTTTGGAGAGAATTTTCGATAAATTTTAGTTTTAGAGAGAATTTTCGAAAAATTTTAATTTTAGAAAGAATTTTTGATAAATTTTAGTTTTAGAGAAAATTTTCTATAAATTTTGGTTTTAGAGAAAATTTTCGATAAATTTTACTTTTAGAAAGAATTTTCGATAAATTTAAATTTTAGAAAGAATTTTTGGTTAATTTTAGTTTTGGAGAGAATTTTCGATAAATTTCAGTTTTAGAGAGAATTTTCGAAAAATTTTAGTTTTAGAGAAAATTTTCGATAAATTTGAGTTTTAGAAAAAAATTTTGGTAAATTTTAGTTTTAGAAAGAATTTTCGATAAATTTTAGTTTTAGAGAGAATATTCGATAAATTTTCTATTAAAAACATTTCTATTAATTTGTTATTTAGACTTAATTAGTTTAAAATGCTTATGTTGTTATCATTATTTCGATAAAATTCTCTATTTAACTAAAATTTTATCAAAATTTCAGTTAAATATTTTTTGTTAAATTCAATAATTTTTTACTTCCATTTCAAGAGTCAATTACTTTTAATAACATAACAAATTGTATGCACTAATTTATCGCTTCTTTGCCTTATAAAAGGATTAAAAACCCGAATTTCTTGCTGCCTGAATTTAAGAAAAAACTTTAGCGTTACTTTTTCCCCATCAGCAACAATATTGTGCTTAATTACTGCTAATTGACGTTTACAAAACTTTTGTTGTTTTTTAAGTTTATTTACGTGTATTTTACATATTTATTACATTTAAGTTAAACTTAAGAAGACGCTCAAATACGATATTTAATGACATGAAGAGAAGGGAAGAACTAAAATTTAAAATAAATCTAAAATAAATTACGCATGATTTTAGTTAAAAAAGATGTCTTAAATAATATTTCACTTTAAAAGCAGCTTAAAATATTGCAGCATCTTCCTTTTATCCACTAGAGCTGAAAGATATTCTAAGGTGGGGAGTGGGTGCAAGAGGAAGAGTTGTGAGAGGTTTATACGTGTAAATTTGTCATTAAGATGTTATATAAACAAAACATTAAACTGTCTTTTATTTTAACACTTTTCCCATAAATTCGAAGGAGTCTAGAATGAGTAAATAAGCTAAAGAGCATCTTTTTCTACAGCTTCTCTAATTATATAGAATAAAACTTATTTTCCTCTTTTTCTTATTTGAAGCTTTCTAAGACGTTATAAGAACTAACTGATGCTTCTTTATTGAAGTTGTAACAAGTGGCTGTTGAAATTACAGCTACTTTAGTTACTTAACATGTAAGAAAAGTATATTCGGCAATGCCGAATCTTTAATACCCTCCACCACAAATGAGTGTGAAATACACTGAATGCAGAAACACTTAATGGGTAATAAAATTAATTCTATTTTTGGCTATAACTTATTTTCTTTAGAACCAATTTTGAGAATTTTTTGAATGATAATTTACGGATTACGACAATAGAACACTTTCCAGGATTACAACAAATACTTGTACAAAATTTCTTTGGGCTCTGTTTATTATTGTGGATGTCAGCGTGCCAAAAACAGACATACGGACATTGCTAAATCAGCACAGATTTTGATTTGATCCAAAAATATATACGTTATGGTATTCTGAGATGATTCCATTTTAATGTTACATACAAAATGACAAAGTTAATATACCCTATTCACCATTTTCGATGGTGGAGCATATAAAAAGAACAAATCAGCCTCAATTTGAGATGTTGTTTTTTAGTGAAGTGATGGTTGTGGTTCTTAGGTGGCATGATGATGTTCTTAATGACGTTGTTGATGTTGCAAATTTTGTAATATTGTCTGGTTGTATATAATAATGTTTTTGTTGTTATTGTTATTGCATATCATTAATACCTAAATGAATCACAAAATTTCGGAAAGTTTGTCTAAAATCTAGAATGCAATTCAGTTATTTATTACGTACTTTTGTTATGGAGTTTTTCCTAAATTCGCCTAAAGTTTGTTTAACTTAAGAAAACGTGTAGAAAATTATAATTTTGTTAAAGTGATACGTTTGCAACACTGTCAAAATTTTGTAAACAAATTGGTCTAATAAGTTTAATAGATTTTTTTTTGTTGAAATTTTAAAGTTTTTAGTATTCAGTAGTTTTAAGAAGACAAAAATAACGTTGCCCTGCTGTGGATATCAAATAATTGAATCAAATTGTATTCAACAGTATGTAGACAGAAGGATAGACGAATGGACAAAAAAACAAAGATAGACAGACGGACAGACTGATATAGTTATATGAAGTGTGATTTTTTTGTCAAATATTGGGTCTTTGATAGTCCCCTGGTCATCGTGGTACCAGCGAAAAAAGTAAATGAAAAAAAGAATATGAAGGAGTAAAAAAAGTTTCAGACAAGAGTTTAAATATTCAGAATTTTGTCTAAAAAACTTTGATAAAATTTATTAAAAATGTCGATAAATTTCATATCAGGAAAAAATTTATTTAATTAAGATAATGAGAAAACTTGGAATAAATTTCATATAAAGAGAAAATTTGCAATAATTTTATATAAAGAAAAAAGTTGCGAGAAAATTTGCGAAAAATTCCATATTTAGAGACAATTTTCGATAAATCTCATAATTGTTTTGTTTAAGTGATACAATTTTGAACCTCTTCTATTAACGTTTATATAGAGTTTCCTGTCCCTTTTCTCGAACAGGTAGACAAAAAATCTACCACATTTTTGTAAACGTTTTTTGTTTTCTTCAATTCTCAAGGGCACAACATGTCACCACTGGCCTTAGCCCTGGGCAATTTGGAGGACTTTGCCTCTCTTGGTACAAATCCCACATTATTGTTTTTGTACGAATCAAGCCCACGGTTTATCATAGCGGATGCCAATTCTGTCCAAAAGTAAGTGGACATATTTTGAAGTATAATTAATGGAAGCATCCATTTTCGATAACATTCCTTGATATAAATTTCGATTGTTACAAATTATTGGCATATTTCGGCTGCAAAAGAAATGTTCAGCGCTTTAGGTCCTACTCATTTTTTTGCACATTCCCTCGAACATCAGCAACATACAACTTGTATGTTTCTGTTCCGAGACTTGTATGTTTTTTTACTTTAACATTTTATACTAAATAGTCCGAGCACAGAGCTAACCGGTCAAAAGTGCTACACTAGCTAAGAGATTGCCAACGATATCGGTCTATACAACCAATTTTTGTGATTTTAAAAAGGAAACTTCTCAGGATTATAAGAAGTACTCAGGCTAAATTTCATTGAGCTCTGTAAATGCAGACAGACAGACAGACAGACATAGCCAACCGACTCAGATGGGTTCTGAGATGATTTCTTCTTATCGTAATACATGGAATGACTAAGTTAATTCTAAGTTATTCTCTTCACCACTTGTGAAGGTGGAGGGTAGTCAAAAAGTCAAAAAGTTGATATTTTCAATAAAAGCTCCCTGACCTTTAGAACGAGCTATCGAACCTTTTAAGCGCATTAAAAGAAGTCTTAATTAGCCTTAAGATAGTCTAGTTCAGGTAAAATTTCCGACCAAGCTATACACTTTCACACATAAGAAGTGAGATCGATAAAATCATAACACATTTTTTTAATTAGAACTTTTAACCCAAGAATTATTTGATAACCAGATTAAAATGAGTGAGCAGAAAAAAAGTGCATTTTCAACAAAACCCAACTTGGCCGTACAAAAAGTTGCCCAAGCATTCAAAGGTCTAGCATCAAACGGTTTCCAATGTTATTAAACAGTAACCAGAGAACTGATAGATGATGTTTGATTGATGGATGATGTTTCTATAACCAAAAAAATAGAAAGCATTTTCAAAAGAACTTTCTTAAAATTGTCAATTATAAGTCGATAAATTAAAATGACAGAAGTTATTAGAAGTTTTGAGAACTTCATTACCATTCCAAAAATTATAAAAGTCGGTTCAGTCGAAACGATTTTTATCCTGTGTTATACTTAGCCAAAACATTTATATATTGTATACGTTTGTGAGTGTGTGCATGTAACATAAGGTGTGGTGGAAGGAATTGAAGACACGTCATAGCTGAAACACTCTTACTTGCTCAAAAGTTTAATTTCAAAATCCTCATACGCCAAAAGTGAGTGGTTCTCTAAAAATGTTTATTTAAAAATTTATTTGGATTATTTTTATTTTGATATTTTTTTTCAACATGATTTCCATAAATTAATCCAATCAACTAAATAATAATGAAAGCTTTTTTATGTTATTTATTTAGGTTTTTTTCACATTTCTAACTTTCATACATTTCATATGTTTAAGTATAATTTGCAAAATTTTCACCTTCTCTCCCCGGATATATGAAGCACCCACATAACCACTGGCCAATACTCTAAAGAGTAAATAATCAATAACCATAATGGAAAATAACTAACAAACCACTAAAATAAAAAAAATAATAATAAAAAATTAAAAAAATAAAAAAGAAAATAATGAAAAAAGGTAAAAACAACAAAAACACTGAATCCAGAACGCTGGCAACTAAACCACACACATGTGGGTTTTGATGTGTGAGTGTAAAAAAGGGTCAATTGTGTAATCAAATACTTTTTTCATAAAATCTTTTTTTGGTTTTTTTGGAATCATGAAAATAAATTGCAATTAAAATTTTTGGTAGAATTATTAAGAACATAAGCAATCAAATGGGAATAAATAGAAAAAAAAAAAAAAACAAATCGCAAATAAATGAAATCAAATCATGAAAATAAACTTAAATAGAAAATTTTGTTTAGATTTTGAATCAGTTCAATTCATAGATGAACAAACACAAATTCATAAATATAATGAATTTTTCAAATTTGATGCAAAATAAAGTTTAAAATAACGTATATTTTCCCTTTATAAAGCTACAAATTTACAGTTAGTTACAAGTGTGCGTGTGTGTATATGAGTGTTTATAAATCCTTAATTATATTTTCCTCAAGTTTTGTAACGTTAATTAAACTTAAAAATTTTTGCCAAAAAAAAAAAATACAAAAATAATTGTTAACAGAATTGAAGCAACAACCACAAACTTTTTTCTCTTTTTGTATCTTTTAGCTGGATTTTAAACAACAACAAACGATGACAAGGAAAAGTTTAGCTAAGTAAAATGATGTTGATGACGATGATGTTGCAGATGATGATGATGATTATGATGTTGAAGATTATTTGAAAAGTTAAAACTTCTAGAAAATTACACGTTGATGTCTTTTATACCTTGAAAGTTTTAAATAAGAAAATAATCTTTTGTTAAAATTTCGTAATTCTAAACATAAATCTTGGCAAATTGGCAAATTGCAATTTTTGTTATTGCATACATTTAGGCAAACATAAGACTTAATGTCACTCATATGTTAAAATAAATTAAGAAAGCTGCTATTGCAAATGTATGTGTAAAGATAACGAAAATGGGAATGTGCATTTACAGCAGGTAATTGGAAATTAGCTAAAAGTTTTAAAAGTTTTTTGTTATTTATGCTGTCAATATTGTTTAGATTTTTCATTTATAAGATATAATGTTAATAAATAAGTTTAGCATCAACAAATTTGAGCAGTTGAAATTATGGTGAAGAAAATAGCAGTAGATAAGCCAGTACTTGTAAAGATGATTATCAATAGCAATAGAATTCCAATTGACTAAAATCCGCTAAATATGTATGTCACACTGACAAAAAAATTACTTAAGCATTGTCAAAAATTGTGTTAAGGTGAAGTCATTAACCCAAAATAGACTTTATTTAGACATATTATTGAGTAGCTAAACTCCTTGTAGGCTGCACCTGAACTTCGTGACAATAACATAAAAGAAATAAACTCCAAAGTGGGCACACATATGTTGTAGTTAGAGTTCTTTCCAGATCGATAATTTTATATTTATTTCTACTTTTGGACACTTATTGCATTATCGAAAACTTTGAACTAAGCTATTTTTCGGACCCTTAAATTCTAAAGTCTATTAGTAACATCTATTACACCTCATCTTACTCTACTCTATGATAAATCTAATGTAAAAAAGAATCTTATGAAAACGATCTTTACTCACTCGGTGAATCCATTAATAAATCATGAGCCCCCATTGAACCCTCTGTACCATTTGGTGACATGGGCGGTGGTGGGGGCACAGATTGATCCTGCATACGCTCCCTTTCACGTTCGCGTTCTCTCTCCCGCTCCCTTTCACGTTGCTGATGTAAAACAGCACTTGTTGTGGGACTTAGTTTTAGAGGATGCATCGAATGGTGAGGATTATGATGATGTAACGAAGAGGATGGATTTGAAAGTGAACTGGAGGTTGGTCCCGCTGGTGAAGAGGTGGGTGAGGCTGAAGAAGCTCGTGTGGCGGTGGCAGTTGGTGGACCATGTGATTTTGTTATGGTCAATTCACCATTTGAAGAGGAGAGTCTATAAAAATGCAAATAAGAATTTAATGAATATTTAAAACAGGAACCTATAATTCTCTTAACTCACCTGTTCATGTTACTAAGTACATTGTTTGTGCTTGAAGTGGCTGTGCTGCAGGATGAGGAGGCTGTCATTAAACCCGGTCCATTACCTAAATAATCTCTGGGTGGAGGTGAGTCTAAGATTTGGTGTGTATGTGTTGGTTGTTGACTAAGGGAATGATGCGTTATCAGCGGAGAGTGTGTGCGATATATTTGGCTGGCAGAACTTGAGCCTACCGGTGAAGAAAAGCCTCTTTCGTTGCAGTTGGTGGACATGGATGAGTTAGAATTGGCCGCATTGGCAGCCTCTTTAGCCATTGAGGCAGCCGCACTGCGTGCATTTAAGGTGGCAGGTGAAGCAGCTCTTATACGTTCTCTTTCTCTATCTCGATCTCGTTCCCTATGACTTTCACGATCTCTTTCTTTCTCACGATCTCGCTCCCTTTCCCTTTCACGCTCTCGCTCCCTTTCTTTTTCTCTTTCTCCGCCAAGTTGACTTAAATTAATGCCTGCACTCGTGCTACTGGCACAACGGGAAGGACTCATTTTCATTGAATGTTGTTCGCGTGACTCTCTTTCTCTTAAAGTCATACTGCTGGAAGCACAGGATGAGGGACGAGGCGATGATGAAGGACCAGCCATACGATGATGATTACCAAATTGGTGTCTATTTAAAGGAGGTGGTGAATTGGATGTAGATTCCCCGGTCAAATGTACAGGTTTGCATTCCAATTTGGGAGAAGCCAAACCTTCAGCATGTCTGAGAGCCTGAGTATGATGATGCAAAGCAGCTGCTGCTGCGGCAGCATGATGATGAGGATGCAAATGTGGTTGAGTTTCTGGTTTGATGTGCAACTGAGATTGTAGGTGAAAAGCTGCTGCTGCAGCAGCGGCAGCCGCTGCGGCCGCTTTTGTACTATTTGTGGGAGAAGAAGGCGGGGATCTTTCATTCGATGATCTTAAATGCATATCATGATGATGGGATGTAATATGTTGCTGCTGTTGACCGTGCTGGGATTGATTATGTGGTTGTTGCTGTTGTTGTTGATGTTGCTGCTGCTGTTGTTGGTGGTGATGATTAACGGCAGCAGCTGCAAATAGCTCCGGGTGCAAAGCTGCCAATAGCTGTTGCACACCATTGGAGAATAAATTTGGCTTGAGTAAATTCGTAGGTGCTTGGGCAAGCTGTGGCAAGGTGGGCGCTGTATGTAGAGCTGCCAAAGGCGAGGGTAAATGAGTCTGGGCCGGTTGTTGCTGGGGAAAGCCAGTAAAAGCTCCAAAGTTGGTTAAAAATTGTTCGTTGGTATTGATTTGTGGACTAACCGGTATGGTGAGTATAGTTTGGACAGCAATGCCTGAGGGGGAGGGAATTAGAATATCATTGGAGATAAAAAAATAGAACTTTTAGGAAAACTTACCTTGAGCTGTGGGTATTAACAGCTGAGCTCCTTGGACACCCTGGACTAATTGCCCGGAGGCCAATATCAGTTGAGGCATTTGAGCACTGGCGGGTGGTGCTTGCAATTGTGGAGGTGGTGAAGCCGTAGCAGCTGTACCTTGGGCAGCGGCCGCCGCTGCTGCCGCATTATTCAAAACATTAGTTAAAGTATTTTGTGTAGATGAAGAAGATTGACCTCCGGCTCCCGCTAAGCTTGAACTATTGCCATGTGGCGAAGAGGATCCGGGATTATTTTGATTGTCACCACTGTTACTGTTACCCGCACTACCGCTGCCACATTGTGTCATAGCTTTATGAGAATTAAGCAAATCTGTTGCCATTTGAGGCAAACCTGCACTATTTGCCACACTTAAATTCAAAGGTGAATTAAGAGCTGCTGCTGCCGCACTTGCTGTTATGCCAGCAGCTAAACCCTGAAGACTTGCTAAAGCTGCAGCTGTTGCTGCACTATTGCCTAGATTTTGTTCTTGTTGAAATGTTGAAAGATTTTGTAATTTTTGTAAATTTAACATTTCTTGCACTACAAAAGGGGAAAAAATTATCAAGAGAAATCAGAAAAGCTCGACGAATAATTTCTTAAGACAAATGTGGTGCAGGGAGTGTCTATAGTGTGAATAAGAGATTAGACATTGTAGCCTATAGTCTCTTCTATTGTTTAGTCCGTAGTGTATTCTATAGAGTTGTATTTACTTGAGTTTAAAATGCTGTGTATGTAGAAGTTAATTGTCTTATCTACAGTGGGGATCATAATCCATTTTACAGACTTAAGAACAGTGGGGATTATAATCCAGTTTGTCTGTCTTTGAACCAGTCTATAATCTAAAGTTTAGTCTATAGTGCAAATTAATTTTTGTTTCATGTGTGTTTTTTTTTATATAAAATTGGATTTCGATATGTACTCACTAGTTCCATTTAGATGAGCTTGTGCTGCCGCTGCTGCTGCAGCTAATGCCGAAGCTTTAGCCTGATCCGTTGGTTGTTCTCCCATTTCGGCATCAGTATCAGTCAAATTATGAATATCATCAGCATCATGTCTCTTATTATGTGGATGGTGTTGTGAGGGTGAATGATTATCATCGTTATCGGTTAACGTGTGATGATTCTGATGATCATCTGTATCGATTTGCATAGGTTGCGGGGATGAAGCAGGTGATGTCAATTGAATGCAATTACTAGTATTTTGTAAATTCTGTGTGGAATGTTGAGGTAATGGAGATTTTTCACTATTTGTTATATTATTGTTATTGTTGTTGCTATTGTTGTTATTGTTATTATTATTGTTGTTGTTATTATTTTGTGCAACTAAAGATGCTGCTTTAGCTAAATTTTTATAAAATTCCAATTCCTTAAGATGATCTTTATCTTCGGTGGCATAATGAAGTGGCATATCGGTAATATCATTACCCAAAGGTGAATGAATTTTGTGAGGTGGTATTTCTTTGTCATAATCCTAAAAATAAATCAGAAAAAAAACATTTCGGTTGAAATTATTATAAATTTAATTTTTCAGAAATAAAAATTAATTTTAAAGCCTGTTTTATTTATTTTATGCTTTAAATGCAACAAGTGTTATATTTATCGCTTTATAGCTGAAAATCTGTTGAAAAACAATTATTTGTATTTTACATAAATAATGAAGTCAAATAAAAAATATGCTTTCAATTACAAATGGAGGTATTGGCAAACATATGTAACCCAGCAAACTGTATATAGTCTATGCTGCTGAACAATCTATAGTCTAGATTATGGAATAGTTTATAGTCTAGGTTACTATAGTCTAGGCTATAGAACAGTCTATAATAAAGGCTATAGAAAAATCGAAAGTCTAGGCTGTTATAGTCTAGGGAATAGAACAGTTTAGGCAACAGAACAGTCTATTGTCTAGACTATAAAGCAGTCTATAATCTCAGCTAAAATACAGTCTATAATCTAGGCTATAAAACAGTCTATAGTCTATACTGCTTTATTCTAGGCTATAGAACAGTTTATAGTCTAGATCATAGAACAATCTATAGTCTAGGTTATAAACAGTCTATAGTAAAGGCTATAGAACACTCCACAGTTTAGGCTATAGAGCAGTCTAAAGACTAAGCTATAGTTAATTATAATGTAGACTGTAGACCAGTTATATATAACTTAGTCTTTCTAATAGTCCAATTTTTTGTTTTGCTTCTAGCCCATTACATCATCTAACTTATACACCTATCCATAGTCAGGTTTATAGATCAGTTAATAATATAACTAATCTGTAGTCAATTAATAGTTTAGCTTACAATTCAATATTTAATTTAGACAAAAATGCTATCAAAAATCTATTCTGTAGTTCTTTACTTCCTGCATTGTATTGGTTTTGTGTAGCTTATAAGCTGCAGGATATTGTAGTCTGTTTTCCAATCTACAGGTTAATCGAAATTCATCCTCATAATTGGTTCCACATTCTTCTCATTTTGCTGGGTTTCAGTTTGTGAAAAATAATATAACTGTCACATTATTACACATGATTATTATTAAATAATTGTCAGTATAAATATGATCTCCGAATTATATTTATAATATCGGCACTGAGTCTGTGGCAGTAAACACATACACAGACACACACCCATACACATGTATGTGTACAAATGAATGGTTATCTCTTTACATTGTTTGTTTATGTTCGCATATATTTATATCACATGTAAGTGAGGTATTCCATACGTTGCATTATAATCAAATATCATGATGATGTTGGTGACATGATGCAAGCTACTTAAGCTCTTATGTGACAACTGTTAAACAGTTAAAATTAACAAAATTAAATTAAAAAATTACAATCACAATCACAGAATACCAATTATTCAGCCAAGTTTACATTACATTTGGAAAAAAATGATAATAATTGAAATAAATGAAAATGTAGTTATTAAAGTACACGCTGAAAGTAAATAAACACCCGGTAGTTTGGAGGAAAATATGTACATTTAAATGGGGTTACAGAGAACAAGATTTAAGTGAATGTTTTAAGAGATCTACAGGGTTGTAGTTGTATTCAAAGAGACCACCAGTTTTGTTGTCCACCAACATTACATTACTGTGGATATTAACACCCACGTTCATGTACTTATTTATTTCTTTTTTCTCTTTTTAAGGGACAGTGTAATGCAAAATGGAATTTGTGTAAACATTTCAAGTGTTGATTGTAATTCATTTATTTTTTTAATGTTTAAATATATTTATGACGTTCATAATTTTGTAATTTGGATGAGAAATATTTTTTCTACATTTTAATTATGTAAATAAATGAGAATTGTAATTTAATAAACTTTTTCATGAAAGAAAAAAAAAACATATATCATATATTAATGTTAACGTTAACTAAGTCAGCATTGACTCCTGGATTTGTAAATATGATTATTATAGAAATATTTTATTATTGACAAGTTAATAACAGTAAATAAAAATTTTAAATAAATAAAAATTATTTTTTTTTTAATTTTCCTTTATCTCCTTCAGATCTACTATAGAATGGAGTATATATCAAATCAGAGTATGGAAAAACTCAGAGCAAAAGCTTTATTTTTAAATGATATTTATTTTTACTCTTCTTTGAGGAAAAAATAAAACTCTTTTTTTAATTAAAATTTTAATTTTCTGCTCTGACCAAAATCGAAAAAAACATATTTTACTTTTCTTTCAGCTAAGAGTAAAAAAGAAGATAATTATTATTTACTCCTCAAAATTACAAAATGGGGACAAAAAAAATTTGCTTGAACATACACAAGCACACAAAATAATTTTTCCGCAATGAAATGTACTGTAGTTTCATACTAAAAAAAATTCAATAACAAAAACATACAAAAATTTATACAACAAAAATAAACATATCTTATTATGTGAGTGCAAACATTCCTTTTCAGCTTAATAAAAAAGACTTTTGATTGCTACAAACGACTTCAAAACAATTCGTCCGTATTATTCATTTTAAAAGTCTTTTTTGGATTTTGCGCTTTTTTGATTTTTTATCATTTTTTAGAATTAAACTCTTGTTAAAAGAAAAAAATTAAAGGAAAAAAGAACGAAAATTTAAGGCAGATTTTTCGCAACCTCCTGATCAAAAAATATGCAAATATTGCTTCAAAGAAAGCCAAGGATTCGTTACAACGGGCTCTTTAAATATCGAAATTTACATCACGGAATGTTTACAGAAAAATGTAGTATTTATAAGACTTTATAATGTGTCCACTTATTTCAAACCTGACTTGACTTGACAAATACTCTTAACTGCCTGTTGAGTGACTTTGTTTTAGAAATCTTTCGATGTCGCTCCATAAGCTATAATCATTCCAGACTAAAATGTAGACTTAAATCTAAACCACAATACTAAATGCAACCTTAGTTCATAGTATAGTGTATATTCTGGTCCATATTAAGGACTACAATTAAATCCATCATAGAATCAGTAAACTGGTCTACGCTGGTGCATATTCCTATAAGGGTACTTAAGTTTATCAGTCCGTTTTGGCATTATTAACAATGGTTGATGACTCTTTATTATGGACTACTTCAAAAATATGGTTTGGCATTGATTCTATTAATTTTTAAAGAAGATCGTTTCAGTTCATCCCAAACTTTTTTGTTTAAATCTGTTAACATCATTATGCTTTCGTTTTGGAGATTACTTCAATTCACGTCTGCGTTTATAGAAATATTCCAAATAAAACATCTCCAATAACATTTGTTAACTCTCATTAAGAGAACATCAATTCTAGTTGTCTATGAAATATATTGTAATCCGGTCAGGACAATAACTTTGTAATCAGGTATATGAAATTGTAGTTTATTTCTAGACTATAATCTAGTCTAAAATATAGATTATGTTCTAGTCTATAATATAGACTTTAATTTAGTAATAACACAATATAATATACTAATACATACTAATCTATATAATAGTATAGACTTTAATCCTATTTATAATATATATGATAATCTACTCAATTGTGTAGATTATAATCTGGTCTATAATGAAGACAATAATTTTGATCGGTTGGACTATAATACAGTTCATAGCGCAGTATTGTGTAGACTACTTGATAATACAGTCCATTATTTATTTTATAGTATATTTATTATATAGTTTAAAGTATACTACTGTAGGGTCTATAATTTTATTTGAAATTCATTAAAATTTTACTTTTTTTTTTAATAAACCGTATTTTTACATAAAAATTTAATATCTTATTTGTTTTCTCCTATTAAAACAGCTCATCATTTATAATTTCTGATTTGTGAAAAAACTTTATTATTAAACATGTTTTATAGAAATCTCGGTAACATGTAATATTTTATGACAACCATATGATGGTGAAAAATAAAAATAAAAAAAGAATAAATAAAAAATGAAAAAAATATATCAAACATTAAACAATGAATTAAAATGAGTAAAAGAATTGTACCAAACAGGAAGTCAACTGCATTATCGACCACCAATACCAATACCATCAACATCATCACCGCTTTTTTATATATAATAAAAAAATACTGTCCCAACTTATTAAACAACCATTATTATGCATGATATATAAACTATCTATGTATGTATTGGTATGTAAATGTAAGTGTATGTTTGTGAATAGAGTCTATGAAATGCAAGCCAACGAACCTAAAGTAATGACCACTACAGAGAGAGACAGACAGATAGATAGACACATACAAACGTATAGCGCCCTAGCATATGCAATTGAGCTTTAGTAAATATGTTAAAAAGTTAATTCATTACACATCATTGCATATAAGACTGCTGCCATGTGTATGAGAGAAATAAATTTCTTTGCTCCTTTTTTTGCATTTGTGTTTGTTTTTTATTCTTTGTAGTTTTTAATTTAGTATTTAAAATGCTGTAGTAATTCTTTTTTGCAACACCTACAACTATGCAATGGCTATTGAGTATAGTGCAAGTTAAGTTTTTTAACATTATAAAACAGGACATTCACTTGGGCAGGGAGTTAAATGAATGTGGAAAAAACTTAAAAAAAAACTGAACAAAATGGTTAAAAAGAATAATAATGCTGCCAGTCATAAATTAAGTTTCGATTTACCACGTTAAAAGTCTGCTGTTTCATATTATAGATTTTCTTTTACCCCAAACACAGCACTAATGTGGTCTAAATGGTTTGTAATAGAAAAGGAAAAATATAAAATACCAAACACTTTACAACTGAGTGTTTAATTATGTGTAAAAAATAACAGCATACTTTAAGTTGCAACTTATTAAATGTAAATAGAGCATATGTTAAGGAGGAAAATTTTTATATATATTTTCCATTTAAAGATTTAATTTTCATAGAAATAAATATTGCTATTGGCATAAATTTGATATTAATGTAAATGTTAAAGAAAATGGTAATAAGAATAAAATAATGAAACTAAAACCAATATAATTATTGGCAATTAATACTTTTAGCTTTAGCTACAATTACCATTAAACTACTATTTGCATATTTTTGCAAATACTTGCAATAAAATGAAAATATGGTTATATTTTAATACCATTTGTGTTGGTGTTAAGGTGTGGTCTGATACCTCAACGTTTAGAAAAAAAAATATATATATAAAATAATAAAAATACTTAAAAACTCAGGAATGAAGGAAAATAAAGAGTATAAAATAAAAATACTACCAACACTTCAATTAAATGTTATTTGCATTGGAAATTAACATAATTGCCAAGAAAAGTATCTACAAAAAAAAAAATTATAAAAAAAATCTCTCACAAACTAATGTATAAAATGTAAAAGAAACTAAAAGTATAAAACACAAAATACAAGACCAAAATTAAAACTCTGTTTATAAAAACCAAAAGAGAAGAGTTTGGTTGAGGAATGTCCAGGAAATTGTATTAATTGCAAAATAGAACAGAATGAAAAAAGAAAAATAACGGAAGCAAAAGATACAGCTAGAAAGGATGGTTGAAAAAAAAAATAAATACATTTAATGTTGTCACATTAAAAAGCTTAAATAGATAAAATACATTTTATTGAATACAAATTTTTATGGAGGATTATTTTTAGTGAAATAAGAACTTAAACTAATTAAGGGTGAAATATGAATTATAAATATTAGTATTTTTTATACTGTTATTTTTTAATCTAAACTATAAGTCGATTGGGGTCTAGATTTTTATTTCGATTATCCAGATTATACCTAAGAACTCTATATCTAAATAGTCTTCATTGAAGTTTTAATAATTGGTGGAATTATTTACTAAAATATAACTAAAATTATGGCAAAGATCACAGATCATGTTGTTATATAGTTCATACTTAAGTTCTAGTAGAGATAATAGTTTAAACTTTGGTCATGGTTGTAGTTTGGGCTGTAGTCAATATTGTACTGTAGACTGTGTTCTATTCCATATTATGGAATACACTTTTGTAGCGAGTATTGGCTGGACTAAAGTCTTCATTATAATAAAACTACAGCTGCGATTATAGTCAAGACTATAGACCAGATTATCCAGATTGTAACTTATTCCACATTTTAGTCTAAACTTTAGTTCAATTTATTTTAGCTTATAGTCCAAAATGTATATTGTAGTATAGGCCTAGGCCTATACTACAATATACATTAATTTGCAGCCTAGATTATATATATAATCCAGTCCAGTTATATTATGGTTTAGATTGTGGTCTAGACTATAGACCAAACTGTAGTCTAACTATAATCCAGTCGGTTGTCGAAACTACAGTTAACGTTGTGGTATAGACTATTGTACATATATTAGTAAAGACTATGGTCCTGTTTAAAGCCTAGACTTTTATAATGTAGACTATATTCTAGACTGTTGTTATCAGCCTATAATCGAGACTAAAATACAAATTATAATCTGGATTGTAGTCTAATACACATTCTACTACAGATTTTAGTTCAGATAATATTTAAGACGATAATCCAGATTTTATTCTAAACTTTAGTTCAGATTGTCGTCTAGGTTAAATTTTACTATATAATATAGTCCAGATTGTGATCGAGATCATAATCCAGATTGTAGTTTAGACGTTAGCTAGACTAGTAGTTAAAACAATAATCCAGATTTTGTATAGGCATTAGTCCAGATTGGAAGCTACATAATAATTCAACTTTAAGTCACCATTACAGTACTGATAGAAATCTAGACTATAGTAAAGATTATAGTCCCGACTGCTTCATGCTTAAGACCAAATTATAGTCTGGACTATAATTATGAAAATTTAATTTTTAATTCTTTTTTAAATCGATTTTTTCGAAAAAAATTAAGCTTCACATAAGGCAGCAGAATTTATAATAACTTTGGTGATCCCCCTTCTTTAACAGGGAAACAAAATTAAAACTCATTATTAATGCGCGTAAAAAATAATTGCTAAAAAATTACAAAATCATGTATTGAACATTGTCAACCCCTTTCAAAATATCGCTTGACCATAACACATTGCTATAAACAAAATCATTTACAAAACTCTACTCCACCTTAAACCCCATAAAAAAATTGTTTACTTAGTGCTACATTTTCTTTTTATTTTTGGTATTTTTGGCAATTCATCCCTGCTGTTATGAACAAAATATTTTGTTTATGTTTTTTATTTATGTTCACATTTAACTTCTTTTTTGCAATTTTTCATAACGCCAAAAAGTATGCAGAATGTTAATGGTAAAATGCATTTTTGTGACACACCCTTTACACGCAAAAGAAAACAGCTATAGAGGTATGAGAGTACAAACACAATCGCCCATTCTCTCTCCGTAAGGACAAGCAGCGGTGTTAAAATTAATGAAAAAGTAAAATAGAAAAAATGAGTTAAATAAAATTAAAAGTAGACGCTTAAGCAAATAATGTTTTAAACACAATATTTTGCTATTCCATTTTTTTTGGACCACAACAATTTTTATTTCCTTTTTTTGGAAGAAAATAAATATAAAAAATCTTATTATTAAAAAGGGGTTACATCAATTGCTCCTTTGCTGTCAGGAAAAATAAAAGAACATGTGTTTAAAAAAAATAAATGTATAAAAATAAAAAATAAAAGTAAAAGTTTATCATGTTACAAATAAAGCAAAATATTAAAAATGTTGTTTTTGTAAAGTTGCATTTATTTAAGTACAACCTGCAACAACGCAAGGGTAAAACACAACTGACCATTGCAAAATACTTTTGTTTTTGTACCATTTCAATGAGAGGCAGGAGAAAGAGAAACAAAAATTTTCTAGGTTGTTTTGCTGTTTTTCCTATTTAATTTTTTTCGAGAAAAATGCTATATTGCTTCAGTAGATGAGTGAAAATTGACAGCAACATCATTAAAATGTGATGCAGAAGGATATAATGAAATTATGTTTAAATGAAAAATTTAAACATTTATGGGAGCAAAGGAGTAGAATCAAGGATTAAAAAGATCAATGCTAAAAGAGTCTTTTTTATAGACTATAGTCTAGATTATAGAATATTTTGTAGTCAGATTATAGAGATTGTAGTCAGATTATACTTTGATTACTGACTAGGTAGTTAAGATTAAAGACTAGATTATAATATAAATTATCTACTAGACAATAGTTGAGATTATGGACTAGACAATGGATTTGATTATAGTCTAGTTTATGGACTAAATTTTGAATAAATATAGACTGGGCTACAGCAAAAAAAAAAATAATAAAATTGTTTGCGGTTAAGATTATAGAATAGACTATAGTCTAGGATATAGACAAGATTTTCGACTAGACTTAAGTTTATATATTAGACCAGACTATAGTTCAGATTGTAAATAGAATAGGGTCTAGATTATAGATTGGAATTTAGTCTCAATTTCAAATTATACTGTAATCTAGATAATAAACAAGACTTTAGCTTAGATTACATTCAGAGTTAAACTAGACTAGACTACAAACTAGATGGTAGAAGAGATTATGAACTAAAGTGTTAAATATAGATTTAGTCTAGATTAAATATATGAACATAGTAGAGACTATAGATTATTTTATAGTCGATATGATAGACTAGTCTATAATCATTATTATAGACAAGACTATAATCAACATTTCGGACTACCCTACAGTCTACATTATATAATAGACTATTGTTTAGATTTTGGACTTGTCTATGACTAGACCATACTTTAAATTATAGACCGGGTTATAGTTTAGATTATAGACTACATGATAGCCAATTATAGAGTATTGACTACAAAATAGTCTATATTATGGACTAGACTAAAATCAAGATTATAATCTTGATTTCAGTCTAGATTTATTAATTAAAGACCAGATTATAGTCTAGATTATATATACAATAATATAGATTAAAAACTATAATCCAGTCTATATTACGAACTAGAATTAAGTGTAGATTATAGATTAGGCTAGAGATCTGATTTAAATGGTAATATTGTATTAGATTTATAATAGACTATAGACTTTACTGGATTATAGACATCAACCTATATATTAGACCCTATAATCCTGATTATACACTAAACTACAGTCTTTATTAAATACAACACTTTATTCTACATTGTAGACTGACTATAGTTTAGATTGTAGACTAGATTATAATTAAGGCTGTAGTCCAGATTGTATGTTACATACTAGTCCATATTATAGACTAGTCCGAAATCATATTTTCGCTTTTAGTTGTAATATACATACATATGTAATTTGCTTTTTTTACCAACAAATTTAATGAAATACAATAATGTAACACCAAATGCAACTCAACATCCGATAAAACAATAAATTTTGGTATTAACGTCAAAATTGAAATCACAGACAGACGTCAAAAAAAAGTCGCACAAAACACCATAAAAATTGTATACAAAAAAACTGACACATAAAAAGAAGAAAACAAAAACAACAAATGGAAAAAAATAAAAATGACCATCAAACATGGTTGTATAGACATCCAGCCAGGCATTCCATACCCCTCCCCCTTTCTTATCCAGAAAATAAACAAAAAATAAAAGTAAACAATAAAACGAGGAATGGACTAAAGAACGCAAAAACAGCTTTTACTTTTATTTTTGAGGAAAAAAAATGGGCCAAAAATGAGAAAAAAGAATTTTGTACAAAACGTATAATTTTTTATATGTGTATGAGTATATTTTTTTTCTGTGCAGTAGATATAAGGATGTTAAAGGACACAAAACAAAAAATTCATTCATAATTTTTGTTGGTCTTTTTAGGTCATGGTTTCAAATGACCACTGGTACACAAGGCCTCCTCCTTTACACACAAAAAGTAGCCGAAAAAATATACATATACAAGTGTATTCCCAGGGCCAGTAAATGTTATGTGAATGGAAAAAAGAACGAGTGACCACTGACTACTCCTTCTAAGGGGGTTTTGGTGGTTAAAATTTCACAATATTTTTCTATTTTTTTTTTTCGAATTGACCAATTTAGTAATATAAATGTTATAGTGTGATGACCATCATTATTTATATTGTTTTTACAACTTTTCATTAGGAAAACTCGCTGACCATTGAACAGGCAGTCAGAAAGTCGCAGTTGGTATTTTTATATCAGAAAAGTAGCAGCCGGATAAAATTTCCACTGAATGAAAAATTGCACAAGAAAAAATAATAAAAATATAAAAAAGAACTGAAAAAAGGAAGAAATATAAAACTTTTTCCATCCTCTTTATTACCCCCACTCTAACCCAAGGCAAACAATATAAAAATTATAAAAAACAGAAAAGCGAAGAAATAAAAAAATGACGAAAAAATACCCTGAAAAATATTGAAAAAAAGAAACTAGAAAAAATTGCTGAAATCCCTCTGAAAATAAACAAAATAAAAAATAAAATAAAATAAAATAAATAAAAACGCCAAGAAAAAATCCTTGTATATGGACAATAGGAAAAACAATTTTTTTCAGAAAAAAGAAAGAAAATTATAAAGAAATAAAGGGAAAACCCCAGAATGGAACAAAAAGAAGGTATGAGTAAAGTATTGGTCAATACTTGAGTATAAAATTTTATTTCTTTCATTTTTCAAGACAAGAGGGGGTGGGTTTTGATTTTATTTTTATTTTTATTTTCTTTGTCTGTGTTAAAGACTTTTGTGCGTGTTGAAATATTTCTTCTATACATATATATTTGATGGTTGGGTGTCAAGGTGGTTGACATTGGTTACATTTTTTCACCAATTTTTCAATGGGGAGGGTGAGAAGTATCACAACTACTGCTTTTTTTCTGTATTGAGTTTAATATTTAATAGTCCGACTGCAGCTGACCCCTCGTCAGGCAAACAGAATTGATAAAAAGTAGCAAACTTTTTATGCGTGATTTTTTCAAAAGATATTTTTTTCAGTTTTACGGACAAGAAGGAGAGAAAAAAACTAAAAAAATGGAGGCTACAAATTTTATAATTATATGAAATGTTTTACGATGTTAAGTACTTTTTGTGGCACAAAATAAAATGAAAATATGACGAGAAAAGGGAAAATCAAGAAAAATTTGTCAATTAGTTAATAATAATTTAGCCTAAATGTATGTAATGTTTCTTATCTTATCTTAAAATTTAAAAAGTATTAAGTATTTCAAGAAACAAGATGTATTAAATATTTTATTTGTTTATACAAATTTTATTCGAATATTACTTTCAAATAAGCAACTATTACTCTTATTCCATTTATGCAATTACTTTTAATTTAAATCAAAAGCCTAAATATAGACAATGAAATTATGTTAAAATAGTTCAACCAGCTTGTATTTGTAAAAATTGTGGAGAAATCAAACAATTATTTTCTAGCATATAGAAACAAAATTTTAAAAGTCAAATGGTACGTAATAGTTAATAGTTTAGATCCAGTTCAAATCTAGTTCAGCTCTTGTTTAGACCTAGTTCAAGTTCAAGTTCAGATTCTAGTTCAAATTTTAGTTCAAATTCTAGTGCATATTTTTGTTTCCAGTTTAGTTTCGGGTTAAAATTTAAATTCAAATTCTAGTTTAAATTCTAGTTCAAATCCCAGTTCAGTTCTAGTTCAGACTGTAGTTAAGATTCTAGTTCAAACTTTAGTTCAGATTCTAGTTCAGATTCTTGTTTATATTATAGTTCATTTTCTAGTTCTTTACAGATTCTAGTTCAAGTTCTCAATCAATTAAGTACTAGTTTGGTTCTATTTCAAATTCACTTTTTCTTTAGTTTAATTTAAATATTGATTTTTATCATTTTCTTCCTTTTTTTCGTTTTCAAAAATCTTAATTTGTCTTTAACATTTTCATGCATTTTTACTAAAATATACAAATGCAGCATAAATTTGTAAGTTCTTTATTTTAGACGTATTGTTAATTAGTTTGAAAGGATAATAGCTTGTCGCCCGTCAATCGTCTAGGATATTCCTGCAATTGTTAAATTTTTGTTGATACCTTAAGTTTGCATGTACGAGAATAAGTTTTGTTAAGTGTATGAGTTTTCTTTAACGAAAAGTTGTTACTTTTTAATGAGGTTAATTGAATTGCCTTTTATTGTTAGTGAAATGCCAACCATATAAATGTACACATGACAAAGACAATGCAATTGTAGTTTGCTGCTAAAAGCCTTGAAAATATATTGTATAAAGATAAGGAAACGAACAATAAGTAAAGTATAGTTTTAGGATGTAAAATTAAATTAATTATGTAGCATATGTGAGAGGCAGCTAATAGTTTTCAAAATTAATTATATATTTTCAATTAAAGTGGAAACTTATTTGTATTGACATAAGAGTAAGAAATGTTAGGTATTAAGATTTAAATCAAAAAATAAAACATTTCAGTTTCTCAAGGAAAATTGTAAAATTTTGGTAGTTCTAAAGCGACAGGTTTTAAATTCTCTTGTTCCATTATCTTCCATTATAACAAAATCAGAATAAAAAACAAAAACTAAAAAATATAAAAAATTGCTGCATATGAGAATACAATATTCATATACACATATACTTGTGTAGCTGTACTATACTCATATTTGATGTTGCAAACACCACACTTGTGCTAAAAAATAACAACAAAAAATTCCACATATAAAAAAGCGAATAGGAACGCTACCAATCAGCAACGACGAAGCATAAGCATCAAGTAAGCACAACAAATGCTTTTACGTTTCCTTTTTACAATAAAACAAAAACAAAAAATACTTAAATGAATGTATAAAATACACATACATATAAAGATTATTGTATAATTTCACATACTGAAAGCTGCGCATATGTGGAGACGTATGAAAAAAAATAAAAACTAAAGCCTATTTATAGGAGGCTTCTGTAAAAATAATATAACAAAACTTTAGTTTGATTTTTATATTTTTTGTTTGTTAGCAAAAAACAAAGCAAAAATAAGGATCAACAATCTTTTATTATTTTTTTTTGGGGGGGGATTTTTTGGCGTTGGAAACACAAATTATATATGAGCCAGCTGCAAATGGCCAGTAGAAGGCAGAGATAAGGAAGTCAGTTTCTGGTATAAAAAACATGGCAATTGATGCACTTAACTGACAACACACCTATCTTTTTTGAAAAAAATATCGGCAGCAATAAAGTAAAAAACCAAATTAAAATCAGACGCACAACTTAATTTAATTTTTTTGTTAAGATTAAACGATTTTTTGGTAGAATTTTTTAGACTATACTTCAGGGGGCAACTTTGTTTTCAATGAAAAATGACTGGAAAGTGTTTTGAGTTTGGAATGTTAAACTGAATTTTTTTTGTTTTACAGCAATCTCTTTGTGTAACCAAATTTTGCAAGTATTTTTTAATATTTGTTTTTAAAATAAAATATTTTTCTTAAATATAATTGTTATACATTGCCTACATCTAGGACTAGAACTGAACTAGAATTGAAATTTCAATTAAACATTAAGAACATTAATTATTTTTAAACTATCACTTTATTTAAAATTGAATTAAAAAATTTATTGCCCACTTCTAGGCACTTAAACCATTTATCTTAAAATGTATTTTATATCTTGTTGCCCAACATTTTCTTCACTAATTTGTGTTAGTTTTCCAACAGTGTACATGCCATGCCTAGTTTTTTCTAATTATTTTCTCAAGAAATTGTTTACTACGTCTTTACAAAAGAACTAAAATAAAACAATTTTCAACTAAAATATAATTTTAGTATCACAAACTCTCTAAACAATTACAAATAACTAAGTCATACCTCGAAGTACCAGTCATCAGCCATATTTAAATTGTATATAACATTTGTAGTTGTTTTGCTTCATTACACGTATTGTTTACATACACATGCACATACACACAAACTCATACATAAGCAAATTTATACATTTAGCCCCACCAAAACAGCCAATGTATAAATGTCATTATCGTTGACATAAATGAATAGTTGCATTTATTGTATTTGGCAGTCTGATTACGAATACAACATGTACATGGACATGTTGTAAAAACTACATACAACAACTTGTAAATGAATTCTTCTCTCCAAGAATACAACAACAAAACAAAAACTAAAGTAATTACATATAAAACGAAATAAGAGGTAAGACGTTATAGAAGAAAAAAAGGGTTGTAAAAACTTGACTGCATTGAAAATTTATTTTAATTATAACTATACTTTTACATTACGCTCATGATCACACATACATACTCAAATAGTTACAATAAGCAAATTGTATAGTCAGCCTAAGTTTATGCTTTAATTTGCAACAAAATTGCATTTTATTTCAAGGAGTTTGTTACTATTTATATTTGCTTTTTTATGAATAAACAAATACACCAATGAATGGTTAACACAATTATCATGTGTCAGACTTACAATAATAACAACAAACATTTATTTAATATTAAGAAAATGATAAGTTTAGTTTGTAGAATTTTTCTTTTACGCCTTACTTTATGCTACCATTACTTTGTTCTTGTTTTTCTCTATAATTGAAACTTAAATAATCATTTATTATTTTTGCTCAAGTATGTGTATATATATATGTTTGTGTGTTAGCGTTGGTGAACGAGTGTTCTAAATTTTATTATTTCAATTTTTTAATTATTTTTTTAACAAAATACTTTATTATTTAAATGACACTTGCATGCAATTGTATGCCTTTCAAATTTATTTAACTAATAAGTCATCTAGTGATACATTTATAATACGAAAGTTTAATTAATTTTAATGAATGAAAGTTTAATTACTTTAATAAAAAGAAAAAAGTTCAAAGAAATTGAAAAGTGAAAAAGTTTAATACAGAAGTTTCATATAATTTCAACATATTTATTCTTTTTATCTTTAATTTATTTAGTTAAATTTTTTATTTATTTATTTTTTACGTTCAAGTTTTGGTATGTAGAAGCTCAAATATTTTTTTCTGTTTAGCACCAGATAAGTTCTAGTTCAGTTCAGTTCAGTTCAGTTTTAGCTGAGTTGCACTTCAGTTCTAGTTCAGTTAGAGTTCAGTTCTAGTTCAGTTCTTGTCCAGTTTTAGTGCAGTTCTAGTTCAGTTCTAGTTCAGTTTTAGTTCAGTTCTAGTTTAGTTCTAGTTCAGTTTTAGTTCAGTTCTAGTTTAGTTCTAGTTCAGTTCTAGTTCGGTTCTAGTTCAGTTCTAGTTCAGTTCTAGTTCAGTTCTAGTTCAGTTCTAGTTCAATTCTAGTTTAGTTCTAGTTTAGTTCTAGTTTAGTTCTAGTTCAGTTCTAGTCCTGTTATAGTTTAATTCTAGTTGAGTTTTAGTTCAGTTCTAGTTCAGTTCTAAATCAGTTGTTAGTCAGTTCTTAATCAGTTCTAATTTAGCTCTAGTTAGATCTGGATCAGTTCCAGTTAAGTTCTAGTTCAGTTCCGATTCCAGTTCAGATTCTAGTTCAAATTGTAATTCAGATTCTTGTACAGTTTCTAGTTCATTTTTTAATTCATATTTTAGTTCAGAATTTAGTTCCGATTTTAGTTCTAGTTCAAATTCTAATATAGATAGAAGTTCAGATTATTTCTTAGGTACAAGCTCATAATATAGTTCAGATTCCAGTTTACTTCTATAGTTGAATTCATGTCTTCATCTAATTTCGAAAAATCCATAATTTGGCAATATTTTTCATAATACTGCACTGAAGATAGCAGTTAAGAGATAAAAGTTTTATTTGATTTAATGCTTTAATTAAAATTTTGAACAATATTTTTTTAAACTTAAAACTTAAAAAATTAAATATTGTTGTATTTTTTAAGAAAATATTTAAAGAAAAAATAAATGTATTTTTGACCACAATAATTCAATTTAAGAAATAAAATATTTCTTTTTATTGAACAATCAAACCACAAATAGCAGATATGTATGTATATGCTTATATGTATATACATTTATATAAAAAATGCAGTTATATACTTTATACATAATAAAATACATACAATAAAATACATATATGTAATTTTTATATATTAGAAACAACAAAGACAGTAATTGTTTTACATAAGTTATTTTTAGGAAAATTGAGGGGACAATAAATCGTTTATATATAAAAAGGAAATTTTAAAAATTATTATATTTTTGATGAGAATAGAAAAATATTTAAAATTTTTAAAATTTTCTTTAAAAACCTACAAGAAACTTGATGATGAATTTATTAAATTTTTAAAGGAATTAAATATTACAAGCTCAACAAAAAAATCAGTTCTTTTAGCCTACTTTTAGGGCTTTCATACGGTTTTTATACGTCCATTAAATTTTTATCCTAATCAAATCCAATTTAACCTTAAAATTCTATATTTTTCCATTTTTAAATTAACATTGTTATTCCTTAAATGTTTGTAAAATTTTTAAAAATCTCAAAATTTTATTGTCTACATTTAGGCTTCGAATTAAGTTTAATTATCAGGTCTTATATCTTAACTAACATAATACAGATGTTGTATTTTTGGAGAATTTCTTTTTTTTAATTTACCTTGTGTGATGAAAACCAAATCAAAAATCTTTATGATTTGCAGTTTGTGTTATTGAAAATATAAGTGTTAGATTTTGAAACAAAAAAGCTTTAAGGCTTAAGATTTATAATTTAAAATACTCCTTTACAATTTTAACAATAACCAAACAAAAATCATCATAAAAAAATTATTATAAATGTTTTAGGTAAAGAAGACTATTAGAAGAGAGGGAGAGAGCAAGAAAATATGCAAACAATCTAATAAAAGGCTTCATCATTAGATAGATACACACTCTTATATACAAATTACTTATATACGTCTGTGTATGAACTCAAACACTTATTTTGCACAATGTACAGGAATGACTTTTAATTTATGCAACAAATCAAAGTATACCGTAAGGCTAACTATATTTCTAACACACACACGCACATATATATATATTAGAATTTATTTAGTATGTATAGATTTCTCAGAGAAAATACTTTTTTTGGGAGGAAAAGAATTGTTTATTCCATAGAGTATTATAGTAACTGAAGGTGGTATTCCAAATGTTTGACTATTTCAGCCACTTTGAAGGGAAATTGTAAAAATTTTGTGGTGTTTTAAATATAATCAGACTACAAAAAAATGTACAAGAACAATACAAACAATATAATGTTTGTTATTCAAATACATATATATATATATATATATATATATATATATATATATATATATATATATATATATATATATATATATATATATATATATATATATATATATATATATATATATATATATATATATATATTTATATATGAAAATATCAGCATATATAAAGCTAAATATAAAGAAGCAATTATTCTCATATTTTGACATTTAAATGGAAAAAACAAGAAAGAGAGATTTTTGACAAATTAAAGTGTCTAACAAAATTATTCAATAAAAATGATTTGTGTTAGAAAAAGTTTAGATTTTATTATCGATTCTAATGCAGATTTCAGTTCAGCCAATAGTTCAGAATATAGTTCAGATTCTTGTTCAGATTGAAATTCAGATTCTAGTTCAGATGCTAATTCAGATTATAGTCGGTTTCTAATTAAGATTCTTCTTAAGTTTTTAGTTGAGATTCCAGTGAAAGTTCTAATTCAGATTCTAGTTCAGATTCTTATTCAGATACATGTTTACATGCTAGTTTAGATTCTAGTTCAGAATCTACTTCGGATTTTACTTCAGATTCTAGTTCAAAATTTTGTTCAGAATTTAGTTCAGATTATAGTCGTTTTCTAGTCGAGATTCTTGTTAAGTTGTTAGTTTATATTTTAGATCAAATTCGATTTTAGAATCTAATTCAGATTCTACCTCAGATACTTGTTAAGATGCTACTTTAGATTATAGTTTAGTTTTTATTTCAGATTCTAGTTCAGTTTCTAGATCAAATTAAAGTTGAGATTCTAGTTCAGTTTTAATTAATGATTCTTGTTTAGATTCTACTTCAGAATTAAGTTCAGATGCAAATACAGATTATAGTCGGTTTCTGGTTAAGATTCTTGTTAAGTTTTAAGTTCTGATTCCAGTTCAGTTTCTAGAATTTTAGTTTAGATTCTAGTTCAGTTTTGAGTTAAGATTCTGCCTCAGAATCTTCAGTTCAGTCTTTATTTCATAATCTAAATTTTATTTCAAATTTTTGTTCAGATTCTTATTTGGATTCTAGTTCAGATTCAGTCCTGGTTTAGTTCTAGTTCAGTTTGAGTTTATTTCTAGTTCTAGTCCATTCTATTTTAGATGAAATAAAAGTTCTATTTCAGTTCTTGTCTAGTGGAGTTTGAATTCAGTTCTGAGCCAGTTTAAAGTCAGTTCTGCTTTCGTTTTTCCATTTCATCTTTTATGAATTCCAACTGTTCATTTGTTTAATTGAATAAGTTTTCATAGTTGTCATCATTCAAATGAGTCTCATTTACATTTAAATGAAAACTGAAGACAGCCATTGGAAATGGATAAATTTAGATAGAGTGAATAGAACTTTTAAAAGAGAATATACTTTAAAATCTGGACAAATGCATTAATTCGAAGAGGTCTATGTGCTAAATTTTAATGAGGATTTGTAAAATTTTTTGAAAGAGCTGGGAGTTTTGGAGATTTTCTTAAAGATAAAACTGTATCCAATAATAGTTGTTTATTGTTATTGACAATAATGTGATATGTTGAAATAGAGTTTTTAAAATATGCATTTTATTGATTTTTATTTAAACATTTTAGAGTTTTCTGATTTTGACATGTAATTTATACCGATTTTAAACTATATTTAATAATAATGTTTACTATAACGTTACAATACATATACAAATTATAAAATGAATAAAATAGTGGTGGCTGTATAGAAATTGTAGACATTTTATTGCCGAAAATCCCTTTTTTTGGATAATTTTATGCAATGGACTTTAAGGATAATTAGAAAGCTTACTCCTGGCCATACCCAGAATAAAGTTTCTTTTATTAGTTACTAAACAAATAAGCAACAACTAAACATACATTTAAGTTTGTTTATAAGAAAAGAACATGTAATAAATTGAGACGTGTTGGTATATTTGAGCAAAAACTTAAGATATATTTTTGCGAGGGATAGAGATGTAGAAATGTTTGTTTTGCAACAACATGGCAACAGTAAGACAAAATTGAAAATTTTTGTATTTAAATTATAAACTAACAAATAAACACATACACACACTTACATAAATAAACTTTAAAATCTAAAATAGATTGTTAAGATATTGAGAAATTATATACAATAATTTTCCTTATTCCTTATAGAAAGATGATGATGATGATGAAGATGTTATTTAAAACTACCCACAACTCATACTATTTCATAAAATGCAAAACATTGTTCCAAACACACATACATACTCATTACATATTTTATTATAATATAAAACAGGAAAAACAATATCTCCACTTCTACACACACATGGTAGACACATAGAAAATTAAGGTTTTAAACTAAATAAGTTTACACTCACACACATACTTATATACTTATATGTTATTATATATGTGAGTAAACATATTTAAATAACCAAAATAGCCTCTTGAACTTTAGACTCTTTATATTTTATCCCTTTACCTTTAGTTTTGACATAAACCTACCACAATATCCTCCAAAAAAAAAAAAAAAAACAATTTCTTACTTCTTAACTCTAACTCCTTCTTTAATTGTATTTTACGAAAATCTCCCTTAAGGCAAAACTTAAGAAATGTTTAACTCATACCATTATAATACCATCCACCACATGTGGTGATGAGGGTATATTAACTTTATCATTTCTTATGTAACGCTAAGAAGGAATCATCTAAGACCCTATATAATATATATTCTTGCATCACATCAAAAACTGAGGCGATTGAGCTATGTCCTTTTGTCTATTGGAAACATTCTCTCCCCTGTCTCTATTGTTCTAAATAGTTTCTTATTAAAAACTAACTATATCGGTTCATTAGAAAGAAAGTTAAAAACCGATATCTGTTACAACCTAAAAATTCCGAAAAATAACCTTTTTTTCAACTTAAAATAAGCGGATTTAGATAGTATTTGACCATAACATGTACTTCATGTACTTCAGTATAGAACAAACAAAAATCGAAATCAGTTCAAAAGAAAAAAGGTTAAAGGCTCAAATATGGAAAAATTTGGATACACCTCAATTTTTTTCTATAACTGTCTTCAATATACGTTATTAATTTAACAAATATCGGATCAGATTTTAATCTCGCATATTTTTCTTAAATATAGTTAACTGATTTGGTGCATATCGATCCATATTTTGATATAGTTCCAATACCTAATACTCTTAAATATTGGCCAATTCTATTGAAATCGGCTCAATAAACTCACGCAAATGTTTGAATCGAGAAAGTGGTGCAGGGCCTTTAAAATTCGGCATACACGAATATAGCATTCTTACTTGTTTGAATATAAATTGGTCTAAATCTTTATACAATATTTGTAATACATGGTAAATTGAACTCTAATACACACCAATACACTTATAAAAATAAACACACATAGCAAGAAGAAAATACTACCCTGAAGATTTGGTAATGAAAAATAACAAAAATTTATAGTTTCATTCAATAAAACTGCAGGGTAATTTAATTTGCTTATATATCCGTGTATATGTATATAATTAAGATACCCAAACCATTTCTTAACTTGTAAAACGCCTAAATAATCTTGAACATTTAATTAGTATTTCAATATAATTTACATATATTTTTTCTATGGACCCAAATAGAAAACCTTAGAAACTTAAGGCCAAGTTGTAGACAATGACTGTGATGTAGGTAAAATTTGAAGAAAATTTGAGAAGTACAAGAATTTATAAACATCTTTATTATACTTACACACATTTGTATATGGACCTAATACATACATACATACGTACATACATAATATTTCAAAATATATATACATAAATAGTTATATACTAATATATTTAGTACATACTGCTTAATTAAATACATACATATAAAATGGACTATAGAGATACAGGGTATTGAAATATAATAATTAGGAAATTATGTAACATTATAGTGATTTATAAGAAGGTAATAAATAATCTTTTATCTAAAAATGGATCCAGATATTTCAAGTTTACTCATTAATTTCAAGAAGGTTGAATGCTACCCTATGAAGTGTATATCTTCCGGACAGATTAAATAGAGAAGTGAATAGACGAAAGGCCTTCTATCATCCCTCGGTTTGGAGAATCATCATAACAATATTGGATTTGTAGTATTAAAGTTACAGACCGATACCAGAACTTAACTTCAAAATTTTTAATCTTAAGTGGAAAACGGAATTTATGAACTTCACAAAAATTTAAAATTTTCACAAAAAATTTAAATTTTCACTAAAATTTTAAGTGAAAAAATAGAAATTTTCACAAAAATTTTATATTAAAAAAAAATTTAAATTTTCACAAAGTTTTGAAATTTTCACAAAATTTTGAAATTTTCACAAAGTTTTGAAGTTTTCAGAAAATTTTGAAATTTTCACGGAAATTAGAAATTTTCACAATAATTTGAAATTTTCACTAAAATTTTAAATTAAAAAACTTTAAATTTTCACAAAAAAATTAAAATTTTCACAAAAAATAAAAATTTTACAGAAAGTTGAAATTTTCAAAAAAAATTGAAATTTTCACAAAAATTTTAAATTTTCACAAAAATTTTAAATTTTCACAAAAATTTTCATTTTTCACAAAAATTTTAAAGTTTCACAAAATTTTTAAATTTTCACAAAATTTTGAAATTTTCACAAATATTTAAAATTTTTACCAAAATTTTGAAATTTTCACAAAAATTTGAAAGTTTCACAAAAATTTGAAATTTTCACAAAATTTGAAATTTTCACAAAATTTGAAATTTTTACAAAATTTTGAAATTTTCACAAAATTTTGAAATTTTCACAAAATTTTAAAATTTTCACAAAATTTTAAAATTTTCACAAAATTTTAAAATTTTCACAAAATTTTAAAATTTTCACAAAAATTTGAAATTTTACCAAAATTTTGAAATTTTCACAAAAATTTGAAATTTTCACAAAATTTTAAAAATATTATAAATAAATTTACTAAAATTTAAAATTTTTGCCAAAATTTGAAATTATAATAAATTTAAAATTGTCACTAAAAACAAAAAATTTGCAAAAATTAAAACGACCCTCATATAATTTGATAACGCGATGTAGGCTTGTGTTACTACCATTTCTAAGTATAACGTTCGACTCAGAATCACTTTCAGAGTTGATTAAATGATGTCCACCTATTCGTGTGGTTGGTTGGCTGTCTGGCTGTCCATATAAACCTTGTGAACAAATTTGGTATGTGCCATTATTTCGGTCCAATAATGATGCATATTAATTGGTGATGATGGATCCATTATTTCTCCTAGGTATGGAGGTTTAATGCCTTAAAAGTCCTAAATATAAAGCAATATTAACGACATTTTGCACAAAAAAATCTTATGATA
Organism: Cochliomyia hominivorax; assembly: GCA_004302925.2. NCBI lineage: Eukaryota > Metazoa > Arthropoda > Insecta > Diptera > Calliphoridae > Cochliomyia > Cochliomyia hominivorax. The sequence goes on from PYHX02000494.1 coordinate 5,273,274, forward strand.
TTCTAAAATGATGTACTAAATTATACGAGGTTCAGGCCATTATTTCTTATAAGTCCTATTTACGGGACCTTTAACACACATAAACGTTGGAATTGTTAAAAGAATTAGTCAAATCAAAATAAATATAAGCAAAAATTGATATGCGAATTGCGAGCGTCGGTCTATAATTTTTTCTAGTTCCCATATAGCGTCCATAAGAAAAATCCTTTCAGAAAGCACAATACTGCACTCCTGCATTAATTAAAAAATACCTTTGTACGAGGTTGGTAGTTACCACTAATAACCAACAATTTGATGTAGTCAGGCTTAACCGACTGTAACTTCTTACTTAACGTAAATAGTATTCAAAAATAAGATTCATTTCATATTATTATAATTATTAGACAACTAAAATCTTAGATTTCTCTATATATAACAATAATTTGTCTTACCCTGTATTATCTCATACATATTATTGGTTAAGTTTTAATCATTTTCTTCTAAGACCCAAACAAAAAACAGAAAATCAAAACAAAATAATATTAAGACTTTTACTACTTTACTTATGCTTCTTCTTTATCATCTTACCACTACTTAGAAAAATATAGAAAATGAATTTAAATTTCTTATGCAGGACATGTTATGGTTTCACAAAAAAACACCAAACTACACAGATATTTATGTAAGTATGTATGAGTATGTGTTAGAAAATTCAATTTGGCATGTTTTATTTAAAGGGTATGAGTATAAAACACAATACACACATATATATTTATACACACACAAACACTAAACTAATTGTAAATATAAGAGTATATGTTAAGGTTTTCAGATTATTTCGAATTGTTGTTGCAATTGTTATTCTTGTTGTTGTTGTTGTTGTTTAGTATTAAATGTTATGCAAATTCTTTGCCAACACCTTTAACAAATACACATATAAACAAATACATTTAAACTATAACATACATGTAAATTTTATATCGATAAATGTATGTGTGTGTTTGTGTGTATGTAGTTTCTATAATTTTAAAAACATTTACTCTTTCACATATTTATAACATACGCAATTGCCTTTTATAATTAATTTTTATAGTTAAAATATACATACAAGTCAATGGAGGAAGGAAGAGTGGAAAAGAGAAAAATGTTGATATTATTAAGAGTATATAGTTTTCTAAGAAAATTTTTAAATTAAACACATACACTTATGCATATGTGTATGTGTATGATAGTTATATGTGTATAGTGTGTGTATATTCGACTAAATGTCTGAAACATTGTTTATTATTATGTTAGAATAAAATAGCAATAACTAGAATAAACTTAGTTATAATATTCTTAATAATGCAATAGATTTTCAATACAAATTTTAAATAATAAATATATGTATATCATATATTCTACATTCCTACAAACAAATTTTATACTAAAACAAACAAATAAATTGCTTTATAAAGTATTCTCAAAAAAGGCCTTTTTAAGGAGATAAAAAGTCAAAAATACCTCGATCAGAAAGTTGGCTTATTATCAATATTCAGCGGTTTTAAAACGATATATATAAGAAGTAAGTATGCTATAGATTTGGCTGTGCCAATTATTTAATACACTCCAATACTTTCATTATAAAAACTTTTGCATGAGTTGAAAATATTGCACCAGAATACTAATTATTCGTTTATCGGCTTAAAACTTGAGTTCTGAAAAGGGACTTTTATAAAAGATAAAGTGAAATATGGTAACACTTCCTTGAGCCGAATTTATTAGAAAAAACTTAATGTTAATGGATAAAATTTCTTACATGAGAGGTAATAATTATTAAATTAGTTACATATATTGAAGAAAATTAGTTTAATGTCTGAATTTTAATGAATTTTTTGAAATGCAAAAGTACCATAAATAAAAGTTTTAACCGAATATGACCCGATATATGTGAAATTAGTATATATACTCAAGAATGTATAGAAAATATTGTATCTATTCAAAGTGAAGAGACTTATAAGAGTAAGTCGTGAAGGGCCTTGAATGGTAGGCATAGGAAAATGTAGACCCATAATTGGGCAAACTAAAAACTTAAATTGTTCTCTAGAAAAGTGCTTTGTCAGCTCAAACCTGTTTTTGGGAAGGAGCCTTATATGAGAGCTTTTGCAAAATATGGACCGATATTCATCAAATGTATAACATAAACTCAAGAGCTCATTCCAGTTTCTTAGGGTTAATTATTACATTTATTATCGGAGACATCGGTCTATAACCGATTTTTTAATATTATCTGGAATTTTTTAAGAAACCTGGCAAAGAGTTTCATCGGCGATTGTGTTGTAAAATTGGATTAAGAAATTGGTTAAACTCTTATTTTGACTTTAATATCTCTAAGACTTTAAGAATTTTTTGCGATATTTCAGAAATTGCACAATAAACACTCTATTTATCCAAATTTGAAAGTTCACCTAGTACGAGCCTGAAAATCTGGAGGTCTGTGTTTCTCGAAATTAAGTCGAAAACCTCAGTTCTACTCATGCGAAATATTAATAAGTCTTTAGTAGAAAAATTAAGGCCCTTTTCAAATGTCTAAGAAATATGCGTATTACTCTGTTAACATATATTTATATTCGTTTTAAGTCAAATTGTATTGTATTGGTTTTTGTATAATAATTTTTTTCCGAAGATTGTGTGAGTAGTACACATATATGTATGTACTTTGTGGATCAGGTTAAAATTATAAGAAAGAATATTTAAATTTATGGTTTGCAATTATTAGACATTTAGTAAGAAATTTTATATAAAATAAATAAATAAATAAATAAATAAATAAATAAATAAATAAATAAATGATATATAGTTATGTGTAGTATAAGTAAATACATGTAATATATCTATATATAGATATATATATGTACTCATACTATTTTATCGAATGATGCTCAAAGAGTTCTATTGTCTTAAACACAGTTCTTTAGAACTAAATCTTTGAGACTAAATTTACTTACAAAATTTTTTAATTTTTGTATAAAAATGGAAATGTCTTTAAGTACTGATATATCTTTATTTATTTAACTACAACAATTCTTTAAGAAAGTTTTTGAGACTGAGTTCTTTAACTCTCACTTTAATAGTTCTACAGTTAATTAAAAATTTAAATGTTCATTGTATATGGGCTACTTCTACATCGATTTTATCTGTCCTACAGTTTGTCCAGTAAAACTCTTCCTTGGTAATTAAATTGAAACGAAATCTTAATACTCTTACTATAGATATTCGATATATTGGCCTTATGTGCAGATTTCAATAAAATCGGCCAAATCCCTAACAAACAAGTCAACAAACAACACAGATTAATTTTTTATACAAAAGACAGAAGAAGAAAGCTACAATTTTCGTCTCTTTTTTCACTCTTTTAAAGATTCGATCCTTGAATTAAAAAAATAATTTTTTTAATCGATAAAAATAAAAAAAGATGAAAATCAAGAAAGAACGAGATCCAAGAAAAAGAGTTTAAAAATAAATAATTGTAGTAGTTAAATATATATTTTTTTATTTAATTTTCGTGCCGAATCCTTTATACCCTTCATATCATTTAGTAACATTGAAATCCTATTCCTTAAAGAAAGAGGTGATGTCGAAACAATATGACAGCTATATCCAAAAAAAGATCAATTTTCGTAGATTTAGCTGTGTTTAGTGGCATTTTAATTTAATTGCTTTATCATCGTTCAATCTCTTAGAATTGATGTATAATTTTGCCGATTTTAGGAAAATAATCTTTAAAATTTTGAGGCTGTCTCAGATATCGGTCTAAACTTCCTTTGCTATTGAAACGATCCAATTTCCATACAAATGAGGACAATTAGTTTACGTGTAAAATTGTTTCTAACTGACAGACGGATAGAATTTTGTCGACTCAGATTTTACTTTGGCAAATATGTTCTTTAGAAATCGATAAGTTTTGGTTATAATATAATAATTGTGAAATTACATAGAATATTTTGCAGGAATATTTGGTATAACTTAAGCAATTTTGTAAATCTAAAATCAGTGAAAATTTTTTGTAAGACCAATAGGATTTCAAATTATATACTCTATTGGGTCAAAAATGATTCCTTCTCAAAGTTACACAAACATTTTCGATGTTAGTACGCTCTCTTCACCACTTTTGGTGGTGGAGGCTGTAAAAGTTTATAGAAGGAAAATATTCCTTCTTCTACTTCAGTCATTTTATGTCAAATTATATTACAATTTTTAATTTTTAATTTTTCTTTAATTTTATGAAATTTTCCTATAAATCAATTTTCTAATTAATTCCTTCTAAATACCCTTATAATCCACAAAAAATAATATCCCCACCATCTTTAACTTCAAATATGTAAATTATACAGCAAAGAAACTTTTTTCCAGGAAATCCTTTAAAATATTTAACTTGAACACGAAACAGCATCTTGTGTTGGATAAGAATTTTATTAAATCCTCAACTTCATTATAATTTCTAATTATTTTATATAAAAACCTAAAATGCAAAATGAAGATAAAAAGGAAAAAAAAAAAACAAGAATTAAAATTAAAATCAAAATAAGAGGAAAACAAAACTTCTATCAATCCTTTTTCTAGTCAAACAACAATAAAAACAACAATAAAACTATCCTTTATAATTTGTATTTATGTAAAATATTTACCAGACAGTTTTATATTTATTTAAACATATTTACACACATACACACATATTGTAATACATATGCAAGTATGTGTGGATTTATAATTTATTAATATATGTATGTCCGTTTTATAAATCTCTTTAGGCTGTTGTATTAATTAAGTGTATGTATATGTGTGTATGTAATTGTACCTGACAAACAGGCTTATAAACCGACCTTTTTGCAAATTTATCTAAGAACTTTTCTGTGGATGTCTTCAATAGAAGATTTCATATTCCCGTAATAGTTTCTTTTTCTTACTTTTGCTTGTAAAACATATTGAGGTTTTAGCTGGTAACAAGTTTTTGGAGAGAATTCCGAATTTGTTTCCAAGGAAATTTATTTTTAGTTTCTTTCATTGTGGGTGTTATATTCATATCTTTTGGCATCTTAGTTGTTTTTCTGGCTAAAATTATGTATTTCAAATTGTCTGTCTACATTTCATGTCATAATTCTTAACAAAGATGCTTTTTTCATAAATTAAAACTATTTAGTGATTTTGAAAGAAAACAGACAGATTTTATTAATGTCCTAAAGAAATTAATAATTTACAAGTTTTGTAATGATTTATATTTGAAAAGGAATAGAGGATAATGAACTTAAAATCAATTAGATCACATATAATTAATTACTGCTGAATAAAATTTAGTTTTTTTTTTTTTAATCTAAAAATGGAATAATTGAGTTTGAATCACAAAATTCAATAATTAGTTTGTCTATCAAGATTGCCAAAAGAAGTCATTTTGACTTCAAAATTTCTAAATGATTAAATTTATCTTGTTTTGTATTTAACGAATTTCAAGAACTAGAACTGAACTAGAACTAAACTAGAACTGAACTAGAACTGAACAAGAACTAAACAAAAACTGAATTACAACTGAACTAGAACTTAACTGCAACTGAACTAGAACTGAACTTGAACTGAACTAGAACTGAACCAGGACTGAACTAGAACTGAACTGAACTAGAACTTAACTGCAACTGAACTAGAACTGAACTACAACTGAACTAGAACAGAATTGCACTGGAACTGAACTTGAACTGAACTGAACTAGAACTGAACCAGAACTGAACTAGAACTGAACTGAACTAGAACTTAACTTGAACTGAACTGAACTAGAACTGAACCAGAACTGAACTGAACTAGAACTTAACTGCAACTGAACTAGAACTGAACTACAACTGAACTAGAACAGAATTACAACTGAACTGGAACTGAACTGCAACTGAACTTGAACTGAACTAGAACTGAACCAGAACTGAACTAGAACTGAACAAGAACTAAACAAAACTGAATTACAACTGAACTAGAACTGAACTAGAACTGAACCAGCACGGAAAAATGTTTACTGGGATCTCATATGCATAGACTTAAGCAAATAAGTGGAATATTGTTTCGTCAGTTATTCATCGGAATAATGATATTGTTAAACATTGATTTATATTATTTATGTTTTATGACTGACTCTCAGAAAAGATGTAGCAGCCACATAAAAATATTCTGAAATATTTTCGAATGATTAAAGTCGTCATTTAAACAAATTACCAATGCAAAGTATTTTCAAAAAAACGGGTGATCATATTATACAAATTTAAGCAACAAAAGTAAAGGAAACAATAAGAAAATAAAAGTTAACGAACTGAACGTAGTTATAGGAAAAAAAGGGGGCTTTGTAAGTTGAGAACATTGAAATATTTAAATTATGTTTTTGAAAAATGTGGTATGAATTTATTTTAGATCAATTTAAATAAATTGTCGTGGCTCTGAATTTGGTTAAATTACAAAAAAATATAAAAATACAAATCAACATTAAAACCCGCACAATGATTGACAAAATGTTGATCTTGTTTTCGTTTGCAGATACAATTTAATATCATAAGAATAATAAACATACGATTATCATATACAAACACATCTACAAATATATTTGATCACTTTTCTTTCCTGTATTATCTAAAGATCTTGGTAACTTCTTTGCCATTAACATAAACATAAAAACAGACAGATGAGCGGACAGACAAACTCATAACATACAAAGAAACATACATGTGTAAAGTATATACATTTATGATCATGCATTCATGCATGCATACAGCATGCCTAATGAACAACTATCAGCATCATTCCAATACACGCATTATTTATGAAGATCAACCAACAGCATGAGTGACTAATTTACATATTTTTTCTGCTCTTTTTTTTCCATCGTCATCAGCTTAATATGGATCTTATACGTTATTCTACTTCTATTTATTCTTATTTTATTTTTCCTTAAGAATATATTAACTGAGTTTTAATGCCTTTAATAAATAATGTTTAATATCTTTTTAGTTATATTATGACAAAAACTTGAAAAATAAAACAACGTATTCAGAAAGAACTTTTATTAGAGATTTTTTTATTTCTTTTTTTATTTTTGTTTTGCTATAGAAGTAGAAGAAAAAAGCGGTTTAGACTTGGTCATATATTCTTTATTACAAATTCATAATTTTTTGATTGAGTAATGAATAGATTAAAATACAAGATATATTTCAGATTTATGATCAATTTAATTTATATTGTAGAAAAAAATGGAAGAATGTTTTAAAAAGTATTTTAGTCATTTATACATATTTGATATTTTTGTGAATCTTCGAACTTGTAACAACTGAAGATTTTCCGAGCTTCGCCTTATAGTTCAGATGCAGTTAGTTCAGATGCAGGTTTAAAAACATCGAGGCTCAAAAAGTTCTTGGCAAGGAACTTAAAAGAAAAAAACAGAGTGCAAAAATTGCTGCTATAGGATGACATATGTTCTAGCACTGGATTTTTCGCAACTTTCTGGTCAAAAAATTTATATTGCTAATGCTCGAGGGAATGCTGGAAATAAGTTAAGGATCTAAAGGCAGTCAAAATTTTCCAAAAAGCTTTTTGTATGGAAATCAATAATCAGTTACGACAAAAGGTGCCAATTATTTGTTACAGCAGGATCGATTAATACCGAAATTTTCATCAAGGAATGTTTACGAAAAAGGACTTAATTCTGCCAGTATGTTAAATAAGACCTTGAGTGGTACAGGAACAATAATTCAGTATTTGTACCAAGAGAGGCCAATCCTCCAAACTGACCGGAGCTATAACCATTTAAGAGATATTGATATGCCTGCTGTCACCTTGCCGGTTTGAGCAAGGTGACAGCAGGCATAATGTTCAAACTTTCATCACAAGTGATTAAAACTATTAAAATATTTTATTTTTTTGGAAATTTGAATAATAATTTCAATCAATAATAATAATAATAATAATAATAATAATAATAATAATAATAATAATAATAAAATAATAAAAATAAAAGAACAAATATTGAAACCGTAAGTTTTTTTTATTAACATATATATATAAGTTAAGAACTTTTCGATCTCAGTCCTTACTTCAGGTTCAAGTTCAGTTCTACTTCAGTTTATATTTCAGATTAAGTTTAGATACTAATTCAAATTCTAGTTTAGTTTATAGTTCAGGACTACAACTCAGATTCTAATTCAGTTTCTTGCTCAGATTCCAGTACAGATTTCAGATTAAAGTTTAGATTTTAGTTCAGATTCTGGTTCTGATTCTAGATCAGATTATTGTTTACTTCTTGTTCAGTTCTTATAAATTTTTAGTTCAGTTTAAGTTAAATTCTTAATATTTTCCGTTTTCCCTAAGAATTGTTTCCTGGATTATTCAAATTTTTTTTTCTCAAAAAAAAAAAAAAAAAAAAAATATCAAAATTCTTTTAAGTTTATGCTGATTTATACATTAAGTTACTCGTATTTCGTATTTTTCGTTATTTCAATCAATAATCTGTATATTTTATTTATGAAACCTCTGGTAGTCAAATTATTTTCGTTTTTGTTGTTTTGTGTTTTCAGGTAAAAATGTTCATTGTGTTATTTACCATATTTTATGCAGATTTTTTCAACAATTTTATGCAAAATCTCGATTCTTTTTTCTTTCATTTGTTTGTCAAAACAACTTTGACATGTTGTCATAAATCATGCATTAAAAAGGAAATCAAAACTTTAAAACAAATCAACAAGATGAGTTTTTAGTAAAATAAATAAAAATAAATAAGTTAAACTAAATAAAATTTTGATTTTGCCAATAAATTCAATTATGGAAAAAAGGTCTTTTTTTGGAAAGTTTAAGTAAAAAACATATTTTATTTTAAAATAAACTAATTATAAATTTGAAGGAAAACTTAAATGTTAAATGGCATTAAGTATGTCTCTGGAAATGGTCTCAAAAAGGTTTGTTTAAAGTTTTTGGGGAGTTTTTGTGTGTTAAAATATTCTTATATTTGCTTACGTACGTATTTAAGGACGTTATTAAAATGTAGTTGTAAACACTACTACACACACACATACATATGTACCTTTGTAAATATTGTTAATTTAAATTTGGTTTTGCAGACATTTTGGTTTCTATATTCCTCCCCCTCCTCTCTCTTTCTCTCTCTGCCCTCCAAAAAAGCTTTTATTTCAAGTTTTATTTGTTATGTGTGGAAAAAGGATATTTAGTTGTTAGTTAAGGATATTTGGTTTTTCTTTTTTGTATGAATATACACACAAACACATTAATACTTATTACGAAGAGGAAGTCTTTTTCAAAACTATTTTTGCAAACCAAACAGGAATTTTGTTTGGCCAAACATTTACATTTATATTAAATGTTAATGAAACGCTAATATATAAATGAATGTATTGTATGTATGTATGTATGTATGTATGTATGTATGTATGTATGTGTCTATGAAAATCGATATGTAATGGAGGATTAGTTAAATGATATAGTTTTCAAAAATTAAATACGAAAAGGATTTAAAGTCGAGATGAATCGTAAGAAAATATTTTTAGAAATTAAAATTCAAATTAATTTTGAATAAATCAAAATATTGTTCGCTTAATCAAGGTTAACTAAGGGTTTGATCACCATAAATGGAAGCTAAAGAAAATACATTCAAGAATTTGAATTTTGCTTATAAAAATCTTAACTGAGCGGAATGTTATTACTATAGTTTTTGAGATGTGCGTATTTTAAAGTGATTTTCGTAAATTGGATCTGCATGATAACAACGCATATTTGTTAACATTGATCGCTTTGATTGACCCATTTTGTATGTAATTTTTGAACTATTACAACTTTTTTCTTTCGCAAATTTTTATTATAATAAAAAAGTTTTATTGAAAAACCAAGTAAACGTTAATTATTTATGCCACTTAAAATCAAAACATTTACGAAAATTCGACTTTTTGATAAAAAAAATAATTTTTTCTTTAAAAATTAATCTTTTCGATACTAATTTAATTCTAGTTCAGTTCTAATTCAATTCTAGTTCAGTTGTAGTTAAATTTTTAATAAAAAAATAAATATTTTTTTAACAAAAAGTTAATTTTTAATGAATTTTTTTACTGAAAAAATTTTACTGAAATTTTTACTTTTTCAGGATTTTCAATTTTGAATTTTAAGTGAAAAATTTCACTTTTTGCGAAAAAGTGAAATCTTAGTGATAATGTTAATTTTTAGTGAAAATCTTAATTTTTAGAAAAAAGTTACACTTTTTTCAAAAATTTGTATTTTATGAAAAAATTAAAAAAACTTTCCTGGTTTAAGATTGAAATTTGCCAAATCCTGTTCTTAAAATTATCTAAAAATTATATCACATCAAATATCATTTTACTTCTCCACAACTTTCGAAAAAACACATTGAAACTCTATTTTTTCTTGGAGTTTTTGTCATTAGCAGACATTTAATTATCAACTGAATGCATTTGATCTCGAACGATGTAACATTTTATGTTTTCACATTTTAATTAGTCGACACAGAAGACAAGACACCTTTTTCCATTGATCGTTCTTGTTGCTGTTGCGATTACGCTGTGAATACAATTTGAAAACTGTTTAAGTCGTTTATTTTCTAGATCATTTTTATGTTTGTTGTTGTTGTATTTATTTATTCTCTTAACTTGTTAAGCTCATTTACGTTATTTTTGCTTTTCGGTTAACAAAGTTTTTTTCTTAATCTCGCTTAGATCATTAACATATTGTACGCAAAATACACATACATTCATACATACATACATACATACATACATACATACATACATACATACATACATAAATACATAAAACATACAAACATACAAATAAATAAATTTTTATTTTATTTAAAATAAGCAAAAAAAAAAATTAATTTTTCTTAAAAAAAAAAAAACAATTCTATAAAATGTTGTTGTTTTTCTTTTTATTTTTGGAGATTAAATACCCAAACATGGTGGGTTAACAAGACATAAAGCGTAATTGTAGATAAAATGTAAGTAACAACAACAACGAAAGTGTATATGAAAATTTGTGTAACTGTTTTTTTTCGTTTTATGGCCAAAAAAGAGCTTCTTTTTTTATTTGTTGAAGTTTTTAAAATTAGGTTACATATACATATGCAATTCCTTGTATGTTTGTATATGTGCGTGTGTATGTTTATATTTATAACGTTTAGGACCCCAAAATCAATTTCACTTGTAATCTCATTTAAACATTCTTTTTTGTTTTGTTTTCATCGATTTACGTTTGAGATGTTTGATTTAAGTTGATTTCATTTTGCTGATTTCTGTTATTTTATTTTTTAAGTCTTTAAAACATTTAATTTGGTAAAATGTTCAATTAAATGAACATGATACTCGTATGTTAAATAAGTATGTTTGTATGTATATTGCAGTATTACTGGTGGTAAATTCCATTATAACGGTGATATTTACAAATATTTCAATAAGCTCCAAATTGAAAATTTTTCAAAAAAAAAAAAAAAAAAAAAAAGATTTTTAAAAAATGCTTACAACAAGTAAAATACTAAAGAACAAGTTTTTTGTCAAAAATAAAAGCTTAAAAACTTTATATTATATTTATTCGAGAACTTTGAAGTTTTCTTTCAAATATATAATTAAAGCTCTGCTAAGAATGACATTAAAGTGAAAAGCTGCATTTGTTATTTAAACTATAAAAAATATTGGTTATTAAAGTTTTTCTATATATTTTTAATTTAAATCTAACTAAAAGCTGTCCTGGTAACTCCTGTGTAGTTAAAGTTAAACAAGAGCTTTATTAATATATAATAAGAGCTTTATTTGGTATTTATTTAAAATTTAGCCTTAATTTTAGATAATTCTTTTTTATCGTTAAATATTTTATAACAAAATCTCTCAAAGTTTAAAATAGAATTAACATAAAGTTGTTTGAAACAGTTTGATTTAAAAGCTTTCATCAATATTAAAGCTCTTAAAAAACTTAGTTGTGAACTTTATTGAAATTTATTTAAGTTTGTTTAAGCTCAAGCCATTGAAAATAATAAGAAGTAAATAAGGTAGACTTAAAAGCTTTAATCAATTCTTAAACTTTTAGAAATGTAGGCTTTACATAAAATTCAGCTTTTAACTTTATTGCAGCTCATTGAAATTTTTGCTAGTAAAGCTTATTTATGGTTTGATATTTGTTTAATTTGCATAACCCATAAATGTAAGAGTTCTGAAATAAAACTTGAAGTGCCGCTAAACAGAAGCTTTTCAGATAACTGTAATTTACTTAAAATTTAATCTAACTTCGACATTTCTTTACGCTATACATAAGGCTTTATAAATATTTGAGATTAAGTTAGCTTTTAAGCTGATTTAAAAAAAGGATTTTTATTGAGCTTTTATAAGGGCTGCTACTTAACTTAAAACACGTTTTTAGTGTTATAAATTAGTTTATTTTAATATATATTACATTCTTAAAGAGCTTTTGAAAGCTCTAAAAGACATTTTTAATTTGGCAAAAAAGATCTAGAATAGAAATAAATATTTATAAGAATTACTGGTAAAAGCTTTATCATCCTTTTACAACAGCTTTCTAAATTGGCGTTTAAATATCGATAATATTAAAGAAGCTTAAGGGATTTTACTAAAAGCTTTTATACATGTTAATATCTTAAGGTTTATAAAAGTTTTAAAAAAGGATTATTAAAGCACTATTATAACTTGAATGAAAGCTTTAATATTTTTAATTACAGTAAATATTATTTTATTTAATAAGTTTTTTATTTAATACATCTTTTTTTTCTTGAAACGCTACACTTAAGATAATTTTTTATTTTTTAAATCGACAATTCCCCTAACATTCGTTAGGTTTCTTTATAGCTTGTTTTCGGTGATAATATGCCCACACTTCACATATCGAGGGTATAGCCAAACATTTACATTCAATGGGATGTATGGGTTTTGATGGTTTACGTGTACATTCCGAAAACGAAGGATAAGGTGATTTCCTCTTTAAACACTTGGCTGGTTTTCTTTGCGTCAAACAACTAGGTGGCTTACGACCCGCTCTACAATGAGGCATTTTTATATGAGGACACTTAGTTTTACTCTGGTAACAAACTTCCTGTGCACAAGCCGTTTGGGGACGTTCTTTGCGTGGACGTTTTTTGAACTTGGGTTTAATGGGTTTATGGCAACATATAACTTTGGGACGAATAAATTGTTCAGGACATTCATCCCAGGTTTGGGTATACTCACGAGTGGCTTTGTCAGAACGTCTATAGAAGAGTTTATCAAATCGAGGCAAAGCATCAGGGCAGGGATCACCACAACAAAATACACTACGTTTGATTTTTATTTCTTTTTTGTCTTGGGGCAAAGAAGAAGGTGCGGGTTGTGTTAATTTGACTTTGGCAGCTTGTTTATTGGCATCACAAGGGGCATTTTTAAAACGATCACCACATTGAGCTTTTGCTGACTTACCAGATTGTTTAGAATCCGCTGCTTTGGCTTTCGATGAAGGTTTGTTAGATGAGGCCATTCGTGGGAAATATTTAGAAAATTTTAGAAAATTTGTAGTATTTATGCGCTTTAAGGCAGCTAAAGACATTTTTTCTTTTATTAAGCGTTTCCTTTTTACGTTTTTTTTCAATTTATAATTAAATTACTGAAAATTTTGTTCGAAAAAAATTTAGAATTGTTTCACTTAGAATTATTTTTAGGAAATGAATGAAAAAAATTTCAATTTTTCTTTAGTTTAAAATTTAAAATTTACAATTATTTCTAAGAAAACTATTTCGAATTTTTATGCCCAACTCTAGCACAAGTGGTAAAGAGGGTATATTAACTTTATCATTTCGTGTATGTACGTCTGTTGGCTGGGTGTCTGTTGTTGGCACGCTCACATCTACAAAAATTTTAATTGCTTCTTAAGTATTTGAGAAGTTCCGTACTTAACACTAACAAAATCGGTTCGGTATATTAAAATATATAGACCGATACCTGAAGCAACCTCTATGTTTAAGCAAAGAGTTTTCGTAGAATTATGAATTTTAAGTCGATAATTTAGAATGTAATTTTGCCATAATATGAGGTTATGTGAACTTTATTACCGTTTCAAAATTATCAAAATCAGTTCAATGACAAAAAGTTATAGCTAAAACATTTAAGAATGTATAGTATATCCCTACTATCAAATACCCTACACCACATTGTTGGTTAAAAAGGTTTTTTACAAAAAATTAATGAACCACCCTCGTATAATTTTATTTTCTGATTTATTCTTAAGTGTTCAGTACATTATTTTGACACTAACATCTGTGTTAAAATTGTGGGTTTTAAAAATATTTTTTCTGGGGGGTTATATGGAAGTTACAAGAAATTATGAACCGACCTTCGTATAATTTTTCACATACATTTTATCTTTTATTTATCTTAATTTGGCCTGTTACTGTTACTCTAATAACGTATGTGTAAGATTAATATCTTTGAGATATAATGGACCGACTCTCGTATATTTTCGTACATTGTTTTAAATTGCTTGATGGCCAGCCGGGCAGACGAACATCGTTAAATCGACTCAAATTCTAATTCAGGTATACTTAAATACAAATTTTTCTGCATGTTACAAACCTTAGCACAAACGCATAACACCACAAACACCTGCGGTGGTGTAGCGTATAAATATAACTACTTTAATGACTCATTAAATGTTCCTGTGTGTTATGTTTTTATATATACGCAAGTGAGTGTGTATGTACGAAATATAACGGATTTACCTTGAACGAATTTGTATTTAAACTTTCACACTTTTATTTGTATTTTATTTTTATGAGTGTACCCGGGAATGTTTCTGGGACATTAGATTGAAATATATTAATTTAACTATTTTGATTTAGACAAAACTGTTATAATTATGCCCTTAACAAAATTTTAGGCAAACTACTTTTCTATAGCTTCCTCAAATAAAAATTTACAAAAATTCAGTTATTAAAGTCTACTTTTAAGGGCATCTAAAACAAATATAAAAAGCAATTGAATCAATTGTTGAAAAACCCAGCAGTATTAAGTGTTTCAGCCAAATAGAGTTTCGATGTTAAAATAAAACTAGAGATTTTAAATCGCAGAATAGACTGGAATCTTGGTTTTGCAAAGCTTTTTAAATTATCATTTTATCTTATATAATAAAGAAGTTATGAGCAATTTTGTAAAACAACACTATAATTAATATCAATCATACGCCTCGCGTTACATTTATTAAATATTTTATTCCTCCTTAAGTTTTAGTCTTAATAATTTTAACAGATTACGAGGTCCAGTTTCCAAAGCGTTTTTCTAACTACTTAAGATCTTTCAAGACAACTACAGGGTTTAATGTATGAATATAAACTACTACAAGTTTATTTTAATTTCTATAATACATATTAGTCCAAATAAGGCAATAGTTTGGTCTAAGAACTTTTTAAATTTATTATTTTTGTTGTCTTTGGCTTAAATATATATTATATACATATTTATATATATATATATATATATATATATATATATATATATATATATATTTATAAAAAAATACACACACACACACAAATTATTATTATGCAAATTCGAAATAAGTACAAACATTTTCATAATATTTCCTAAAATGAGTAGGCGATCATGGGGGGTGCAAAGGGAAAAGGACTTAAAAATGTAGACTGGGTATTGGTGTTGGAAAAAAGTAATCATATTATGTGTTAAAAACTTTCGAATGCAGCAAAAGCAACAGCAAGCAACAGCAGTTACAATAAAAACAACAACAAATATTTTAAAGGATTTTTGGATTTACAGTTGTTTTTCTAATTTCTATGATAAGCAATTTTCTATGATTGTACTTAAAGCAACCAAAAGAAGAAGAAGAAGAAAAAGGCTTATATACACACATACATAAAAAGGAAAATAAAGAGGGAGGGAAATTAAAAGATTTGGTCAAATATATATTTTATATATATACTTACATATACACTTACATACATACATATATATAAAAAACTAATTTAATTGCAAATGTAAATGTTGTGTATAATGTAAATGACAGAAAAATTTTTTATGTTGTAAATGTAGTTTTACTCTGGTACAGTTACAACAAAAATAATATTTAAGTAAAAAAAATATATGAAAATTAGAAATAATATAACTTATTTTTATATACTTTTTTATATAAAAGTTTTAAGTAGAATTTTAAATATGCATTTTAATTTATATAGAAATTATAAAATAATTCACAAATATTCTTAATAAACTTTTGGGAGAAATGTATGAAAAAGTAGATAGTAGAAAAGCTTGTAATCTTTATTTTATGAAAGTTTGAAAAGCAAGGATCTTTAATACATGTAAAAAATTTATGATAAATTTTCTTAAATAACATAATAATTAATATTAATCATACGCTTAGGAATCATCTGAAAGCAATATATTTTCAACAAGAAAACATTTTCAGTTACGAGTTTTAGAAGGGATATATTAAACTTGATCACATATTAATATCGATCTATTATATTTATTTTCAATAAAAATCTTAAAGAAGCTATCCTGATCGATCTAAAAGTGTCCGACCTTCCGTCTGTCCTGCTGAAAATTTGTAAATGTAACAATGTAAAATTGTGATTATAGTGCATCAGAATCTCTGATACCAAATCAAGTAATTTGGATCATCATCACTTGTATGCCTCAAGTAATAAATATTATTATTTGATATATATTAAAGATTTTAAAAGTCGAATTTTAAATATGCATTCAAATATTCTTAAAAAACTTTTGAGTGAAATATGCAAAACGTAGATGGTATTAAAGTTTAAAATCTCTTTTTATGACAATTTTGAAAACTTATAAACTTATAAGAGATTTGCTTAAACACCTTACTAATTCATATTATTCATACGCCAAGAAATGATAAAGTAATAAAAAGTATCTTCTTAAAAAGGAAATTCCTAAAATAATTACTATCGAAAATAAAGTTTTTATTTTGGTTCCATATGAGTATCAAACAATATTTCTATATTTTTACCTTTCAACACAGAGTCACTATCTTAATCGATGTAAAAATGTCCGTCTTTTCATCTGTCCACCTGAAAACTTGAAGAAATAAAATTGTAGAGTCCTTTTAAAGTTAATTGAGATTGAAATTTTTGAAAAATAATTAAGCAGTTTTGAATCATTCATTAAGCAAGTCCACTCTTAACGTATGACTAAAGTAAATGATATCAATTGGAATAGTACATTTGCAATGTATGTGGTAGAACTAAATAAGCACTTTTTATATTTTCCATAAACTTTTTAACTTTTTAATAAACTTTTAAGAGAAATGTATAAAAATTCGATAGATTTAAAGCTTCAAATCTCTATTTTATGGTAGTTCTGCTATCATGACTTTATATTATATATAATAAAAGTTATAGTAAATTTTCTTAAATAACGCCTAATAATTATTTGAAAATATTGTGTTTCTAAATAGGAAATGCTCAATGTAATGACTCAATATAAGTAATGTATATTAAACTTGGTCCTGAATCAATATAAATCAATGAGCTTTTGTTTCCAGTATTCGACTCATAGTTACTACAACAGTCGATGTAATTATGAGCGTCCTTCCTTCCTTTATGATGTCTGTCCTTCTGTCCGTTGGAATTGAAGTTTATCAATTATTGTGAATCAACTCTAATAATTTCTAAGTCGAAATGGATTGTTTACCTTCATACCCCATTGGTGGTAGAGTATAACAAATTAATATAATATTAGCAAGGTGTTGGCATTTTAAATTAAATATTGTTTATTATTTAAAATATTTTATTCAAATCAAACAATGATGGATGGTACTATTTTCAAAATCAACACTTTGAAAACACTTAAAAAACTACTCATTTTATTAAATAGTATGCTGACGAAGGTACCTTTTATTACCCCTTTCTATCCACAACATTTGTTAATAATTTTGTTGCAAGTTTTCTATTATTTGCTTTGCATTTAATTTTATTTCATTTAAGTTTTTTTTTATTTCATATTTTTTATTTAACTACTTTTTTTGTTAACAACAAGAAGAAAAGAGATGGTAAATGTGAAAATAGCTAGAGAAAAATATATATTATATATTTTTGTTGTTGTTATTATATTTTTGCATTATTTAATTGTGTTATTAGCATAATATTTAATTAAAAAATAAATATAAAATGAATTTTGTGTTTTAATACCGAAAAAGGGAGGAGTCTGATTTTGTTATATAAAGACAAAATGGCAAAAAAGAGGAGGAGAATTTTGAACGAATAAAAAAGAACAAAATAAAAGAAAAAATTAAGGTAATTTTATATATTTAAGTTAAATATATTTTTATTATATGAATAGACAAAATATATAAAAAATTATCTCTTTTAAGCCATAATACAAAAATTTTTTAAAATTGAGTAACTAAGTCGTATGATTGATATTAATTATGGAGTAATTAAAGAGGGCTTTTCTAAAATGTAAAAAGAATTTGAAGGCCAATTATTATGTAAAAATTATTTAATAAAAAAATATATATTTTTGACTGAGGCGTATGATTAATTAGAAATTTACAAAAGTTTAGGAAAATAATTTGTAATTTGAGTAAAAATTACAAGATTTTTTGAAATATTGTAATTAACTAAAGCTCAGGAGTATATTATAAGTAGTAACCTATAAAATGTTCAAGTTATTTTTAAAAAATTAAAAAAAATTTTCAGTGAAAATTGCGATTTCTGTCACTTTGCACGAAAAGGTTGTCGATCTCCATTTAAAATCTACCACACTTTTCAATTCTCTTTTAACAAGAGCACAATATTTTTCCGCTGGCCTAAGCTCTGGGCAGTTTGGAGGATTTGCCTCTCTTGATAAAAAATACCACATTACAGTTCTTAATGGAATGTATACCACAGTAATAGGAAAAATTTGGCTTAAAATACATGAATACATTATGAAGTCTTATGAATGAAAGCAGAATTTTTGGTCAACATTCCTTAATGTAAATTTCGGTATTTATAGAACCCGTTGTAACTAGTGATTGGCTTCTTTTGCTGCAACTGCATATTGCATGCTATATCAAGAAGTTTTTGCTTTTGGGTCTTAAACATTTCAACAACATTCCCGTGTGCATCAGCAACATTAAATTTTGGACCAGGAAATTGCCAGAGCGTACCATCTCTTCAACCATTATGCGGCAAAAATATGTTTTTTTGGAAACTTTATTTCAATTTTCGTGCTCAGTTTTTGACCTCCAAATGTGTAGCATCTTTCCTGGAAGTTTTGAGCCAACCGGGCCTGATTACTTAGCATATGTGTTGATACTCTTAGGAAAACACTTGCTGGTTTTGGCTTTGGAAGCATCATATGGTCCATTCCTTCCACCTGAATCGGGTTTTCTAACTACCGCAAGTTCTCCCGGTAGTGTTTAGTAACATTGTTAACAGTTAACCGGATTAGCAATATATTTATTTGTTTGACACTATACAAAATGACTGACTTTTTTATGAAAAATTTTAAAAAATTTTATTTGAAATTATAAATTAAGTCTGGATTACAAAAATATTATTTTATATAATTAATTCTAAATTAGTTCTAAATTATTTAAAAATTTTCAAATCATTCTAATAGCCCCAAGGTATTTTTACTTCCAGTATTTTTTTATATCCTTCATTTTTATATATTTATATCCTCTTTTTATTTTCATAATCTAATCCTTTTAATTTACTTATTATATAGCAGCTCATCAACACTTCATGGAAAAAAAGTAAACATAATTGCAATTATTATAATTTAAATTAAAATTGGCGCCTTGTTTGTCTCTTATTATTTTTTTTATAAAAATCGTATATTCCTTTCCTGTTTCCCAGTGAAATGCCATTTTTCATTGTCCCCATAAATTTATTCTAAATTTTATATGTAAATAATGAAGGAAAAAAAAGGAACACAACAACAAGAATTGCAATTACATTTAAACGTAATTACATTATTTAAATTATGCATATTAAATAAACTTGTAACTGTATGTGTGTGTACATTTACTTATACAGAAATATGTCATACATGTGGAAGCCCACACAACTACTTTAACTACCACTATGCTCATACTATTATTATTATGGCTTAAGCATATATAATCCTGACATAATTTAAAACCTCCCTTATGGTTGTTACTTGTAATTGTAAGGATATAAAAATATAGATTAAATATAACGAGAAATTAAAATGTGAAGGACTTTTGTTTTAGTTTTTCTTTTTTTTATAATTTTTCTCAACAATGAGGGTTTCATTAGCATAAAATCAAAAAAAAAAAAAAAATATATATATATAATTTTGTTTTAAATTAAAAAATGATATCTTTCGAGGAAAAGGATTTTGAAAAATTTTTAGTTTTGATTTAAGTTGTATAAAGTGAGTGAAAGAAGTACAATTTTACAGTTTATTTGTTTAATTATGGTCATAGTGGACGTATGATTGATATTAATTATATATTTTCATACCATCCATCACCAGAAGTGTTGACGAGGGTATATTAACTTTATCATTCTGTGTGTAGAGCTAGAAAAGGATCATCGGGAACTCTATAATGAATATATATTGTTGAATCAAATCAAACCAGTGAAATCGGTTTAATATATTAAAAGATAGCAAAATCAAGCAAAATACGTTCGTAATATTCAATCAATTATAAATCTGCGGAATAGAAAATTTTGTCATTATATTCCCAAAATTTATCAAAAAGATATTATTAGATAATATAATTTGGACCTATTACGGCAAAACAAACAATTCGCAAAGATCGGTCAAAAAGTAAAATGTTTGATTTGTAAAACTAGATATCTCTAGGTAAACTGTAAGAGATAGCCTACCATACAGTGTCCAGTTATTTTGAAATCTTTAAAATCGGTTCGAATATGAATCGTTTTAAATAATTTCATTACCCGAGAAAATCAATTTTGGGATCCTGCGGATCGACTCTCACAGGGTTCACAAAGTTCAAGCTCAAAACTTAAACTTGCCTACACCTCTACTTTCACTTTGTGAAATTTCATTGAAATCGAATTAGTCGTGCGAAAATGTTATTATTGAAAATTATTATTTTGAAATTAAAATACTGAAGTTTTCGCTGGTTTAACAAATATTTCAAATTTTATTAAAAATAACATACTTGACGTATGATTAATTTTAATAAATAAATTAAATAACGTTATTGATTAGTAAATTTTGCTGTAATTAAGCTTTATGAATACTTTAAAAAGACCTGGAAAGCCAAGATTAAGAGCTTTCATATATCAAAATTAATAAATTACCATATTCAAAAAGACATACTTTTTACGAAAATTCATTTTCATCATTTTTAGTAATTTGTAGTTTTCATGTTATTTATTTCTCAGGATCTTTAAACAAAAAAAAACAGTTTTGTTTCACACAGCTTTCAAAATTTCAACTTATTTACAAGTTTATTATCAACAATTTCCTTTATATTTATACATTTTTTATAACATAATCATCATCAAACTTATGGTTTAAGTTGCTACATATACAATAAAACAGCATGCAACATCAAATGTAACACTTTTTAACATACCAAATTGAAGTAGTTAAAGAGAAGAGAGAGAGAGAGAGAGAGAGGGAGAGACTGAAAAACTTGGGGACATAAAAGTGTTGCATGTAACAAAACACTTAAAAGATTGACATTACACTATTAATGTTTTAAATTGTCTAAATGGGGCTCTAGCAATTTTTTGTGAAACTTCAAATTGGTATCTATAAGATTCAGGTAGTTTTAGTCTTTTCTATATAATTTTTTAATTGTCATTTACCTCTTTTTTTTTTTTGGCTGTAATTGAGGCAACAGTAGTGTGTTTAAATAAATGTTAGCTCATTTTAATTAATTAACAAATTCTTAAGCTTAAAGAGTTCACTGTAGATTAAAGTTTTTTCTTTCTATGAGTTTGTGATTTTAGTGGGATCTATTTTTTACATAAAAAACTGAAGATGACTATCATTATTTTGCTTTTTACTTCTATTCACATATTTAGTTTAAGTTATTTTAATGTAAAATTGGCAATATTATGTTTGCAAAAAAACTATAGAAAACAAGTAAAAACGTTAAAGTCGATCAAGCCTGACTATCCATACCCTACACCACATTGATGGCTAAAAATGATAATTGCAAAAAAATAAAAAACGACACTCGTATAATTTGATTTTCTGATTTATTCTTAACTGTGCTGTACATTATTGTGGCGCTAATATTTAAGTAAAATTTATGAGTTTAAAATGCATTTTTTTCTGGTGGATTATATGAGAGCTATAGTAATTTATGGACCGGCCCTTGAATAATTTTGCTCTTCGATTTGTTGCTTATATTTATCTTAATTTGTGAGATAAGTGCCTTTAAAGTGATATTTGTAGAGGGGTATGCATGGGACCTATGAGAAGGGATCCTTGTATAATTTGGCATATCGTTTTCGAATTTCATAAGACTTATTTCTTGCAAATTTTGTTAAAATTGCCTTTCATTAAGGACTTTTATGAGCCTTCTTCCGGAAAGACATTTGTATGGGAGGTTCCTGATATATTGGACCATGCTTAGTTTCAACAGGCTTCGTCCTTAGCCCAAAATAATAATATGCACTGACCTTAACCGAGATATAACAAAAAATGGCGAACTGTAGAGTGTTCAAAACGTTTACATGGGCAGCCAGCCGGACAGACAGACAGACACACGGACGGTTGGACATTAACGGTGGGTATAATACAATTTATTCTGTACATTACAACATCCACTTATGGTGTTGTAGGGTATAAAAATTGTCTGCAAAATATCTTTTATGTGCAATTAGAAAGTTGATTGACGGAAATCGATAAAGCGGTGGTGGGAAGTGTTGCAAAAGAGGATCTTTTTTATTATTTAAATTTAAATGAATGAATGTGAAAGAAAAAGAAATGAATAGAAGACAAACCAAATTCAAACAATTTTAATAAGTGAAGTTTTTTGTTCGTCTTTATTTCCAGAGTTTAATTTTTATTCGTTTAAATTTTCCATAAGCCTCCTTAACCATGCGTGGTTTAAGTGGGTCATTTCAATGTTTTAACATGCAAATGTCTATTATTTTTTTTCTGTTATTAAATAAACTATAATAAATGTTAGTTTTTTTATAAGAGGAATTTTTTATGTTGTTTTTGTAGCTTTTGCTATATTTTTATTAAATGATTTAAAATTAATGAAAAAAAAACAATATTTGCATTTTTTAATAAAATTTCTTTTCTTTCTATTAATTTATTAACCCAAATGAGAAAGTTGTCTTTGTTTTCTGAAAAGAGAGGGGTTATTAATAATACAGTTGGACATGGCAAATCTAAAATACCCTACACTGCAATTCAACACCATTACGACCATTAACACATGTGAAGTTTTTCCTAATGCAGAGGATATCAATTTCATTAACAAATCAGTTTTTTTGATGTTCTTGTATTATAAAAAATTCTAACAAATAAGTTTTACTGAAAAAAATTAAATTTTTTGTGGAATAATTAATTTTAAATTTTTGATTTTTAATAAAGATTTAAATTTTAAGTAAAATAAAAAATCTTTAAAGAAAATATTAAATTTTTAATGGAAAATTTGGAGACAAATTTTGTTTTTTTAGGAAAAAATTAAATTTTTAATACAAAATTCAATTTTCAGTGAAAAATAAAATTTTTAGTGAAAAATTAAATTTTTAGTGAAAAAATTAATTTTTTAGTGAAAAATTCAATTTTTAGTGAAAAATTTAATGAAAAATTAAATTTTTACAAAAAAAAATTACGTTTTTTACTGATTTTTTAAGAGAAATTTTGAATTTTTGAAAAATAGATTTTTAAACAAATATATATAAAATTTAGATTAATTTTCAGTGAAAATTTTTTAATTCTTTATTAAAAATTGAATTTTAAAGGAAAAAAACAAATTTTAATGAAAAATTTAGATTTTTTTAGAAAATAATTTTTTTTCCTTTTTGAGGAAAAATTAAATTAAATAATTTTTGAAAAAAAAAAAAATAAATAAATAAATAAATAAAATAAAATATTTTAATAAAAACATATGTTTTTAATAAAAAAATGAAGTTTTTAGAGGGAATTTTAGTGAAAAATTTAATTTTTAGAAAAAAAATATTTTTTTAGAAAAAATTGATTTTTTCAGAGAATTTGAATTTTTGAATGATAATTTAATTTTTTGGAGAAAACTTGATTTTTTTTAATAAAAATATAAAATTTGAATTAATTATAATGAAAATTTTGAATTCCTTATAAAAAATGTAATTTTTAAGAACAAAATAATAAATTTTTGATCAAAGAAAAATTTAGATTTTTTAGAAAAAATTATATTTTTCTGTTTTGAGCGAAAAATTTAAATTAAATTATTTTTGGGAAAAAACTAAATATAAAAAAATATGTTTTTAATAAAAAACTGAAGTTTTTAGAGGAAATTTTCCATGAATCGGAGATTCAAAAAAAAATTAAATTTTTCATACAAAATCTCAATTCACATAAAGTGAAGCAAACATGATTTTTTATAATTAAAAAATCATTAAAATTATTAAGTTCAGAACCAAAAAAATCCCCAGCTCCAAATTCAGATAAGCTTTTAAGGAAATCATATATATCTTATGCAATAATATTTTTTTTAAATTTTATAGGGAATCGAGTATGTATTTTTGAACATATAAATATTTGCAACCGGGGACGTATTATTATTATTAATTATGACATATTCAGTAAAAAGATTAATAACTTCGTTTCTATAAATTCAATTTCTAAAATTTGAAATAAAATTGGAAGAAGACAAATTAGTATTTAAATAATATCAATATTTATATTCTGAGATATCAGTTAAGTTTAAAAAGTACACCAAAAATTAAATAAGGCTCTCTGAAACTAAAAGAGGTAACATGTATGAAGATAAAATAATAAATTATATTTTGTATTTTGCATATATTTGTTGGAGAATAATTTCATACCAATTACTCCTCTGTGCAGTTACTGTATTTTGTATTCTCACAAATATATTTAACGTTAAAATATATTTAACGGTTAAAATATATTTAACGGTTCAACAATTATAGTATTATTTCAAAAAATCAGTTTTGAAACACAGACGTATGATTAATATTAATTAAGAGGTTATAAAAAGAATTTATTTATAATATTTTTCTTCCGGAACTTATGCGAAGACATAAACATTCCCTTAATATAAATGTTCTGATGACAGCAGCATTCTCTTAAGTAATACCAACACCTAAAAATATGCTTTTCTATTCTGCTTCTGCTCTTTATTTTCCCACATTAGTAGAGAAGTAGGAGAGATATTCTAACCTACAAAGTAATACATTTCACAAAACTATTTTCAAAATTGTTATTGTGCTCTCCCACAATAACAGGATACAAGAAAATTCATAAGGAAACTTTTCTATTCCTTTTTTTTTCAAACAAAAACAAAGTTTTTCGTTATCTCCCTCATACTCCTCTATAACTGTTAACTAGGAACAAAGAGAATATAAATTGTCTTAGCTTTAGTACAAGAGAAAGAGAGGTGGCAAAGAATTTGATAGCTTTTTATTGCTCCTAAAAGCAAAGACACAAAATAAAATAATATCTTCCTTTTTATTTGTTTATAAAGGACCTTTTGTAGAAACGTTTTTTTGGTTGTTAAAATTTCTGTGCTCCTGTTTGAAAATAGAGTAGCAAAAAGAGAAAGAAACATTTTTATTGAAATTAAAAATATTATGGTAGTTTTTTTACTAATAACAATCAATAAATAGTTTTGTTATTTTAGCAACTAATTTTAGTCGTAGTTTTTATTTCTTTTATTTCTCTATAATTGTTGTTTTAATGACAATATAATTACGTTAAATACTATTACTAAGAGCTATAGTAAAGGAAAGAGAGTTAAAAAGAGAATAAAGGGAGTAAGAGGCAAATAGGAAACTACATAGAATTTCCAAACGGTTAAACTTTTTTTCGAATATAAATTGTCATATGTGTACATTCATATATTCGCTAATAAAATGTTATGAGCAAAAGGATATTTTTAACGAGGCTGAATAGAAGAATGCGGGAAATGTTATAAGGAACAAAAAAGCAAAAATATTTGATAACAAATTGGAGAAAAACATAAGAGTGTCTAATATTTTTTTTGGAAACCAAATTTTTAACCCTTTTTGGATTGTTTGTTTTTCTTTAAGAAGAAAGATTTTTTAACGGTAGCGTATGATTAATATTAATTATGAATTATTTCAAAGAAAAACTAATTACTCCCCATTTCCAAAATTTTAAACAAAATTAAAACAAGACAAATTAAACTTTGAAATGACATCAATATACAAATTATAAAATATCAGTTACACTCAGAAAACAGCATCACAAATTAAATTAAAAATATGTATATTTATATATATTTTTTCATGTAATGACTTCAAACCTACTTAAAACGCTTTTTTTAATTTTTGGACTAATTTTGATTTAAATAAATTTCCTTTATTAAAGTTTTATATCATTTTTAAGAAAAATAAGTTTATAGATGGTGGCGTATGTTTAATATTATAAAAATATAAATTATTAATATTTGACCCTAAATAAAATCTATAAAAATTAAACTATTGTTATGAAATTTTAGTTTAACTTGGAAAAATATATCCTTAATACAGGATTGTAAACAAATTCCCATTACTTTTCACAAATGTTCAAAATTCCAATTGATTTTTGTTTCAATTGACTTTTTGTAGTAAATTGGTTACTTTAACGTTGTAAAACTCTTTGTCCATTCAAGTTTTTTTATACCCTCCACCACCACAAGTGGTGAGGGTATATTAAGTTTGTCATTCTGTATGTAACGCCAAGAAGGAATCATCTCAGACCCAACAATGTATATATATTATTGCATCAAATCAAAAACTGAGTCGATTTAGCTATGTCCGTCTGTCCGTCTGTCCGTCTGTCTGTCTGTTGGAAACATTCTCACGCCTAGAATAATTGACCGAATTCAATAAAACTTGGCCACATTGTTTGTTATTGTCCTAAGCAGTTTGCTATTTAAAACCAGCTATATCGGTTTATAAGCAAGGAAGTTATAGACCGATATCTGAAACAACCTCAAAATTTCAAAAATGAACTCTTCTAATTTCTTCTAAAAATGTAATTGGACTTAAACAAAAAATTAATTTTAGCATACAATTACACGTGCTTCATCATCGTGCCAAAAATTATCAAAATCTGATTAACCGGAAAAAAGTTATAGGCTATAATATGCAAAATTTTGATACACCCCAAACTCTTTGTGTCATATGGACCGCAATTTTTAAGATAATTTACTGAAATTTGTCACAACTAATTTTTAAACCATTCTTAATATATGTTATAAATTTTATTAACATTGGTCCATATTTTAATATAGCTCCCATATAACGCCATTTCCCGGAATATGATTTATAGCTCATAAAACTCTTAAATTGCAACCAATTCTATTGAAATTTGGCACAAATAATTGCTAACCTATTTTAAATATATACTATAAATTTTATTCACATGGGTCCGTATTTTGATATAGCTCCCATATAAGGCCCCTTCCCGGAATGTGATTTATAGCTCATAAAACTCTTAAATTTGAACCAATTCTTTTGAAATTTGGCACAACTAATTTCCTAGCTATTTTAAATATATGTTATAAATTATATTAAGATGGGTCCATATTTTGATATAGCTCCCATATAAGGACTTTCCCGGAATATAATTTATAGCTTATAAAACTTTTAAATTTGAACTAATTCTTTTGAAATTTGGCACAATTATTGTTTCAACTATTTTAAATATATATTGCGAATTTTATTAATATGGATCCATATTTTGATATAGCTCCCATATAAGGCCCCTTCCCGGAATTTGATTTATAGCTCATAAAACTCTTAAATTGGAACCAATTTTATTGAAATTTGGCACAAATCATTTTTTAACCATTTTAAATATATACTATAAATTTTATTCACATGGGTCCGTATTTTGATATAGCTCCCATATAAGGCCCCTTCCCGGAATGTGATTTATAGCTCATAAAACTCTTTAATTTGAACCAATTCTTTTGAAATTTGGCACAATTAATCTCTTAATTATTTTAAATATATACTTTAAATTTTATTCATATGGGTCCGTATTTTGATATGGCTCCCATATAAGGCCCCTTCCCGGAATGTGATTTATAGCTCATAAAACTCTTAAATTTGAACCAATTCTTTTGAAATTTGGCACAACTAATTTCCTAGCTATTTTAAATATATGTTATAAATTATATTAAGATGGGTCCATATTTTGATATAGCTCCCATATAAGGACTTTCCCGGAATATGATTTATAGCTTATAAAACTTTTAAATTTGAACTAATTCTTTTGAAATTTGGCACAATTATTGTTTCAACTATTTTAAATATATATTGCGAATTTTATTAATATGGATCCATATTTTGATATAGCTCCCATATAAGGCCCCTTCCCGGAATTTGATTTATAGCTCATAAAACTCTTAAATTGCAACCAATTCTTTTGAAATTTGGCACAATTAATCTCTTAATTATTTTAAATATATACTATAAATTTTATTCACATGGGTCCGTATTTTGATATAGCTCCCATATAAGGCCCCTTCCCGGAATGTGATTTATAGCTCATAAAACTCTTTAATTTGAACCAATTCTTTTGAAATTTGGCACAATTAATCTCTTAATTATTTTAAATATATACTATAAATTTTATTCATATGGGTCCGTATTTTGATATGGCTCCCATATAAGGCCCCTTCCCGGAATGTGATTTATAGCTCATAAAACTCTTAAATTTGAACCAATTCTTTTGAAATTTGGCACAACTAATTTCCTAGCTATTTTAAATATATGTTATAAATTATATTAAGATGGGTCCATATTTTGATATAGCTCCCATATAAGGACTTTCCCGGAATATGATTTATAGCTTATAAAACTTTTAAATTTGAACTAATTCTTTTGAAATTTGGCACAATTATTGTTTCAACTATTTTAAATATATATTGTGAATTTTATTAATATGGATCCATATTTTGATATAGCTCCTATATAAGGCCCCTTCCCGGAATTTGATTTATAGCTCATAAAACTCTTAAATTTGAAACAATTCTTTTGAAATTTGGCACAATTAATCTCTTAATTATTTTAAATATATACTATAAATTTTATTTACATGGGTCCATATTTTGATATAGCTCCCATATAAGGCCTCTTCCCGGAATATGATTTATAGCTTATAAAACTCTTAAATTTGAACCAATTCTATTGAAATTTGGCACAACTAATTTTCTAGCTTTTTTAAATATATGTTGTAAACTTTATTAAAATGGGTCCATATTTTGATATAGCTCCCATATAAGGCCCCTTCCCGGAATATGATTTACAGCTTATAATACTTTTAGATTTGAACCAATTCTATTGTATCGTGGGTCCATATTATGATATAGCTCCATTATAACGCCCCTTCCCGAGTAAATAAAGACCAATTCTACTGAAAGTCGACACAATTATTTTGCTAACTGTTCTGAAGATATTATATTAATTTGCCCTGTATCGGTCCAAATTTTCCTATAGCTCCCTTATAACGGGATTTTCCGGAAAACGGATTAGAGTTTATAAAACATTTAAATAAAGATTAATTCCATTAAAATTTAGCACAATGATTTTTTCTAACTATAATAAAAGTATATTATAAATATGAACAATCTTGGTCCAAACTTCGGGAAGGGGTCTTATATGGGAGCTACATATAAAACCCCTTCCCGGAAAATAGTTTTGAGCTTATAACAAGCATATTTTTTGTTTTTATACGCTCCACAGTACAAGTGGTAGAGAGAGAATATTAACTTTGTCATTCTGTGTGTAACGCTAAGAATGAATTATTTCAGACCCCATAATGTATATATTCTTGCATCAAGTCAAAATCTCAATCGATTTTCGTCAATCTCTTTGTCTGCTCACATCCGCAAAAATTAACAGAGCTCAATGAAAATTGGTAGAAAAAAGGCAGTTAGTAGAAAAATTTTATAGCTTAAATTATAACTAATTTTATGACTAATTAAGTACTTCTGTGTTATATACATTTGTGAGTATATGTGTGTCTATGGAACCTAACGTATTAACTTTACACGAATTTGTGGTGGAGGGTATTTAAGATTCGGCATAGCCGAATATAGCATTCTTACTTGTTTTTTTTAACTTTGCTCTAGTATGGAAATATTCTCCGTAATAGGGAACTACAAATAGTTAAATACGTTTTAATACAAAATTAAGTTTTTGTCGTAAATTGGCAACTCTAACGTTATAGAACACTTGTGTCCTTAAGAATTTTTTAGCAAATTTTTTTAAACTTATTTTTCCTTTATACTTCATACCCGAAATGACTAATTTTGATGGTCCACTACCAGTCAGCTGAAACCACTATGAACTTGTGCTGCTCTAAACTGCTTGAAAAATACTTTATAAATGTCTTTGTGAAATTTAATTTTAAAAAATTTGGGTTGTTCCAAGGTTATTTTTAATAATTTACATCTTAGGGCCACTAAGAACTGATGACGTATGATTGATATTAATTATTAAGTATTTATTTAAAAATTTGTATAACTCTTCTTGTTTGTAAAATGAAAATTAAATAAAGTAAAAAAGATAAAAGTATAAATAAATAAAATCCTGTGGAATTTCATTAAAAATTCGCTGTGAATTTTTAGTTTTCCTGCAAAGATTTATTAGAAATATTATAAATCTGAAGTATAAATTCGTAAATAATAAAATATTTCTAACTTTATTCTAACCAATTTTCAAACTACCTTCGTTATTTCATTTACTCTATTAAAAATAAGTTCATTTTCATATCATATAACATGTTTTATATTTATAGTGTTTTTGTTATTGTGTTGTTTTTGTTGTTGCTACTATAGTTGTTAAGTTTGTCACTTAAGTTGACTAATTAAAATGAACAATACGAAATTAATTATCACATTCACTCACAACAATAATAAAACAAACAAAAAAAAAAAAAATAGCAACAAAATAAACTCATGTTTATGAAAAGTTACAACAGAGTTGACGGAATATGTTTGTAATGCAAAAAGGAAAAAACAACAACATAATAAGCCAAGGCTCCATCAATGCAACACAATGATATCGTGATGTAACAACTAGAGAGAGAGAGAGAGAGTCAGGCAGACACACAGACACATGCAAGAATAGACAAGGGTTGTACACGATATCTGTATTAAAGTGTGCCTCAATGAAGCGCCAAAAAAATAATAATAAACATAATAATGTTACATTATACTCATAGTTGTTGTTGCAAAGTTCATAATTGCCGAACAGTGAACTCTTAACCAAAAGGACTTTAAAATATCAACTCTTGCAATTGATTCATAATAAAGGATTTCTCTGTTAGTTTGTTGAATATTCCATTTAGTACATGTTTCCATATAAATTAAAATAAAACCAAAAATTGTGATACAAAACAAGATAATAATCATAAAAGTAAACTATAAATATATGGCAAATAATCCTTAAGGGATTGTTGTATCCTATTTTTAGCTGTAAAATAAATTCGTTCTTTTTTCTTTGCTTTAGCTGAGGTCAAATCATATGGACAGTTTTTTGTTGGAAGAGTTTTTCCAATACAATCGAAGGAAAGTGGCACTTTGCCATTGAATAACGTCAAAAATGAAAAGGTTAAATGTTAATGGAAACATTTAGAAAACAATTGACCAAATGAAATTTTGGAAAGACTGGATTATTATGGTTAAATGACTCCTAAAAATGAAATTTTGTTAATTGGGTTTAATGGGAATCTTTTTTAGAAGTTTACATTAATTTCCAATATTTTGAAAAAATTATTTTTAGCGATTAGTTGAGAAACCACTTAAGATTTTTTAAAATTGTTTTTAATTAATATTTATTATACGCCACGTAGAACATTAAATTTTTAATTTGGAAAATATTCAAAAATTGGAAATATTTAAAAAAAATTCGAATAAAGTAAAATTTTTAACTAAACCTTAAATATTAGTTCAACAGAAAATATAGATTTTCGATGAAGAACAGGATTTTTTTTTTTAATTTGCAATAATATTTTAAAGAAAACTTAGTATTTCTTGGTGGAGTTTTATTTGCTCGTCACTTATTCGTACGGCTTTCGAAAAATATGAGACATTTAGCCAAAATGTTTGAAATTGATTAAGACCATAATACCATTCACCATATTATTCATTACAGATATATATCTCAGGCTTATGACTAAGGGATTTTATGGGCCGATTTTTAAAATTTGCATATATTCATATCTATATAAATCTGAAATAAAACAAAAATCAATGAGATTGAAGAAAAATATAACTCAATCAAATTTCAGTATAACAATTTATATAAAACTGGGAAATATTTACATGGTGTTCACGAGAAATGATGTATGATTCAAAATCCATTGCATGGCATTAATGTATAATGAAATTTTAATAAAATGGAATTTTCGTGAAAAAAAATATATATATATTTTGAAAAACTTCATGAAATGAAAAGAATCTTTCTTCATAGAAAATTTGATTTTTTAAATTTTTGTTAAAAACTGAATTTTTAAAATAAATATTTAGTGAAAAGTTTAATTTTTGTGAAAAATTAATTTTAGTAAAAATTTTAATTTTTAATGAAAAAAGTTGTAAAAATTAAAAAAAAATAAAACTTTTTAGTAAAAAAAATTGTGAAAAAATTAATTTTTTTAAGAAAAAATTTTATTAAAAAATTATTAGAGGAAATTTTAATTTTTTAGAAAACATTGGATTACAATATTTTTTTTTTTCGAAAAAAGTGAACTTTTTAGAAAAAAATTAAATGTTTTTGGAAAAATTTTAATTGAGTTTTAAGTTTTTCAAATTCATATTTAATGCCAGAACAAAGTAAAATTTGATCAGATTCCTTTTTGCTTTCGTGAGAATATTTAAATTTCATACCAGTTAATAAGCAGGCTTTCTAAGTCCTTTCACTGCAACAATATGATTCTAACTATTTAAAATAAATACAATACGTCTATATTTTTCGCGCCTTAAAGTTTCACATATGGAAAAAAATTCAGGCTAGAAGCTCTCGACGCCCATACATATATTGAACAGTATAAATTCGGTTAAAATTTTCACACTATTGAGGTAAGATCGGCATCTTGATTTTCTACCAGTAAATATAAAATGGAAACGAAAATAGCAGACTTTCAAATAAATTAAATGAATTATTAAATTATTTAAAATTTTCGGTGTTTAAATATAGCAAAAGGAAATAATTAATATTAATCATACGCTCCAGAGGAAATAAATTAATATTTACCAAACAAATTTAAATTATTGATGCAAATCAAGTTATAATTCTATATTTGTTTGTGCCGAACAAAAGATACCCTTCATCGACAGTTCTTTAAAGGAAAATTGAGTATGTTTCAGATATCGGACAATAACCTTTTTTACTGATTCAATGTTGCAGTGATTCAGTAAATTTCTTGAGCTTGAACGTGAAGATGACAACAACAGGCAGACGTACATATGGACAGGAAGACATTGAAAAATTGAGTCGCATTTAGATTTAGTGCAAGAAGGATATATTACATTATTCCTTATATGGGAACAGTAATGAAAATTTGACAAAATAACAGATCACAAAGACAGGATTTGAGAGAAAATTTTAAAGACCCATTGTTTTCAGAATGCATAACGAACATCTTTCAATAGGTAATATATCCTTTTATTAGAAATCCAGATTTAGAATTAAAAAATAAATATTTCCCTTTTTGTTGTAACTAATATGTTTTTTTAAGAAACTGAAAAAAATCATAAACCCATTAATCTTTAATTTTAAATTATGCTCTAGTATTCATAAGGAACGCCTGCCTAGTTGGCTGCTAGCTGACTGCTTGTCCGTCTGATTCCATTGCCTGGGTGTAGATGTTTAGATCTTTTGAAATATTAAATTTATTTTAATTCTTAAAACCATTATTTTCATTTCTTCTCCACTTTTTTTCTCCCATTTCAATAGCCTAAAGACATATGAGATGATGTTCTATTTCTTATTACCAGTTTTCAGTTGTAAATTACTTTTAAATGTATGTGTATATGAGTGTGTGTGTGTGTGTTTAATCATTATTTGTTGCAATTTGGCGTTGAATAAATGAATCTAAAGAAACGACTTACGGACCGTAACATAAATATTTGTTAAAGTCCAAGCTTTTTAGCATTTAACTAATTATTATTATAGTTGTTGGTTTATAGATTTCTTCTTTTGCGCTAAAAGTGGGGATTTAATAAGATATACTCTCTCGCTTTATATCTGAAGGGGAACTGTAAGGTAAACATGGTGGTAGAAGAAGGGACTGGGACAGAGAAGGGGACCAGAGATGCTAAACTTGTGTAAAGAATATTGAATATGTGGAAAAATTCAGTTTATTAATGTTTAAATACCAACTGAATTGGCTAAATGTTTGTTTCTCTAACTAAAGTTGTTCTTATTGCAACAACTTTAGGAGTCATCTCTTCTTCTTCTTTATATACTTATATTTTTGTTCCATTTGTAGCACGTTTTGTTGTAATTATTATTGTTGTATAGCTTTGTTGCTGTGTTTTGTCATGACAGCCAATTTAATGTGTGGCTTAAATGCTGTTTTAACAATGTTTTATGTTTAGTACTGACTAACCGTCTGTCTGTCCATCCATCTGTATGTCTGTCCCCCTGTCCAGTATTTATTCATTCGTTTGTCTTTTTTCCCTCCATATAATTTCTATAAGTATGTATGTGTGTATGTTACTCTCTTGGTATGTTAAAATGTGGTTGTTTTTTGTTTTAAATATTATTTCTCATGCTGTTTATTTGTTATTGTATATATAGTTTACTATCTGTATGTGTGTGTTTAAATGGATGTTAAATTTCTTGGTTGCTTAGAGTTGAGTTGTTTTGTGTTGTGTTGTGTTGCATGCCTCAGAGTTTTAGTTGTGTAGCTTTCCTGCTGTAAGCTGCTTGTGGGGTCAATTAGTTTGATGTGTTACGTACAGCATAAAAACAGAGCACACAAAAAATATATATTTATCCCCAACAAACTGCAACCAGGATGAGGTATATTTGTAGCGCTGTAGATTGTTGCAACTCTCTGTCCATGGATTTTTTATATTTATATCTCCTCTACTCTACAATAATTATGTTTGAAATGTAAAGCATTTAATTAGTTTTATGTTTATTAAGTATGCAAAAAAAAAAGACAACAACAAATACAAATACAAGAAGAAAAAATAAAATATTTAGATAAAAAATCAAGTTTTTTTTATTTTTTATTTTTTAATTTTATAATCAATATAAATTATTTGCTTGAATGCAACAACAACTACAAAAAAAGGAAGAAAACAATATAAAGTTTCTGGTTTTTAACACCTAATAAGTGGTTTCTCATTTAAGCCAGTCACTTGGATACAACAACAATAACAACAACAACATGAAGATTTTTTTATTGGCTTACAATTTTTATTTTAATTGATTTAGCACGAAATAAGCGTAAAGGTTTAACAACCTTAAGATAATTGCCATAATATGTAAAAGAAATTATAAAAGCTTTAAGCTTTTTTAAACAAACAACTTTTTAATTCGGAAAGTGAAATTTGTAACATAACTTTAAAGCTTTATAAACATCGTTATATTTATATTAATAAAAAAGTTGTATTAATCTTTATTAAATTTTTTTTTCAAGAAGATTTTTGAAAAAAAATGATTTAAATAAATTTTGAATTTTAAGAATTTTTGTTTTTTAGGGAATTTTTTGCGAAATTTTGTTTTTCAGAATAATTTTTTTCAAATTTGATTTTTCAAGAAAAATCTTTAATAATTTAGGTATCGTTGGGAAAATATTAATATATTTTTATAATTTTTTGAGGGAAAAAAATCTTTTATAAATTTTGTTTAATAATTTATCAATTTAAGTTAATGCAAAATAAAAGAAATAGAAAAATATTTATTAAAAAAATATTGTAGAAAAGATTAATTTTAAAGAATATAAAAAATATAGTTTTATTACTTTTCTTGACAAAATATTCCAATTTTTTAATAAAATTATATATTTTAAGCAAAATTTAATTTTTCAAAGTAATATTTTTTCAATAAGAATTCCATCATTTATAAATATTCCATTTAAAACAAAATTTCTTAATTCTGTAAAAAATTATAATTTTTTAATTTTTCATAATTTAATAAAAATTAATTTGTTTTTTTTCTTTTTTTCAAAATTCAGTTTTTAAACAAAAATTTTATTTTTCAACAAATTTTTACTTTTAAACTAAGATTTCCATTGAAATAAATTCAATAAATTTATTTTAATTATTTATTTTAATTTTATTAAAATATTAACAATTTCGTCAATAATTTCATTTTTGTCCAAGATTTTTAATGAATCATAAAGTTAATTTTTTTTAATTTCATCTTTTGGCAAAATATATGTTTTATTTAAATTTTATGAAAAATTTTGTCAAAAATGTCACTTTTATAAATATGACATGTTTTCGCAACATTTTCATTTTGTCGAAATTTATATATTTTTTATTTTTATCGAAGTTTTAAAAAAATTGTATAAATTTTTCCATTTCTATAAAAATGTTTTTTTTTCGGAAAAATTAAATTTTTATCGAAATTTATCAAAATTTCAAAATTTGTTTTAAAATTTTTATTTTAAAAATAATTCAATTTTCCTTAATAATTTAATTAACGGTTAAATTAGTCATCAATTATTTTTTTTAATTAAGTAAAAGAATAATGTTTATTAAATAATATTTTTATTAGAAACTTGCTATTTACGTCATATAAAGCTTTCGCCTCTTGCCGTACCGCTAAAAAACTAAAAGATCTACAGCAAGTCTATGCGATAAGTCAAAGAAAATCTATAGAGTTGCTAAGAGTTTCAAAAGCTTCTAATAAGTATTTAATTTTTAACTTATTTAAGAAAAAGCTTTTTTACTTTAAAGAATATGAAAAGACTGTAATTAACAGCTTTAACATTTTTTCTGCATTAAAGTTTAAGCTTAATTAATGTTTACTCTAAAAGCTGTTTTAACGTACAAAACTTTTACTACATTTACTAAACATATGAAGCTTCTCTACACCAAAATGTTATTGAAGCTTTTTTCGAAAGCTAAAGCATTAAGTCTTAATTTAATTATTTAAATAAATAATATTTATGTTGAACTTATGTTGCTAATTATTTTCCCCTCAAATTCATTTAAAATTGCGTTACCCCTATTTTCGTGTGGCATGCTACAATTAATTAAATACATTTACATGACTTTAATTATGATTTTTTTACACAATTTTCTTGTTTAAGTCATTCATAAATTATTATTAGTAATTTTTGTTTTTGTTTTTTAATGAAAATTTGCAATTTCCTTTTATAAAATTATTAAAACGAAAAAAAATGGCATTAAATGTTAAAGGCAAATTATATATTTTTTTCTATATATATTTTTAATTATATTTAATTACAGACTTGGAATATATTTTTTTTTAATTTAAAAAATATATATGTATTCCAAAAACAGAAAACGTATTTAAAATTTAGCTAACAGCTGCTTAATTGAGTGTTGTCATATTGTTTTATTTATCATTAAAATATATTTTTGTTTTTCGAGTAAAAGTGAAGAAATTAATGGTCAATTTCATGTTGTTTTGGCTACAAAAATTAAACTACCAACAACAAATGTGTAAGACTGCCAAACGGCGAAATCCATCGTTAAGAAAAAGGGGAAAAATGGCCGCAAGCAAAAATTATCGACATTTTAAATAAATTTACGTTTTGCAGCCAAAAAGATGAGAAATAAAATAAAAAAGCATTTTTTTTGTTAAAAGAGAAAATTAAAAAGCAATAAATTAATCAAATAATTAAAAAAAAAACGAAATGGAGGGAAATTTGGAAACGTTTTTAATTACTTGGTACAGTTTAAAACTCGACACCATCTGATGATGTTAAAGAAGGGGTACATAAAGTATATTATTATGGATATAACGCTAAACTTATTATGCCAAAAATTATTTATAACCACATTTGGAAAATAATTCAAATTCTGAGTCAACTGAGCAATATCTGTCTGTTCTACCATCTATCCAAGACTCGCAAAAACTGACCAAATTGAATGAAATTTTTACATGTTATCAACTACTGTTCTAAGCCTGTTTGAACAAACTATATAGTTATAGACTCATATCTAAGACAACCTTAAATAGCAAACCATTCAATGAAATTAAAATAAAATGACAGTTATTTTCCTATGCCACATTAAGTTCAAACTATATAAAATCGGGCCAAATCTTAAAAACTTATAGATCTACATCCAATATATATTAAAATTCGCAAATCCTAAATCGGAGTCGGAATAGCAACATCCATCCGTCTTTCCATCAATCTTATGCTATCAAAAATGAAAGGAATTCCATGAAATTTATCTAAATTATTAACTATTGTCCTAAGTCATTTGAGTTCAAAATCTTTAAAATCAGTGCAACCAAAAAAAAAAATATAGAGCTATTTCTGAGACTTTTTTAAATCTAACAAATCGAAATAGAGTTAGTAATGTGCTCTTGTGCTTTCATTGATCTTAGGCCCAGAAAAATAAAACTTATTTCATCCAATTTACCGAAATTGTTAATTATTGTCTTAAGTCAAATTAGAATAAAAGCAATTAAATCAGCCCAAAATAAAAAAGTTATAGATCTATTTCGACACAACCTTAAAATTATTTCAATTCGTAAACGAGATAGCGATATCCCTTCCACGATCTCACAACTACACAAGTAGCAGGAGTTTGACGAAATTTAACTAAAAAAGTTATTATTTTTAGGTCGAAATCTTTAAAATCGGCATAAAAATATTATAAACCTTTATCCACAATAACCTTAAAATTCAAGCAAATCGAAGTCGAATTCGAAACGTCTGTCGATCTCTCGCCAACAATAACAACACAAATTTCACAAAATTGTCAACTATTGATCAAAACCACTTTTAGTTTTGTATCTATAAAATCGGTCCAAATACAAAATGAATGTAGATCTATATCTTAATCAACTTTAAAATTCAAACAAATTGTAGTCAAGTTAGCAAAGTCTGTCTGTACTTCCATCAATGTCACGCTCACAAATATAGCATGAATCACAGGAAATTCAATTAAATAGTTTATTATTGTCCTGAGACTTTTTTGATATGAAATTCTTCCGTCGAAAAAAGTATTGCTGTCTCCACTTTCAAGTATACCGTTCGACTCTAAGTCATTTTCTGAGCCGATTTAACAATTTCCTCCAGTCCGTCTGGCTGGGTGGCTGGCTGTCCAAGTAAACCTTATGAACAAAATGAAGGTCAAAATTTTTGGTTTGGATGTTTCAAATATCAGGTTGCGCGGCTTAAATCTAACATATAAGTTGATATTGTTATAAGAATTGGCCAAATTAGGACAAACTTAAGCCAAAATCGATGTGTGAATTTTTACGATTGTCGGTCCATAATTTTTTCAAATTAACATATAAGCCCACCGGCCAAATTCTCTTAAAATGTCTAAATCCCACATAAATATTATAAGAACAAAAATATAATGCAGTTTTATATTTAACAATTCAAAATCATCAATATGCTGTAGAGTATTAAACAGCTGCTTGATCGATTTTAATTTTTTACTTGTTTAGGTTTAGAGCAGAGTATTAAAGATTCGGATTAACTTAATACAAAACTCCTTTCAATTATTACCAACTTATTTATTTCTTTTAAATAATAAATTTTAATTACCATTTAGAATATTTAATTATTTTCCATTTTATGTTGTCTCTAATTCTGTTAAACATGAAATAAATTTCAAATAATAATTTTTGTCCTCCTCTTCTCATTTAGTTTCATTAATTATTTTTTCCTAGGTGATTGCCAGGCTATTTCTGGTCAGTCATTCTTTCATTTATTCCAACATTCATTCATATTTTTTATTTATTTCCGCTACAATTAAAAATACATTTTCTAATGGCAAAAATTAGCTGACAGACGTTAAGAACAAGTCATTATTATTATGATTACAGTGTAATGTCACTATAAATGTCTACATACACTACCTGCCTACCCACATCTATTCCAACATACATACATATACATATCTTTAGATTCCCTTAATTTACTTGCATCTAAGGAAAGTATTATAAAAAAGGGGGTGTAGATAATTACATAATTGCGTGCAATTAATCAATAAAAATATAACACTTTTCAGAACCCCCTTCTCTCTCGCTCTACTCTCAGAATATTTCAACAAATTTAAAAGAAAAATTCCAAACGAATTGAAACTGTTATAATGATAATAAAAATATAATTAATTTCTTTTTCTCCTTTTTATTATTTTTATGATTATTAAATAATGTAGTAAATAAATTAATAATTAATAGTTGAATTTAAGTAAGAAAATAAAAAATAAATACATAAAACGGCTAATTACATTTCCCAAAGGGTGTAGTTATAGGTAAAGTAAGGCTACAACAATGGACTCTATATTATTTAGTTAATAAATTGAGTCATTAGTTGTAATGAATAATTAATACAATTGTTTTTAATTACCAAGAGAAAATACATTATGGTAGGGGCATTCAAATATCTTAAGCTAAATATATTTTCAGTACAATATTAAGTTAAGCAACATGTTGCGGAATAAATTTTAAAGTCAAAAGTTTTGTGGTTCAGAAGATGAAGTTGTAACTTGTTTCTTATCATTATAAAATGTGGCAATGTTGCTAAGAAAATATATAGGATACAGCAACATGTTGTAAAGGAGTTATAAATAAAGTTTTATTACTTTTCTTTAAAATTAATGTATATAACTAACAATTGCTATGATTTTAATAAAAATAATAACTTTTTTAATTCTAAAAATTCTTAATAATAAATATCCCTATTATATCTCTATCAAGATGTTGCTAAGAGTGACAAAAACTGCATGTTGTTGAGAAGTAGTTTAGATTTAGTCAAGTAAATAAATCAGCAACATGTGGATAAAACATTTATATTATTTATTTTTTTTTTCAAATTCTTAAATTTATTTAATAAATATAATATAATATTAATTAAAAAATAAATAAATAAAATGTTAATTTAAACTACATCAACAAGCGTATACCATGATCTTAAACATGTTGCCAAGAATTAAATTTTATATTAATTTAAAAATAAAATGTTGCTAAACTCAAAACAAACAACATGTTGCTAAACATGTAGCTAAATACTTTGTGTAAATAGTATTCTGAAGAGAAAATCTCGTTTTATTTTTTACAGCTGTTTTCTTCGTAAGTTCAATGAATTTTTTTGAAAAATCTTAAAAATATTTTTCTGAAAAAAATGTGTTGCCTAATATCTTTGCAACATGTTGCAAAGATATTAATCTTATTAGTTGTTGTTTATTATGTTAAATACCATTAATCATTTTGAGAGTTGTTTTAAGATAAAATCATAAAGACATAAAAATTTGTTAACTGCTTCAAAGCAACATGTTGCCAGCAACTATTATTTCGTTTAATTTTTGATAATTTTAAAAATATCTATATTTATATTATTCGTTTATTACAATTGTTGGCCATTAATCTATGTTTTAAGTAATTACTATTTATTTAATTTATAACCTCATTAATATGCCAAATGTTGCCTGCAAAAATTAGTAAACTTATAAACATTTTGCCTTTTGTATAAAAGCTCCCCTCTTTGTTTGAAACATTCAAAAATTATTTACTTGTTTTTGAGATATAAACAACAAAAAACTACATACAAAAACAAATGTCTAACCCTCTCAACCAATCGATTTGCAATTTTAATTTGTAACAAATATCAGAAAAATAAAAAAAAGAGAAAAATTATATATGAATGCCAAACAGCATTTAATTGTATGAAATATAAGAAAAAAATAATAAAAATTATCAAGACACACCCACTTTTTATTTGCCACAATGAACAGTTTTTTTACCAGAATTATTAAGAGAAAAGAAAAGAAAAAAATAACATCAGCAATAAGAAATCATAATAACAACAATAAAGAACATTTGCAACATTTATTTTTTACTACACAATAACAACAAACATCATAAATAAATGAATTAGCGCCTCAGGGTTTAATAATAAAAGAACCAACAAACATACAACAACAAAAAAAAAAATAAAAAAAAATATAAAAGGAAATGCTTTTTTCGTTTTTTGTTTTTGCAGCTTTTTTTGTTTTAGCAACATCATGATGTTGCTGATGCATAAGTTTATTATTAATATTAAATGTTTTTGTTGTTGCTTTTTAGGGGGCTTAATGCAATAGCAAGCATTAATGATTAATAAAGTTATTGGCCTTTTTAAGATTAAAGAAATCTTATACAGAAAAAAAAATACTGAAGATTTTTGATAGAGAAATAGAAAGAAGTGAACATGAGAAAGGAAAAGAGTAAAACGCCAGGCTAAATAATACTTTGTGAAGATGTTGCTGGGAAATATATAATAAGTTATATGATATAAAAATATTTGTTTTTACGAGAAATAAATGGAAAAAATAAAAATTTAAAATTATCATTACTTTTATAATAATATACTGCTGC
The DNA here is from genome assembly GCA_004302925.2 of Cochliomyia hominivorax. Lineage (NCBI taxonomy): Eukaryota > Metazoa > Arthropoda > Insecta > Diptera > Calliphoridae > Cochliomyia > Cochliomyia hominivorax. The sequence goes on from PYHX02000494.1 coordinate 5,315,941, forward strand.
ATATGTTATTTTTAATTATAGCGACATGCTGCCCACTTAATTTTAAACATTATTATAATATAATTAAAATTATGTTGCTATATATTCGTCAATATATAGTTAACGTATCCAGATGTTTATGTATAATATTGTTTCACCATCATATTTTAAGCGTTTCCAGCATCATGTTGCTAATATATCCTGCTTCGTTTCGCTTACACACAAAGCACTGTGTTGCAAATGCTAAATTTTGCACATCCTTTATATGGTTTTAATGTCAAACTATATATTTCAAAAAAATATATATATTTTTTAATTTCTATCAATAAGTTGTTAAAATTTCCTGCAACCTGCTTTTCGAAAATTCGGCAACATGTTGAATTTGTTAACATTTTTGGGGTTTTATTTCAAAAATTAATTAATGTGCAATAATTTCTTTTTAAATAAACTATATCGAAACATTATAAAAAACAATATTAATAAAATTAAAAATTGTTAACAAAAACTTTTTGTAGTAGCAACATGTTTCCAGTTAAATCTAAAATGCAAAATTTGTTTAAAAATTTAACATATATAATGTCTAATTACCCAAAAATAAGTTTAGCATCATGTTGCCAATACTGAATAGCGGTTACTTAAAAATTATAACCTTCAACATGTTGTGAGTAAATTTTAAAACAATTAGATTTTGATCAGTTTTGAAAAGATAATGAGGCACATGTAGCATAATCTTACGACATCCCAACTTGTCAATTTTTTATTGAAAATTATACAAATGATTTTCTCTCGATTTTCGATACTGCCTCAGATATCATTCCATATATTTTAATGTACTTAACCGATTTCGCTGGTTTTAAACAGAAAACTTTTCAGGATAATAATTAATTATAATAATTAATAATTATAAAGCTCAAATTAAAAGTTTAAAATAAAATATTTATAGAAGAGTCTCCACAAGAATTAATTTCCTAATACGGAAACATGTTGCTGAGAATTCTTATGGCAGCTATTTATTCTGTTTTAAAACAGAAATACATTTGCGATCATTGTAATATTTGCAATATGTTTCTATTGCAGATGTTTTATGTTAATTTAATTAAAAACTTTGTTTTTTTAATACAAAAAAAATCCTATACACATGTTGCCAGCAGCATTACTACTTTTTTACTTTGCACCAAAGACTTATTCTTTTAAATTTAGTTTTTTATTATAATTTTATTATTATTATTATTTTTTTTTTTGCTTTTGACTTTAAATATTTCTTGCTAATTTATCATAAGTTGGGAATTATTTATATTATTTCCATTTATTAAATGACTAATGCCCCTGATACCAGCATTATAGCTATTATTATTTGGTTTTCTTATTGTGTTTATGTATGTGTGTGTATGTTTGAATATATTTATAAATGTATTTTTGTAATGTAGTTAAAAATTAAACATTAAAAGTCATTTGCAATAATGTGCTCATATGTATGCATCATAATAAACAATTGCAACAAGAACAACAATAAATGCTACATAATTACAACAAAAACTTATCATGCGGCGAATGCCGGTCAAAATAACAAAAACAACAAAAAATGAGTAAAACTAGCAAAACCAGCTGCTATTAAAAATATATTGTGCACAAAAGTCAGTTAAAGAAAAAACAACAAAAATAAGTAAAATAAGTGTATTCAAAAGAAATCCACCAAATTAAATGAAATTCATATAAATATCACTCACTTTGTTTTGAACGTAACGAAAAAAAATTAAACCAAAAACGAGTCACTCACTCATTGCGAATACAAAATTAAACAAAAAAAATTAAAAAAATAATAATAAAAAATAAAAAAAATATTATTATAAAGAAACACATAAAACTAATTACAATAAAATCTAAAAAAATAATAATAAAAAAAGTTTTAATAAGGACAAATGGCCTTTCAAAATCAACTAAACATTAACAAGATGGAAACAAATAAACAAACGAATACAACAACAACACTGGCAACAACCAAATCACAACAACGATAAACTCCAACTCCAAGTTTGAAATTTTTATAACATTCATCATCGTAAGCAACAGAGCAATCGAGGAAAAATAAATCCATAAAAAAGAACTTAAATTCAAGCAACAGGATTTAAACGCGTTTACAGGCAAACAAACAGACAGGCGGACGGACGGACGGACGGACGGACAAACATACGATAGGACAGACATTTTAGTAAAGAGCTGGAGAAGAAAAGCAGCAGCAATAGCAGCAAAAAAACTTGGCAAATAAACAAAAATACTGCATGCAACAGGCAATTGTTGCAAAGAGCCAACATTACTACTTCTACACAACTCCACAAACAAATCGCTAACAGAGAACAGAAGAAGAAAAAAAACATTAATGTGTTGGCCCATATTGTGTAGCCAAAGTCAACTTTACAATTATTTTAAATTGTTGTTGCTGCTTTCAACAATAATAATAACAACAACAACAACATTATAGAAATAAAATTTCAAGACTGGTTTTATGCCAACCAGAATTAAGCCTTTATCGTTAAAAACTAATAAATGTAAATGTTTATTTTGGCTTTGACTCGATAGTGGGTGAACTGTGGCAGTCACTTATTCTCTCCAATGTTGCAAAGGGGTTAAGGGGAAATTCTTATTTCATTTTTTTCTTATTAATTTGCAATTAATACCATTAATTTTATTTTTGTTGTTGTCTTTTATTTTATTTTTTTTTTGGCGAGAGTTTTGTGGCAGCCAAGTTTGGTTGTCTTTTTTGTGGACTTCTAATTGAAGGTTATTTAACGTTTTCTTAGACGGTTTTTGTTTGTTTTGTTGCAAAAAACATTTGTTAGGTAGTCATAGTTACATAAATTGTTCCAAGTGCGAAATATAATTACATACACACACACATTTCTATTAATCATCATGAAACCGGTTTTAAGTTCAACAAATTAAAATCTAAAACGCACATTGGAACAGTCATGAATTATGGCAACATAAAATTAGAAAATGTTGCAGAACAAAAAAACTTATATTGGCAAGAGATATCAAGAATTTGTTGTAATTCAGAATCCTGGTTAAAAATAATAAATTTTAAAAAAATATTAAAAGGAGAACTAATTTTAACACTTTCTTTAGCATTATTGAAAAATGTTGATGAGGCATGTTGGCAATATAATTGTTGTAGAATAGATCTTAATATAGAAACAATTTAGAAGAACATGTTGCTAAAATTGTTATCGATTAAAAAGGAATCATTTTAGAATAAAATGTGATTAAACTTATTTCATTATAACTTCTTGAACAATGTTGCAAGATAATTTTAAAATTCGCTAAATTTAAATAATTTCTCTGGCTTCAACAACACTATAACTCAATGCAATCAATGATGGATTTGTATAAAGTAAAAAAAAATAAATAACTTTAACAAAATTTAAAATCTACAAATTTGGGAATCCTAGCAACATGTGCCTAAAAGAAATTGAAATAATTAAATAATTGAGAATTAAGTGGAATTTAGAAATCAAAACTATTTAAGCGATAGACGAAATAATAAAACATTACATTGGAATATTACAAAAACTTTAATTCGGAGCAACATGTTTTCAAAAATTAGCTGTTAAAAAATAAAACTAAATAAATAAGAGAAAATATTGATCAATGGATTTCTTTCAATCTTTAGTTTTTGTTAGAACTATGACACTGTTAATTATAAATATAAAAAAATAAGTTCGCCAAGTTCATCGAAAAGAAATTGCACTTAGAGACATTTAATTTAATATAGTAACCCTTAGCAACATTTTTCTTATGGATATTAATTTTCTTGATTTGGTTTTCGTTACTTTTCCAAAAATTTATTTTAATTATTTAACAATCCCAAAATTGTCACACTATGTTTAGTTTAAATTTGTGCATTTTTACTTTAGTATTGTTTATTTTTTAGCAACATGTTGATATTACTACAAGTTCTTGATGTAATTAGAGGGATTATAAAATTTGACTTCTCTTCAGGAACATTTAATTGATAGTAAAAGTTAGCCTTGTTTCTTATTAACTATTTAATGGTTGTCAAATTTTAGAGTCTAGCAACATGTTGCTAATAAAATATTGCGCTATTTAATACAATGGAAATAAATTAGTATTTTTTAGCTGCCACAAATTTTGTTTAACATAACTATATAAAGTTTAGCAACATTGTTGCTTTGTAAATATACTTACTACTGATGCCTTTGTTTTTTTTCGTAAAAGAATTTTTCGAAAGATCTTAATAAATTTAATTTTTCTTTTAAGTTCTTTTTAACAAACTCTTAATTGTCATACTTTTTTTCAGTTTTAAATTTATGACTGTGTCAAAATGCCGAAAGTTTTGTTAAACACACTTAAGAAAAATTAAATAAATATTGAAATATTTGGGTTACATTTATTTCTAATGGCAAAAAATATAAAAAATATATATAACGCTCAACAGTCACTATAAAATGATATATTTAAGTTAACTAATTTTCCAACTATTATAGCAACAAATCATTAATATCCAACAGAACAAAATACACACATGTAACCTTATAGATAAAAGAGATACAATTTTATTTTGCTGTTTTAAGAACTGCAATATTTTGTTGGCAATTGAATTCCTAAATCGTAATGAAAAAAAAAAAAATAAAACTGAATTAACCCAAAGGGGGAAAAATAAACGTAATAGAATATTATAGAATATGGAAAAGAAAAAAGAGGCGTGTTTTTAAATTCTAAGGCAATTGGCCATATTCTTTTAAATATGTATATACACATGTATATAAACATATAAATATTGGGTTTGCAAGAGTAATGCCCTTGATTATGGGTTCCAAACATTTTGGGTCATAACTTAACTCAACAACTGAGAAAGAAACAACAACAACACACATGTCGTATTTCAAAGCTCCACAACTTTTAATTGTTGAAATTTTCATAATAAATGGAAAATTTATGTTGGTTCCATATGTATCGGACTAAAGAATCGTATAATCAAGTTTATTTTATTTTTTCTCATTTTATAATATTTGTTGTTGTTGTTTTCTATTTGCAATATAATTATTTTAATTAAATGTTCATTTATTATTTGCAACAACAACAACAACAACAACGACAACAAATAGTAATAATAATAACATTAATAACTTGCCTGACATTAGTTTTTATTGTTTTGCTGAGTTTTTCAATAATTTATAAGTTTATTATTGTAATCTATGTGTATGTTTGTATGAATGTGTATGTGTTTGTATTTGATTTTTGCTATTTTTGTTGTTAATTAAATATACATTATAATTACAAAGATTTTGTAATAAATTACTTAGAACCACCACCAGCAACAACAACAACAACAACAACAACAACAACAAAAACAATAATAATAATAGCAATTCTATAATTCAAAATGTTTTACGGTAATTTTGCAACATTGTCTATATATATCTACAGTTGAAATGATTTTGACATGATTTATGTTAAATTATAGATTTTCGCTTATTTGCTGATTTATTATATAAAAGGTACAGAAAATTAGGTTGAACGGTTTTGTTTTTGTGCATATTTTAATAAAATTAACCAGAAATTCCTATTGTAAGCAAATTAGTTGTTTAGCAACATGTTGCTAAGCAAAATATGACATACGAAAAGTAGTTGTTATAATGATTATTTTATAGATTTAATAAATGTTATCAGTTTCAAAAGCTTATCAACATGTTGCCAATATATTTTTCTACTAGTAATAAAAAGTAAGGAACTTCATTTGAGATTTATACTACTGAAATTATTTTCCTGATGTAAATTTTATATATAAAATAAAAAATAAAATAAAATTCTTAGCAACATGTAGCTAAACATATAAATCAACATGTTGCCGGCATGTTGTTACATCATTTCGTAAAAGTATAGTACAATTTCATCTATAAAATAACAAAACATATTTTAACTTTCCTCTTTTCAGTTCCCAGCAACATGTTGCTTACATTTCTTTCATTATTTTACTACTAACAAATTTGAAAATTTTGTCAATCATTCAAATCCATCTTAAAGCAAATAACTTATTTAACCATCTCAATGTCAAGTTTATCAGTTGTTCATCATCTATTTAGTAAGACAAAAGAAAACAAAAATAAACAAAAAAAAAAAAAATAACAATAAAATGTCAACTAAACGCAAAAGACATATTACCTTAACCATGGATTCGTTTATCATCTAACTGTCAACCGTAGACAACAACATATCTTAAATATCTTAATACCCTTAGTTAATCTCTGACTATAAACAACAACTACAAAAATCAACATCGAAGCAAATATATATTTCACCAAATTTACTTAGGAAATCGTTAAGCTCCTTCCTATAATTTTTTCGCCATTTCGTCTTTTTTCATTAAGTTTGAATAAAATATCGGGGCAAATTTTTGGGGGTAAGAAAAACTTTTTGGACTGTGAACAAAGCTAAAGAACTTTTTTTAACATTAGAATAAGGTACAATATGAAAACAATATTTAAGACTACAATATACTTAAGGTTATCGCAAAACTACAACATAGGGTTATGTCATGATTATAGTCTAAAATCAAGATCACTAAATTGCCTAAAGACAAGGTTATAGTCAATAATAAAATGTAATTTAAACAGGCAATAAAAAAGGTTATTATGATTGTAGATCATTGTAGAATCTAGTAATTGTAACAAATCCTAGACTAAAGCGCTTCTATGACGAAGTGTATTGTCTCAAACAACGCAATTTATAGTTAAATAAATGTATATACTTTTTCGTAGGTTCGTAAATAGTGAAGACTATTAAAATGGTTGTTAGAAAGGAATATTGTAAAAAATAGCTGTAATTGCCAAAAAAAAATCCAAATATTTTTTAATACCCCCAATATATATTTTTGCCTTCTAAACTGAGGTATTTTTTATGACTTTTTATTTTAGTTTCATTTTCTTGCTTAGTCTTTGTTGTTATTTCAAAGTGATGTCACGGAATCCGTCATTTGGATTTGGCAGCCAGAAGTAGTCATTGTTGTTATAATAGTGGCTGCAATAGTAGTCGTTGTAGTAAGTAAAATAAGTAAGTTAGTAAATAGAACGACAGTTGACTTGTTAAAGCTATAACTGATGACATTAAATGATTAAATTGAAAGAATATAAAAGCGATTTGTAAAAACCGTTCAAAGCGTGACGATAAAAATAAATAAAACACTCGAAAATAGAGTTCAAAATTCTGGCAACAATTTTAACATTAGAAATATTTAGTTTCACATTAAAAATTAATAAGAAAAATTATCAATAAATAAAAATAAATTTTTAAAAATATTTTTCACACTTACCGCTTCAGTTTTAATATTCAATGCCACTGCCACATGTGTGGGTGAAGCACAATTATTAACTGCTACTACGGGAGTTGGTGTTGGCGAGGGCGTTATGTTCCCTGTTACTGCCTTCGCTGTAACTGGTGTTGCTGTCGTTGTTGTTACATTGTTAGAAGACGCCACTCCATTGCTACCATTACTATTATGACCTGGTGTGGCACGACCAGGAGAATGTGGTGATATACCACTTAACGAGGCAATGGCAACACTGGAATATGGTGACGATGAAGGCGACTTATTTGTATTTGAATTATTTGCTATGGCCGCTGTAGTTGATGATGAAGCCGTTGTCGATGAATTCAACGAAGTCGATGAAGATGATGAGGAATTCGACGAAGACGATGAAGATGAGGATGATGATGAAGACGAGGAGGAAAGCAGTGATGTGGTTGAACAAACAAGTGGACCTAATGAACTGCTATTTGTTTTATTAGGTGTTGGTGTTAGTCTCTGATTGGTGGTAGAGGTTGGCAAATGATTTGATCCCGTTGTAGTTGTAGTCGTGGAAGGTGAAGCCATTGAGTGGGTGGGACTAGCAAGGCTAACACTAGCTGTAAGGTGAGCACCCAATACGCTGGTAGCATCAACAAATTCACGTTTCATAACACCGCCACCAGATACACCCAGGGAGGCGGTTATGGCAGCTTCGCATGGCAATACGGTACCCAACATGGTGGGTGCGTTATCGGCGTTACGATTGCTACTATTGCTCTCAGTTTCTTCGCAGCCCTCCGCCATGTCAGTTACACATTGTGATGAGGAGACTAGAAAAGGAAGAAAAAATAAACATAACTAATAATATAACAAATAAATTGCTTCGTAGTCTGGACTTTTAGAAGTTTATAGACAAACAATGAGAATGTTTTCTTATGAAGACTTTTATAGTCTAGACTATAAAGTCGTCTATAGTCTATAACCTAAACTAAAAAGTCCATATAATTCAGACCATAAAGGCATCTATAGCCGTGACTATAATGTCATCCATAATGTAGTCTACAAAGTCACTTATAATATAGACTATAAATTCCACTGTAGTCTAGACTATAAAGCTAGTCTAGACTATAGTTTAGAATGTAAAGTCGTATAAAGGCTAGATTCTCAAGTCTTTTATGGTATGGCTATGAAATCGCCTATTGTCTAGACTATAAACTCGTAGCCTATAAATTCGTTCATTTTCTAAACTTTAAATATTCTTTATTTCTATTATTTTCTGTCAAGTTTGCAAAATTTGTCTTAATACTTTAAAATATTTTTTCTATTTAAATTCAATAATAAAACTTAGTTCTTAAGTTTTCTTTAAAAATAAAAAAAAAAATAAAAAATACAAAATTTTAGTACGAAACAGACTTTGGCCGAAATCCTTGTCTGCACTCATAATTTAAACATGTCAGAGTCCTACATACTTGACCAAATGCATTGACCAGCAATAATAAGCAATAGTAAGTAATCATGTATTTCTGTTTGTATGTATGTGTTTGCCCAAGTAAAAGTTCTAGCCATTCATTAACGTTGACTTCGAAACAACAGCAACATATGGAGACGTCTCATACGTCTTTCAACGCCTTCGGGCTTAAGGGGCAAAAGAAAAAAAAAGACAAGAGCAAAACAGAAAATATTTGGTAGCCAAAAGGAAGGACAAGTAATAAACTGAGTAGGAGTAGAAATGGAGGTGTATATGTAGCGCACATATAATGTCCTAAAACATGTCCTGTTGTTGACGTTTATATATATAACTGCTAACGTATTTTTGTACATGTAAACAACTACAAATGCATAAATGCATTAATAAACACACTCATACTCTAACTAATACACATACTTATAAATATGGCTATAGTATGCATAACATTATCATTTATACACACAGGCAAACACGTACATATATGCATAAATATACTCATTTGCATGCAATAAGCAAAATTAATTATAACAGCTCTCTACTTGAACTACTTAAGCAACAAAAACAACAAATAATAATAGCAAGAACAACAAAAACAGCACACAAATAAATACAAAACCCAACCTTATAAACCAACAAACTTCTACTTACTTATTTAACCCCCCCCCTCGTTTTCTCCCCTCTTGCTTTTTCTTCCGATTTTTATAACCTGAGGTCTCTTGTACTTATGTGATATATAATTCCGTTTGTTTCTGATTATTTTTGTTATATGTTTTTGTTGTTTTTATTATAGGATGGTATATATATATGTTTAATATTATTTTTATAATTTTGCTGAGAGGTTTTTGTAAAGGAGTTTAAACTCATTAAAGGCCAGTTTTATTGTAAATATACATATGTGTTCACATAATGACTGGCCTTCTCCAATATCTCCTGCCTCAAACTCATTGCAAAATTTACTTTGGGGAACTACAAGCGAAAGGAGTTTCATTAACTAAGTTTCTCTGTTGAGTAAAAGTTTTCTCAATAATTTATATATGTATATGTACATGTTGCACAGTGGGATAGAATGAATGAAAGTTATTGGGAATAAATTTATGTCATTTGCTTGATTGGCTGGAGTCAGAGTTTTGATTATAATCTATTATTTAGATATTATAGTCCATTCTCTTAAACTTAAACTATACTGTAGAAAGTAAAATCATCAATTATATGTTATAGTCTATAACCAGAGCTATAATTTAGATTATGGTCTAGACTCTAATAAATCCAAACTAAAGTCTAGACTATAATCAAGACTGCAATTTGCACTATAGTTTGAACTTTCTTTCTTAAGACTAAAAAAAATTTAAATGTGAAATTTTGTGAAGTTAGGAAGACCAGCAGATTTTTAAGAATTCTATGAAGTTAAAAGTCAATTCCGGGAGGACAAATATATATGAAATAATGTTTGGAGCAAGTCATAATGCTCAAACACCTATAGTGGTGTGAAGTATAATATCGGGATTATGTATAAAAAACCTTTAATTTTAGAGCAACACTAATGTAAGGCCCCATAGCTCCCCTTCTCTACCGTTTCTAAAATTGTCCTAATATATTTGAAGTATTATGCTCCTCTTCAATATTAGCAATTAAAATTTATAGATTTAGTTTTCAAAATATCTAAATTCAACCCACAGTGCACAAGTATATACAAATTAATATACGATTGTTGTTTGTATGTCTGTATGGAGTTCACTAAACCTTAATTCATAGCACGTAGATACAAATTAACACACAAACATACACATACTCTATTGCTTAAAAACACTTATACATTGATGTTTTAAAATTATCCTTATTTGTTGTAGTCGCATTCATTATGCATTAAAATCATCGCCCCCTAAAAATAGACCCATACAAGAACAAATTAATTTTCTTTAAGTGTATGTATATATATATATATATATATATATATATATATATATATATATATATATATATATATATATATATATATATATATATATATATATATATATATATATATATATATATATATATATATATATATATATATATATATATATATATATATATTCTGGTTATACATTCGTCTTTTCTATATAAGTAAAATTAGTTGTTGTTGTTTGTTATTATTTTTTCTTGTTATATTTGTTATTGTCCACTAGGTGTTCAATGTGTTTGTGTAGGAGTTGCAAACTGTTGTTAGTGCAAAAGGACAAAAAACAAAATCCCTTAAGTATGTACTCCAAAATGAAGTACAGTGGTTTAGATTATATAGCAAAATTAGAAATTTGTATTTTTAAATAAAATTAAGAAATATATTTTTTTTACCTAAGTCACCCATTTAAGTCAGTTTTTGAGTATATTTTACTTAATATATTATTTCAAATTCTTTCTAAATTTCTTAAATCCAATTCCATTTTATGAGCTACAAGAGTTTTATCAATTTTCATCATTAAATAATATTAATCATACGCTTCCTTGAACAAAATTTTTTCAACATACCGATTTCCTATTTTTTGCAAGGACTTTATTCTTACTTATGAACCAGTGTTTCCTAGGCATAAGCTAAATTGGAGACGTTTTTATTATTATCCTTCCTTTCCCTTTATTTACTTGTTTTCTTCCTTTTTCCATTACTGCATGTGATTTTTAGGAAAACTTTTTTGTTGGTGTGAAGTGCAATGTAGACATTCGTAGCAGTTGTAACATTGCGGTTTACAATCAAATTTTCTAATGTGCATGTTGTTGCATTTACTTTGGAAAAAAGTGGACAGAGAAATAAATTTTCTCACCCAAGTAATTTGATAGTTGGAGGAGGAGGTTTTGTACGTATGTGATTTGTATTTGTATGTAATAAGATTTCTTTAAGGAAAATTTTAAATTTGTTTAAATACTATATGTAATACTGATTATAATTTTTAGTTTGAAATAGAGTCTTAACTACAGTCTGGGCTATAATAAGAGTTATAATATGGACAAGACTTCTATATAGTGTAGGATTTAATCAAGACTATTTTATAGACTACAACCTGGATTATACACGAGCTGATAATCGTCTAAACTATAAATTGGACTAAACCTGGACTATAGATTATAATTTGAACTAAATTCCATATCAGACTATATTCTACACAATTACAAAAGCCGAGATCATAATATGGTCCCAAATATAATGTTAACATTATTCCGGTTCAGACTACAGTCCGAACTATAATCAGGACTAAAGCCTATTCTAATCTAGATTATAACCTATAATATCTGGGCAATCGTGAAGAGTATTATCAAGGCAAAATCTGGATAATAGTCTAGACTATTATCTGAACAATAGTCTAGATAATTATCTGGAGAATAGTCTAATCGGGAATATATTCAAGACTGTATCTTCGATCATAATCTAAACTGTAATTTGCACTATAGTCTAGACTATAATCTGTACCATAGTTTTTAAACTATGCTTTGATGAATTCTTAATTGCTTTTCTGATTATATTTTATCTGGTGCTTCTTTTAAATATTTAAGCATAATTTTTATTTATATTCCATCAAAACTACACTAAAATATTATTTTCACCTCTTGTGGCATCTATTTGAAATTCAACAGCCTTAATTTTTTTTCTCATTTTTGGAAAAAAAACTTTATCCTTTTTAATATGCTTCAATAAATTTTATTTCAATAGTCCAGCAAACAAACTTATATCTTAATAAAACTTTTTATGTTTTTACCAAAAAAAAAAAAACAAGGAAGAAGGAAGAAGGATGCTATTGCCATAACAGCCCCCAAATAATAAAACTTAATCTACATTTGATACATAAAAAGATTGCAAAAAAAAGACGTGAAATAATTTTACTCATTTAGCAGTCATAATTTTGTAATGTTAAAATTTTACATGAATATAATTTAAGAGATTGAAAGGGGTAAAAGGATTTCAAGAATACAAAGGAATGTAATAGAAGTAAGATCTGGGAGATTTAGGAATAATATGTTAGCAAAATATTCTATTGAAAATAGTACAAGATTTTTCTTTTTTAAACTAAAAATTATAAAATAGATTTCAAATTTAAAATTGTTATTTAAATAGCAGGACTCTCTAAATTTACTCCTTCTATGGACACTAATTTCATTAATTATCCTTTGGGTCTTATAAATCTCCATGTATACAAACTCTTATATACATTTGTTTTGCCAGAGAGCAAAATTTATTGTGTGTATGTGTTAAATATAACATGTTGGAACAATAACAACAAGTTATACAAATATGCAACATGCAACACCAACAAACAAATGTCTTTCATACAAATAAACAATACCAAGACATGCTCTCTAATTCGATATAAGAGACTAATAAAGAAAAAATTTTGGTTAAACTTACAGTTCTGAAAAATCACCTAAACAGGAGCCAAAGATTTTTGTTGGATATATCAAAATTATGTACTGCACAGTGGATAAGAACTACTATATTTAAAATAAATTTTCCTTATGAATTACTTGTGAATTCGGAAGCAGTTGATTTTGAACTGCAGCTACTTCTTGTTTATGTGTCTATAACTTGATCTAAGTTTATTCGTATAATATATATTTATATAAACTTATCATTCAATGAAAAACAACACTTAAAAAATATTTTTGTTGGTGTTTAAACAGTTGTTCTAGCTGACTTAATGCAAGCCAGAGAGAGATAGAAGTAGAGAGAGAGTGACACTTTGTTGCATGTTTATTCACGAACATTTTAAAGAGACAAACTTATTTCACTATAAACAAAAAGTTTGAGTTGGAAGTTGGATTTTAAGGAAATGAATATTTTGCATGTTAAATGCAAAAACTTATGGTCAATAATGAATGGTGGCAAGAATGGCTTCATATTAATCTCTCCACCCTACCACCTCTCAAATAAAATGAAATTAAATAAAAGTTAAAATTTATAAAACCACCCACTTGAAATTATACAAAACACTTAATGTAAAATACATATACAAAATACATATACATGCAAATAAAATTTATAATATTTCACCTCATCATTAAAAACCCCAAACTAAATGTAAAAAGGAAAAAAATATAAATTTTATGACGACAAGGAAACGGAGGAGGGTAAATTTATTAATTTAATCTTTATTTACTTAAGAGATTATAAAAAGTAGATTTGATATGAAACCTTTGTAAAGTATTTTAGAAATTGAAAACTTTTGTAGAAATTTTTTCGTGCACTTTCAGGTTTGAAATAAGGAAAACTTCTTACGAAATATCGGTCTCAATAAATCGCCAAATAAATCCCAAAAAGTTAATATATAAAAAAACAAGTAAGAATGTAATATACAGAATTAACATTTCGCCACACATACACATACACCATAGATTTTTTAGGAGAACATGGAGCTTAAAAACACACTAAAATTCCCTTATGATGCAGTGCTTTCAAGTCGTTTAGCTCCCTAAAGTGTATTGTTGGGAGAGGACACACTACAGACAATCTTTAAACAATACAAATTATGGTTGTGTGTGGGAAAATGTCCCGTGGAGACAATAGAGGTTATCTTAAAGCAAACCCATGTTAAAGTTACTAGATGTGAGACCAGTGTAGTAGTGTTGTGTTACTAAACAGTCCAAAAATATCTAACAGGAATTATCCTTTAGCCCTATTGCCCTAAATAAATAAACAAACTGACAAATAAACCGAATTAACATTTTTTTTAAATTTCGTAAAATGTGTGAAAAAAAATGAAAAAACGATAAATAGCAATTTTGAGGTATAAAGTGGAGATGAAGCATCGTCTTTTAACGAAGGAAGCAAATATTTGCCAAAAAGGGCAATGTCTGAGCAATAGGGCGAGTGAACCTCAACTTCCCATCCTTTGTTATCCAAATAAAGGATTTGCCACTTTTAGTTCTTGTATCACTTAAGGGCTTGTTTAATAAATGGACACATTGTAAGAACTTATGAGCGAAAGCTGCTTTTTTGTAAACATGATATAAATGATCGGCTTTCTTTCCCACCAACTGAGTATATTTGCCATACCAAGAACTTTTTGTGAAATATTGACTGTTTTAAGGTCCTAAACTTTTCTTCAACATTCCTCGAGCATAAGCTACATAAAATCCTTATTTGAAGCTGCTATTCCAAAATTATTTTCTATGGGAGCTGTAATATAACTTAAATTGATGGTCTTAAAATCCATGTCAAGTTCATAGTTATTTAAGTTGAATTTCCTTTAAATACCAATATTTGCAATTTTTTAAACTTATATTCTATTAATCTGATTTAGCTGAGTTTTGATATGACGATGTAGTATTGAAGCTTAAATAGAAAAGTTCTTGAGATAACAACAAACAATTTGGTAAACTTTCCTTGAGTTTTAAGATGATTCCATCTGGAATTACTCACGAAGGCAATTAATTCTTTTGGATAGAATTTTCCCGGGATTTATAAAACTGAAAGGTTTTTTTCCATGGAGAAACCCTATGAAAAACATTTGTTTAGAATTTTTTGATCGCACTCCTTATACATAGTACATTTTTACACTTATAACTAATTAGAGTGAATCAAAGTTCATGAAGTTTAGTACTTTTAAAAGAGAATATGTAACATGTTGTTGTAGTCTCACCATACTAATCGAACAGTTTGTTTTATACTACAGTGATTTTGATCTCTTAATTTGTATTAATTGCAAATAAAATAAAGTTATTTTTTTAATTGATATTATTATTTGGTTCCTGTTTTTCACATTCCATCTCCTTTCTAATCCATTCATATATTCAAAACAATTTATCATAATTATAAATATTCAAATTTCTTTTACAATAAACATCTCTAAATAAAATCTCACTTAACAACTTGTAATTGCAAACAAATGAATTAATATTAACTGGATTTTTCATGATTTTAACAAGAATTGACCTAAAATAAAGTAAAAAAGAGAAGCTAAAGCCAACAAATATTTTAAACAAAAAAAAATTATTAAGAAAATCTTGTAAAACAACTCAATCAATTAAACTTTAAGAAAAATATATGAAAAAAAAATAGTTTAAATTAATTTATAAACTCCCAAAGAAATTTTTGCTAAATTACCATGTTTTTCTCTAAAAGAAACTAACACCCCTTTATATTTTGTTGTAAAGAAAGGCTGCTCCCCGTAATAAAAACAAATCAAATTTTTAAACAAGAAAGCTGCTATATTTAGTGCATATTGTATAAAGCAGAAGAAACTAATGCTATAGCAGGAGCAGGAGCAGAAGCAGTAGCAGTGCAAGAAGTAGCAATGACAGCAAACCGTTGATTGCAATTTAATTTCATTATTAATTATAACTAACTGTAACTACTAACACTAACACTACTACTATACACTGATGTATACACTAGTGTGCTGTAGTGTTCATGTTTTATACAATAATCGAGTATATTAGTTGTTTTTGCTGTATTTATTGCTATAACCTCATTTATAATTATTATTATACTCTTTTTACTAAAATAAAAATAAATTAAACTGCAACAACAACAACAAAAAGGATGTTACTATAATTTATATTACTTTAGAGTGTTTAAAAAAAAAATATTTGTAAAAGTATTAGTGCATATATGTATATGTATATATATATTAGTGTTAGTTATTTATATTTAAGTATGCAAGTAAAAAGAAAACATAAAATGTGATTAATATTTTTTATTATTTTAAGTTTTTTTTTTTGTTTAAAGTTTGCTACTGTTTAGTTGCTGTTGTTATTGTTGTTGCCTGTTGTTGGGAGACTAGAAAGTTGCCACTCTATATAATTAAAATTATACCACATCAACTTGTCGTTTCTATATATTATTTTTTTCGGTTAACTATCAAGCCTCATACATGCAACATCTTTATAGTAATTACAATATTTTCTTTCCTTTATTCAACATGTTATTGTTTACGTGTGTAAGTGCTGTATGTATGTATGTATGTATGTATGTTGTATGTATGTATGTATGTATTGCTTAATATTTTGCATCTCTTATTTTATTGAATGAGTTTAATTATACCGGTTTTTCAATTTAGTAAACAAAATATATAAAATTATATTGTAAATGTTGTTGTACTGTTACTGTAGTTTTTATTGTTGTTGTTATTTAATATTGCACATAATTAATAATTTCTTTCAAACCCTCTTTCTCCCTCCCTCTCTCACTCTCTGCTAAGTGTTTTTATTGGCATTCTCATTTGCTTAAACAACTGGTCAGGTGGTATAATTATCATTAAATCATTTTTAGTAAGAGTAACTACATAAAATAACAATTTAGTTAAATATCAATCAATATTATTAGCTAAAGATGGAAAAAATAATTAAGTTAAGAGAAATATGACTTTTATTAAGTAACAAGGACTACGAATAGACCTACTGTATTCCATCTAGACGATGGAATTGTTAGAATTGAATTGTTATCCCTAATTTAAGCTTAGATTCAAGCTATAAATGCACTACAGTCCGGACTATATAGAAACATCCTTAACTATAGAACTGTATATATACTAAACGACAGTCCTCACTGTGTATTAAACTGTGCAAATTGAACTATAGTTCAGACTATTGATTAAACTATAGTCCAAACTATAATTAACACTACAGTCCACACTGTAGACTTCATCAATATCCCGACTATAGACTAAACTGTAGTCTATATTATGGATTAAACCATATTCCAGACTAAAAACTGAACTAAAGTTTAGGCTATTGACTGAAAAATAACCCATATTGAAGACTAATCGTTAACCCAGACTATAACTGATCTCTTGTACAAATTGTAGTCTGATCTATGCCAAGATTAAAGACATTATAGTCCAGACTACAAACTGAATGAGAGTTTACGCTATTGACTAAATTTTAGACCAGACTACCAACTGAACTAGAGTCTAGACTATATATTCCAGACTAGATAAATATTCCAGATTATACATTAAATTGTAATCCGGACTTTAGACTGGGTTATAGTTCAGCTTATAGGTGTACACACAAGACTATAGTCCAGACTATAGAATGAACTATAATATATATTATAGGCCAAACTTAAGGCTAGACTATAGACTCAAATCTAGTAAAAACTAAAGAATAAACTATAGCTCAGAATATAGAATAACCTATAGTAAAGTCTATAGGCTGAGCTATAGTCTAGACTATAGACTGAACTATAGCTCGGAATATGTACTAAGCTTTAGTTCAGATTATAGGCTGAACTATAGTCAAAACTATAGGCTACAGATTGAACTATAGCCCGAAAAACAAAATGATTTAAATAAAATCCTGTATTAAGGTCATACTTTTAAAAATTGTAGGGTATTTCAGTATCGTCCAAAATTTAATTTAATATTTTAATATCGTCATCTAGAGTTCATGTAATTACATGATTTTAAATATAATTTTTTGGTCTTTTAAACAAGTTTCTTCATTTTTTCCGCTCCACGAGAAAACTTTATAGGAAGTTTTTAATTTTTTTCTTGTTTAAAAAAAAATTGTTCAGCAACATTGTTGCAAAAAAAATATTTTACATATTTAATTAATGTAAATTGATCAAGAGTAAAGTAGGTTCAATAATGATATTAAATTACTATTAATTTAATAATTTATTATTGTTCAATGAATATGTGTTGTAATGTTTTGTAACTTAAATGTGGGAATTTTAACATAAATTAAAAAAACACGTACTAAAGTGAAATATTGAAATATTAAGTCTTTTAGGAATTTAGTTACAATTATTTTAATAGCTAAACTAGTTTGATTCTTATGCCTTTATTTGCTTAGTATTATAATGTAGTAGCAAGAAAAAAAGGATAATTGTTCAATCAATTGTTATTAACTAAAACTTTTTTTGTGCTTAAGCTAAAAGAAATAATTTCAATAAATTATGATTCTATAATGAACCTTTTTAAAGGAGCAATAAATCCTTTAAGAAGCAAAAGTTTAGTTTAGGTCATTTTATAGGTTGCCACATGTGCTCATGTATTTGTAGCTGATTATACACATCTCTGCTTTGTAGGTTTATTTGTAGTTAAATTAAATAATTTTCCTTTATATATCAGAGTAATTTGGTTTATAATGAAATCGATACTCTCTGTTCGTAATAAAATATACACACACACTTATGAAGAAATTTAATAAATAATATAACAAATACAAACACAATAACAAATACAATAATAATAATAGCAACAACAACAACGATAAGCAATAACAACTTTGTTAATAATAATGAATGAATGAACATTAAGTCATTGTAAAATAAAAAGCAACAACAACAACAACAAAAGAGCGGGTGGTAAAAAAATTTTAATATAATGAAAATATTACTTATGCAAAAATACCCTTTTAAACAAACACATACTCATTATTATTTTCTTTTGGGAAAGAGGTTACACGTACGCGTTGCAACTTTGTTCTCCCTCTCTCTCTACTTCTTTTGCACTTCCCTTAAATGAGAACTTCTATGGAGGTTTTTAAGGATAAACAAACGCACAAATTACATTAGTCATAATGGAGAAGCAATGCGATTAAGGGGTCTATTCTTGGCATTTTTAACTTTATGGAAAAACCATACTTATAATAACATACTGGACTATAGACTGAACTACGAACTAAATTATATATAAAATATTTTACAAACAAAGTAATAAATTGGGATTATCAAACACAAAACTAGACACTGCACTTCAGACAAGACTATAGATTTGATTGTAGCCTACACTATGGTCTTATCTATAAAAACAATAGACTTCAAAATAGACTATAGAAAGTATTATAGTTTAAACTAAGGACTATATTATTATATTATATGGATTGCAGACTTGACTATAGTATAGATTATGAACTCATCAATATTCTAGATAAAAATTAGATTTTTCTCTAAATTTAGTAAAGATTATTGAATGGAATATAATATAGATTAAATACTGGATTATAGTCTAGATTTTCGACCGCGGTATAGTCTAGGATATAGCCTAGAGTATGAACTAGATTTTAGAAGGGATTATACTCTATACAATAGCATGGAATATAATAAAGATTGTAGATGCGATTATAAGCTTGATTATATATTATAGACTGGACTTTAGTCTAGTTAATAGACTAAAGTAAAGATTGTAGACTAAATTATGGTATATAGACTGCTCTATAGTTAATATTATAAACTAGACTATAATTAAATCACATTCTGAACTATCGTCAAGACTGTATACTGGATTGTATTTTGGAATATAAGGGTGGCCTATTCTTTAGATTATAAACCTTTAGTAAATAATATATATTTAACTATGATGTGAAGACTGGACTGTAGTCAATATTATAAATTGAACTCTATAAAAAGATTAAATACTGAACTATTGACTAGATTATAGACAGAATTATACTCTAAACTTTATTCAAGATTATAAACCGGACTTTAGTTTAAGTTATGGACTAAATTGTGGAATATATAATGAACTATAATCTACATTATGGCCTGGAATTCGATCAAGACTAGACCTTACTTATGTATAGATACATGTACATTGAATTTTTTATTATCAACACTGAAATCAACATTAAACATAATCTGCACTATGTCTTGGACTTTAGAATAGACTAAATTATAACGTAGTTTAAAGACTAATAAAATTTACTACAGCGTAGTCCACAGACTAGACTATAATGTAGTCTATGTACTACTCAGACTGTAACATTGTCTATCTGAACTATACTATAACGTAGTCTAGAAAACTACTATAACTTAGTATTTGGTCTATAATATAACGAGTCTGTAAATTATAGCGTTAAAAATATTTTTTCGCATTATCGCTATTTTCTAGATTATTCACAAAATAAGTTTTCAATATTATGGTTTGGGAATTTTATTTTAAAACTCCAAAAGTACTTTACTCCTTTGTACACAGATACCAATAAGAATAAAAAAATAAAAAAAAGTACGTGCAATTTTCGTAAAATTACACACGATTAAACACAAAAGGAGCTTTTCAGTTTATGTGCAAAAACTCTAAAAAAATCATGCATTATACACGTTTATAAACAACGATTTGTTTGCTAATTTACAAAAACAAAAAAAAAGAATCTTTAAACTTATTCCTTTTATCGGAAATGTACACACACACACACACAAACAGAAATAACCTTATTAACGTTCATTATTTTTAAAGTATGTGTGTGAGTCAAAAAATGATTTTTGTATATGATTTTTGTTTAATAATTATATGTTTTTAATAAAATAAAACAACAACAAAAATAAAAAATATATACATAAAAAAGGGGGAGATTATTTCATTTCCAGGCATTTTAAGCACGCACAGTGTTTTGTGTTGTTTCTCTGTTTATTTTTCGTTTATTGTGAACTTTTTTTTTTGCAAACAATAGAAATAAATACATGAGTAGAGATGATGATTATTGTTCATAATGTATAGAGAATAATTAAACATTATTAAAAATAACCACCCTTAACGAACTCATACTTGATGAAGGTCCTTTTGGAATTTAAAACAAATGGTCAAGTGTTTCTCTTATATAGATAAAAATGTTTAGAATGCAGTAGTTTGCAAACATTGATTAAAGGATCAATTGGCTTTTAATGTTCACTTTATGGGCCTAAGAAAATAAACAAACCCCGTAAAAATTCCCTTTACGATCGACTTTGATCAGTTTGAAATTTCTTACTTTATTAAAATTATCCTTCAAAAACGTTCCTTAAAAATTTCTCTTTTTATTTTTTTTGTTGGTTTTGAAAAGAATTGTGCAAAGAATTAAAACGCCAAACTGACCATTTCGCCCCAAACAAAAATATTTACATTCTAATTTATTGTCTTTGTGCAAATTGCGAAAAAACCCTCCCTTAATTTGAAAATTGCATTAATTTAGTATTTTTTATTTCCTTTATTTTGTTTTTAGCCCTCATTGACGCTGCTGGTGCTTTATTTCTATCTTCATTAACGCGGCAAAAAAATGTAAAATAAATTCCATAAAAAAATAACTAGAAAATCATAATGAGCACGTTTTTTAAACATACATTATGAATACAACCCCCTGTAATACTTTTTTATCATATAGACAAACACAAGTATTCTTAGCCATAATTTTATACTCCAGAATGGGTTGGTGGGTGACTTAATGTTTTGCCAAAAAATATTCATAATTCCCGCTTGTTATGCAAGCAAAAAAAAGGGTTGCAACCAAATGGTTTTTATACTGAAAAATATTATTCATAAACTCATTTTCATTTAATTCATGATTGTAATTAGTTGGACGCCAAACTCATGCCATATACATATTAAGCATTCATGTTATAACATATTTTTGTTTTTAAGTGAAAATTTTATGAAGGAAAAGAATAGAAAAAACAACATAAGTAAAAATTAATGCAATTGCAAACGCGTGTGCATTTGTATATACAGATGTATATAAACATGTGTAATGAGAATTATATGAACACTGAAAAAATTAAAAATATTTTCCTAAATATCTTGTTTTGAATATTTGTCATGAGATTAAGTATGAAATGTTACATAAATATATATTAATTAAAATATTTTAGCAACATGATGCTAGAAATTCCCTCCTATCACTTTAATTACATGAAAAAGTAATTTAATTATTTTTTATTTTAAGTATTTAGCAACATGTTGCAAAGAACTCTACTATATAATGTTGTAAGTTTTTTTTTAATATAAAAACATTAATCAAATATATTTTAATTATTTCACTTTTTTGCAATTTAGCAACGTGTTTCTAAGAAAAACATTTCTTATTAAATTGTTTAGCAACATGTTGATAGAAATTCTTAATCAATGTTTTTTAATTTCTTTCGAATGCAATGAGAATAAAATTAAAATAAAAGAGTTATCTCATTATTTGTCATTGAATTTAGCAACATGTTGCAAGGAATTTTATTTTATTAAACATTAATGTAATATGCATTTATTCATTAAAAATACTATACTTTCTCTTTTTTAACAAGATGTTGCTAAAAATATTCTATTTAATATAACCTAGAAGTCTTTGTTTATTAGAATTATAATTTTATTTTGAATTCCTATATCGAACGCAATTTTATTTCCCAACATTTTGCTAATACAGTTTATTGCACTTATAGTCTCACGTTTAGTTCACCATCGGAGTTCTTTTATTCTTATACCGCTAGATAATATATCATACCAATAAATTAATATTGTCTTGTCAACGCAACATGTGTATAAACAAAAAAACTATCAATTTATTTTTATAACTCTTGTAAAATCATAATATTCATATTCCTCCTTCGAAGCAGTTTCATAAAATGTTGCTAGAAACTTATTTCAAATTCAATAGCTTCCATCTAAAAGCCTTTTAAAGCATTAGCAACAACTTGGTGATGTAATAATCAGTTTATTTCTCCTTTGACATCACATTTTCAAATGCAGCTAAAAACATATGTCAGATATTCTTGAAGCTTGCTTTAATTTTAAAATCATGTTGCTGGTGAATTAGGTAATTACTCCGTTAAACACTCATTAA
Organism: Cochliomyia hominivorax; assembly: GCA_004302925.2. Taxonomy (NCBI): domain Eukaryota; kingdom Metazoa; phylum Arthropoda; class Insecta; order Diptera; family Calliphoridae; genus Cochliomyia; species Cochliomyia hominivorax. The sequence continues at coordinate 5,339,181 of PYHX02000494.1, forward strand.
ATCACTGTCTAAACAGTTGCGATTAGAGAGATTTTTAAGAGTTCATAGAGAATATTATTTTAAAAACGCAACATGTTTATAAGGAATCAAAAATTAAAATTTTCAATTTGATTTAAAATATGTGTTCACTTGTTCGACATGCTTTTTACAATTATTAGTTTATTTCTTTCTGTGTATTATTTATTACCATTTTAAGTATAATTTCAATATTTAAACTTTAGTAATTCTTATACACACATACAAACAAAGAAACCGAATATTTTGCTAAAAAATTATTCATTATTTGCGTTTTATGTTAAAGTTTCTTATAAACATTTTGTGCGTGTCTAAATGGGGAGTGTTATTCTCTATTATTGTTGCATGATTCAAATAATTTCCCTTAAGATGAAATGTGAAACAAATGCATTATATTTAAAAGGAAAAATGGTTTATATTTTCTTTGTTTTAATAATAGAAATAATTAGTAATTAAAAATAAATAATAAAAATTAGAAAATTTATGAAATTTTTTTAATGAATAACTATACATCAACATGTTGACAATGTTTTTCTTTTCAAAATCAATGATTCAATATTTTATTTTAAAAACGAAAAATTAGTTTTTCAGTTTAGCATCATGTTGCCAGCAACATTTTGATTTATTAGTTTTATCAATAATTTTATTTTTATTCACATTAATTTTTTCCATTTAAATCAATTTAATATTTATTTGTCCCCATAAAAATATGATCAATTATTTAAATTTGCTCATAAAAATCAAATTAAAAATAACCCAGCAAATAATTAGAAACATGTTTATAAACAAAAACAAGAATATAAATAAATATATAAACCGATGAAATTTTTAATCATTAAATTAAAAAAAAATATTTTAAATTCACTATTAAAATAATTTTAGAAATTTGGAATTTTTATAAAATGTTGCTGGGTTGAAAATTTTGCTATAATCATCTAATAAATTACGCATTTAATTGTAATTTTCGTGCGAATGTGTGTGTGTGTGTGAATTTTATTAGTTTTTATTATTAGATGCTTTATTTAAGATTGTTTATATGTATGTTTGTAGTCAAATATAATTTATTCATTTATAGTTGTATACATGTATATAAGTATGTGTTTGTGTATACACTTTAGAGTATCTGTGTGTTCCAATAATTAAATCTGTCAAACTTTAAATGGCGTTCAATTAAAATCGAACAACAACAACAATACAAAATATAAAAAAGTTCTATAGAAAATTAATTAATTTGAAATAAAAATGAATGAATGAATGAATGAAAGAAAATATAAATAATAATTCATTATTATTATGATTACATCACTTAAGTTAAATTATGAACATGAAATTAATTTAAATTGTTAATTTTTCTATGAATTTTGGTTTTTATTCACATTTATTAAGTAAAATTTAATAATTATTAACGGTTGAATTGTTGCAAAGTTACAATAACAACTATTATTAATAAAAAATTTGAATGTTTGAGCGTATGAGTGTGTGTGATTGTGTTTGTAAAATAATATTTTTATTAAAGAATTGTGATGTGTAATATAAATTATAAAATTATTTAATTAAATGGCAAACAATAAAATTTTTATCGTTTAAAAAAAAACTGATTTTTATCTAATTAAAAATTATTAAGGAAATGAAAAAATGAGAAAATTAAAATTTATAAGCAACATGTTCTTGTGAAACTAATTGTTGCAAATAACTGAACTTGAACATGTAAAATAATTTTTATAAGAAATTTTCGTTACATTTAAGATAATATAAACAAAGCCATAGCAACATGTTGCTGAGATAGGTTGACAGAAACTTAAAAACAAATATCACTTAAAATATTATGTAACTATTTTAAGCAGAAATTCATACTTATGACATAATCAAGATTCTATTGAAAAAACTGTGTTTTCCGTTTTTTCATATCGATGTGGAATTCTTAGAAATAATAATCTAAGACCCCATAATGTATATATATTTGCATCAAATCAAGAATATATTACATAATGTTGGCACGATCACGATCACATCCACTTTTTGCAAGAAATAGTTACCATCGCTAAATAGAGTCACTTTTAGAGAAAATAATAATTTTAGCGAAAAAATATTTTCTGTGAAAAGAATCCCTTCAGCTTTAGTAAAATCGTTAATTTTAGTGAATGGAGAAACTTTTAGGTAAAAATGTCTCTGAAAATTCCATTTCAGTGGATGAAGTGACTTTTAGTTAAAAATATCACTTATAGTTGATGTCACTTTAGTTTCAAAGTTTCAAATCCCAAAGTTTCAGATTTTCAGAAAAAAATTAACCATTCCTGAAAGTTTGAAATTTTATTAAAAATTTTGTCAAAAATTAATTTTTTTTTGTCAAAATTTCAAATTTTTGTTCAAATTCCAAATTTCTGTAAAAATTTGAAATTTTAGTGAAAATTTTAATGGATTTTTTAATTTTAGAGAATACTTAATATTTGTTGTCAACATGTCAAACAAGTTGTCTGATAATTAAAATATGTATTGTCATAAATTTATTTTAATATTTAATGTTGCGAAAATTTTATGAAATTTAATTAAAAAAATTTATTTTTAGATTTTGTTTTTAATTAAATTCTTACTTTAAGTAACATGTTGCTAAAACTTATAATTAACACTAATATATATCTTAACCATAACGTCATTTAAAATAACATATAATTTTTTATTACTTGTAAAATTTTATTCTAACTCCAAGCAACATGTTGCTAACATAAAAAATCTTAAAATATTATTCTTTCTAATTTCAAATTATTACCTTGGTTTTGGGTATTATGTTGCCTTGATTATTAAACAATAATTTTTAATGTAAATTTTTCAACAAATTTCAAATAAAACTTTTTTTTAATTTACGCACATTATTTTTGTGTGTCTGTTGTTGTTGCATTTAAAACATATGAGTTTTTAGCTTGCAGCAGACATTTTAACTTAATAAAGTAGGAGACACATATAAGCAAACATAATAGCTTGCAGACATATAATATGGACATAATATATTTTATATGCAACAGCAACAACATAAACAACTACAACAACATTTAACCAAAAGCTGTTAAAATTTATGTTTAACAGAAATTGAAAAATTACAAAAAAAAAAAAAAAAAATATGAAAATTGAGTATACAGAAATCAATGTTGCCTACTTATGTCATAATTTAATTGTTTCTCTCTCTTATAAACATTTCAAGTATAAACACCAATAGGAAATTTAGAGTTTTATTAGAAAATCATTTTAAAGAACGCGATTGTGCGACTAAGCATAAATCCTTAATTAAACTCTTTTTAGAAATTTCCTATGAGTTATTTTGATTTAACTTTTAATTGCAACCAAAATGTGTAAAAATGGTTGCACGTAATTTGCATTAATTGCAAATTTTCATTAAAAAAATTGTTGTGATTTTTTCTACGAATAATTTTATTATTTTTTTCATTTTCTTTTTTCAAATTTATTTTTTTAATAATTATATACGTTGTGTTTGTTTCAGTTGCGGTCATAAAATTATTTTGTTGTATTTTTAATGGTCATTGCATAATTGCAACATTAGAGTTTTGTGTTGAAAAATTTTTGCTAAAGCTTTTGTTTCTTGATGCGGATCTAGAAACTGTTTATTAAATAAATAAATAAATAATGAGTTGAGGAGGGAATTGGAACAACAGGGCCTTTTTTCATGCTTATTGCAAACCACTCTCTCACTCTTAAACCTTTAAATTATCATAAATCTCTCACATACAATTTTAAAAAAGCAAAAACATGTATCAAAATACGCAACATGTTGCTTTCAAAATATTTTCTATCGTTATTAAATTTTTGGAAACTACTCCATTTTTTATAAGAACACTTCGATATATTATGTGCCCATTTAAATAAATTTTTAAAATTAAAAAAAAAATTCTCCACTTAATATTTAAATAATAAAAATATATATTTTTGAACTCTTTTTAGGAATACATAATATTTTGCAACATGTTGCTAACTATTTAGATCCTAAATTGCTCTTACCTTTTATTATTTGCAAACTACTTTGTTTTTGTATAACACTTTGATATCATTATTCTTTCATACTGATCCTAATTTTAAGCAAAACTAAGTTAAGCAACATTAATAGCAAGTTTTTTTTAATATAGATCTCTTCACATTTTCTTACCTTTTTTTGTTTAAAATTATTTTGCATAATAAAGCCACATTTATTAAACTCGATAAAAAATTTATTTTTTAGATTAATATTACTTTGCAACATGTTTTAACTTAAATTTATAAATTCTAATATTTATCTTAAAAGTTATTTTAATATTTAAATAATAAATTTAATATTGCAGAAAACTTATAAAAATTAATGTTATAAACGAGATACATGTTACTAACAAAATTTTAAAGTAAACAAAATATTTAACAAAAATATAACAATTTTTAATTATGTTTTACTAACGTTTTACGAATGCATTTGAAATTCCATGCTATTTAGCGTTCAGTAACATGTTGCAAAAAATTCTAAACAAAATCACACATAATTTAATTTTTCCTTTTTTATCAAACAAAAAATACCTTTTAGAAAGGAAATAAACTAAACACAGAAATAAATGTACAAATTTATAGATTTTTTTTAAATTACTGATATGTTTGCTATTTTGTTTATTAGCAACATGTTGCTAGTAAGGAAAGAAACATTTTTAAGGATTATGGTACTAGAAAATTTGATTACTTAATACATTAAAATATATCTTTGCGCAAATATATTTCGATTTTCATAACAGCAACATATTGTTAAACAATTTAATTTAAAACTGTTTAACGCATATTTCGCAAAATTTTCTACTAGAAAGCATGTTGCCAAGAAATAGTTATTTATTGTAGTCTATATTTTATTCAAAAATATGTTAAAATTTCTCTCAAAATGAATTGAATCAAATAAGAACAATTAAAAATGTTATTAAAATAACAAATTAAGTTAATTTTTAATAAACACATAATTTAAATTTTAGATATACTTTCCGAATTTTTAGAGACTTTTTTAAATTTAAAATTAAATAAAATATTTTTTCATATTAAAGTTATAAAAAATATATTTTTTCTATTTTTGATAGTTAGAAACTTGCTGCTGAGTATTTAAAAGGATTTTTATCAGAAACATGTTGATAAAATTATATACAAAATTAAATAAAAGTAAAAAAATAAACATTTAGTCATTGAAATTATCAAGCAAACCAAATATATTTACTAGTGATCAGCAACATGTTGCTGAATATAATATTTTTTTTTTTTTGTAAAAAAGTGTTTAAATGAACAACAACATGTTGTTACAATTAAAATTACTTATAATATATTTTTTCTAATTTTTGTAGCATGCAACATGTTGATGAAGATGAAAGCATATAGTCTTATGAAAATCTTGAAGCTAAAATCTTTAATTTTACCCTCCTGATTTTATAAATATATTCAAAAATTTATTTCTACTCCTTAAGTATTAAAACAATAATTTTCTTGTAAAGCATTTTAAATAATAATTCCAACTGCAACATGTTGCAGATACATTTTTAAAATAGTCTTTAAAACCTAACAAAACATAGTTTGCATCCATCATGATTATAAATAAAAACCTTATTTATTATTTTTATTAAATCATATTGTATTCTGCAACATGTTGCCTAATATTCAAACTAAAAATCATTTGGAAAATTTATATGTTAAGGCCTTACAAATTAACCTTATTGACTTATAAGTATTTTATATTTACAAGTTCCTTTCGGTGTATTAGTAATTATTGAAAAGTGTGATTTTAAAATTTGTCTGTATATAATTGTGCGAAATTAATTGTTGTAATTAAAGCCTGCTTTAGGTGATTGTTGTTTGGCCACAGGAAAAAATTTGAAAAAAAAAAACAACTAAAAATTAAATTAAATAAAGTCATATGTACATAATTTTTATTTATATTATTTTATAAATTAAAAACAAAAAAAGAAAAACTTTAAATTGATTACAAAGTAAATTTTTGTTTGTATAGAATTTGTACAGGGTGTGGCCAAGCAATGTAACTGCTTGTAAACAATAAATTTGGAGATTAAAGCTATAAATTTAATTTAAAGAAAAATGGAGATTAATAACTGAAGGTCAAATTAATGACACATTTTCTTTTTGGTATATGAAAAGATCTTTAAAATTAAAACAAGAAAGAATGTTATGCCGAATTTTAAATTTCTTCCATCTCAAATGCATGTAAAGTAAATACGTTACCCACATATACACTAACAGAGGGATACATAATGCAAACGCTTTTATTAAATATAACACAGAAACGCTTAGCAACTCATGAACTATACATTTTTTTTTTCTAAGATTTTTGATTGAACTTAGAAATTGCCCCTGATATCAGTCTTTATTTTTTAATAAACTGAACCGATTTTTTGGGTTTTGAAAAAGAAACTTCTCAGGACTATAGCAAATACTCAATTATTGTGGATGGATGTTGGCACAAGAGACAAACATAGCTAAATCGAATCAGATTTTGATTTGATGCAAGAATACGCATACATTTTAATATCTGAGATGATTCTTCCTAAGCGTTACATACGAAATTACAAACCCTTATCACCAGGGTATAAAATTAAAAAAAAATTATTTTAAGCACATTTTTATTGAAAATATTATAGTTTAAAAAATATATATCCTTTTCGCTTATGATTTAAGATTTGAAAATATTTCCTAACTTTTGGTTTTTTCTCCTCAAAACAATTTATGTAAATTTTTTTTATTTTAATTGCCAGTTTTTAACACATTTGTCTTAATTTCTGATTTGCATTTAATAATCAAAAATTTTGCACGCGATCTTAATATAAAATTTATTAATACTCTTTTTTTGTTTCGATTTTTCTTACTTCTTCGTTTTGTCTTTAAAGTCATGTTGTTGCCTGAAAGTCATGCTAATATCTTGCGCATGCGTCACCTTCTCTTTAAGAGTTTTTTTTTTTTGCATTTTGTTGTTGTGTTAAATTTTTGGTTTTTAACCATGTTCTCACACGAATTTATGTTTGTTATGGTTGTTTTTGTAAATGTCGTGCCATAAATCTGATTTCAATTCATTTCAGTTTCTTTATTTTTTATGTTTTCGTTTAAAGAAATGAGTTTAACAATTTATTTTTTAATTAATTTATTCCCTTGAAAATGTTCTAAGATGAATGTTTATTTGCCAAAAATAGATTTGAAAAAATTAAATTTGAATAAATTGTTACTTAAAAAATTTGAAATAGATAACAAATAAAATTCAGGCAAATTATTTAAAACAATTAATATCAGAAGCAAAAAGTATCAATTTACAACATTTTATTTTTATTGAAATGTTCATTTACAACATGTTGCCAATAGACGATTAATATTTTTACAATATAAAACAATTTAGATTTTATATAATTTTACAAATCCAGTAACAGATTTTTTATGTATTTTTTGCATATCTTCTATATAAATATTTCTTAGCAACATGTTGCTATCAGTAAAGAAACCATTATTGAAATATTAATTTCTCTAATTTTATTTTATTAGATATATTTTTAAATACATTTTGAAGAACAATATCATATCTAATTTTGGAATATTAGAATTCTAATATTTCTTAACAAAAAATTATGCTTCTTTTTTATCCAACAACATGTCGCTAGTACAATTCCATTTTTATTAAATCCTCAATAACAACAAGTGAAACGTACACATTTTTTTTCATATAAACATGTTCCGAAACTAAATGTTTCTTGTTTTCTTTTTTCATTTAAATAATTAAAACTAATTTTATTAATTGCAAACAAAAATCAAAATTCCAAAAGATTTTGCAACATGTTGCCAAAAAAAACATATGTTAATTTTATTGTCTTATTAACTAATATCTTTAAAAAAATATATTTAGATGTATTTCAATGTTAGAAATATTTTAAACATTTTACAGCATCATGTTGATAGAAAATAGTAATATTTTTTAATGTTTAACTTTTTTTGGAAACAATTTATTAGCAACATGTTGATGGATCCATTTATTGCTTTGGATTTTTTAAAATTTTAAAGGTATTTTTTGTGGTGAGAATTAACTAATTATATATTATTAAACTTTGAATTTTAATAAGAAGTTTTAATTACTTAAAATTAAATTCAGCATGTTATTAGCAACATGCTGATGAATCTAACTATATTATAATTTTTTATAAAGGTAACGATGCGTTTGTATGTAGAAAGTCTTTACAATATGTGATTAAAACGTAAATATATTCAACACCAACAAATTATTGTATTTTTAAAACATATACATTTTTATTTTATATTAGCAACATGTTGCTACGAGTTATTTTTATGTTTTTAAAAGAAAATTAGTTTTAAAAAATAAAAACATAAAATTTGAAGAACTAATCAACTCATTTAAATATAAAAAATCATTTCGAAATATAAACTATTTTATTGAAATTTTATAATTTATATAATGCCGTTTTAAAATAATAATAATAATAATAATAATAATAATAATAATAATAATAATAATAATATCTCTGAATTTCCTTATTTAATAAAAATTTATCCTTTTATAATTTTTTATAATCATAATTTCTAATTTAAACATGTTTCAAAAAATCGTAAAACATATCTTATATTGTTAGAAACATGTTGCTGAATCCAAATTAGAATACAGATATAAATACTTGAAATTAATCAACCTTTCTAAAGTTTTTTATAATTTTAATACTAAATTCATAATTACTCTAATGCCAACAACATGTTTTAGTTATAAATAACCTACTTAAAAATTTCCTTATTTAAGCAAAATGTATCTCAAACGTTTATTTCTATAAATAATCATAACACTTAATTTTTTTTCAACATGTTAGTTAATCCCAGCAACATATGTCTAAATTACTACATACTTGTTGCTGTCAATTTCAGTCACCTAATCACACGAATATGCATATACAACCAAAAATGTATCATACAAAATTATTCAAATATTATTTTCATATTTTCAATTCAATCCAGACAAATTGTATTTAACAGAAATACATATTTAATTTATTATTTTTTTTTTAACAAAATACCTTTAACACATTAAACTCGATTAGAAACTAAAACGTTTAAAAATTTAAAAGTTTTTATTTCTTTCAAATACGATTTTCATTTAAGGAATAATAAATAGGAGCTTAAATAAACTAGATGCAGATCATAAATGTATATTGAAATACAACACCCAACAGTTAAACGAACAAAAATTATTAAAGGTTTTTCTTTTTTTTCAAATATTTAAATATTAATAAATAGGAAAAGGCAAGTTGGTAAAGGATATTCGAGGAGGCCTTAAAGAGGGCCTTCTTTTAAAGACATCTATTTAAAAATACAAATAATTTACTTAAATGTGTAGGATATGTTGAATTTTCGGATTTTAGGATCATTTTGAGTTTTCAAAAATTTTTAAAGGTCCTTATAGTTTTGGCCTTTTCAAAATTTCCTGCATAAAATTCATATCGATATCGACTATGACTAAGTTATTTATCAATATTAAAGACAAAATTGTGTTGCAAATTTGTATGGTTAATAGTTGAAGACTTAGAATTTATATGACTACAAGAAAAAATGTTAGGTAATGGAAAAAGCTAAGATGTCTTTCCAGTGGAAAAGTACATCTGATTTTTTTTTTAAGAAAGCGACTATCAAATATTGACAAACTGTCTAACCAAATTTATTTAAATTCGTAAAATTTTATTTTTTGTTCGTCTCAGAAATCGGTCGATAAGCTTTATGTTACTTAACTGATTACATAGGTTTTAAGTATCAAAATGCCTTAAGCAATAACAAATAACATGACAAAATGATGTTGTATTTGGATTATTAGATGGACATTTAAACTTTTATTTTGTGCGACATGAAACAAGTCCATAGATGCCTTTATCTAGATGTCGCTGAAGGAATAATACAGATCTTGTACTAAAAGACTGAAAATTCAAAATCTTCAACATGCAATTTTTTATAACCCCCAATATCTCCATATACAACAACTCTAATATAAACTCAACTAACATATAAATTTGTACATTAACTACAAATACAAAAAAAACTACAAACTTAAATGACATAATGAGGTATATTTTGCATTATTTAAAAACAAAAAAAATTGAACAACACCAATAAATACCACTACAAGCAACAAATAATTTCATAGACAACAATTTACCAACCATAAAGTTACACTTAAAAAAATGTTTATAGCTCCACTGCCAAAAGAGGAGGGGAAAATAGTCTCAACTTAAAAATGTTTATATGCAAAAATACAGAAAAAAATAATATGAAATTAAAATTAACTTCTCTTTTCTCCTCAACACCTCAAAATAAATTTATATAAATATTTTTCTAAATTAATGAAAAAAAAATATTTATGAAAAAGTCTTTAACACAATTTAAAAGTGGTAAATGTTGGTGGTAATTTTGTTTAACAAGTTAAATGTGTACAAATTGTTAAGATACAATTTTTCTTTAAAAAAATAATTTTCCCATTTTTACACGTTTTAAAGGTGTGATTATAAAGAGATTGTAAAATTTGTCTACAAGTTTTATAATGAACTGAAAGTAAAGCTAATTTGGTAAGGAAATCAATAGATGGCATACAACAAAAACATTATAGCAACATGTTGCAGATTATGTTTCTAATATAAAAATTTGTGCACTTAATTAAAAAGCATGCAATATTTTCCTTCAATAATTTTTAAATTAATAAAATGATATATAGCTTTTAGGCAACATGTTGCTATTGAAATTATAACTTGTCGGGATTTTATTAATGAATTGAAAGATCTTAATCTATTTTAGCTAACAAATATAAAAACGAATAAAATTTTTTGGCAACATGTAGTAGAATCTTGAAAATAGAAAATATTTCTCCTAATCTCTCAATACACAAAATATGAATATAGCAACATGTTGTTTAATTTATAATTACTTATAAAATATTAGTAAATTTTTATAATCAACATTTAAATTAATGATCTTCAAATTTAGAATCAACCAAAATTATATAAAATGATGCTTAAGATATTTATGTAACAAATTTTACAAAATCCAAAAAAAAAATCACCTATATTGAGCAACATGTTGAAGGAAAATGGTTCAGCATTGTTAAATACACTAAAAGACAAGAAGTGAGTTCTACTTGACTCAACGAAATGCTGCCACCTTTTGAAATAATTGGTGAAAAAATAATAATGTTGCTAAAAACTATGATATTAAAGACGGAATAAGTAAATGTATGTTATTAAAATTAATGTTGCAAAATTTATATTTTTTTGACTTTTCTTGAGCAACATGTAGCCATACCATAATACAAATAATCGTTAATTTTCTCTATTTTATCAATATATATACAATGTTTAAAACATGTTGCTTATTTTATATAAAATAAGCAACTTGTTTATTATATACAAACCCTCTTAACTGTAAGTATTTTCTTTAGCAACAATTTTTTTTTTTAATATCATCAACATGTTGCTCAAATCCTTGTTAATATTTTATTAAATTAAATATAATTATAGAAAACGGCACTTATACATTTCCTTAGTTCTGTTTTCTTATCAACATGTTGCTTAACTTATATATCACAAACTTCATTATAGATTTAGTAAAAATTATAGAGTTTATTGATGTTTTTTTATTATTTTATTAGGATGAATAATTTTAAACTATTCATTTCAGCATGCTACTAAACTCCCTAATTGTTGACAAGAGTTATTTAAGACTTAATTATTAAAACATTTATAATATTAATGGATTTATCAAAATTTTGCAAGTTAACTTTTTATAAACAATCATTAGTTTTTAACGAATTGTCTTTCAATATTGTTTAGATTAAAAAGTTAAAAGTGTACTTTATCAATGTCTAAGCAACATGTTGCTTAAATCCATTTTATTCTAATATATTTCTTTTTAAAAATCTATAATTTAAATTATTGTATAAAAAATCTTTAGAAATGTTCTAATTACATTCTAATTAAAAGGTTAAAAAGTTTTTCAATGAACGTTTTCTATTTACAACAAATTATAGCCATAATAGAAATATTACCCTAAATGATGAAAGGAAACAATCTGAAAACAAATTCAATGAGTTATAATTTAAATTCATTTACATTATTTGTGATTTATAAAAAAATGTTTTTTTTTTTTCTTAAAATGTTTATAAATCTTAAATAATTTAAATGAATTTAAATTATAACTCATTGAACATTTTAAGAGACGAGCAGTGTTGCCAATTTGGAGATTTTCCCACTAAACTTGGCATTTTTAAAAACCCATTGCGAGAAGAATTTTGTTTTAGAGATTGCGGAAATTCTAGCAATGCTGTCGCCAAAGGACAGACTTTTATGTAAGTAAATAGTAGAAAACCAAAAATATATAACATCTTTGTGGTACAGAAATAAATCTGTAATTTTGAATTGGCTGTTTAGATTCATTCAATTTTACAGAGGAGTGTAGCTTTATAATTTTGAAACTGGAGAAGGAACTATAAAAAGGCGAACAAATTTGTTGGATTGAATAAGAAATAAAAATTGTAAATAAAATCGAATTTGCGCTTGTTGCGTTAGAGAAAAATTGGCATTACTGGAGACGAGACGAAAAGAGCTAAAATCTTCAAAATAACAAAAAATCATCATTTAATAATAACAAATAATGAAGATGATGATCAACAGATATTTAACGTATAATAAAGTACAAATCAATTAATAACAAATATAAATTTATACTTTCTTATAGATACTTTTTTTAAATGAATGAAAATCTATAAGTGTCTGTGTGCATGCGTGTGTTTGGGAGCAGACAGACGAACCTCTTTTTCTGTTTATGAAAATAAATAAAAGACAAATTATGAATTAATTTAGAGTTAAATGAACAAATAAATAAATAAGTAATAATAAGAAATCAGGGTTAAATTAATCAAAGAATATTAAGACAAATATATAACAAAATGAAATCAGAGAAGAAATTCAATAATGAAAGCAAAAGAATAATAAAAACTACCTAAATTTTATACACTGAGAGAAATCAATCAAAAGCAATTAAGTTAAAACAACTTAAAATGCTATATTCAGCTATGACGAAAATTCAATACCCTCCACACATATTAATGTGAAGTAATTACGTTATGTTTCGTATATACACACTCACACATACACTAACAAACGCATACGTTATATAAACGTTTATCGTCAATTTAATTTTTAGAAAGGAAATGATGTGTATACAACTTCGCTTGAATTTAGAGTTTGCCTCAAATATCGGTCTATATCTTTTAATATACTGAAACGATATTACTGGTTTTTAATATGATCCTTTTTAGGACTAAAACAATTACTTAGGCAAAATTTCAGTCAGACAGACAGACAGATAGCTTAATCGACTGGAATTCTTATTACAAATAAATTAAAGAAATTTTGTTTATATGTAAATAAATTAAATTATTAATTGGTGATTGCAATAACTAAAGTCCGCTTTCATCAAGGGCAATTAAATATAAAATAATTCATTAATTTGTTTTGTTTTCTCTCAATAATTTTTATAATTTTAGTTTCTACATTAGTAAATTCTTAATTTGTTATAAGTATTTATTGCAAAAGAAAGCGAATTAATTTAAAATAAAGTATTATTAATATTTAATTAAACCAGTTCATGATAATTAGATACAATGTTGCTAAGATAATTGTGACAAACTAATTATTATTTGAAGGGTGAAATTCTAAAGTTCTAAAGTAAAAAGACCCTTAATTACCTTCCTTTGTATAACTAATTATTTGCTTTTTATAATTAAAACTTAATCTAATTTATTTTTTTCAATAGAATTATAATTAACTAATTAATTAATTATATAAATTGTTGCTACAAACAAAGATGCTAATATGAGTTTACACACAATTACATTTACACGTGAAATACATTTATTAAACCCGACGCAAATCAATAATAAAATTAAATACAATTTAATTCTAATGACTAAAATAACAACTTAATGACTTGTTATAAATTTATATTGGCAGTTTTTGCAACAAATTTAATGAATACTTTAGCAACATATTGCTAAATAATGTTTAGGTTAACAAATTGCCGAGGTTATACTTTTTACCGGAAAAGGTTTAATAATATTTAATTCTACAAAAAACTAATTAAAAATATTATAAGTTATTAAAAAATTATTCTAATTCAACATCCCTTTAAACAATATTGCTAATAAATAATGTCAATAATAATATATAATCAATATAAAAAAAATGTTGTACCTAAATGTATCGTTAATTATAAAATCAAATCCCAAACACTTAATTGAATAAAAAACTTTCAAATAATTGATTAACGAAAATTGCAGATATATAATTTTTCACTTTATCAACATGTTGCTGGGGGACAATAATATGAAGGAAAAAATGAAAAGTAATATTTATTAAATTGTTGTTATACAAATTTTCTCACATTTAAATATTATGAAACTTTAATAACTTTTGCAACATTTTCGAAACAAAATTAGTAAGATAAACTTTTCAAACTGATTTTATAAAAGTCTTTTAAGCAACATGTACTCAAGAAATTGATTGAACAAAAATAAGAGGAAATTAAAAAATAATAATAATAAAGTCAGAAATGTTGGCAACATGTTGCTTAAAAATTACTTTATTTTATAATTAAAATATAGCGCTTATTATTTTAAACAACATGTTGCAGAATTATATTAATATCGGTTTTTCAATTTTTAAAAAATCATTTTACTTAAGCAGCATGTTTAAGACAATACTCAAGATTTCGTTAATTTTTAATATTGTTTTAAGCATGTTGCTTAAGTTAAATGATTTTCGTAAAATTGGTATAAAACGTTATTAATATCATTATGAAACATGTTGCATAGAATAATTAATAAGCATTTCTTATTATAAAACTATTAAAATACATTTCAATAAGCAAAAATGTTAATCAACTTGTTGTTTATAAATCATTCTAAGCAAATGCAAAAGTAATAATATGTTTTAATTATTTATCATAAGCAACATGTTTAAAAATTCCTGAAAAGTTACTGAAGCAATATATTCTTGAAAAACTGAACGAATAAAATTAGGAACAAAATAAAATTATAATCTAAATAAGCAATACGTCATTTATAATTCTTATCAACATAATGACATGCAGCCATTTTTTTATTCCTTCTGCCAAATCAAGTGGTCATTTCGTGTGTAACGCTAGGAAGAAATCATCTCAGACCCCATAATGTATATATACATGTTGTTGCATCAAATCAAAATCTGTATCTATTTCATCTGTTTGTCTGTTGTCAAAGTTCACAATAATTGACAGAGCTCAATGAAATTTTGCCTGAGTATTTTTGTATGGTCCTGAGTTCTGGGCTGGTTCCCACTTAACACCAGCAAAATCGACAAAGTTTGTGATATTAAGTTATATGACTTCCTTACCATATAAAAAATTCTAAATCGGTTTGAAAAAGTTAACTTGAACTTGATCGCCTTCAGAAAAATTTGCTTGCTTTGCATATATTCTTCATCTAGAGACTGTGCTTTATTTTCTTCTGGAACAGGCTAAAAGGTGCTCCCTCCAAATGTATATTGATACACTCTTTAGTTGTATGTATTTTAAGTTTCATATAAATCCAACCAAAGCATTGTTAAATAGAGATTTTTTCTTAAGGTTTTATTTCGCTGGTTGTCCACATTTAAATGATAAATCAGATAAACAAAATCTTTGTTTTATTCATTATAAAAAGTATTCAATGAAGAGAAGTATGATGGATTTTAACTGGGAAACCACTGTATATTTATGCAAAATTATTTTGGAATCTTTTTTAAGCTTGAATTTCTTAAAAAACATATTTAACCAGAGAATATATTTTATTTTTTATTTAACTTTTAGGATTTAAATTCCCTCTAAACTTATGGCTTAAAGCCAATAATTTTTAACATTCTTCAGCATAAAAAATATATTCAAATCCTTCTTTATTTAAACTCTTTTTAAATATTTTAATTTCATTTATTAAATTTATGGTCTTTACAAATCTGGGTTAATTTAATCAATTTTTATTTATATTCTGATAATTTTATATTCATATATAATTTTTATAGCATTTTTTTTTATAAAATCCTGCTTAAAATTTTTTCCCAATTTAATATTCTTTAAACATACAACATTAAAATCCGTGTTTAAATTCTTTAAATACTTAAAGACATTATAAGCCCACCTTTCAAAATCGAAATCAAAATCAAATACGAAATAATAACAATAATAGCAACAACAACAAAAAGATATATTGAAACTTGATATGTTGCCAATATATATATTTGTATGTATAATGTGATATTTTAATAATGTTTAAATAACAAGTATGAATGCTTTATTCGACTATGCCGAATCTTCAACTCCCTTCCACATGCGTGCTAAGCAAATACGTTATGTTTCGTTCACACACACTAGCACTAGTATACACACAGACGTATACAATACGGGAATAATAGGAAACTTCTCAGGACTAATTTAAATACTCAATTGAGCTCTATCAATTATTGTGAATGTGAGTGTGCCACAACAAACAGACAAATGGACATTTCTAAATCAAGTCGGATTTTAATTTGATGCAAAAATATATATATGCATTATGGGTTACGATATAATTCCTTTTTAGCGTGACAAACGGTATGACAAATTTAATATACCCTCTTTATTACTCTACGTGGTGAAGGGTATAATGAACAACGCATGAAAAAAAACCAAAATATAAAAAATTATCGCAAAACTCATAAATAACACCATAAACGTTCATTACCGTTAAATTACATGAAGAATAACAACGAAATAAATTGCACAAATCAAATTAAACTAAAACAAATGAGATATTTGTTGTTTATACCCTACACCATCAAGGATAATTGTGTGTGGCAACATACAGAAGTAGTTTGGTTCAGAATACCTTTCTGAGTCCTTTTAATGGTGTCTGTCTGTTCGTCTTTCCATCTGTCTCTTCATCCTGCTGGCTGTCTAATGCAAACGTTGTGGACACTCTACAGGTCGCAATGTTTGAGATATCTTGATATAATTTGATATTTATATTATTGCGACCCAGGGACGATTCCTATTGAAATATTTATAATGGCCTAAAGGCAGTAATGTCATAATTTGAAGTCTTAATAATGTTCTTCTTGTTATTGAATCTCTAATTCAAACTGATCAGATAAATTCGTAGAAGAATTTTCTTAGCCTCTAAATATGGCACAGGGTATAAAAAGGTTTAAAATGGAAGGACACTCACTACTACACTAAAAACTAAATTTCATTGAAACTTGGCCAGTTTTTCCCCTCCAGGATGACCGATATCTAATATCATTTAAAGAGGAATTGTTTTTGTTAATTACATAATTGATTTTAAATGAAGTAGACTAGAATATAATTTTAAATGTATAAAATTTTCATACATCTCAAAATTTTAAATAACGAAGTACTGATAAAATAATTATTTCTTCTTTTTCCCGATCAAATCTACTATCCAGAAATATACTTAAATGTTGGCAATTTTCAATGAAATATTTCAATGTTTTGGAATAAATATAAGTAACGAGTTTCAATGACTTCCTATAAGCCTATAGATTTCCTATAAAATACCTCACCGAAAGGTTTCTAATAAGTGAATAAAACGTAAACTTTAAAATTTTTAATAAAATTACAGTTCTAAATTCAGGAAATTCAGGAAAAATTTTCCAAACTTTCTGCAAATATTTTCTATTATTTTCGAAATATTTTGAAAATTTAATTTTCATTTTTGAAAACTACACTTTAATGTGAATTTATTTTAATAAAAAATTTTTAAATTTAGTACAAAAAAATAATAAAAATGTTAATTTTGAATAACCGGGCGTATAATTAATATTAATTAGGAGGTAAAGTAAGAAAAAATGTTATAACTTTTAAACAATAAGGCCTATAGACTTCAAAAAAAATGTTATGAATCAAGGAAATATTAAATTATAAGAATGAAATAAAATTATTTTAATCACATTAAACTTAATATAAAAAATTAATATTTTTTAACAAAATAAAAAATAAGTCGAAAAATTTGTTTTTATTTTAAAGACTTAATTATTTATATCGTACACCACCGAAGATGGTTGGGGTACTATGCGTTTGTACTGATATTTGTAGCATACAGAAAATGGTTTAACACCGTTTGACTCAGAATCATTTTGAGAGTCGATTTAACTTTGTAAGCCCGTCCGTCCGTCCGTCTGTCCGGCTAACTGTGGATGTAAACATTGAAAACAGTCAGTTTACAGGTCGTACTTTTTAAATATCTCGATGAAATTTAGTATATATTAGAATTTTGGCCTAAGGATGAAGCCTACTTCTAATACAAGTGTTCTTCCCGGAATGGGGTTTTAAGGTCAAAAAAATCTTACATATAAAGCGATTTAAATGAAATTTGGCAAAAGTAATATCGCTTTTAAGACCAAAAATCTCCCATATACGTTGGTATTTTAAAAATAATTGATCAAATTTAGACAAAAAAGCACAAATCCATATGAAAAATTATACGAAGGCCGGTTCATAATATTTTGTAGCTCCCAAACTTAAGAATAAATCAGAAAATCAAATTCTAAGAAGGTTGTTCATTAATTTTTCGTGTCTACCGTTTTAACCGACATTACAATTTAGGGTATTAGATAGTCGGGCTTTATCATATAAAATTTTACTTGTTTCTTAATAGTTTTAATGCAAATTCTTCGATTTTTCCTTTTAAGCATACTGTAGGGGTATTTTCATAATGACATATCTAACAAGTTCCAACAAATATCATTAGTAAAATAATAGCAAAAAGAGACTAACAACAAAATATAACAATTTAAAATGAAAGAAATTATTGGTTATGGACAAAAAATTGACGCTAAATGAAATAAAATTTATAGGAATTTTACCAAGAAACATTTAAATTTACACGCATGAACTTACAATTCAGACATTCATTCAAAACATTATTATGATAAACACACACAGAAATAAAAAAATAATTGTTGATTATTACTAAAGATTTTAAACAAATCATAACAAAATTTTATAAAATAAAATGCAAAAAGAAAAAAAATTTAGTCATGAATGAAGGAGGAGTAATAGTTTTTAAACCTCATACACACAGATATGAAAGCATTACAGACATTTTAGTCTTTAGAGTAAAAATATTTTTTAATGCATGTTTTGATAAAATTGTTTGATCCATAATAATGCAGTTTAAGACAGCAAAAACAATAACAACAACTGCAATAACTCCAATAAGAAATACTAAAGAACAGGCCTTTTTGAGAAAAAAATGTTGGCTTTAAAATTGTTTTAAACTCGTAAATGTTTGCTTGTCATTCAGACACCAAAATGATAAGTTTGATTTGTAATTTTTTTTTCATTTTAATTTTGTATGTGTTTGGAATTTATAATGAGTTGTTGGTGTTGTGTGCTGGCGATATAGTGTGTTAAATGGTTTCAGTATAGTAGAGCTCTCTGTGTGCTGATATTAAGAATATTTAATCAAAGAAATTGAAAGGTGTCAATATTACTCACCTTTTGTTTGGTCCAGTTTTTGTTTTGTAACGCAGTTTTAGTGTTGTTTTTGTTTTCTGTCTTTCCTTACTAGATGTTCACTGTTTCTAAAGAGAGTCTTTTAATGATTAAAATTTTTTGCTGTAATTAAAAAGAAAAATATTAAATTAGTAAAGCATGGTGATAGTACAATCTAGTATCCTGTCCTGACTCTATCGAAAACTTTAATTTTTTCGAAAAATGAAATCAGTTTTATAAAAATATATACAATTTTATTCAATGTTTCATTTATAATATCACTTCAGTTTTTAATCTTTTTCACTTAAACCTTGCGTATATTATAATTCAAACTATGGAAAATTCTATTTAAAAATAAACACTAGCACTTAATAATTATAAGATAAGCAGATCTTGTATTAGCTAAAGAATTTATCAAGTAAAAGTTGTAAAATTCTAATATTTATAACTAATTATTGAAGTTTGAATGCAGAATGATCGGTATATAATTTATTGTTTTTAAAACCAAGTATATAATATTTATTTGATTTGAAATCTCACTATTCCAGCAAAATTTGTCTAAAACTATCCCTGTATTAAGAATATATAAATTTTCATTTTGAGTTATGAATAATTAAAAAAAATAATTTAAACATCCGAACGTATGATTAATATTAATTCAATAATGAACTTAACAAAAACGATATAACTTTCGAATAAATGAAGCTACGGATTTCAACTGAAAAACCAAGAAAAGCTCATACTTTAAGTTTAAGTCTCAGTTTCTACGTGTTTATATATTCCTTTAAGTAATATTTCTATAACATTTTTTTCCAGAAGTTGAATCATCATAATTTGCCTCTTTTATTTTAACTGTTCCATTTCTCTTGATTTTTTGCTAAAATATTGTAATAGTTATGGCATCATCAAAACAATGTAATAAAAATCTGTTTTCTCCTTAAGGAACTAAAGACATCACTTTACAACACAAATACTCAATTAACCACCTGTTGACATGCCAACTTTTTTCTTTTTTTTCTTTTTTGCCTTATAAAAGTCAGTTAAAAGAAGAGATTTCAAACAAAACAACTACAAACACAAACAGAAAAAACAACAATATTATCATCATTATATTAAAAACACTGTAAAGGAAAGATGAAAAAAATAAACACCAACAAAGCAAACAAAAACAACTTGTTGCTTTAAAAAAAAAAATAAAAACACTTAACTAAACAATTTCAACTTCACCCCTCAAGAGTCAAATAAAAAACCAAGAAAAAGAAACATAAAATTTGAAAAAAAAATCTAAAACTCCATAGAAAAGAAATATAAACAGCCACAAAAGAAATTCCCTTTATGACAAACCGTTTGTAGCAAGTTAAACACTTGCCACAAACATATAAGACAAAAAAGACCTTTTTGTCAGAGTGTTAAACTGAAAGAAGAAAAAAATATTTTATAGTATAAAATATTTTATTTGTTGTGGCAACATCATCACCATCAGTAACAAACATTGCAGCAACATTAGAGGCAAAAAATGTGTATGAGAAAAAAATTTGAAATAAACACATAGAAAACTTTTTTGTATTTAACTTCATGTTGAGAGTGTTTGAGTAAATAAATGTAAGAAATAAAAAAATACTTAACAAAAATAAATTTTGGTTTATATGGAGGCAGAGTTACCAATAGTTCAGAGGTTTTGTTGGTATACTTGGACTAATATTATTTCGGCACACTATGTGGTCTTACATTAAAAATTAAAATTACTTTACATTTCACCACCATTCATACAGCTTAAGACGTTGAAAACCTTCGTGATTTGTCTTTTCTGGAAAAATTTTGCTAACTTTTTATATTGCAACTATTTTTAGAGACTTTCAACATCAATTGATAATAATCTGACATTGATATTTGATTGATTTCCAATAGATATAGAAACATATCATTTACGATATATATGTACGATAATTTGAAAATGTCTTATAACCAGATGAACTTGCATTTAAACACTTTAAGATCGGTGGATGTTATAAAGAAACTTTGCATTTAAATAAAAATATGTATCGAAGACATTGCGATTTTTTGAATTAGAATAACTAACTGGAGTTGGGATGTATTCAAGTTGATGTAGACATTTTAAAGCTAATTCATTTACGTTTGCGTTTTAATTAAAGAGTCCTCCAAAACTCTAAAAATTCCCTTTTTAGGAAATAAAATTACTGCATACAAAATGCTACACTAATATGAAGTTGGAACATTTTGGAACCACTGTGTCCTGAATCAGTTTAATTAACAAATCAAGACTGTTTTGTTTTAACAACTTATTTACTGCTTAAAAGTAAAAGACTACAAATTCATATCAATATTAAAAAGTATGGAGTTTTATCCCAATAATCAGCTTATTAATTAAGAAGATCTTGAATCAAAATCTTATCAACGGGAAACTTGATGTATGATTAACATTATTATATTATTGTTTCTACGGTTTTGGAATTATTGAGAATTCTTTAAGCCAAAACATAATTTAAAAAAAAAAAACTAAAAATAACTAAAAATAACTAACTATCGTAGTTTCCTTCTTCACATTTCGTATTTAAATTTGAACACCTTTACGTATGATTAATATTAAATCCGAAAAGCTAGTACGATTTCAATGAATTTTTACAAAATAATAAGGGGGTGTAGGTTTAATATTTCAGCTTGGATTTTTTGAAACCAATAAGAGTCGGTCCAGCTCTGATCTACATTGCCTCAAATACCTTTCTTTCAAGTCCTTAACCAACAAAAGAGTTTTGTGCGGCTCTGCCGAATCTTTAATAAACCACAAATGCATGTGGAGTAACTGCATTATGTTTCGTTCATACAAACTCCCACATACACTCTCAAACCTATATGGTATATAAAAGTTTTTTTATTCTTACACAGGACATTAAAAGAGTCCTAAAATTACTTATATTTTTGGCTATAACTTTCTTTCTACTGAAGTGTTTTTAAAAATGTTTGGAATTTTTTTGCAATGTGTCGATTTATAATTGAACATTTTACAGAAGGTCTTCTTTAATATATTATACCGATTTTGCTGGGTTTCAAATAGGAAACTTTTCAGATCTAATACTCCGGTCAAATTTAATTGAGCTCTTTTAATTATTGTGGATGTAAGCGTGCCAAAAAGAGACTGAAAGACAGACATGCAGACGGACATAGCTAAATCGACTCAGATTTTGATTTGATGCAAGGATATACACACTATGAGGCGATTCCATCTAAGTGTTACACATATAATGATAGTGTTAACATACAGTGAAGCCCTTAAAAAAATGTTGAATGGAGATATAAAGATCTTTCTAAAGTCTTTGAATCATTTTAAAATACTTAAAGATCCTTAATAAAAAATTGGACATTTTTGTGGTAGTTCAATGCCAGTGACCTTAGCATTAGTTAGAATTAACTAAATTATGGCAACTCTGGTTGGAAGAAATTCGTTTGGAAGTTTTTTACCTTCAAATGTAAGGAAACATTTTTCACAACATTATCAAGGTTAAATTTAAATGCATCACAGAAAGAGAAGAATAATTTTATTTATCCATTTGAAAAAAAAAAATAATAATAAAATACCAACTTGGATTTCTTTTTCAGAAAAAATCTAAAATAAAATTTCCCTGTAGTTCGGATGTTACGGTTAAAATTATTAAGCAAATAAAATTAATTTGATGTAAAAACACAACTGGACTTTCCACAAAATTGCATGAAAAAAGGGTCTGAAATAAGAGGACTAAAAATATGATTAGAGAGTGGAGAATGTCTAAGATAGGGAACTTAAAAATAACTACCTTATAGATTACAAAGGTTTATTATTGCGACAATTTTAATTCGATTCGCTTTGAAAGCTTTTGAAAAATAAGAATATTTTAAAAAAAAAAGTAATACTGAGCTTTTTTGAAATCAGGAATTGTAAGGTTGTTTACTGAACACTATTTTGGGGCATCCATCTACAAACATCTGTTGCCTTGTTACTATAAAAGCAACAAATTTTTCTTCCATTTAACAAAATTTATCTTCTTTATTTCCAAAATACTAAGGGATTTTTTTATTTAGAGATTTTATTTTTGGCAATTTTTTTTCTACTCTTGGAAAATGTTAAAGCTTTCTTTGTAATTTTAGAAAGATTTTCAAGTTTTTTTTTTTGTTGCAATTTTTTTTATGTAAAAGGCCAAGTACACGTTCAACACAGAAGTTAAGAGAGAGAGAGAAAAAAAAAGAAATATTTATATGGGAAAATATAACAAAAGTAACTAAAGTGTGTCTGGCAAGTGTCTAGCATGTTTTACTTCTTTTTCTCTCTCTCTCTCTCTCTCACTCTCCTTTTTCAGTTTTTGAAAACTGTTTTCTGGTCTGAAAGTATAAAAATAACTTATTTGTTGTTGCCGATGTTGTTGTTGGTTACAATAGTGAATGAATGAATGGTTGTTGCAGTGTGTCTGTCCAATTGTCCGTCCGTCTGTCTGTCTTGATATAAATGGGTAACATTTTTATGAACTTGGTCTAAGAGTAACAAATTTAAAGCTGAAAGGGTTTTTTGTTTAGTATTACATATTTACTAATAAATACACTTTAGAATTTTTAACAAATGTATGTCAAATTTTTTGTATGAGTTTTTACAATTTTTAGATGATGATCGGAATGATGAAAAGATTTTTAAATTATATTAAAAATATTTTTAGGATTATAAAATTTAAAAATGAAAACATTTAATAATTGGACTAAAGTAAGACTTTAATAAATCAAAAAAACTAAAATATTATTTAACTTTAGTTTAAATATAACTACAGCAATCATTATTATATAAAGTTATAAGAGGTCTTATGTTTATCGAATTGAAGCTTAAAGTTTTGGAACCCGAAATTTTCTCTTAAAGGCTTAAGTACTGCTCTTAAGAGTCAACACTTATTAGTTTTTGTTAGTAAAACCTGATTTGTGAGAAATGTAATAAAACTTATAAAGAAATCGTATTTACTCGCGAGATAGTGTGGCAGGAACTCTATCACTAGAAAATCATTGAAGTGACCTACTGACCAATTAATATTTTAAAAGTTTATCGTAACCAGTTCTAAACAGGGAATTCGTACGTTAGATATAAATGGACATTAACCCATTTTGGACCACAACACTACCTTGGTAACATAAAGAAATGAAATTTAGTGTAGTGTTTATTTTACCAGCTCTAATTATGAAGTCAAACGAATGTATTCTTTATATAATATAGTTTCTTAGTAATTAGGTTTTGAAATAAAGGTTATGACCTTTTAGGGGTATAAATATTTGTGTACTAGGTAATACCAAATTATGTTTCTCTTACATCGTTATAAATATCATATCATTTATACGATAAAAACTCTGCAAAATTTAGAAAAATAAATTATGATTATAGATTTGTAATCGGCAGTTCCGATGGTAAACAATTCCGGAATTAAAATCTTTTGATTTAATTTCAAAGTTGGCATATCAAGCTAAGTAGAGATATAAAACTTATGAATTATGAACCATTCCCGTATAAGTATTAAATATATGAAATATCACTATTTTGAGATTTATGAACACAAAGTAATTTTCGTAAGTGGATCAATTTTGTGCAAATTGTGTACGTAAATTTGAGTTTGTACAAAATAAAATAAAAAACTTCATATCCTCATGTTTCATACATCAAAAATTACATTGCGGAAAGACATTTGCATTGACCTACCGAACATGACCAAATTCAACAGGATTCGCAAAAATGAAATTTTGTACCAAATTTCATCACATCGAAATGACTCAGAAAATAAATCTAAGTCGTTCGGATTCTAAACATTTCAACTTTTTACGAAAAAATCTAACTTTTAACTTTTATCTAAAAATATGGATTTTCCGTTAAACATTTTTTTCATTAAAATTAAAATTTTTCACTAAAAATTTAAATTTTTCACTAAAATTGCAGTTTTTATTAAAATTTAAATTTTTCACTAAAAATTAAATTTTTCATTAAAATTGAAAATTTTTCACTAAAAATTCAATTTTTCATTCAAATTTAAATTTTTCACTAAAAATTCAATTTTTCATTAAAATTGAAAATTTTTCACTAAAAATTTAATTTTTCATTAAAATTTAAAATTTTTCACTAAAAATTCAATTTTTCATTAAAATTGAAAAATTTTCACTAAAAATTCAATTTTTCATTAAAATTTAAATTTTTCACTAAAAATACAATTTTTCATTAAAATTTTAAATTTTTCACTAAAAATTCAATTTTTCATTAAAATTTAAATTTTTCACTAAAAATTCAAATTTTCATAAAAACCAAAAAAACTGTCTACAAAAATAATCAGAAGTAAAATTAAGCTTTAGACTATATTAAGAGCTTTTTATTTTTAATAAAGGTTTGTCCTGAAGTTCGATAGAAACAAAATTTCAAAATGCATATCTTATTGGATCTGGCAGACTATGTAAAAGTGATCTATAAAAAGAAAGGCTGAAGTTAATCTATTTTTTAATAATTAATTTACTTTTAAGATGAAAACTAAATAAAAAGTTTGAAAATCGTTTAGTTTCAATTACTAAAACCACTTAATACATAATATTTTTATTTGAGGAATAGAAACCAAACTCAACACCTCTTTAACACCCATAAACAACTTAATTTGTAATAAACTCCCTACAATCGCAGTGTTGTATTTAAAAGTAGAGAAGGAAATCAAATCGTTACAGTTATTTAAGCAAAACCATTAAAAAAAACCCAACAAATACCAACACTTCGGCTAAATAATATAAAGTAACAACAAATAACTAACTAACTAACTAACTTAAGTTACAACAACTGAAACATCATTACAAACACCTACTCTCAAACAATAACACTTAACTGCAACAGCAACAACAACAACAACCTCAGAAAAAACCCAAAACAACATAAAACACATTAGCGACCATAAAAAACAATTTGTACCACAAAACAGCGGCAGCAACAGCAGCATGTAAAACAACAACAGTAACAAAAACAAAAAACTTAATATTTACTACACATTGAATGAATGAGTGAGTGAGTGAATGAATGAAAGAATGAGTGGTAGTTGCAAGTTGCAATATGAGTAAAAGTTGATGACGTGTCAACTAGAAAAAAGTGAGGACATTTCACAAGTGTTGGTTGTTCATTTAGTTGGTTTGGTTGGTTGTTTGTTCATTTTGGTTGACTGTTTGATATTTTATGGTGGCGCTTATGCAAAATGTTTTTAATTTCAATATATTCTTTCATTTCAATCCAAAAACTTTTTTTATTAGCTTCCTTCATGTCAAGTTAAATGTTTGTGTATTTCTTTTCTGCTTCTTTTGTTTGCTGCCACTTTGCAACAATATGGTTTGTTGCAGAGAAAAAGTATTAAACTAAGACAAGACGTCTTTTGCTTCCGTTATATTTATGAGCATTTTCTGTATTTTCAACCATTTGTCTTTTCCTTTTCTTCTGTATATTTCATTCTTGATATATAAAATCTTGGATTTCTTAAAAGAATAAAAATTGTTTTCAAAAGGAAACCGAATGCGCGTCGACGTCACTTTGTGTCGTCACTTTTTGATTGTGTGTATGTTTTTTTCTACTTAAACATTGATATTTTATACTTCACCACCCGACTTAAGACTCAGCCACCAACCATTTAGTTAAATATTTAACCAAACACTTTGTGGATTTTTATTTTTAACACCAACATTCACTGTGTCGCTTTAGTTCAGTCACGCAATATGCTACACACTACAATAACATTATTTGAATTGCCTTTTCTAATGTAGTAAAGTTGAAAGTGTATTGGTGCTCACTTATTATACCCTTAGTGTGTAACACCAAGAAGGATTTCTTGTCCAATTTCCAAAATTCTTATTATTGTCTCTGACAATAGAAAATTTTGTAATCTGGGAGACGCTCATGAAGAGAGACATTGAATTTTTTTTATAAAAACTATATAGATTTTACAGCCAGGAAATTATGAATCTACTAATTAGGCAACTAAATACTTGTCGCAATAAGACCCGATTTTTTTCCAATACAGCATACAAGAGTCGTTTTTCCGTTTGGGTAGATATTGAAGATACAAAGAATATGAAGGAAAGTTGGAAGATCCAAATAAATATTTTGATAACTATTTGTGATATCTTAAATACATTTTAAAATTTTTAGTTACATGTAATAAAGAATCTGACCCGATATGGAAAATATTAAACAACATTTTTCATGTTTCAAATATTGCAAAAGCATTAAAGTATTAACTATCACCGAAATGATAACTAAAACTCAAAAATTGATAAGTTTTTACTAACACTCATCTTAGTGGGGCAGTTTGAAACTACTATATAGGCCCATAATACCATCTCTCATTATTTTGCTAATATCTGATAAAATGCGATTATTTCCTTAACCTAATAAAGTTAATATAACTTCCTTAGAGAAATTTCAATGAAATCCAAACTGTAGGGTACTTATAGCTCCATATATACCTTTTCTATATTATTTTGTTTTCCGCCTTTTTATTTCTCTTACTCACACTCTCTTTGACATTTATGAGATTTTTTTGATTTTATTATGTTTTTGTTTCCGTTTTTTTTCTTTTCACTCTTGAGGAAAAATATTCACGTTTTATAAGTTTCTGAGCTGCTGGTATTTCAGTGGTTTGCCATGTTCGTTTGTTTGTTTGTGTGGTGGCTGTTAATGTTTTTTACTGCCTCTTTTTATAAGTTCTACGGAATGATGTTATTGCAATAAGTTGCTGGACGTTTTAATGTATTTTTTAATGTACTTTCTTTGCTGTTGTTACTGATACTTTTAAAGTTGTTGAAAATGCTGTTGTTAAGTTTAAGGGAATTTATTTAATCAAAAATTTGGGAGGAAAATATTAAAAAAATGCTTCAAAAGGTTTATAGTTTTTTTAGTAAAAAAGTTTTTAGATAAAATAATGAGAATAAATTCATGTGGCGATTTATTTTCCTTAAATATAAGCAAAATCACACTTCCACCACCACTAATTTGTTACAAAAAATCTTTGAACAAATATATACCCTCATAAAAATGATACAAGATACAATAAAAAGGAGTAATATCTTCGGCCATAACGAAACTGGAGTATCCTTCATTACATGTTGACGATCCAATTAAAAGTTAAATAAAAAGTAAATCGGTGAAGACTATTTCGGAAAAAGATTTATGTTTCAATAGGCTTTGTTTTTGGACCAAATTTCAGAACAATACATGGACATACAGTCCGTCAGTTAGTAGAACATCACATTTCATAAATTTTCAATGACAAATTTTTAAAAATTCCATCAACACAACTGTTGATTTTTTTATTCTACGTGCAACGCCAATAAATGATTAATTAAGACCCTTTAAACTATAAAGTACAACTGTCTGTCGGTCCGATTGCCGTGCTATTGTCGTCACGCTCATATCCAAACTAATTATTAATATAATTTGGGATGATTATTTGTAATCTCATTCAATTTTATACAGTTCTAGCTACTTTCTAGTTCAGTTCGTCTTTAGTTCTAATACAGTTCTAGTTCATTTTTAGTTCAGTTCTGATACATTAAGAGTCCTTACTCGGCTTTGGAATACACTGCAAAGTATTAAAATATTTGATGTTACTTACCGAACGTTCGATTTAATTATCGTTGTATAGAGTAAAAAATTCTGTACCCTCCAAAAATCATGATTATTAGATACAAAAAGAAAAACATAACCTGCCTCACACTTTATTACAAATACATATTTTATTTTTTCTTTATGACCCACATTAACATCACAAACACACACAAACTTTTACAAAAATAATGAAAAAAATCTCCCCAAAATTTTATTTAGAAAAACAAGAGTAAAAAAAATTTGAAAAAATTGTAACTAAAATTTCTTGACTCCTGTTCAAATGGCACAAAAAAATAAAAAACAAAAATACAAACAAACATGGAAAAAAACATTTTAACATCAAGAAAAATTGTACAACAACACAAGGGAAAAAGGCCGACGGCATTTGAACCGTTTTTTCTGTTCGTTTGTTGCCACAAAACATTAAATTTCTTTGTAGTTGTTTCATTTGAAGGATTTAAAGCGTTTTAACAAATAAATATTAAATACAGATTTCTTTGGCAAATCTTTTGACTTTTTTCCAGTATTAAGCAGGTTAAAAGGTTGTATCCGCTTTAAATCCTTTTTTTTCATGCTTTCAATTTTGTGTGCATTGTTTTGACCATGTTATGTTTGTTACTGGTTTTGGCCAAGTGTTGACATTATAATAATAATTTTAATTGCTTCAAATAACAAATGTTCAACTCGTTTTTTTTTGTTTCTTCCTCAGCATAAGTATGTTATGGGTAAGACTGGTCAGATATTAAAGGTCTTAGTTAAATACACTCTTACTTTCAGAAATATTTTACAAATATGGAAGGTAATTAACATGTTGGTTACTCTCTTTTCATTCTTTCTCTCGTTTTTCTGTTTATGCTTATAATGTGTTTATAGAGTCCTTCCTTCCTTTGGGTAAAGATTTTTTTGTGAAAAAAAGGACTCGTAGTTTTTTTCTCTTTATTATATAATTTTTTTCTCTGTGGTTTTTGCATTTGGCTAAGCATTGAGGGTTTTCTTGTTGGTTTTCTTTATTATAATCATTTTTTTAATTCCAGTTTTTCCTTACTTTTTTACGTTAATGTTAATGTTAATATTTTTTTGGGTCATTTAGAGGGCTTAAAATGTATTTTTTTATATCGTTTTCAACACCTTCTGGTTTTATTCACTTTTTTTCGCTCCTTTTTTTGATATTGAGGGCGTTTAAGTGGGTGTTAAACTGATTGTTTTAAAGTTTCAACACCTTCAAAGTGTTGAGAACAAATGAATGAAAAGATTAATTAATGAAAAACAATTTTAATTAAGGATAATTGAGGAAAATATAAATATTTTTGTATGTATTTAAAAAATAATTACAATCATTACAGAAGAAGTTTCTTTTACTTAATGAAATAAATATAATTGAAATAAAGATCAATATTAATCAATAAAAACAAAACAAATATGAGTCAAAGCTTTTGACAAGTTTTTGGTAATGGAACTTTTTTATTTAATCTGAACCTTGTCGTACTAGTATGAGGTAAGGTTCAACATAAATACAGATTCAGCAATAAAGCAAATGCTTTTCAAAGGGAAGATATTAAGCTTTTGACTGGTCTAAATTTGTATTGGTTGGAGTGAAGCTTTTGACCAGTCCAAATTAATTGTTTTCTACTAGTTTTTAGGCGACATATCATTATTAATACTTGTTTAACTGTAAACAGCAGATTGTTGTATTTTTTAAAAACGGGTCATACATGAGACCTGCAGGACATTTTAGAACGAACCGGTAAATTGTTATCATTAATTTTAATTAATATTTAGTGAAATTTATGCACTCAAAAGTGATTTTCTGATTTGGGTCATATATGAAAATACGTGAAATTTTAGGTTGTTTTTCAAAAAATTTGAAACAATGTTTACTTGTATAAATCCTAGTTAGAAAATTATGCAAAAAAAATTCCAGGAGTAGGTCCTGCTTGTGATTTTTAATTTTCGACTCGAAGATCTTAAGGAAGATTTACACTTTTTTTCAATATTAAATATTTAAGTCCGTCAAAAAATTAGAATCACATTTCAGCTGCCAGAATTATTGGATCGTAAAGTGTTCACAACGTTACAAGAACAGACAGCCAGTTCGGCAACTGAGGAACATTGTAAAATTGACTCAAGCAGTGACTTTGAATCGTTCGGTATACTTAAAGGTAGGGACTGTACTAGTTTTCCGGAACGTCACTGTTTAGATACGTATTTTGCACAAACATATTTTGTGATTAATTGTTTATGGAAATAATTTTTAAGTTAAAAATATTTTTTGTTAAACTTTTAACAAAATTTTGATAAAAACACAATAAAAAATAATTTAAAAAATAATTTAAAAAAATTTTTTTTGAAAAATTATTTTTCAGTTTTTTATTTCTTTTTTAAATTTTTTAATTTTGGAGGAATTATTAACTTTAGTAAAATTTTTAAAACTATCAATATATTTTTGAATATATTGAATATATTAATATATTAAAATTTGCAAAATTCAACAAAATTTTGATAAAAACACATAAAAACAAATAATTTAAAAAAATTTAAAATTTGTTTTTTAATGTTTTAATTTTTTTATTTCTTTTTTTTTTATTTTTCAATTTTGGCAAAGTTATTAAGTTTTAGTAAAATTCTTAAAAATATGTTTGCTTAATATATTGAATATAATCAAATAATAAAATTCGTTGCAAAATTTTTTAATTTAAACAAAATTTTTGAATTGTAGCAAAATTTTGAAGAAAATTTTAATTTTTTAGCAAAATCTTGAATTAATTAAAAATTTTGAGTTTTTCTAATAAAACTGTGAATTTTTCGTAAAATTTAAAAAAAATTCAACAAAAGTTTTTAAATTTTAAATTTTATAAAAAATATATTTAATTAAGAGAAAACGTTAATTTTTAAGTTAAAAATGAAATTTAAATTTTTTCAGAAAAACATTAATAAGAAAAATTGATTTTCCAAAAAAGAAAAACTTCTTTTTTTTAAATTTTTAAACAAAAATTCATGAAAGACCATTCTTTTAGTCCCCATATTATTTTCTTCTGCATTCTTTTAGTCACAATGACAAAATTAATTTACTTCATCTAAAAGAGCCGACGGAAGTCATTATTATCACATTTCACATTTATTACAACGAATTTTCTAAAACTTTCACTTCTTCTTGCATTTTATTGCAATTAAATGACGAAACAAGTTTTTTTGGTATTGAAATTTATGTTAATTAAATGTTAAACTAATATTAAATGTAATAATTTAATGACTGTTAATAAAATTAAATATTGAATTGCATATTAGAAAAATCAAAGCATTTCGAAAAACTTAAACTTGCACCACACATATACGCATTGAATGCAATTTTTATTGAAAAAGAGAAAAACACTTAAATATGAAAAAAGGAAAATGTTTGGAAAAAGTCTTCATATATACAGAGATGCAAATATATGTATTTGCTATAATATAAATATTAAAAGTACTTGTCGCCGGCGTCATGTTGACAACTTATTGCAACATGATGCGAAAAAGAAAAACATGAAATTAAATATGTAACTCATTTGTATTACGAGAAAAAAATAGAGCGTAATTATGGGAAATTTATGAAAATTGCAAATTCATTTAAAGCAAAATTTGAAACAAGTAAGAATCCGATATTCGGCTATGCAGAATTTTCAATACCCTCCACCACAATTTCGTGTGAAGTTAGTACATTAAATTCTATAGATAAACATATACAGACATACACTCACTAACGTATACATTATCTTAACGCTTTTATTAAAATATAAGACAGAAACACTTAATGAGTCATTTGATTAGTTATATTTGGCTATAACTACTGAACCGATTTTGTTAATTTTTTCAAACGGTAATGAAATTCACATAACTTAATATTATGGCAAAATTTATCTATTAACATTCTAAACCGATTTTGCTAGTTTTAAATAGGAAACTTCTCAAACTATAGTGAATACTTATTTCATGGAGCTCTGTCAATTTTTGTGTAACGACCAAATTTACATAGCTAAATCGACTCAGATTTGATTTGTTGCAAGAATATATACATAATGAGATCTGAAATGATTCTTCTTAGTGTTACACATGGCATGTGGTGGAGGATATAAAAAAGAAGTAAAAGTGTTATAGTCGGTCAAGCCCAACTATTTAATACCCTTCACCACTTTGGTGGTTGTAAATGACAGCTATAAAAATGTATGAAAGATCCTCGTATAATACGCTTTTCTGATTTATGGTTAAGTGTAAAATACATTATTATGATATAAACATTATATACAAATGTTTTGAGTTTGAAAAAAATGTTTCTGGGGGTTATATCGGAGCTAGAAGAAATGATGGACCGACCCTTGTACAATTTCGAACATCGATTTTAAAATATATTTTTCTTAATCTACCTGCGAAGATGTGAGATATATGCCCTTCAAACGATGTTTGGAAAGGGGATTGTATGGGATCTAAGTAATGAATCGATCCTCTCATAGATTACTATAAAGTTTATTATTATTATTATTTTTATTATTATTATTATTATTATTATTATTATTATTATTATTATTATTATTATTATTATTATTATTATTATTATTATTATTGTTATTATTACTATTATTATTATTGTTATCGTTGAAATCGCTTTATATTTAGAATTTTGACATTTACATCCCATTCCGGGAAGACATACCTGAAATATTGGACCCAAAATGATCTCAATAGTCCTTAAGACAAAAAATAACTCGTCCAAATTTCACCCAGACAGACGGACATAGTTATTCGACTTAGAAAGTGATTACAAATTGGATCGTATACAAATATCAGCAAATGCATAAACCCCAACCACCTACTTTGGTGTAGAGTGTAAAAACTGGAGTTTCATTTTTTTCAAATGTGAAATAAGCGCAAATAACATTTGGTTTTAATAAATGTCTTCAATTAGCTGCCACCTACTTAATATTTTTTTCATTAGATACAAAAAACACTTTACACACACACACACATATTCCTCTATTAAATATATATTTTTTATTAGCGGATTTAGATTTTAATATTTTATAGCTTTTTTAAATAAAATAGAAAAGAGCAAAAATTCCAACATCATTAATGCATTAACTACCAAAAGATCTTATTAAAAGTAATTATGTATGCAAACGGCGAAAATGTGCATTAAAAACTGCAAAAAAAAGAAATAATTTGTTTAGATCTCTTTTACCGTTTTTGTTTTTTTTTTGCGATTTCTTGCAATATTAAATTAGTCATTTAGATATTTTTGCAAGATAATTAAATATTATTCTTAATTGCTTCCATTTTTGTTAAAGGCAAAAAAGCAAAAAATAGTTGATGATGAAAATTAAACAGAAAAATATAATAAACAAATTTGAAAATCGGAAAAAAAACAAAATTTTTATGAGAGTCTTGTTTTGTTTGATGTTGCAATTAAAATAAGGCCATTAAAAAATTTGTGGTAAATTTAACGTAGTACAACAACTACAACATAACATGTTGCTAGCCTGCATTATAATTAGCTAAAAAACTACTTAAAATTATATATACTAAACTAAGCAGCAACAATATTTAAAATATACAAAGAAAAATTTAACCAACAACAAACAAATGTTCACCTTAATAAGTCCACCATATGGATATTTTTTGTTGTTATTGCAATTTAATGCACTGACACAACATATGGTAAGTTGCAAAGTAGCAAATATTATTATAGAATGCGAAAAAAAACAAAAACAAATAAATGAACTAGGGAAGAACTATGAAAAAATTAAGAAAAAAATATATGTTGCCTTAATTGGCAATATGTTGCATTATACATAAATGGCAAATTGAACACCCTCGGTTTTAAAGAATTAAAATAAAATCGATATTTATGTTGCAAATATCTAAAAAAAATATTTTAGCAACATAAGGGGTCATTTAGAAACCCGCAACATCTATTTGCAACATTAAAGCTCAAGTAGAAATATTTTGTTTTGAGTTTTAGCTAAAGTGTCAGCAATATTTTTTTTAATTCTTAAATGTTATACACTGTTCACAAAATATTTAAGCAACACAAGAGGTCATTTAGATATCTGCAACAAGTTTTTGCAACATTAAAGTTCAAGTAGAAATATTTTGCTTTAAGTTGTATTTTGAAGAAAATAATCATATAATCAATAATGAAATGTAGCTAAAGTGTCAGCAACACTTTTTAAAGTTCCTCAATGGTGAACACACATTTTATTTCTTAATTATTTTGTAAATAGAAATAATAAAATTTTTAGTCCTTTGAACATATTGATAACAAATGTTTAATATATTCTTTTAACATGTTTAGCAACTATGACTAGAAACTTGACTAGAATGACTAGAAACTTGTTGGCAAATATATTTATTTTAAGAAAACTAAAACTAAGATGCATTTTTTAAATTCAACCAAAGTTTTTTAAAATAAAAAAATAATGTAAACATTTTTAGCAACAAAAAATAAATTGTAAACATTTTTAACAACAGAAGCTGGTAACATAATGAGAAAAAAATAATAAGAAGAATATTATAAATACAATTACGATGAACAATTGCGGTGAATTGTAAATTTATTTAACAACAAAAGAATGAGTTTTACATAGTTTATAAATTAATGTTTTGATAAAATTATTGAAAATAACTTAAACAAAACATTAGCTAGAAACATGTTGCAGAAATATACTTAGTTATATAATATTGGTAAAAATAAAAAGAAGCTGAAAAACTTAAATATATATTCTCATCTCCTTTGGCAACATTCTCTGAAAGTATTTCCATTAGTCTTGTTGGAAAAAACATTAATATGGTTAGTATACATATATGGCAAGTTTGAAATATCTTTAGCAATATTAGCTAGAAACATATTGCTAGAAACATATTGAAAATAAGTAAGACATTGAAACTGGTAACCATTGAAATTGAAACTAATTGACATATATTTTTAGCAACATTGACTTATATTACTTTCTAGCAACATAAGCATTAAAAGTTGTTAATGACAATATGATTTTCAAATAACTAACAAATGCTTATAAATCAATATCGCCAAAAATAATAAATTATTAAAAAACATTCAGATTTATGTGTTAAAGTTTGTATCAACAGAGAATACGTGTTTAGCTACATTTTTAAAATATTTAATAAAGGTTGCCAGAGAACAATTAAATACTTTAAATTAAAACATGGAATTATTAAAACTTAGTTAGTCTTACTAAATGTTGCCAGAAACGATATAAAGGGACTTATTTTGATAATAATTATTGTTTTGATAGAATAATTTCCTTGTGAGGACAAATTGAAAAACTCGGTTTGGAAGTGGATCTACAAATCCCACATTTATTGGAGGTCAAGAAAAAGCTATTACCCGAAAATAAACACAATAGAGTTGTTTAAAATCAAAATCTTGATAAAATAGAGTTTTTAGGTATAAATTTTAAACAAAAACATTTTTCGTAAAGAAACTTTTAAAAAATATATAAAATTCATATATATTTTTTTAAAGAAAATTTTATTTTAGATAAAAATTAGTGTAGACACTTTTTTGGCTAACAAAACAACTTAAATATTTCTAATTTAATGAAATCTCAAATCAAAAATTTTAAGTCCAATTTAACCAAACTCCTCCCATGGATCCTATATGGTATCTAAACTGCTAGAGTTATATCATTACGTTAAACTTCAATAAATCCATTCAGCCGATCAATAGTTAAACTTGGTTTTGTCTAAATGTAGAGTCGTATCTAAAACGACCTTTTCAGTATTACAGTTGGCAACAAAAAATGAATGTTATCTTTTTATATCGCAACATGTTGCAAGGAAAATAATGATGATAATTACATTGTATGAGGTTAAGTTAAAATAATTTAATGTTGGTATGTGGGGCATGTGTATGAAGAATGAAATATTTATTTGTATACTAAAAATTTGCACTGTGTAGCAACATAATTTCTATTTTAATTAAATATATAAGAACATTTTAAAATATAAATAATTTATAATTTTTGCAAGATGATGCACAATAAAATATAAAAAAGTTTCTTTTAACAATAATTTTCTTTTCATTGAGTTATTTACAGATACTTTCGTAATAATATTGTATTATTATTCTAAATTAATTTCAATTAGCATTTGACGTCAGCAGATCATTAATTTCTTTTTTTTCATTCATTCAACTAAAGTCACAGTGTAAAAGTAAATAAATTTCTATCTCTTTTCTCTCATACATTTCTAGCGTTATTATTATATTTTTTATTATTAATATACATAAATAAACATATTAAATGATCACAAATTTGTATGCACAACTACAAAAACAAAAATGAATTCTAACTTTAGCTGGAATAAAAAAAAAAAAAAAAAAAAAACAATTAAATGAAAACATTGAAGAATAAAAAATGAATAAATAAAATGACCAGAAAATTTTCAAAAAGATACAAAAGAAAAAAAAACGTAAAATCAGCACAATACAAATAGAAAACAATCAAAATCAATGAAATGATCATAAAGACAATAGTAATGATATTACTTCATAATGATCGTATGTGTGTATTGTATCTAAATACATACATACATACATTATACATTTTCTGTGTGACACACATACTTGCATCAATAATTATTTATTTAAAAGAAATTTTGTAGTTTTTGTTTTTTACACGCTACCAATATGTCAACAATTTACTGTACAACATTAAGTATTTCTTGAGTTTTTATACCCTACACAATCATTAGTGTTGAAGGTATATTAACTTGTTATTCTGTTTGTAACGCTGTAAAGGGAATTATTTTAGAACCCATAATCTTATTATAATGTAAATATAACGCTAAAAGGGAATTGTCTTAGACCCCATAATGTATAAATATTCTTGCATCAAATTGAAATCTGAGTCGATATAGCTATGTCTCTGTCTGTCGGACTAGTGGTACGTTCACATCTTCAATAATTGACAGAGCTCAATGAAATTTGGCCTGGATATTTTTTTATAATTCTGAGAAGTTTCTTATTTAAAACAAGCAACATCGGTTCAGTATATTAAAAATATAGAACGATATCTGAGGCAACATTTTAACTTAAGCACAAAACTTTATTTAAATTATAAATCGAAATGTTGTCATATTATAAAGCTGTATGTACTTCATTACCGTTTCAAATTCGTGTGAGTGTGTATATACGAAACTTAACGAATTTATCTCACACACATATATGGTAAAGGGTATTGAAGATTCGTCATAGCCGAATATAGTATTCTTAGTTGTTTTCATTTACAATGTTGTTTATCTTATAGAATAAGGCACAAAGTCACAAAGTGAGAGATAGAGAGAGAGAAGGAGGGAGAGAGAGTATAAATATATGAAAAAAAGGCGAGAAATGTCAGCGGAATTTTAATTGTACTTAATTACCCCCTTAAAAGTATTAAATGTGTGTTTTATGTATAAAATGAGATGTAAGAGTATTAGTTGTTCATACAAATGTTTTCATTATTGTTTGTTGTTATTGTTATTGTTACTGCTAGTGTTGTGTGTGAGTTAATTGATGATGAGGAGGTTAATAGTAATGAGTGAAATGAAACATCATTATAAAGTAAATGAAATTTATTAAAAAAAACGCAAGTTTTCAATTGTTTAATTACCCCAAAATAATAATAAAAAAATAAATTTTAAACATACAACAACAAAAAAGAAATTAATGAACAACAACAACACACTGCTACACTTACACACATAAACCAACAAACTTTAATAATTAATTAATTCTGAACATTAAATGTATTTAATTATTAAACAGAATGTCATTTCAAATAACGAAATAAAAATACAATTTCAAATTATATAATTAACAAAACAATAGCAACATAAAGCGGAGGTGTTTATGTCGCACGTATGTTTAGCTACATGTTGCTCTTTGTCAACTTAAAGATAATAAAAATAACATGATTAAAATTCAGTTTTTTTTCTAATTTTATTTTAAATTAAATAAAATTAAAATAAATTCATATTTATACTATTAACACTATAGCTACATATGTATATGTTTGTACATGTGTATGTTTATTAATAAATGCAAGTGTAATCACATAAAATGCGTTTTTTTATTGTTGTGGCACGTAAAGCTAGAAAATTTCTAATAAAGAAGTAAAAGTGCGTGTCTCTCTTTTAATTTGGTTTAAAAGTAAATGTTAATATGCATAAATATAAGTGTGTGCATAATTTCATT
Source organism: Cochliomyia hominivorax (assembly GCA_004302925.2). Lineage (NCBI taxonomy): Eukaryota > Metazoa > Arthropoda > Insecta > Diptera > Calliphoridae > Cochliomyia > Cochliomyia hominivorax. The sequence continues at coordinate 5,378,654 of PYHX02000494.1, forward strand.
ATAGTGTGTGGGTTGTTTGGTATGTGTTGATGGATTTTGTGTTATGAAAAATGTTTAAACATGCAATTATAATTAAAAAGAAAAATATTATAACAAAACTAAGAAAATATAATAAAAATTGCATAATTTTATTATTTATATGTGGCATACATATTCTTTTCTATTTCTATCTATCATAAATTATATTATTCTAAAATATTTCAACTTGCAACATAAGTTAAAAAAAAGTCTTTTATATCAGATATTTAAATATAAAATAATAGAAAAACATGTCCGTTATAATGTCAAACAAATGAATGTTTTGTTAATCTGATTAAAATGAGTGACCAGAAAAAGGTGCGTACTAAAATTATAATTACTTGGTTCTACAAACATTTTTCCAACCATTTGAATGACTGCAGTCAAACTTTTCCGTAAAAAAAAGTTTTTAAAAAATGCTATGCGTTTATAGAAATAAACACCAGAGTAGATTTTATTTAAGTTCAAATATTAAAAAATTTTTAAAAAATTACACGAAAAAGACAACAAATTTTAGATTAAAAAATAATTTAAGAAAATTTTCAGGACAACAACAAACAATAATATTTTTTTTTTGTTAGAAAATGAGTGAGCCAGAAGAAACAAATGGAGGGGCGAGGATTTGAAAGCGATCCAAATCATATTCCTTTAGCGGTAATAATAACAATCTTAATATAGAATTATTCATTTTTTAACAAATCGGTTGTATTGAAGACAACTTGGCCGAGTATTACTCGAGTAGTTTTGGAGCGAAGATCCAATAGACGTGGAAAGACTTGTTCAACATTTTCAATAGTGAATTGTTTAAAAATCGCAACTTTCAATAAGTGGCAAGGTATTTTTTGCTATTTAGATTAAATGAACCTAATTTTCAAAACAAAGACTCTTTTTTACTACACTCTATAACAGTTTTTTTATTTTACTAAATTTAAGAAAACATACTTGCAACATGTGACAAGTTAAATTTATTGTAATGGCTATTACATAAAAGTATTGATAATAACTTAAATTGAAAATCCAATCCAATGTGACAAGTTTAATTCAGAATTCTGATTATAAACAATAACAATTTTGTCCAATGTTGCATTTTATATTTACTAAATTATTGTAAGATTTGTAAAAATTATCAAATAATTATGGAATGCACAACAATTTAAAAAATGTCTAACTTTTACAATCTTGCAACATGTGGCAAGGTCAGAAATTGTCTGTAATCAATAATATTTCACAAAAACTTTATATCTTATAAATATATAATTGAAATTTATGAAAATTTAGCAACTTGCAACATGTGGCAACGTGTTTTTTTACTTTTTTGAATTTTAATCAAATTAAACTTCTATTATGTAATCATATTTTATAAGCAATTAAAATTGAAGTCTCTTGGCAACATTGCATTCTAGTCATTTTAATTGATTACTGAACATTTTTTGCAATTATATTAAACTTTAATTAATTAAAAAAAAGCAAAAACAAAAACGAACTAATAAAATAATATATTTTTTTAAATTAGTTTAGCTGGAGCACACCTATATTAATATATTAATTTTTGTGACTAATACGTTAAAATAATTTCAAATGATTTCATGCGAAAAAAAACAACTTTTAATTATGTTTTAAATTCGTGTGATTATTTATTTATTTATATTTTTTAATTAAATAACCCTGAACATTTAACATTTAATTATGAAAAATCATTAACTAAATATTTATTAATAGTAATTTTTCGTAATTAATTTAATAGTTAATATAATGAAATATTGAAAATATTTATTAAATCAAACACTAAATTTTGAAAAAAAATCTAAAAACTAATCATACTAACTAAGTAATATTAATAATATGAAATTATTATAACAATAAATACAAAATTATTGGCATAGAAACATTTCATACACCCAAGAGAGATTATTTACATTCATACACTTAGGCTTACACATACACAAAGACACACAGGCACATGCATACATTTATATTAGTTAAACTAAACGAGTAAACAAATGATCATCTAATCAAATAATCTCAGCAACATTATAAATATATTTGTTTGTTGGTTGTAGTAAAGTAACAATACCAGTGTTGCCACCAAGAAATTTTGAAACTACACTTAAGCGTCTCCTAAAAAATACATTTGAAAAAAATTACACATGTATTTTAAACTCACCACCACAACTAGGGGTGAAGAGGGTATATTAACTTTGTCATTCTGTATGTAACGCTAAGAAGGTATCATAGCAGACCCCATAACGTATATATTCTTGCATTAAATCGAAATCTGAAAAACTTTAGCTTTGCTCATCTTGTCTCTGTTATCTGTTGTTGACACAATAATTGACAATCCACAATAATTGACAGAGTTCAATGAAATTTGGCCTAAGTATTGTCTTGAAAAGTTTCCTATGTATGTTAAAAGATAAAGACCGATATCTGAGACAACTTCCAAATTTAAGCGAAGAACCTTCCTAAAATTGTCAATAACAACTTGTCGAATTAGATTCAATTTTTACCATAACATCAAAATATATGTAACTCATTAACAATCCAAAATTATCAAAATCAGTTCTGTGGAAATCAAAAAAATATATCTGATATTATGACTCATTAAGGTTTCCTTGTTTTATATAAGAAAAACTTTCATATATTGTATGTGTTTGTGAAAGTAAGTGTGTATGTATACTGTACATATACGTAACCTAATGTATTTATTTCACTACCATTTGTGGTGGAAGGTATTCAAGATTCGACATAGCCGAATATACTTTAAGTGACTGAAACTATTTAGAACTAAAGATAATGTCCTTGATTCAAAGGACTAAGCTTTTTGCAAATTTAAGCTGCAAAATTTCATTTGATGTAAAAATCTCTACGATCTACATATTTATTTATCCATATGCAACTACTGTAATATAACCAAAATTATGATTACAAATAGATTCTTTTTTGAACTACAACTTCAGTGAAAAACCATAAAAATTACACAAAATATGTGTAATTACACATGAAGTGGCAACACTGAACAATACTTGAAATATGTTTATGAAAAAAAATTTTTTTTTTTTTGTACAAGAAAAAATTTTACGCTAGAAAACATTTGTTGTATAGCAACATCAATGACAATAATAACAAACAATTGTCACACTTTTTTATAAAAATGCTGCACATTGTTATTGAGCTACTTTAAAAACAGCAAGTAATTTAAGTAAGATATGCTGTTTGTTACAAATACTAATAATTTAAACTTTGTTTAAAGTAATATTAGAATTTTATTAGCTTTGTTGCTGCAACATAAATCTAAACATTGTAAAAACTACTAAATCTGATGCTGATCATTTTATACTAATATTTTAAACATTGTTTAATTACAAATTTTACTTATTTAAAGTAACTCACCATCTTGCAACATGTGGCAAATTTTAAAACTAATTATTTTCAAAACAATTAATAATTTAAGATTCCATAAAGGGAATAGATCGGAGGTGCTGAAAATATAGATTTGTAGGTTAAACTAAAAAATTCGTTTCGTTGGTTTCGTTTTTTTTATTAAAAACATTATTCAAAATATTGTTCATAGCTAGGTCCTACTTCTTCCTTACTTCTTCTTCTACCGGTCCGGTCTTCTCAAGAAATGTTCTGATTTTGAAGTAAAAAATAAATCAAGCAAATTTTAAATACCTTATTCTGAAGTAAATTAAAGTAAGGATGCTCCGAGTCGATATAAAAAAGTTTAAATAGCTAATGAATGGACTATAAGACGGTAGGTCCAAATCTATTTATCCACTGATAGTTCTTGACCGAACTCGCAATATTGAAAATTACATAGTGTATAAGAAATCAATTAAACGTTTTCCCCTGTTTCCCTCAGATTTCATTGGAATAGGTCCACAGTAATCGCTATTGCAAATCAAGAAGTTCTTTATTTAGAGAATGTTTTCATATAATTAAGAAACCGTTATTTATATTATATATAAGAAAATCCTGTTATAAATTGCAAGTTCGTTTATTTATATTTTAAAAATATTAACAAGTAGGGTAATTTGCTCTAATTATTTTAATAAATTTTAATCCAAAATAAACTTTTTAACCTATGTTGCACAAATAACTCAAATTAAATGATGAATATTTTCATCATTTTAACATTTTAGTTGTGTATATTAAAACTTTAAACAATATTTTTAAAAATATTAAACTTGCCACATGTTGCAAGTGTAAAAATTTTAATTTTTTAATGTATTCATGATAATCATTTTGAATAATACCAATATTTCTTCAAAATTAACAATACTAAACGTTGTTGCAATGCTGTGAAAATTTGCAATATTTCTTAGACTTTCCACTTGTAGCAAGTTGGTAAAAGTAGAAATTCTATAAATTTAAAAAGAAGTTTTTTTCAAAATATTTTGCAAATAAAAAAAGTTGAGCTTGCAACACGTTTGAAAAATTTTATTATTATTTTTTTTTTTAAATTTTAAATGAATATTTAAGCTAAAAACAAATGTATTTATTTCCAATGAAAATTGGTAATATTTTTTAAACTTGCCACATGCGGCAAGTTTTTAAAAAATTAAAAAAGGATTCAATAAATTTAAAAAGAAGTTTGAACTTGCAACATGTGGCAAGTTTTATTTTTTTTTTTGCACATTTTTAATAGAATTGTCAAGACATTTTCTAGGATTTTGCTAAAATTTTGCTGATTTCATATGTTTTTATATAATTTTATTAAAATGTATAGTGTAACCTTTAAGTCTTATTTTATATAAAAAAGCTTAAACAGTTTTTTTCGTTATAAAATGTTCTACATTATTATGATAATGATTATATGATGAGGTGTAATAACAAGCAGTGATAATGTAACTATTTAAATCACAGTATAAAGAAAAAATTGTATATGTGAACAACTTGTTTTTTATACTTTTTTTTTTGCATTTTAATTTAAATCATTGGGGAGACATTTAAATAATTTTATGATAAAAGAATATCTATCTCGCTCTAAATACTTCTATTACTGTTTTGATAAAATCCGCGTAGTAACTTTATGAAACAAACTAAAAAAAATGTTTTGTTATTAAATCTCAAGAGATGGAAAATTGTTATAATAAAACTTAAAAAAAACTAAATGTTTAACTCGAATAATCTAATAATCAATGTAAATTTATGACTGATTTTTATGACTATAAATGGTGTTTAATTTAGCAGCAAAATAATATATTAGAACAGCTGGATAACAAAACTTGATAAGAAATAATATATAATTTAATAAACAAAGATTTAATAAAAGTTAAAGTGAGAGATTTAAAGTGCTTTAATAAAGGGAGAAATTATTTAAATTTATTTATAAACTTTTTCATTATTTCTTTAAATTATTTGCAAGTTTTAGTTTACATTACTGCTCTCAAAAACATCTTAAGCCACTCATATAATGACACCTGTGTTTTTTATTATTATTGTTATTACTTTTTTTTAATATAAAATAAATAGAAAAAAATTATAATAATTTTATTCTAAATGTCATAAATTCTATATAAATGCATGTAGCATTTGAACAACGAATTAATCTCCACACAAATTGTTTGTGTTTAAGTTCAATGCTTTGTATCGCATTAGTTTAAGCTTTACAATAAGCTACACATTTTAAGTAGATACACCACGAATTGAATGACATTTTTTGTCAAACACGATTCATATTCATAAACAAAAATTACATGAACAATAACTTAAGTTTTTATCGCAAAAATTGTATTTTTAATCTTTTACACACTAAATTCTGAAAACAAGCATTAAAGCGTTAATTCTTCCTCACTCTCTTTATTTTCTTTAAACTTGCCACATGATGTAAATTTATGATATACTGCCATTTTGTACCTAATATGTTGATCAATTTAGAATACAGTACTGTCCTCTAGTTATTCTGAAAACATTTTTAACGTAAATATTTCTTATTCCCTTCTCTCCTAAATGTCTTACCTAATTTTAAGTTTTTTATTTAGCTTTTTGAGGTCGAAAAAATATTAAAGCTAAAGTTTGTTTATAGACCTTTATATCTTAGAAATATACGCAAATAATCTGTATAGATTTCACTCCCCTCTAGCCCTATTAGAATTCTTTTTAATTTTGACTTAAAGACTGAGATCAAAAAAATATTTTTATGGTTTTCAACACTGCTTTCGTACCGGATTTGTTAGGAGCACTTTTGAAATGCTGTCTATCTTTTTGGCTTTAGAATGATCATGTGGTCCATTCCTTCCATCTGAACCAGGTTTTCTATCTCCCTTTATTGCTAAATAACATTGGAAAAAGTTTGACGACATATCTTTGAATGCTTTTTCTTAAGGTTCAAGTTTCGTTTCGCCGAAAATGTTAAATAATTTTAGCAAGCACTTTTTTTGGTAACTTATAGAATTCAGATTAAAAATATCTTCATTTACTTGACGTTGAGGTAAATAACTGACATGTTTTAGGTAATTTGATAAAAAAATCTAATAAAATTTGTGTTTAAAGTTGTAATGAAACACCTGCATTAAGAGTTTTTCGAAATTTAAAATAAGAAGTGATATGGAGAAGTCTAGGTTTTTAGCTGATCTCGGAACACTGACAGGGCCACCTTATAAATTATAGATAACTGAGATTACCAACTTTATCGGTTTGGTATCTCAAAAATTTTTGTTTAATATTTTATAGATAAACTTTAAGTTGTTCAAAAATAACAGAATAATTCAAAAAATTGTTTTGGTACAACTATGATTGAAATCTGAATGTGCGTTTATAGAAATAAGTTCCAGTAACTGTATAAACATTATACATGTGTATATCATTATTAACTATTTGTACTATTTGTAATTTAGTTAAATCACTTTTGTGTTTAGTTTAGATTTTACCCCCTTTTGTAGTTAAATTATATGAACATTAGTTAACACTAAAAATATAATAATAACAACAAACTGCTTATAAATCCATATAATATATTTAACAAAATCTATAAATGCATAAAAATGAATCTGTGTTTGTTTATTTGTTGACTTGTTTGGGACTTATAGACAGCTTAGACTGAAGCTTTTTACCGAATGATTCCAATATAACCGAAAGTAAAGACCAGGGGGAAGGGTTACCCCCATACAAAGCTTATATTGAATATTAAAAAGAATAAATTTTTAGAGCTTTCAAATTTGGTCCCAATCATTTTCTCAAGGATCTGTTTCAACGTAGGACGTATAGGGCCACTGGAAGGGATACCCCCTCTATAAAGAACTATAATTGCGAGAGTTCTCAAGTACTTTTTCCATACAAAGCAAATATTGATTATCAAATATTTAAAGAACTATTAAAGTGAGGACATTCAAATTTTATATCATTCCCAAAAACAAATAGAATTAGGGGTGGAGGTACAAAATGAAATATCTAAATTACTAAATGAAAGTTCATACCAATTACTTTCTCAAGGTAACAGTTTTAGTGGGCAAATTTCCACATATAATATTTGCATTGCAAATATTATATGTGGAATTGTTATAGTTAGATTTAGAACATTTAGTTCCATCACTTTCTTAGAGAATTTCTGTGGTAAAAATTCATATTTTACCCCTATATTTTTCCTGTAAGACAGTTTTACGTTAGAAAATGAATGTTAGATCTGGTCATACAACGAAAAAAAAAGAGAGCCAATTCTATATAAACCAATTATTAGTTATCGCATATCTAAAGAACTATTTCATATAGATTCCAAATATTGTCACTTTCTTATAAAATTAGTTTTATTGAAAAAATTTAGAAGAGACAAAGTAAGAATGATTTGGTAATATCTCGGTTGCATGATTTTTGACAAATCTTTCGAGATCTACCACCGAAGAGAATGTTTGTGTAGCAAAGCGCACCGGATAAAGATTAAATAAATATATAAATAAAATAAAAAACTTAACTAATATACAATACAATTTAATTCTACAGAATTAATTGCAAAAATTAGAAGTGAAAAAAAAAGTTCAAAAGCATGTCATTGACGTTATTTGTATGTATTTTTTTTCCTTCTCATTCTCTTCTAATATTTATTGTAATTAAAAATTTATATAAGATTTTTCTGCTTCAGATTTAATTTTTCTTATATCTATATTTTTTTATTTACTATTAATTTATATTTATAAGTTGTATTAATTAATAGAAAAAGAATGTTATATTCGGCTATGCCGAATCTTCAATACCCTCCACTATAAATGCTTGTAAGTAAATACTTTGTGTCCCGTACATACATACTCCCACAAACACTCACAAACGTATAAAATATATAAACATTTTTCTTAAGCACAACACAGGAACACCTTATAAGTCATAAAATTATTTATATTTTTGGCTACAACTTTTTTTAACTAAAGCGATTTCGATAGTTTTTTATATGATGACAAAATTTTATTCTAATTTATCCTTTTCTAATTAAGATGTTGCCTTAGATATTAGTCTACATCTTTTGATATACTGATCCGATTTTGCTTGTTTAAAAAGGGACCAAATTTCATTGAGCTCCCAACGTGCCAACTACAGGCGGACAAACCGAATCAGATTTTGATTAGATGCAAGAATATATACATTATGGGATCTACGATGATTCCTTCTTAACGTTACATAAGGAATGACAAAGTTAATATGACCACTTCACCACCTGTGGTAGTGGAGGGTATAAAAAAATAAAATTATTTTGATTAGTTTTAATAAAAAGTTAAGAAACTATTAAAAACTATAAACTGTAAATGTAACAAAACCATTATTATTTATGATGTCTCAAATATCATTAAGTCTTTATGGTTTTTATCAAGAATATAAATCAAATATATGAAATATCTTGTTTTACAAAAAAAGTGGTTTTTACATATAAATTTTTTGAAAGTCATGAATTTTATTAAATTAAAACGTTCTTTTAAAATTATAAACGTTTTTATTAATTTTTGATCTTGATATTGGAAATGCTGCTAATAATGATTGTATTTTATTATACCGACGGCATTATTGGATCGGTAGTTTTAACAAGGAAATTAAAAGAGTCAAATTTATTTGTTTCTACAATCAAACATAGAAAATTCGATTAGAATTTTAAAATATATTGTCCTATAATGGATCAGAAAAGTAGTATAATTATTTGAAGATCGTTAACTTCTTAATACATATTTTTCATTAAAACTTTTAAACCAAGTATTATGTGATTCTGTTTTTTACCTTTGTAAATCATGTCACTCAAATATTTTTCTAATCTGATTGATATAAGTGATCAAAAAGAAATGCGTACTAATGTTAACGAAATTTAAAACAAAATTCAATTTGACGAAACATTCAAAAGACTGTCGACAAACAGTTTTCAATCAACAGTTCCAGAATAACTTATCGGTTGCTAGAAAATCTGGTTCAGGCAGAAGAAATGCTCCGTACAATGTTTCTATAGGCAAAAAAATATAAAGCCTTTTTAAAAGACCCCTTAACACATCCAGCAGGAAAGCAGCTAGGTTAGCTTAGAGCTCCGACTATTTGGTGTGAATAGGTGAACCAGATGCTTGCTTAAAAACCCACAACGCTCAAAAATTTCCGAGCAGGAACGCTGCTAAAAATTTAGAAGCAAAAAACAGAGTATGCAATTAAGGTCAAGTTTTCTGAAAAAATATTCTTGAATTTTTAACAGCGTTGCTCTGAGGAACTTTTGGAGCCTTGTATATTTTCAAACCCATTTGAAGCTTTAAATTTTCGTACTTCAACTTGGCCTAACAGATGGAACACCATGTGGAATATTTTTTCTACCTGATACAGGTTTCTTATCAACACCGTTTTCTCGGTATTGTTAAATGGCAGATCTTTGAATGCTTGTGGAACCAAGTTGGGTGTTGTTGAAAATATTTCATAATTTTTGTATACGTTTTTTTTTGTCAGGTTTAATGTCATTTTCGGAAATCTTTGCATATCTGATTAGAATTATTACTTTTTTATTCATCTCAAAATTTCGATATCGTTTCAAAATAGACACTATAATGATGGTCACGGAACAAATTTTGAAAAATATTTTTTTGGTTATCAAATGAACATAAAAAATATATTTATATTTTTAACAAAATTGGCAAAAGAAATAGTCCACATGGAATTATCTGAAGCAGACGCAATATAGAACTGGAAAAAGCTTTTCTAAAATTCGAATAAAATAATATTGAAAATGACACACAAATATAGGAATAAATTGAAAAGAAAACAGTTATACAAAAAATGTTTTATTTTTATGTAGGGTATTTCAATCTTCATAATGATCGATGTGAGCGAGTTAGCGAATATAAAATTCTCGAGGATCCACTGTATTATTTATAATTTTATTATTATTTTATAAAAAATTTTATAAAAACAGAAATGATATATAAAAACTTAGTTTGTCTAGTACATAAAACTAGATGTTTCTCATTGTTTTTTGTTTTTGATCCAAAAATCCAATGTTTCAGCACTCGATACTTCAGAAACTTTACTATATAAAGATTTTATTATTAACATTTATCCGACTTTTCCGGAAGGGACCACATGGTTTTATTTATCTCAATGGGATCTTGTAGGTGTTTTTCCACAAGATTGTTTCAGATTTAATAAAAGCAAATAAATTTCATAGATTTTAAAAATTAATTAAATATTTCAGTTTCATTTCATTGTGAAATTTAGATAAAAATATTATATAACAACATTATTTTCAGATTTTATTAAACAACATATTAAAAGTTTGATACTTGTCCATACATAAATTTGTAGTTGATTGTTCTAAAGACAAATGTTAAGAAAATAACTTTAATTGGAAAATTTATTAAATTGACTAAAATTAGAAAAATTAAAAAAAAATGAAATAAAATATTTTAAATATTTTTAAATTTCAAATTATTTTTCTTAATGTTAATTTTTTATACCCTCCTCAACTTCAAGTGGTGAAGAGGGTATATTAATTTTGCCATTTCATGCGTAATGCTAAGAAGGAATTATCTCAGAACCAAATCAAAATCAAATTCTATTTAGCAATGTCCGTCTGCCTGTCACACATTCATAATTATTGACAGAGCTCCATGAAATTTGGCCTGAGTTTTTTTTATTGTCCTCTTTTATTTATTTTTTAAGAATCATAAATTTTTTTAATTTAATTTTTTATACTTTGAAATAAAAAGTTTTAAATAATATTTTTATTTTCTAATAAGAATATTTTTGTCAAAGTTGTAGTTACCACAAGTATATTAAACGATATAGGCCGATATATGAAGCAACGTTTAAGTGCAAGTGAAAAACTTTTTGTAAAATTATCAATTCTAAATCAGCAAAATGATTATTAAACTAACTGTCCTTCAATATCATTCCCAAAATCATCAAAATCGGTTCAGAAGAAAAATTTTAATAATCTTATGTGTTCTTGCGATTTAATTAAGAAAAACTTTTATATATTATAAACGTCTGTGATTGCGTGTATGTACGACACATTATTGAAGATTCAGCATAGCATTATATATAGCATTCTTCCTGTTTTTATATCCTTTATTAGATTTAGACAGTAATAAAATTTATAGACAATTTTTTTTAATATTTTTCGCAAACAATTAAAAAATTTTAGATAATTAACGAAAAATAATTGAGTGGATTAATAATTTTTTACTTTAAATTTTAATAATAATTTTCTAAGAAATATTATAATTTTAAATATGCTCTATTTAATTGTTTAAAAATATAATTTACTAGAAAAAGTAATTAATTAAAAAAATTATTAAAATCTCTATTCTATTAATATTTATATTTTAAAAATTTTGTTTTAATAATATTAATCTATTTTAATTTAAATTTTCCGTAATCATTTTTTTATAAATATAAACTTATTATTTAAGCAATAAAAATATTTACCAGTAATTAATTTTCAATAAAAAACGTTTAATATTTGATAATTTTTTCAGTTTTCCTTCAACAGCAGCAGGTTTTTCTTTTAAATTAATAACTAAAACTTTTTTATTAAAAATATGAAAATAATTTCCTTGTTTTAATTAATGATTAATTAAAATTATTAATTGTATTTTTTATTTTTCTTTTTTAGTAGATTTTATTAAATTAAAACAATTAAGGGCAGAAAAAAACACTTAACAACACTGGTAAACATTAATTATTCTGTTTTCACTCTAACATTAACCGTTATTTCACTATAATTTAATTTTTTTCTTTTTTTTTAGTTTAATTGTATTATAGTTGTTTTGTTTTATTTAGCAATTTAGATGTATTGGTATGTATGGTTTGGATAATTGTGTGTATGTGTGTGTTTAGTTTTTACATTGGTAGTTATAATTTTGCGAAAAAATACACGCGCATCATTCTAGCAATTTGATTGGTTGTTTAGTTTTATTATTTTGTTTTTTATTTATATAAAATTTGTTGTTGTTTTTTAAGGTATTTATTTTGTTTATAAAGAGAGACTTTTTAAATATAGTTTTAATTAATTTAAAATAATTTTAAAACAGTAATTAGGGAATAATTATATATTTTTTTAATTATTAATTAATTTTCTTTTATAATTTTAAAAAGAAAATATGTTTTTATTTTTTCACTTAAAGGAAATGAACTAAAATTGTTCTTGTTTTAATTCTTTGTAAAATTTTAATTAATTGTTCTAAATTAGTTAAATAATTTTTTTTGTGATTTTTTTTAAGAATTTTTAAAATAAATTTCTTTGTTTTTAAATTCCTTTTATTGAAAGGTTCTTTTCTTAACACTTTTTTGAAGAAAATTGTATATAATTTTGTTTTCTAAAATAATTTTTATTTATAATTTTTTATTATGATTTTTATTTTATTTATTAATAATAATTAATAAATTAACACAACGTATGTGTAACGTTTAACGTATATTATGGGGCTGTTATAGTTACGTACTGACAAAACGTTGTCCACAGACTGAATGAATATGAAAAACCAAACAACATTAACAGCCAAAAGTCTTGCTCACTTACACATACTCACTCATTTACTCACGCACACATAAATATATATATATACACACACACATTAATATACATTACGACTGGGACCCCCGAAATGCAAAATATGCAAAAATACAATAACAACAACAATAATACTAAATATACTCACCTCTTTACCCACCAATGCTCATTTACAAGCTCATAATCATTTATCATTATTATGTTTGTTGTTTGTTTTAATGAAAAAGCAACAACAATGAAAAGAAACAAACAAAAACACAAGAGTCTTAATTCCTGTGAGTTAAATATTTAAAGCTCTCTATTTTTCATTACTGATTACTCTCTTTGTTTTGTTCCGAAAACATTAGCTCTCCTTTTTATGCAACAACATCATTAGTAATAATTTAAAATACAATAATAAAACACAACAGCAACAACAACAAAAAGCTCCAATTAATTTTATAGGTTTAAATGTTGGTGTTATACTCGTTTGTGTGTTGTGCTCCCCTCTTTTTTTGCTTAATGCATTATTTAATTATAATTGCTTTAGTATTGGTAGTAAATAATTGCTTATGGTGGTGGTTTGAGTCTTTACTTTGAGGCCAGAAAGAGAAAAAACGTATCATAAACATACTCACCAATTAAAAAAAGCCAAAGAGAGAGAAAACTAAAATATAAAGCTTAATATTAATTGCAAGAGCAACAACAACAACAACTAACGGTTAATAATTAAGCCTGTTTAATATTAAAAAATAAAAGAAAGCAACAACAACAATTAGCAAAACAACAACAAAACATGACGTCATATCATTAAAGGGAAGTTAAAGGAAAAAGAGCTTTAGTGTTTAAGAGTTTTGCAACAAAACAAAATTAAAGAGAACGTATACTTTGTTATATTTAATAAAGAAACTAAACTCCCCCTTTTCATTTTCTTTCCCAAAAAAAATCTCTTACTCTTTTGAATTTTAAAGCGCAGGCTTAACTTTTGTTATTGTTGTTTCTTTTTTGGAGAATATTAAAATTTTATTAACTCTTCGTTAAACAGTTTGGCGCGCATTTGAAAATAAAAAACAACACAAAATAAATATAATAAAAATAAAAGACAACAACAAAAGCAATAACATTCACATCAGCAGCAACAACAGTAGTAGTTGGGGTAGGGGGTGTTGACAATTGTTAGGATTTTTGTTTAATTAACATTTGCTACACAGTTATACAGCTTAAGCTTCTACATAAAATGGCAGGTTGCAAGGTACCAAGTGAGCGAATGAGTGAGTGGTTAAAGAGTTTGGTTCATACATTCGTTTAGTTAAATTGTCTCAATGTTATTTTAATGTTTGATAAAAAATAATATTGCGTGACTTTTGATCAATTATTGTTATTCAGTTTATAGTTTTCATACCCTCCACCACCACAAGTGGTGTAGAGGTTATGTTAACTTTGTCGTCTCGTGTGTAACGCTAGGAAGTGATCATCTCATACCCCATAAAGTATATATATTCATGCATCAAACAAAAAAATTGAGTTGTGTAGCTATGTACGTCTGTCTGTCTGTTTGTCTGTCTATTGTTGGAATGCTCACATCCACAATAATTGATAGAGATCAATGAAATTTGGTCTGAGTATTTGTTTTTGATTTGAGAAGTTTCCTATGGAAAATCAGCAAACTCGTTTCAATATACTTAAAGATATAGACTGATATCTCAGACAATCTTTAATTTCAAGTGATGAACTTTCGTAAAATTGTCAAATGACAAAATTTGAGACATTAATTGTTTCAGTGTTGCACTTAAGAAAAACATTTATATATTTTATACCTTCTTGACTGTATGTGTTAGTGTGTATGTAAGAAAACAAATGTATTTACTTCACACGCATTTGTAGTGGAGGGTATTGAAGAATCGGCATAGCTGAATATATAGTATTTTTATTTGTTCTTATTGTTGTTGTTATAGTTGTAGTTGTTGCCATTATTGTTATAGTTTTAGTTTGTAATTATTAAGTTTGTATTTCTTAATAAAAGTTTTTTCTATTCTCCTTTAATTGAGCTCTTTTTTCATTGCAATTAAAATTAAAAAAAAAAACTAAATTTAATTGAATCTAAAATTTATGTTCGTTCGTTTATTCAGCATAGAAAAAAGCAGGAACAAAAAAAGAACTTTTTAATTATTTATAGATTTTTTATATTATTTTTATTATTATTTAATTCAATTAATTATAATAAGTTATAAATTATTAAAAAATTTAAATAAAACAAGAAGAAATCTGGAAAACGGCACCATGAAAACCTATTAAGTCTTCATTTTCCTACAAGACATTAAGAATGTATAATTAAATTTTAAATCGTTTTTGAAGTTAAGTTTTCCAAAACATAATTAATTGCTTGTTGCAACAACATTAACAACAACATTTAGCAATTATTGTTAGTAGAACAAAATAAAAAAATTATCATAATGTTTAGAGTCGCATTTATAATTAGATGAGGTAACACGAAAAAATATTGCAAGTTAGGAAAGTTTAAATTTAATACTGCAACATAACATGTTGCAACCAAATCTGGAAAAGTGTTTATTTAATTTAATAAGAATGGAAATATGAGAATAAAAAGAGAGCTATGATATAGCAATATTAGGCTTATCATTCACTGCATACTTAATATCCGATGCGAAAATGAAATTTTGTTATATACCTACCGGTCTTAACCCATCTTGGACCTAAGTAGACCCGATTCCGTTCAGATAAAGAAATAACATTTTTCCTAATCTTTAAATGGAACTAATTTTGTATTGTATACAGTATACACTGATAGATATTCCTATAAACGCATTTGATTTTTATTTATGTTTTCCCTTTGTTGTTATCATCCAAAATTTAAGTTTAAGGAATTTTGAAGACAAACAATTTAACTGTACTTTCTAATGTACAAGATTTTTTTCTTATTCTTGTTGTTTGCCTTATTCATGCGATTATATGTTCTTATGCTATTTTAATGTGGAATATTTCTATAAAGGCAGATTGCTTTTATTAACTTTCTGTCCGATCAAGAAAAGATTTAAATTTTTCTCTATTGGATCATTCTATTGCCGTTAACGTTCCGGTAGTATTTCGTATTTTCCTGCCAAAGGAAATACGATATTAACAAAAATACAGATTAACCTTATAAAACAAGAAACAGACTTACAACACGTTGTATACATTTTAAGAAAGGAATGAAACATAAATGGAAGAAGGTAAAAAGTAAAGCATAAGAAAATCGTCAAAAATTTGCACGAAAATACATGAAATTGACAGAGGAATGGAAATAGATATTTTTTTTACAAAAAAAAAAAAAATTTACGGTTTGACTCAAATCAATAACCTTTGAAACAAGAACAGATTTCAGAAATACTTGTAACTTGCTAAAAATGATATCTAAATCATAAAGAAATGAGGGTAAAAATCTGAGTCATTTAGCAAATCGCCGCTGTTGTGTTCACGCATACATAAATGACAGACGAATGAATTAAGAATTTTTATTTTACGAGATTTCATTAAACCAGCAGAACAACAAATTATAGCTGTCCTAAATATGTTGTGAGCGTGATACACGATGTTGTTTACCATAATATGATCAATGAGATATGGTACCAAATAGTTTTTTACTTATTTTCAATCTTCTTTGTAAGAAAATGGAATTTAGAAAGCCTGTTATCATATGTATTTATTAAAAGTTTATAAACATGTTGCTTTCATATTTTTAAATAGTAAAAAATGCATTAAGTCAATGTATTCGAAAAAATTTCCTAAAATTATTTTCATCAAATTAAATCGTTTTCATTTTTCATTCAAACATTTTACCTAAGACTCGCCTTTATATTGGCAACATGTTCTTAATATTAGCAACATATTTTTTTAGTGCTTTATTGAATTTAACACTAATTTCTCTCTTGTAAAATGCCACTATTCTTAATTAATTTCACCATAATATCAAGTTCACTTACAATTTACATTTATTTCTTGCACAGACACTTAAAAATTTTGGTAGAAATTTGCGAAATGGAGGGAGAGAAAAAACTAACCCAAATTTCTTAAAAGCAAAATAATAAAACGAAATATCAACTACATTATCTATTTTTCGCAATAACTAAAGTAAATAAAATACTTTCTTCAATATAACCAAAAATAGTCATAAACATTAACTCTTGCTAAAGAAAATACACAACATGCCACATAAATACCTTTTTGCTACCATAAATGCCACACAAAAAAAGTAGTTCATTATAAATTCAATAGAATTTCGATGTTGCTAATAAACTTTCTTAGTTAAATTGAAAATAATTTAGGAAAAAAGAAACCGAAATAGATTAACAACAAACAAAAATATGCAACATTAAAGAGTATCAGTCACTAGCTGACTAGATGGCTGACTCACCACCTCCTGCTCCTCAACATTAAAGACGGGCGATTTAACTCCCCCACTGTTGTTGTTGTTGTTGCAAAGAATTTAGAGTATATTTTCTGGACATACAAGTGTTAAGTGCGGCTGAATATTTGTTATACGTAAGAAAAAGTATAAAGTAATATAAGTCCGACTAGAAAGAAGGAAGGAGGATGAATGCTGGACGAAACAAAAAAATACTATTACTTGCGAGGATAACCTCATTGACCAAAGTAACAAACATTGAACATCAAATGTGAATTAGTGCAACACTCAAGTCCATTTTGTTGTACTTTTTTTTCAACTTTTTTTTTTAATTTTTCTATAACAATCTTCTTCTATTTCTTTTAGCTCATCTAGTATTTTTATTTCAGTTTTATTTTGCTGTTGTTGTTGTTTATTTTGGTTGTGCATATTTTACTATATTGACTTGTAGTAGTAAAATTCTCAGTTTAAGTTGATATGGTTTAACTAATGCTTTAGTTAAGGTTACATATTGTTGTTGTTGTTGTTGATTTTGCTAGTATTGCTCTTATTTTGTTATTGCCAATGATGATGAGAAGTATGAAGATGATGATGATGACGATAATGTTGCTGAGGCTCAAGCTGATTCTGATGCTGACGACCACAGACGCTGTTGCATGCATAATTTCTTAGTTTAATTCTATACAACAAAATATATATATGAAAAAAACTCATCGAAAAGATACACAATTATAATTTTAAGTTATTGCAGGCCATATAAACACACTTTTGGTTTAGAAAAAAATGAGAAAAAAATATTTTACTAAAAAAAGAGAAGACAAAAACATTGTATGTTGCTAAGTAATTTTTCAGATAATCCAAAAAATGCAGTGGCCAGAAGGTTAAAGAGTAGACGGGTATGCTATTTTCGGTTTTGGAAATTATGTCTTATGTCTTCGATTTAATGTGAAAAATGTGTTATTGAAATTTGTAGTTTAAGAGCAAACAAATTAAAACTTAATGCATTTCAAAAATGATATATAAGTGATATTTATTATTTAATGAAAATAAAACACTTTTCAAATCATGATGCATTGAATAAGTTAGTTATAATTTGTTATTGTTTGTTTCCTACAAACGGAAAATAAAACATAAAAATATTAAAACAAAATCATAATTTTACTTTATCAGTAATTTTTTCTCTTATTCCAACATTCAAAAAAATTTTTAGCAACATGTGGCTTAACATTTCATTGCTTGCAACATGTTTTTGAAACTCATTAATCCTTATTTGTTATTTGCAACTTATTCGAATACAACATGTAATTAAGTAAATGTTTATCAGCATTTTGTTGATAAGAATAATATGTTTATGTGTAATATTGCTAGTGATATGTTGTTCAAAACAGAGTTATGTTTATAACATCATTTAAATAGATTTTTCTCAATATTTTTGTTAATTTGGCAATAAAATACCTTAATATGTTTCTATTATTGATTTTTATAAAAACATGTTTAAACTTGGTATTATAAATGTTGTTATTTTGTAAGTATAAAATATTATAAATATTTTTTATAAATATTCGAATAATAAATAAAATAAATCAGGGTTAAAGTTACAGTGCTGGCCATAAAATATTGTTAAATTCTTAACTTACAATTTACAATTTATGGATTTAAATATATTTTTTTTTATAATTTTTCATAAAATACAAAAAATAACACTTAAGAATATTATGATTGGCTATGCCGATTCTTCAATACCCTCCTACACAAATGCGTGTGATATAAATAATTTATGTTTCATACATGCACACCCATACTTAAATATAACGCAAAACACTTAATTTAATTAAATTAGTTAAATTGTTTTGGCTACAGCTTTTTTACTGAACCGATTTTGATAACTTTTGGAATGGTAAGATAAAGGGCCAGACAGACAGACAGACAGACATAGCTAAATCGACTCAGATTTTGATTTGATGCAAGAATATAAATACATCATGGGGTCTGAGATGTTGTCTTTTTAGTGCTACACACGGAATAACAAAGTTAATATACCAACATCATGGCTTCTGGTGTGGAGGCTATAAAATTATTTAGCAACATCTTTTACCATTTTACTCAATTTAAAAAAACATATTATGAAAACAATATTTTACAACTTAAATACAAATTAGTTAATTCTTTAACATTTTTTATTAAAAGAACTAAAACCTAATAAATGTTTATAAACATAATTTGTTATACATGTATATATTAACAATATGCATGTTTACATACATTTATATAAAATTGTTCCTAGCAAAAATATTTTTTTTTTTTTGCAAAATATGTCTATTAAAATTGATTTTAATATAAATTATTAATACGATATGACAAATAACTTACTGCAACAATATTTGAGTAATGTTAAGAAGGTTTAAAACTGAATAAAATGAATTTTTTTTTATTCGAAAAAATGTTTTTAATTCTTCGAAAAAATGTTCGTAAACATTTGATGCTATATAACTTGCTACATTTCCTACAAAATACTGAGCTACTTAAAATTCCTTTGTATATATTCTAAATTATATTAAAACCAACTTGTTGCAGCAACATTCTAACATCATTCTTAAATAATTTCTTAAGTAAAAATAAATCATTTTTATCATCAAAAAAAATGAGTTTCACCTAATTTTTGTTTGTCATAACTTGATTATATGACGCACATAATATTCCCATCAAATTTCATATTGATGTTCCCAAAGGAAATCTATCAATTTATGGTTTAACTCTTTTATACAACAACAACATTCATTTTAATTTGATTTCTAGAAATTAGATTCATTATTAATTTGCTCTGCATAACAACTTTTAATAATTGAAACTGGATTTGTTGCTGTTGTTGTTGTTTGTTGTTCCTGTTGTTGCATATATTTGAAAGAAGCCAACGAACAGCTATAATTTAACAAAATTCTGACATTAAAACTAGACTATTAGTTACGTGGTAGCAGCAAACAGCAGCAATAGAAGTAATCGAGTAAACAACAACAACACCACCACCACTAGGAGGATCTGTAAATGTGTGTAGTAATGATATTTTCAATAAGGAAATTTGAAAAAAATTGGCAAACAACACAAGCAGCAGCTATAGCAGCAGCAGCAGCGGTGGTAACAAACATACAACTAATTGTCTTACGAATAATTTTTCGTATGATGAGGCAAAAATGAATTAAAAAAAACTAAATAATTTAAAATAGTTTTAGTAACTAACATGATTTCATATGGATGTCTTTAATTTTATTTTATAGCATAAACTAACTAATGCCACAAACACAACGTTTTGTTGCAAATACCATGTGCTCTAACACATGTTATTATTGCAACATAATGACATGAAAGCTATTTTGTTAGATGTTTATAAAGTGTGTGTGTTTTTTTTTACTTATTTTTAATTCATTTTCACTAATACATACGAAATTATTTATATAGATTTATTATGTTTATTAGTGGTTGTGGTGGTGGTAAGACCACTTTTTTAAGTTGGCAAAAGAAATGACCACAAGAAAACTTTGTTTTTTTTCACAAAAATTACATTCAAATTGTTGAGGCATGTGGACAGAAAAGAAGGCAGCGTGTGTGTTCTAAATACTATGAGTTTTCTAATAATACGAGGAACACAAAAAAAACAAATCTATAGAAAAGTAATGATTAAAAAGTCTACAAATGTGTAGTTTAACTTTTTCTTACGTTCTTTGGGATACAAAACAACAACTAATATTTAAAATAAAACATCGCAAAGATACAAAAAAAAAAGGAAAACAAAAATAAAAGTTTATATTCGACTAAGACGAATTTGAAATGCTCTGCATTAATAAAACTTAAGTTCCAAAAAAAATAAAAAAATTTTAAGATTAATGAAACCCTGATAGGGTAAGTGGGCAGAGTGTTTACCCTAGTGCCCTCGGATTTCCTTTACATGCATTTAAATTAGAAATACTGTCAAGAATTAAAAAAATTTCTACATATGTTTATTCTAATTTGGCCAATTCATATTACAATGCCAACGTTTATGTGAGATTTAAGTGATATTTTTAAGAGGGGTTGTAAGGGTCCTATGAGAAATAATAGACCGATCCTCATATAATTTTTCACTTCACTTTGTGGGGGGTTAGGTGAAATAATGGACCATCATCACTAGACGGATGGATATCGTTAAATCGACTCAGTCGAACAAAATACTTAAAAGTGGTGGTAGCAATATTTTTAGCCTGTAACAATCATCGGCACCAGCGCATAATACTCCAACCACCTGCGATCCTGTAGGGTATAACAAATAAGACTATATAATACCCTACATCATGATTAAGGCTTATAAAAATATGGAAAGACCTCGTAAAATTTAATTACATGATTCGTTTTGGCTTGTACTTATTTACATATTTGAAGTATTTTCACAATTTCTTCATTAATGAAAGATTTAAAGGACGATTACAGGACATTTCGACTGATCCTCTTTAAATTTGGTACAGTATTTTCTGGTTGCATAAATCTAAAATGGATAAATTTTTTACTATATAATTTGTTTGATATTATATTAAAAGTAGTTTTCGGAAGTGGTCCCATATGAAAGCTATGGCCAATTGTGTGAAGACCTTTAAAATTCATCACATTTATTTGAACAGATAAAAAATCTTTGTTTCAGTTTTAAACATTAAATTGAGACCTGCTATGCCAAAATTGTCAGTCGAAACCGTGACTAATCCGCCAATATCAAACGTTTCATTGCAAAACTAATAATTTTGTACTGTTTCCCATCTATCATTGGCAGGAACAACACCCTCTATATGAGTGTTTTAGTGGTTGAAACTTTGCTTATTTTTCATTCATTCATTTTTTCTTCTTCCCCAGCAGGTAGTTTGACTGCATTTATTGATCTTTGATGTTTTCTTATTGAAATCATCGTAATCATCTAAAGTCTAGTGCTTTTGACAGAGTCAGTATTTGTTATACTTCTGGGAAGTTTTCTATAGAAATCGGATCAGTATGTTGAAACTAGACTTTATTCAGGGCAAACCTCTTGCTTCAAGCAAAAAAACTTTTTTAAATTGTCATTTATCATCGATAAACTATAATGAAATTAGAATTTCAAAAACTATCAAAATCGGTTCAGTAGAAAAAGAAAAAAATTATATATTTTATATGTTTGTGAGTATGTATGAATGTATGTATGTATGTATGTATGTATGTATGTATGTATGTATGTATGTATGAAATATAACGTATTTACTTCACACGTATTTGTGTTGGCGGGTAGAAGGGATTATTTTGTAGACAATCACCTTAACCTCTACAATATACTGTCTCCCAAATGAATAATTAAAAGAATTAAATTTAGTTGACGCAAATATAGATTGAAGTCAAAATACTTGATTGGATCCATTTTTTTCTGCGCCACAAACTTTATATATTCTCAAGCCTGTACTGTAGGGTTTAAAAAAGGGACTAAATTCGCCACACAAATAAAATCTAAATATTGTTGCAATCGAACGTTAATTTTTCTGTTTTTATTCCAGCAACAAGAACAAAAATTAAGTGCAATTGCTTTGGACATCAGACAAAGCTACTACTATCACAACGCGCAACTGACTACATTTAATATTTTAGAGGCTGCTTTTCTATTTGTATAAACATTTTTTTGTAATTTTCTTTTTTCATTTTCTTCTTATAGTTTTTGTTGTATTTAATGTGGTGTTGCATGCTGTTTTTTGTTTAAGGCCAAGTCTATGGCATCTTAAATATGTAAGTAGTTGATGGCGCGTTGTTTTAGTTTGCCTCAATATTTGAGAGTGTATAAGTGTGAGTGTGCATCTTTACAACTATAAAAAGATCAGGCTTTAGTTACTATTTTATAATGCCTGGAGGGCGCGTGCTGAATTTAATCAGTTTCAGTTTATGTTGCATGTTGCGTACAATGACACTCTAGCTTTACTTAGATATAGATTTTTTTTGCTATAGAGGATAATTTTGATTTTCAGTTTGTTGTTACAAGAATAAATGTTTTTTGGTTTAGAATTTAAAAAAAAAATATATAAAAAATTATAACAAAATTATGTCTTGTCTTGTTGGCTACAGAAATGTTAGTTAGATGTTCATAAGATTGACTTGAAGTTTAAGTTGTCAATAGCTTAAGGTTAAATGACAAAATATTATATTCTAACGGTTTTAATTTTCCAAGGAATATGGAATAAAACTTAAACTAAAATATTTAACAAGATTTAGTGCAATTAGCTTAATATAGTTTTGAACTAAAATGTAAACTTAAACTTGTTTAAAGTTAAATTACAAAATAAAGTTAAAGTTATTTGAAGAAAATAGCTAAAATAAAAATAAATGTTTTGTGGCAACATGTTGCTAGATAAAAGCTAAAGGTCATTGTAATGCTGATCTACTAAATATTAAAACCTGTTGGTTTTCTGTGATTCCAATATAAATTTATTATTAAACTATTTAAGAAAAATTTTATGGTGACTGAGTTTTCAGGTAAAAAATCTACCTTTTAACCAAATGTTATTTCAAAAATTTCATAATTAGTTTTTAAAGATCTTATATTCTGAAAATTTTAACTTTTTTAACTGTTGCGTTAAAAGCTCCGCTCTGAAGGGGCAAACTTAATTTCTCTATAATGGCATTTGTGGTTCATCTGCATATTTTAGTCCACAATATTCCAAAAATTTAAACATTCCATCACTGATCTGACAGGATCCATTTAAATTGTTTTTTGAAGATTTAAATTCATTATCAATCATTTGGTAAATAACCTTATTTTGCTGTTTAAACTATAATTTTCTTGTTTTCATATTCTTAATGATTCGCAACATTGTGCTAGCAACTTTTCATGATCCTTGAAAATGTTTCTGAAATGTTATAATATTAAAAATGAATTAAAATTATATGAACATGTCGCAACATTTTTCTAAATATACATATCAAGAAAACTATACTTATCAAGAAAACTATTGCGTCAGCAATCTGAATATACTTAATAAATTATAAAATTTTTCTTTGTAAATTATCTCCCATTTTCATAAAGTCTATGTTTCGAAACATTTTTGATAGCAACATTTTGTCTTAATCAAAAAATAATTTAAAAAATTTCATTAATTTCTTTATTAATTTAATTTATTCAAATACGAATTTGTACTGAAGCTCTCGTGCAGCTTCATTTTTTTTTTTTGCAAATGTTGCTGAAATTTTTATTTACGCAAATATGGCTTCAGCAACATTATTAAAAAATCTAAGTAGTCATGTATTGTTATTACCATTTAATGATTGTAAATAAAATTTATATTTCTTTTGAGTTTTTAGTAGAAATATTGCCAGCAACATGTTTATTTTATTTCGTTTATTTTTAATTTTTTTAAATTCTTCTGTAGTTCATAATGTTTATTATTTCTTAACAAATCAATGTACCTTATAATTATATTTTCTTAAATTTTACATGACTTAGTGTAGCAAAAATTTCATATTTTCAAATTTAGTATAATAAACATGTTGCTAAACATAATTTACATTTTCAACATTTTAAATTTTGATAATATAAGACCGGCAACATATTAAAACATATCCTTTCATGTCCATTTTAAAATCAATCCAGCATAAAAGATTATTTCACACAATCGTTCAACAAGTGTTTAAATATTGTGGAACCAAAAACTTCTTCCATAAAATGTATTACTTAAGTTGAAACAATGTTGCTAGCGACATTTTAAAATAGAAATCAAATTTTGTAATTTTGTTATTTTAAATATTTGCCATAATTTTACAAAATATTCATCAAAATTTTTTATATAAACTATTTTTCTTTTCCAAGTAAGAATCAAGCAACTTTTTACAATTATATTTTATCTAATTTGTCGAAAATTTACAAGTCACTTTATCATCATTTTCCAGTTTTTATTTTAAATACTTATCATGTTGCTTGCATTCTTAGCAACATGTTGCATATCTCAATTATTTATTTATTTCATTTCTTTACTCACTAATCAAGTTCTATCAATTTTCACCTCTGCAATTATTTGAACATTACTAATTTGATTGATTTGATGTCTTGTGTTTAAATATATAGTTTTTGTTTTTGTAACCAAAATAAACCAGTCATATTAATCTTATTTAATTAAAGCTCAAAAACACCAACAACAGCAGCAACAATAACGAAAAAAAACAAGAGCATAAGAAAATCAATTTTGAATTTAACACAACAGCAACTTGCAACGTATTTGCTGCTCATCAAGAGAACAACTTAACAGTTATATGGAAATAAAAAACTATAAGAAAAATACTGGCAAATGCAACAACAGCTACGGCAACAACAAAACATTAACAAAAATTTAACAATAAACAAAAGTTAAAACTAAAACTCATTTGTAGCAAGATGAGCTGAGAGACGCCTTAAAGATTTACGAGTAGCATTAAACATACACATACTAACCAAGTACTACAAGTGGAGCTTGCAACACACATACGTATCTCTACTATTATTCAGTAACAAAGTCCCAGTCACATTAAAACTAGCAGCAACAATATGAAACTGTTTTGTCGTATATGAAATGAAAGAGGAAATATGGTCGTCGTCGTCGTTTGTGTTGCTAAAATAGTTTACTAGATGTTGCTGCTGTTGTTGTTGTAAAGAAAATTAAATGTTCATTCGCAATGGTATGGTAATGATAATGATAATTGCTAATGACCAAAAACGTAATGAAGCAAAAATGAGCGCCA
Organism: Cochliomyia hominivorax; assembly: GCA_004302925.2. NCBI lineage: Eukaryota > Metazoa > Arthropoda > Insecta > Diptera > Calliphoridae > Cochliomyia > Cochliomyia hominivorax. The sequence continues at coordinate 5,404,750 of PYHX02000494.1, forward strand.
ATGTAGGCGCTATACAGGACTTTTACTTAAGTTTCTTTCTTTTAAATTGGCCAAGATGAAGGGAATAATGCATAGTACTCAGGTGAGGATATAGATGGTGCTAGTTGCAACCACCAAAGTTTGTCATCATATATAAACATTTCAGATAATTTGTACACAAACACGACATAACAATTTAAGAAAAAATATTAAGTTAAAGTAGAGTATAAATACAAACCTCTAACAACATTTAAATGTTGCCGAGTGTATATACCTCATATATATTATGTTTATATGAATGTATTTTTGTTGTTGGTGGTAGATAAATAAGTATGTAAGTGTATACATATAAGATATGAGATGATATAATGAATATATGTATATGAATATGATTATTATGACCAAGTAGATGATCAAGCTGCTGCAACAGAAAAAAAAACTACAAATGAATTTAAGTGAAGTAGAAAATTGAATGGAACTATAGTGTCATAATTGAGTTGAAGACGAATTGATAAAGAGCTTTAATTAAATGTTGTGGATAAGGAATTGATAAAAAGAATAAAAATGAAAAATATTTAGGGTTTATGGGGACAGAGTGGTGTTACTTTTAGCAACATATAGCTCAACAGTTTTTTTATGAAGAACTGGATTTTATGGTATGACTAAAGGAAATTATATATTTTTTTGCAAACTTGAAGTTAATTTATTCTTTAAACATTATCTAAGAACATGTTGTTGGATTTAATATTGTTCATTCAAAAAAATAATATGTTTGTTCAGTTTTCATTTGTAATATTATTTTACACGAAATGATTATTTTAGTTAAATAGATTATTGAAATTATTATATATTTTCTTTTTGAGACGTAAGATTACTTTTAAAAATATGTATGCAACATATTTATTTTTAACATAATTAATTAAATTTTTTTGTTATTAGTAAACAAAATGTTGCGGGCAACATGTTTCTAATACATAATTCGTATTTGCAACATAATTTCTGAAGCGTATTTTGTTATTTTCTATTATTTATTCAACAAGATCTAATAAACCGAAACTACCATCACTTTCTTAGTAACTACATCAAGGAGGTAGTTTTAGTTCAAATGATTTCTTTCAGTGAGATACAACGTAAGTGAATTATATACATACAAACACATTTGCTCTTACCTCTACTTTTGTTGGCTGCCAAGAGAAAAAAACTTAAAGCTCATTAATATAAATCGTTATTATGAGTAAAAATATCGTTCGTACAATAAGGAATCATATTAATGCATGTAAAATACAACAAATTTTCCTCTTTAGACTATTAAGATCCTAGTTCTACTTAAATAAACGAGTTCACATACAGCAAAAGAAAAATATATTACAAAAAATAAAAAATAATAATAAACGTAGGCCAATGATGCAAACACTCACACACACACATACATACATGCTTACATACATATTTAAACGTAAATGAATATGACTAAAATACCTTAAGTTTTGTAAAGATATTAAATGTTGCTGGTTGTTGTTATTGCAACAATATTTACATGCTGACAAACACATAGGAATAAATGCAAAGTAATAATAATTATTGATGATGTGGTTGTTGTCATTATTGTTGCTGCATTTTGTTGATAGTATAGTTTTGCTATCATTGTTGTTGTTGTTGTTTGCAGTTGTTGCTGTTATAACTACAACAGTTGCATATGTACATTTTTGTTCATTTGCAGTCAAATTAATGATTATGAGTTAAATTGTAAAGCATGAGGTGTGAGTTAAACATACACTTAACTTCTTCTTTAGCTTGTATTTTATATGTAAATGTGTTTGTGTATATTTCTTAAGAAGTTAAGAGTTTAGCAACATTTTAAGATCAATATACTAAACATAGAGACATACACAGGCAAGCAAGAGGTGGAGCGGTTAATATTATTTGTGATATAGAAAAGAAAGGACTGTTTGCTTATATTCCTTGTTATAGTTTAAAGATTTGTTAATTTTTTTCTTCTTGTTGCTTCTTCTGCTTCTTCTCCAATGAAGTGTGGACTAATGTTGTGTATGTTAAAAAGTTGTAAATGTTTAGCATTGATTGTCATTTTTGTTTGTTGCCAGCAACATACATACATAAGAATATGTGGCAATGTGACTGTAAATGAGTTTAATGTTTTAAAGTTTTTTTTTCGGTCCGTGAGTTTTTAATTTAATAAAGATGATTTAGTTATAATTATTGCATAAGTTTTTATATAAATTTATGATTTCTAATTAATAATTATGTTTAGTTTTTAATGATAAATAAAATTTAAATTGATATTGGAAAAAAATAGATAGTGAGGAAAATTTATGAGAACGAATAAAAAATGTAAATAAATATTCAGCAACATGTTGCTTCAGAATTAACTGTTAGGAACATGTTATTTTATTATAATAATTTTTATTTAAATTAATATTTTTGGTCCTCTATTACTTAATGTCACATTTTTTTTAACAACTTGTTAAGAATATATAGATCGTCATAAGGCATGTTGAAGAAACATTTGTATATTAGAAACATGTATATATACATAGTATATTTTTGGTTAGCAGCATGTTTTTTATATTTTGAAACTTTTAGCAACATTGTAAATATCAAAGTCCATAAAATATCAATAAATTTATGAATCCAGGTTGAACATTTAACATTTATATTTACATATACATTTAACATTTTTGTTTAGACACATGCTGCATAATTTACGATTCTCCTTAGAAACTCCTCAGCTCTAACTTTATGAAATTTCATTAAAATATCTCCAACGGTTCAAGAGTTATAGATTATTTTCAAAAAATCGATATGGCCACACTGTAAAGCACTACAGAATTAAGGCTCTCACATCTCTTTATCAATATTTATGTATAGAAACATGTTTCAGCAACAATTAATTTAGGTTAAATATTTATCAAAAAGTGTTGTTATTATAATAAAACTTTTATACTTCCATTTGAAAATAATTAAAATTTGCAGCATGTTAAATAAACATTTATTTGTGTAAAGCAACATTAATGTTTTTCATCATGTTGCAGTAGCATTGAATAATATCGAAAAATGTTCGATTATAATTGATTGATTTTCACTTATTTCCTTCTAAAATTTTTAACACTTTAAAAATGTTTACGTATCTATTAAACTGTTATTATTGCCAGAACAATTATGTCGCATTTTCTAGAGGAATGTGTCTCATAAGCATGTTGCTAAAGAATAATTATATTTTTACTTCAGTGTAAATATTAAATTTATATTATAAATTATTCTTTTAAAAACAAATGTTAATAGCATCATTATATATATGAAACTGTTAATTCTTTTGGAAAACATGTTCCATTTGGTCGGAGATCATGAAAAGAAGACTTTTCACAAGAATGTGATATATTTAATTTTTTTGAAGACAGGAAACCCAGTTAATATATGATTTAGCAACTTTTTGATAAGGCTTTATATTTAGAATTACAAAAGTTAGATTTTGTAAAATCTTTTATTTTAATCAAATTTCAAATATGCTGAAATAAATTTAGCAACATGTTGTAGGAAATTTTTTGAGAAGAAGTCACCTCCACTAACATGTAGCTCAACATTTTTGAAAATAAACCAACAAAATTCTTCTAGACACTATTTTCTAATTTTTCATACAATTAAATTCCCACCTCTTCTGTCACACATCATTTCTGGTTCTTTTTTATTTCATCTTGTTTTCATTCTTTGTTGTAGAATTATGAATTATGTTTTTTCGAAATTAGTTTGCCATCTCAACATTTACCACACTATTTTATAGCAACAATAGCAACAGAAACAACAACAACAACCACAAACAGCACAGTAATTTAAATAAAATCTATGACCGAAACACAGTTAAAATTCATTTAAGTTGAAGAAGAAACCACCTTAATCAAGACTACAAAAAACTGCATGGCTACTAGGAAAAGAAGTTTAGTTTCCTTATATCGTGTGGCACAAACAGCTAAGCCAAGTATAAGCTTAGCTATAATGAAATGAAGCCCGGCAAGGAGAGGTTCCAAATGAAATTGTAGTCAATTGCCCGCTGGTGGTGAATTCAGTTTAATTTTAATTTCTTTTATGCTTAACTATCATCACTGGTATACATGTTAAAATGGGTGACAGCGCGGCATGAATCGCATCATCGCATAATATGAAATTAAGCAACAAAACAGCAGCAGCAGCAACAGCAAATAATGAATACAACAACAAAATTGTGATAGTAATAATGAAATGGAGCAAAACCAAATATAGAATCCGTATTTTTTCTTTTTTAATTTTGTAGTCGCAACATTTAGAAATGTTGAACTGCAACCATTTCTTGGATCTTTACATAATCAATACTTGCTGGTTTAATAGGAAATTATTTTACAGCAACAAAAGTCCACTACATAGCTTAGCTACAATGTTGCCTTAATTATTTGTGGTTTTTTAATAAGTTTAATATTCGTGTTATTCTAATTATATTTTGTAGTTTTCTTATCTTTTTTTTTTTTGCTTAAAATGCCAGATATTTAAGCATTTTCAATTAAATTTTATCTATATTATTTTAATAGCATGCAACTTTTATTCATCTACCACGAAGCAACAAAATATAAAATAAAGAAAAAAAATTGTCAACATTTGATAAAAATTTTTTTCATTTGAAATTCGTTTAACATCTAAAATGTTTAAATTATGCATAAATTAGAAATGTTTAATAAGTGTTGAAGTAAACTAGTTTAATTTTTTTTTTATTTTTTTCGTTTTTTTGTGACGATTTTTTCAATATTATTTTAGTATTTTTTTAATGTCTTTAATATACGAAAAGTATGTTGTATTAGTGTCACATTTTAATAGTTTTTATCTTAGTCTTTAGTTTAAATTGTCACATGCTGTGGCAAGCTTAGGAAATGTTGCATTATGTAAAACATTAATGTTTGAGTTTTAATTGATTTTATATTGCAGCAGATAAGAAATAAATTTAGTTAAGATAACATATTTGTTGAAAATTTTAATGATTTAGAGCAACATTTTATTGAAAACTTCTATTGATTGCAACGTGTTATTGACAGGTGTGTTTTGGGATGAAATTAAATTGTTGTTGTTTTTAATAGTAAATGTAGTGATTTAGGGAAAAACAAACTAAGAAAAGTATACAAAATATTTTTTATATATGATTTAGTTTGTGAATAAAAAATTCCATTTTCATAATTCACATTTGAATTTTATTTTTTATTAATACAAATTTATTTTAAAAAATTTTTAGCAACATCTTTGTTTAGCAACATACACATCAACATTTAAATTGAGAAACATGTAGCGGTATTTATGTTTAGAAACATATTTTATAATAATATTTATAATGCACATTTGCCAACTAGACGTATTAACATTAACAAATATTCCAATTGCAACATGTTGCGAAAGCAATATGAAACTTAATTGTTTTTTTTTTAATATTTGAAAATTAGAGAAACTTTGCAAATTGAGTTTGAGTCGAACATCTTAGGTATTATAAATAAAATCGTAAACAAGTTATTTTCAAATAAATATTGAAAAAATAATAATAATAATATGCAACATGTTGCAAAGTGATAAAAGGAAAGTATTAATCACATATTCAATTTAAGCTTTTTTATTAATATCGTTAATTTGCCTAAAACTAGATCTCAACATAAAATTATTATTTAGGAAACATTTATCTTTTCCTATTGATTCCTCCAAATGTTGTTCGTGTTAAATAAAAATGTTTATCAATATTAACTTTTTTTGCAATATGAATTACCAGTTATTTTAATTAAAAGTTGTCATGACATTATTGATAAATTTACAACTTTATAACTTGCCACATGTTATTACTATCATAAATTTTATAAAATTTTATGAAGTTATGTATCAGTCAAAATATCGATATTTAAATTGATTTAATGACAAATTTGTAAGAAATTTTTATAAGAAAATAAGAAAAACAATTTTGTTGTTTAAAATCATTGTAAACATGCTGCTGGTTCGTAAACATTTTGGAAAATAAACATTTTGTGAGGGAAACTCTAAAAGTTTGTTATGAAGCTTTTAACAAATATTTCATTAATATGTTGCTAAATTGTGTTTCAGCAACATGATTACCAATTATGTTTCTTAGACAATTTTTATCAACATTTTGTTACAATGTGATATTTTGAAAAGTAGTATTTTTGTGAATAAAATTTGAACAGAATTTTCTGATGTTTTTAAAGTATGTTTCAACACATATAGGTAATTATGCAACAATATTTTTCCAGAAATGTTTCAGCAACATATTGCAAAAATGTGATAACTAAAAGCGGTAATGTTTTTGTGAATGAAGTTTGCTATTGTTAAAATATGTTTCAAGAAAATGTTGCTGTACTCTCTTTCATTAATATATTTGCAAGACGTGTTTAATCAACATGTTTCTAATGAGCAGTTTTATTGCAATTTGCTTCCTTTATGCTTCTTATCCTTTTTTCTTTACAATTACATTATTTTACCTATAACTAACTGCCTTGAATGTTTGTTTTCAATTTTAATTACATCTTAAAATCCAATTCCATAAATCGTATAAACACATTGGCATTTGTTGTGGATGGTTGTTGGTAAGGTAGCCTTTTCTTAATACTCCTTTTATTTTTAGTTTTCTTCTCATCTTGTTTTTCACCATTTAGCATAAAACACTTTGGGTGGGCCGTTAAGAAAATATCAAAGATTATTTCAAGTATATATCGCCAAAACCTTCCAAGGAAAATGTTAACAAGGGCTCAAAAACAGAAAACTTTAAAGTACATTTATATGTCCATTCATATGTATGTTACACACATTTACATACGAACTACACACACATAATATATAGAAGAACCATCGACAAACCTTATAAAAACCAACAAACGACCAAACATTGAAACAAACATATGTACATATCAATAATGGTGGCAGACAAAACACCATACCACAACACCTTTTCTTGTTGCAAGAAAAAGCCACCTCATTGCAAATGAAGCCTGTGCAAAGATGCAAATGTTTAATGGTCTCACTGATGGTGGTGGTGGTGTTGTTGGAGTTAGTTGGTGGCAATGTGAGTGAGGGTTTACATAAAGTAATACTTAATACAAAATTCTCGAGTACATAACGTAACGAAGTGAAAATTATATGCAAAAATATCATCCAAATATAAAACAAAAACTACAACAAAAAAAACAGCTCAAAATTGTAACCATTTACGGTTGATTTTCTTTACATATTTAAACTCATATATAAAATTTATACATACAACAATAACAACATAAAACATGATACATATATTAAGTTTAGTTGAAAATTCAAACTCGTTGCCTGTTATAGAACAACATCATTATCAACCTTAAAATCATCATCATCATTATTATTATAAACTTGGTTAAAGTATACTTCCTTCTCATCATCATCGTCAGCAGCAGAATCTTTAACTTCATTCTCATCATATTGCCACAATTTTCAACATCTTCAACGTCCAAATGCGTTTTGGTTTTAATATTAAATAAAATATAAACTAACATACATACACACATTTATACATTTATATGCCACGGTAAGTGGCAAGTAGTCTTTGCTTATATATATGTATATTTATACTTAGTTTTATAACCTCATTTGCTTTAGTGTCGTTGTTTTTTGTATGTGTTGGTTTTGTTGTTGTTGTTGCCAGTTGTTAGTTTGTTTGTTAAGTTTTGTGGCCCCGCTTTGAATTCCTCCTAATCTTATTCGTTGAATTCATTCGTAATCTCATTAAATTTACATATTAATCAAGGGATTTTAATTACACTTACACTACACATTCTGCACACATATAGCTGCAGCATCAACAACAGCACCAGCAATATCATCAATAGCAAAACAACAACAACAATAGCAGTAGAAAAAACAACAGCAATAATATCAACATCAACGTCTTCAATACGAAAATAAGTAAAGTCAAGCAAAACACCAAATGACACCAAGAAACATACGTTATTTATTTTAATTTTATAAACTACATCAAGGACACGTTTGACGTGTTAAGAGTTGTTGAGAAATTTTGAAAATGGAGGCTGTGGTGTAATTCATTTTATAAGATATGCTGAATTGTATGCTATAGCGTAGCACAATGAATAAAGTACAGCATAGCTAATAATGTATAGTTATATTACAGTTTGGTCTGTATTGATTACTACAGTTTTTTCGATATATAGTATATACTATAAAGTATATAACGTAACGTAGTCTAAAATATATATCATAACGTTGTTTATATTATGGCCTAAAGTCTATATTATATGAAATAAATTATAGCGTAGTCTATAAAATATATTACGAAGTTCATAATATTTATTATTTCAAATAGTATACACTACAACGTAGTATATAATATAGTATATGCTATAGTAAACTCTATAGTACATACTGTAGCATAGTCTACAGTATATTCTATTCATATATACTATACTATATACTATAGCTAAGTCTATAATATATAATAAAGCCTGACCATAATATTTATTATAGCTTTGTTTATAGTATATACTATATCATAGTCTATAGTATGTACTAAAACGCAGTCTAAGGTATATACTATAGCGTAATGTACAGTGTGTACTGTAAAGGAGTCGAAAGTATATAATTTATAATATGTGCCATAGCGAAGACATAGTATATATAACTGCGAAATCTATAGTTCATGCTAATGATCCATAAGTATTTTACTTTATCGTAGTCCAGTTTATTTGTCAAAGCGTAGTCATAAACTATAGGTTATATATTAAAGAGTACTATACAATAGTGAATCTATAGATTCATCTAACAACTATTCTGTAGACTGTAGGGTAACGTAGTCTCAAATCTAGCTGAGTGTAGTTCACAGTCCAAAATATGGCTTTCCTATCATATTTACCTTAATTACTAATTTACTTCACTCACCAAATCCCCCTCCTGTGCAAACCCTGTTAAAGAGAGAATTTCTTTTCAATTTTGTAGCAACATTTTAAAGGATATTGAGATACAGATATCCAAACTGAATTTTAAGAATCAAATGTATAATATATTTTACTTGTAGTAGAAAATTCAGCTATTGAGTCCATATTTGTTGCAAGGTTAGAGTAACAGAGAAAGGTTGTGTGATTGTGTCTTTTTACGAAAGTGTGCGGTCGTTTTGTTAATTTTCTTTCCATCTTATGTGTGTGACGCTTTTGGCGTTTACAATTTTCTTTAAATGAATTCTTACCAGGTTCTATTTTATTTTAACTCCATTTCATTTGATTTTCATTATATCTTAAGATTATGGTGTGTTTGTATGGTTCTGTGGTAGAAGAGAACAGCTTCCTTATCCACCCATTTGTTGTTTGTTAGAATTTCTTTAATTTTTCGTTTTGAGTATTCAAAAAGTTATTTAATTGGACTTGCCATACATTTCTACACATCTATTACATTTCTGTTATTATATGAGGCTGTTGCAAATGTATCTAAAGTTGCTTGGTTTTCTGTTTTTGTTGCCAAAAAAAGAAATTACATATTTGCGTGTTTAGTTTATATGTAAATTATTTTAGTTTATTTTTTAGTGATCAGTGATCAGTGATGATATAAGATTAAATAAATTTATATTTAGTGAGTTTAAAAAGAGAAAGATTATATTAATGTGGAAAAAGTATAAAGAAATTCTAAAATTAATTAAAATTAATAAAAAAAATTTGTAAGTAACTTATTGCTTAAAAACTATAATAAGGTGTGTTGCTGAAGCATGTCCTAATTAATGTATCTAACGACTTGTTCCTATACACAATAATACGAATTTAATTTAATGTTTCAATTATGGCTTAGTAATAAATATAATTGTTGTTCATTTAAATAATTTGCTGAAACATGTTTCTACAACAATATAGAGAAGAAATATTTAATATTTAAAAAGGAAAAAAAGATCTAAAAAATCAAATTAAGAATAAGAAAATTTGCGAAAAAATCTTTCGCAAATTAAAGAGAATAAAAGTTGCTAACAATAAGTTTTAAACATTTAAAGAAATATTCTTTTACATATACAAATTACATAAAAAATGTTTAAATAGACATTTAAAAGTATTTAAATAAATGTTGCTGGCTACTTCATACAAAGAAGAGGATTAAATATAGCGTTTAAATCTGAAAAAATATTAAATTATGTTGCTGATCATTCAAATGTGTTGCTCAAATTTAGTATTTTGAATAAAATTCAAATTGATAAAAGAAATGTTGCTAACAACATGTTACTTCATACATGTTTTTCGCATCACATGTTCCCTAAACTAGAGCAGAAGAAAAGTAGTTAAGATTAAAAAGTAACATTTATTTAAAAAATGTTTCAATTACTTGTTGCTTTATACAAAGAACAAGATTTTTTAATGAATATATTATATAAAAATTATAAATATTGCTATTGATCTTTTGAATATGTTGCAGCATTAACAGAATGTTGCTAACAACATGTTACTTTATAAATAAACGATGACAAAGCAATTAAATAAATGTTGCCGTCCATTAGTTGTTTTATACAAGGATGAAGATTAAATGTAATGTTTATATTCTAAAAAAGAATGTTGCTATCAACATGTTGCTTCAATAATCAAGTTCCTTAACTAAAGTTGGATAATAAATTTTTAACAACGAATTTCAAAAATAAAAAGGTTAATGTTGCAATTTGTTGCAGTTGATAAGAAAGTGGATAACGGTAAATATATTTTGTTTAATAATTAATTCTCACTTGCTGCTTTAAAACGGAGAATATGAATAATAAATATTGTTATATGTTCTAAAGAAATCAGACATATTTTATGAATGAAGAAACGAAACATATTGCTAAGAAATTTAATAAAAATATTTATAGATAATTTAAACTTAATAAATATATGTCGCCAGCAGCTTGTTGATTTCGACAGGAAGAGCAAATAAAAAATATTTGATTAAAAATGTTCTAAACCAAATTGTTGACTTACAAAAATGTTGCAGAAAATGTTGCTAAGTAATTTTGGAACAGAATTTTAGTAAAAAATATTATGTATACTACACACATAAAAATGTGTGTTGCCAAACTGTTTCTATATGTCTGCCCTTCATTTTAGGTTTTTTCCACATCTTGTCGTTTTAAATTTTCAATTATCAAGTTTATTTGTTCTCCTCTCCTGTTCTTTTTTGCTAAAAAGACATTAAGTTCATTATACTAATAAAAATTTATGTTAATTTCTTTTAAAAATCATTATGAAACAATTTTTATTGTAAAATTTACTAAAATGGCACGAGGCCAACAATTATGGTTAAAAAGGCAATAATAATTTGCACATTTGCAACAAACAACAAAATAACTATAAGGTGGAGTTGTTGGCATACCTGAGCAATAATATTTAGTATAGTTGCTACATGTGGCATGTTGATGATTTCATTGAGAAATTATGACACCAAAAAAATAATAAGGAAATCAACAAGCCTGTTTTGCCTGCGAAGTACCAAAGTTATTGCTTCCCTTCTTTGTAATGGAGTTGGGGTGTATTAAATTTGAAGAAACAATAATTTTCTCACAGTTATTTTTGTTGAACAACAATATAGAACTGTTGTACACATGTAGCAAGTAATATCGTAAAGTATTTTTAAATTGATCCAGCGACCTCCTTTATTTTTTATTTCTTGTTCCCTGCCTCTCTTCATCGCTTCTCTATAGAGTTTGTTGCTGAGTTAGAATAAAATACAAAATAAAGGAGATGAGACTTGAATGAAAAGTGTTGTTGCCAACATTTAATGATGTGGTAAGAAATTATGTTTAAGTTAATGTGTTTGATGTTCTACAATATTTGTTGCTATTTTTTGTTGTCTTTTTCGAATGCCTGTTCTAAACTGGATTTGTGTTAATTATAGTGTTGCTGAGATATTGAAAATTTACACATTAAAAAGATAAATAAACTGGATTTTTTCAGTTAATGTCATAGAATTATGTTTTTTATGGTGAAATTTTTAATTTAGATTTTATTATAACTGGGAGAATTTAAAATAAAAAATTTAAATTTAGATTAAAATTACGATTGACATGTTGTTTATTTCTTTAATATATGAACTAAACGAAAGAATATATTGCAACAAAAAAGAGAAATCTATACAAATATATTAAAGAAAATAATGACTTTAGAAAAAAATTCAGCAACATGTTGCAGAAATATGTTAAAGCACAATGTTTCATAATCATATTGCTTAGTTTTTAGTTTCATTACTTTTCGCTGAAAAAAGTGATTTTTAAATTAAAATTTTGAAGTTATGTTTTTATTAAATATTGCTAAGCTGAGAAACCTGTTGCTAACCTTTAAAATAAATACAACATAAATGAATTGTATGAAAAATATGCAAATAAACAGTATTTTAAACATACCAAAATATTGCTGAATTTTAAATTAAACAAATTTTGATAAGCATTATTTGAATAATCAATCGTTCTAAAAATGTTGCAAGCAAAATATGTTTCTAAAATTTTAACCAAATAAAAGATGTAGATGTTGCTAAGAAAAACATTTCGCCAAAATATATGCAAAAAATTTAATTCATCAACATTTCTTGACAAATGTTGCACAGTATCCAAATTGTTTTTCAATGGAAATGATTCTGAGTTAATTTGGAGTTGACCTGTAAGAGTACATTTCCCTAAGATATTCGATTCGAAACAAATGTTTAACAAATGTTTAACCTTTTTTAGTCTTTTTAAATTAGCGGTCTTAATGTAGGTTTTAAAATCTTTTAGAAACGAGTGCCAGATTTCCTATAAAATTATAAAAAATATTGTTGCAAAAACCATAACAAACGATTTTTTCTGATTTTTCCAAGAAGGTGGCAATTTTTATTAACCGATAAATCGATTTTTTGTTCTGAACTTTATATATACTTTTTTGTTTTCGAAAAAAAATATGCATGGGACGAAAACGGATCAAAGACCTTACCATAACCCTATTCAAAATTAATAAATAAAAATATTTATAATTTCCTGATTCATTGACAAATTCAAATTCCTGGAAATTTCCAAAAAAAAATGTTGTTTTTCGTTTCAACTTAAATCTTATATTAATTTCCATTTCGAAATTTTAAGTTTTCTGTTACAAATGATGGAAATAAAAAAATTATATAATTATTTTAATAATCATTCTAAAAATGTTTAAATACTATATATAAAGTCTGTTGATTGTTAGCAACATGTTGTTAACATTAATATTTAAAAAAAAAACATGTTGCTAAGCTGAAGAGAGTCTAAGAAACTTGTTTTAAATTTATGTTAACAATTAATAATTAATTTAAAAATATATAAACATAATTTGAAATCCAGCAAACTCTTGGGAACATGTTGCTAGTTAGTACTTTCATATATTTTCTTATTTTGTCAAATAATATTAAATTTTATAATTTCATGTATTTCAACTTTTCATTATAAAAAATAGTAGGTGTGTCTTACCAAAAAAATAATAAATTATTATTTATATTTTCTTCACCTTTTGCAACATGTTCGGCAACATTCTTAATTTCACTATAATTGCCTGCCAATTCATTTCAAACAGCAAAAATTCTTAACTAATTTTACGCTTTGCAACAAAGTTATAATCATTTTAGTTTTATCTCATTTATTATTTAAAACATGAAAATATATATTTAAAAGATCTCAACCATCCTTTATATATTTGTTGCTGGCTTTTGTGCTAAAATCTTATTGCATTTATTTTTAATTTCAATTTCTTTTTTTTTTCGTTTCTTATAATTTTCGTTTTCTTATAATTTATTGAGATTTTCATTAATCAAACACATAATATCACAAACATATATAAACGCACCTATGCATCTGCATACATACACAATAATTTATTTAATTATAAGTTTTATGAAAATAAAAAAATGAGTCAAGAATTGAGAAGTCGACAGACGCACAGTGATTCGGGTATTTATCTGAGTTCTGAAAACTTCCACACAGCTATATATTGGAATAATTAGAAAAAAAAAACATATTTTGAAGAAAATCTGTTCAAGGATTCTGAAACCTCTTGAAAATAAAATCTAAGATACCGTCCATAATTATGATTGAAAAAAATCTGAAATTTTTTAATTATGACTTTTATATGGTTACAATTAAATACTATATTTTCCTCTACTATCTGAAAAGGATAAACTAAACTTTTTTGTAAAATATTGTATTTTTTATATTAGTAATACAGCGAGTATACTTATTAAAATATATGTGTATAAATATATTTATAACCCATAACACAAGTTGTTTACGCATAATTACAACAAAATAATTTTTAATTAAGAGTCATCGAAATCGGATGAAATTATGTCATCATCGGTAGATATATAAATAAAAACATACATGTTTGGCTTTTTTCATATCTAATATTCGGTATTATTTTTAGTTCGTGTATAAATTTTAGATAAATTTTAAGTTTAAAAAATCATTTTTCTCAAATTTAACAAAAAACTGGCAGCTGTTCTCTTTTGATAATTAATCTATATGTTCGTACAATTTAAATTAATTTAAAAAATAAAAATACACGTTTCCCGTTCATTTTTCATGGTAAATGTTTGCCTATTTTGGATAATTTCACAAAATTGAAAAAATATCACCTTATTTGTGTTGGATTTGTTCTTTAAGCACAAGTAAAAATAAATTTAAGAAAAATCTAACAAATAATACCTATTTTTTAAGCTAAATTTTTGAAATATAATATGATTTTAGTGTCCTCTGGAGGAGTTTATCATAACTCAAAAATATTTTGGACTTATATTTTTTGATATTGATTAAGGATACTTTAGTAATTCTGTTCATGAAGTGAATCACTGTGAGACACAAGAAAAAAATCTTATAAACAACCTTAAAAGATTCACAAGTCTACACTCCTGCTTAAAAAGAAACGCATTGGAAAAATCAAGAGTTAGCAGAGACGCGGGACTGAATAGTTGTTTAACGTTTAACAGGAATTTGTTTGGGTTTTTTAGTTATTTTTATTTCGAGGTTTTGATTTCGTTAAATAGCCAATATACATATAAACTACAAATGCAATAAAAACAGAAAATAAATAATATTAAAAAATAAAATAAAAGAACATCTAAAGAAAAAACAAAATAAAGAAAAATCAAAGAGTCCCAAAGTCAACTGATTTATGAAGTATAATTACAATACAATGAATGAAGCAGCAACAGCAGCAAAAATGAAAAGAAAACCACCATATACGAGGACCAGATGATGATGAACAGTGTAACAAAAAATATATTATAATGAAAATGAAGCAGAAGAGTTTGGAATGAAATGAAAACAAAGTAAAAAAAAAACTACTTAAAATAAAGATTAAAAATTCCTTAAAAGCAGGTTATAATCCTTTTTTAAATTTATCAACTAAGTGTGGTATACGCAGGAAGATAAAATTATAAGTCGACTTATGACATACGCTACAAATTTCTTCTTCATTTTTTAACTCCTCAAATAATTTCACTATACAAAATTTGCTAGCAACATGTTACACAAAATGTTTCTAAATAATCTTTTGAAGAAACATGTTCTTAAACAAAGTTAGACACATGTCACTATAATTTTACAAGTGGGTGTTGGAGTTAGAAATAAAAGTTTAAAAAATAGCAACTTGTTTTTTTGTTTTTTTTTTATTAGAAACACGATTTTATTAAATATTTTAGAAGATATGTTGCAATACTATTGCAACAAGTTACATTAGACTTATTTATTCATTTAGCAACATGTTGACAATTAAAATTAAAAGGTTCTAAAATTTTTTTAGTAAAAAATAGAAATATAGAAATATTTTGAAGCAAATTTCCTGAAAATTTTTCTTATTAGTACACAGTTATTAGACTCAATATTGACATAATGTTGAGCGCAATTATACTATATTGTAAATAATATGTGATTAACTTTAATAAATAAGGTGTGAGATCAAAAAATTCCTAACATGTGTTTTTATTAAAACTTTTAAGCCAAGTATTTTCATATTTTTTGATCAGTAAGCTTTGTAAAAAATTACACTTATTATGTTAAGGGTGAAACAAATTAATAAAGTGTTTATCTGATTAAGAAAAGAAAATAATGCGTACTAAAATAGTGCGACAAGATAATAATGCGTACCGGCATGACTTAGCATCTTTTCTTTTCCTATTTAAAACAAGCGCTTGAATGGCACAGGAAAATTTTAATCTCTCAAATTCAATATTTACTTAAGTAATAAAATGTTGCTGCAACATATCACTAGCTCAATAAAACAAATTGTTTTTATTTGAAAATAATTTTAGGGAAAATTTGATTGAAACAAGGAAAAGAAGTTTAATTAACTATTAAACTTGAGACAATACAGGAACTTAAGACAATACAGGAACTTATTAAAAATTTGTTGCCGCAGACTTATAAAATTCATGTGCTGATTAGCGTTACCGTTGGATTTTTCGAAAAGTCCCACAAAAAATTGCTTGAATAGGTATCAAAAACTATTTTTTTCTTAAATTTAACACTATTTCGATTTCCATTATGTATTTCGTAGAAATATTATTTAGTATTATTTATCCATAATTTATACAAGATTTATTGATATGTCCTTAATTAAAACAAATAAATGAAATAACATAAAGTTTTATGTCAAAAATGTAAATTAAATAAAAGGGGACAAAAGTGGCAATTTAAAAAAGTGCATAAAAAGTCGAACGCAGTTGAAAATGGTGAAATTTGCAACAAAAATCGCACCAACGGTAACACTGGTGCCAATGTATAAGCAACATATAACTAAGTAAACATGTTTCAGCAATATTAGAAGTACTTGAACAATTTCATTATACATCTCAAATGTTGCTGCATCGAAAACATTTCATCAACATGTTACTCTTTGCAAAATGTTGCTGCAACATCTTGCTAAACATAAATTATTAAAATATCACAAATTTTGCAAAGGTTTTTTTGAAACCCATTAAATCTTTATTTTACCTATAGCGTACAAAACAAATTAAACACATTATAAAGCAAATCAAAATGAACACAAAGCATATGGATTGTATTAAATAATAATACAACAAAAATAATATAATAAATAAATGAATAAAAAGAAAAGAATATAAACTTAAACTTCCTTTAAATAAGTTGCGATTTTAATCGAGTTTAATCAAAGAAATTTCAACCAACCACGCCCACATGCAATTATGTTTAATAAATGCATTCACAACAACACAACCGATTTGTTTTCTTACGTATTCCCAGACTTCTGCTGATGCCGCCGTGCTGCTGCTGCTGTTGTTGCTGACACTGCAATCTTGGCTGTCGACTGTCGCATTGTTTGCCATGATATAAAATACATTAAATTTGTAGTTTTGTTAAAATAAATAAGTTTTAGCATTAACTTAAGGATGGCAAAAGAGCGAGCAGAAGAGTGTTGGTAAATGTATAGCGAACACAAATAAAGCTAAAACGCTAAAATGATTATTAATGCATTAAGGGCATTGAAGCCTAATTATAAAAAACTGAAAACTGAAAAAAAACGCAGAATTAAATACAGGCATATCATCGTCATTATGATCATAAGTATAGAATAAAACAGATATTCTTACCATTAATATCTTGGAAAGTCGAAAAAAATGTATATTAAAAAGGAGACAGAAATATTTTAAAATTCATATGATAAATATTGAACAGTAGACCCTACAAAATTAAGTAGATAGATTTTTTATGGGGAATTAACTTTAAAAAAGGTTTCAATGAAGAGGGCTAACTGTATAAGTTCCTAATAAAAACAGGTTAATCGTTTAAATATAAGTAAATTCACTACTAACCGCTCCCTTTTCCCCCTGTTGTAGGATTAAATCGAACATTTAAAATCCCCGTATTCAAACAACAAATAATCAGCTTTAAAATTCACTCGACTTTTTTGTCTTTAAACTCTTATGGATATGACCGAGCCAAAGAAATACAAAAACAACTGAAAAATCTCATAAATCAATAATTGATTTATGAATGCACGCCAGCATTTGCAAATTTTAATTGGTTTAGACTTTATGTAGATATATAGACTCCAAAGCAGTCGTATGATGATGATGATGAGAATACGATTAAGAAAAAAACCTTAAAAGAAGCAAAAACTACAAAAAACAAAAAAAAACAAAGAAAAAACTACTTTAATTTCAATGAATGAGTAGTTGGGGCCTTTCTGAAGGTTTAAGCTTTACTACAAAGCTAAAATAAATATAGAAACACATGGGGCAGTGGAGAACAAAATCAGGCATAATTAGGTAACATTTTAGTTGAACATATGTATGTCGTTCGTTTTCTGTATCTGTCTTTCCCTCCGTCCATGCAGCCGTTAGTATCTCAGTTGTATTGTTGCATGTTTATTATATGCAAACTTTAAGGCTTTTGGTGGATGCTTAAGAACTTTAAAGAATTTTTTGATTTTCTAGACAAGCCTGTTTTTATTGTCTATGTTTTAGCTCTTTCTTTCACCGATTTTAGGCCAGTTTAGTTGAATTAGTCATAAATCACAAAAAATGCTTGCAACATACAAATTAAATTCACATATAATTAAAAAGAATTTGAAATTTATTATTTCGAATAAAATTAAGAAGAATATCAAAATTCGTATATTCGAAAATTGTTTGAAGTATTAGAAGAATTAAAAAAAATAATTACAAATCACCAAAAAAAGGAATTGGATATAAGAACATAAATCAATTTATAATAACAACTGGACTCTTTCCCACAAAATGAAAAGTTTAAAACACCTCAACAGGATTCTGATATTGAATATTAACAACACAAATCAATCCTTCCATAAATTCCAAGTGATTTATCCATTTATTTCTAACCTCCAAAATAACACCATCATGAAAACTTTTTTAAATTTTCTTCCCATTAAAAGCTGACATTAAAATTTTCGAGCATCTTAAGTATCATTATTTTTACATTAACTCCTTTTAATCTTTTTCCCCTTAAATCTGTCTAAGAGTAAAAAATATTAGTATTATTCCTATTTGTCAATACAATGAACTCAGATTTCCATAGAACTTCATAAACATCAATTGTTTAAATGATAACTGATATTTAAAGCAATAAAAAAGCAAAGGAAAAATAATAAAACACTTAAAAATGTTATAATTATCAATATGCAACATCTTTAGAAAACCCATAATATACACCGCAAAAAATGAAAGGAAACGTTGCAAGTTTTATGTTTGGTTAAGCGAATAAAAAAAATTCTTCTCGGTGTATTAAAGTTCTCTTTAACATCGTTCTTGTAAACGGTGTAAATAGGAAAACTTACCAATACATTAATAAAAATCCAAATACAATTAAGACTAAACTGTAAGTATTTAAAAGTAATCTGTAGATCATAAGGGAAGTTATCCCAAGGAAAATTTTTGGGTTCCTGATAAAATATTAAAAGTAAAATGAAAATAGAATATCATTGAATTTGGTTCAAATCTATATTATTCACTCATATTTTTACTGAAAGAATTAAAGTTTAGATTCTCTACAGTTCAGTTCTAGTTCTAGTTTAGTTCTAGTTCGCTTCTTGTTCAGTTGTAGTGCAGTTTTAGTTCAGTTCAAATTCTGTTCTTATTCTGTTCTAATTCGGTTCTAGTTTAGTTCTACTTCAGTTATAGTTCAGATAAAGTTAAGTTCTAGTTCAGTTCTAGTTCAGTTGATTCAGTTAAATATTTTCATGGTCTTCTAGTATTACCATCCCCACAAAATTAACTATAATACCATAAATATGCACACACTTTCATTATGTTTTGTTTTGCTATTTGAGGCCAAAATGCTCTACATTAAGTGCTTGAAATTAAGAAAAAATAAAAAAAATGCAACAACATCTTGAAAAGTATCTCACATCGTAAAACTTCAATTTAAAAACACGTAATTTGCAATTCATTTCTATAAGCAGCACACAAACAATCATATCTACATATTTTACAAAAAAAAAAATAGGAACACAATTTTTGAAAAAAAGAAAGAAACTAAGACTGAATAGAACCCAGACTAAGTAGATGCAAGTCTTAGTATCAAACAAAAACAGTCACCACCAACAAACCAACTACAATTACAACAACAATAAGACACACAATAAGCGTGTGGCAAACAGCTAATGGCATCATCATCAACAACAACGTCAGCAGCAGCAACCAGCAATAACAAATGCAACATCAACATTATCATAAACCACAATAGAGAGAAGAATAAGAAAAATGTTTGAAAACAGAGTCAGGAGCTAGAAGAAGGATAGAGGAAGAGAAATTCTATACATATTAAAATTTAAGAATATTAAGAAGAGATTTGGTTAAAGGAGGGCGTGTGGTAGGCGGTATATGCCATTGCATTTGGTGAAATCGTTAATGAATTGTATATTGGCGCGTGTTTTTTTTTCTCTCTTCTTCTTACGATTTTTTTGGTTTGTAAAAATATTTTGAACTCTTTTGCGTATTATTGTGATACTTTTATTATTATTATTTTTTGTTGTTGGTGCATATTGAAGGAGGTAAACTGATTTTCTTGAACATAAATGTATGAAAGTATGTTTATACGTTTGTGTATTGTATCGTTATTGTTGTTGTAGTTGATACGTATGCTTAGGTAAAGTAACGATTAAAATTCCATTTTTAATTACATGCACATTTACGTGTTTTTGCGTGCACCATCGATGGTAAACTGCTGCAACAACAATAATCTCATAATATATTTTCATTTTTTTTTTGTTGATATTCATATATGTGTTGCATGAATTTGTATAATCAAACCTTCTTATTCTTAGTTTAAAAGGTGAAATGTGCCGATTTCAGATCAAAATAAGTTTGTAAACATTTAAGAATAATATTCGAATATTTTTAATATTTCGAATGGAATTTTTGGAATCAAATGGTCGTATCAAATATTTACTAAAGTGTTTTTGTCAAAAAGGATTCTATTTTTCATAATTGTATTTATTATGTTGTGATTCATAACATCTGTACTAGCGTTAAGTACAGCTATCTATGGCTTAGCTAATTGTACACGTTTAATCAAGAATGGTTCTACTGTATTACTGTAGGGCAGAATAAACAAACAGAACGAAATGACGATTTATTCTGAAATGTAGTGCTGATAGAGATAAGTATATATAGAGTTCCACGAGACGGAATGACATGTGCAATGACAAGAAGTCACATTGTCTTTTATATTTTCGAATTGTATTAATCTTAATCACGCGAAATACATTAATTATAAGCAATTTTCGAAAGTGGGTCTGTATAAAAGCTAACGACATTTGTCGACTTATCTACTTGAAATCTGGGATATGAATTTGTACTAATACATTTTTTTATGCATAATTCATATCTGTGAGTCTTTGAGATTAAACCCCCATTCTGATATGAAAGCCATATTGTGGTGAATGATTTCTGGTTTGTTTTTATTAGAATCGAATTATTTGATTCTGCATCTTACAGCACTACCATACAAGTACCCACAGTCACCCATATTGTGCATTCGATTATTTCTTATTTCTTTATTTTTTTCTGTGCTCTTCATGCAGCGTATTATACATTTGTCATGATGATGATAATATTGAAAATTGTTATTGGTATTTATTGTATGTGTTTGTTGCGAGTTGTTGCAACCACTAGTTAGTTATTTATGTTGCATATAGAAAATTTTCTTTTTAAATTATACACTTAGTGTGTGTGTGTGTCTATGTGTATGTATGTGTGTGATTAAATGTTTGTTTATATTGATTTGACGGGATTTCTTGGCAAAATTGGCAAATTGTATTTGATAAACAACAAAAATGCAAATCAAAATTTTTATTGTAATTTCAAGAATTTTTACGATTTATTAATAAATACAAATAAACATACACACACACGCACACATACTTAAATATTTATTCAGAAAATAATACAAATATGTCTCTTAATACAACAACAATGTATTTTCTATATCATGAGTGAAATACTTACATCATGTATGTTCATATGTACATCATGTGTAAATATTTTTGTATGAATGAATGTGTGTATGTTATAGATTCAAATGTAAAGGAAGTTATTATTGACAATAATAACAACAAACAACAACATCTGAAACAGCAGCAACAACAACAACAATTTCAATAATAATAACGAGTTCATACAGACAATCAATTTATGTATTTGAAAAATATGTTTTTTTTTGCTTCTTCTGAAATTGTAATAATGAGTTGTTGTTGGCAAAAAAAAATATATTTATTTTTCAAAAATTAATTGGAATTTTATGCAAAGAAGTCTTTTTCTACATATGTTAACTATTTTATTTATTTATAAAATGATGATGGTTTCTTTAATGTATATTAACTTTATCATTCCATATGTAACATTAAGAGGAAACGTAAGTCCCCATAATTTGTATATATATAGTCTCGCATCAAATTCAAATTTGAGACGATTTAGCTATGTCTGTGTGTCTATCTGTTGTTGGCATTATCACATCCGCAATAACTGACAGAGATCTATGAAATTTGAAATTGTCCTGACAGTTTCCTCCTTAAACCCAGTAAAAACCGTTTAGTATATTAAAATATATAGACCGATATCTAAGGCAGTCTATAGGTTCAAGACCAGTTCATCCATAGAATTTTCAATTATAAATTAATAAATTGGAATGAAATTTTGTGGAAGATTGAGCTATATGTACTTCAAAATCGGTTCAGTAGAAAAAAAGTTATAAGTAATTTTATGGCGTTTTTGAGTGTATATGTGAGTGAGCATTTGTGGTTTAGATTTTTGAAGATTCGATAGATACTTGTGTTTTTTTTTTTTAATTTTCATATTCACGCACACTTTTTCACTCACTTCTAGTATTTAGCACAAATGTTGCGAAGGTGGAATTTTGTTATACGTTTGTTTGTGGTATAAACTTCATTTTTGCACAGTGAGGCAGAATAGATTTTTCTCAAAAAAAAAAAAAAAAAAAAAAAAAAAATCAAAAGAGAAAAGCATTTTAATCTTTTTGCAGAAAGTACAGAAATATTTCTGCTATTAAGCAAAATTTTTTTGATCCCAATGTTTGAATATACAGCCAGCCAACCGGACAGACGGACGGATGGACGGACAACATTAAACCGACTCAGCAAGTGAATCTGGGTAGAACAGTTTACTAAAAACTGGATGTGCCATGATTTTTTCTTTATCTTATAAACATCTGCCCAAACTATAATACCTCAATTATCTAAGTTGGTGTTGGATAAAAAAAAGATGAGTTTCTGAAAATTTCAGAAAATGAAATGATTCTACATTGAAATGTTAATTTTATAAAAAACACTCTCTTTGTATTCTCAAAAATATTATGAAAAATCCCAAATTTGGGATCTTTTGATTTAGGTTCATAGAGTTCACATTTATTGGAAATAAGACTTCATCACAAAGTCAGAAACACAATAGATCCTTTGAGAAAAGTATTAATTTCATATATTTAAAGAAAAAATAAATTTTATGAAAATGAGTGTAAACAATTTTGGACTGCATAGAGATATGGAACTAGATTTTTTTTATTAATAAATTATAATTTTGTTTAAACCAAATAGAAAAACATGAACATGATTGGGGGCAATAGTTTTGGGTATATATATACATTAAAAAGTGTGATTATAAAAATTAAAAAAAAATTGATAACAAAGGTATTTACCTATAACTCTGTCCATGGATAACTTATAGATTCCACGCTATCAACGTAATAATGCTTCCTTACTCTACTATCACCATGTTAAATTTCATCCAAATTCATTGTGTACATCAGTTCAAAATAATTTTGATATTAAGGAACTAATGAAATTTTTTTACAGATTTTTCACAAGGACTCTTCTAAATCGTTTTTTCAGTATCCCTGAACTTGTGCTTCACCAAATGTTTATGCGAAAGTCCATTGAAACATTTTTGAAAGTTCCAAAACTACAGACTTATATACAAAAAAGGCATTTTAAGACCACTGTGTATAACAATATTACTTATATGACGCTTCTTTTAATTATACAATTACAAAAAAAATCGAAATTTAAGGAAATGAAGTGGAATTTCTGTCATTATTGTTACGTGGGTAATCTATTGAATAAAAATTATAAAAGTTTTTTTTTTTTTAAATATAATTAATTGAAAGATCTTTTGTTGGAGTTTTAGAGATAATTTTTGTATTTTGAATGAGAATAAGAGATAAAACACAACTAAAACCGGCAGTTTATTTTTGTTATTTAAGACGACCTAAAATTATTTTTAGGAATAATTTTTAACGTATGGTTTGTATGTATGTACAGGGAAGTCGCATTCCCTTTATTTAAAGACGGACGTCAATTTGACTCCATCGACTCTAATTTGGGAAAATAGCAATCTTTAATGTTCAAACTTATGAAAAAGGATTATGGCTTTGGCTCTACGTTATAAAAAATAGACTTTTACAAAATATTTCAAAATTTAAGAAAAACTATTATAGATTAAAACCTTTTTGCTCTAGCGGCTCAGTTACGAGAAAAAATTCGACTTTTTATAAA
Source organism: Cochliomyia hominivorax (assembly GCA_004302925.2). NCBI lineage: Eukaryota > Metazoa > Arthropoda > Insecta > Diptera > Calliphoridae > Cochliomyia > Cochliomyia hominivorax. The sequence continues at coordinate 5,429,271 of PYHX02000494.1, forward strand.
AATTTTTTCAAAAATTTCGAAAAATGTAGATTATGGATAAAGGCCCTTTTGGCTCTAACCGGCTCTTAGCGGCTCTAGTCGACTTTATAAAATTATTCCATATTTCGAAAAAGTGTGATTCATGATGAAGGCCCTTTTGGTTCTAGCGGTCTAGTTTACGAGGAAAATCCGACTTTTATAAAATTTTCAAAATTTCGAAAAAGTGATTATGAGATGAGGCCCTTTTTGCTCTAGCGGCTCTAGTTTACGAGAAAAATCGACTTTTATAAAAATTTTCAAAATTTCGAAAAAGTGATTATGGATGAAGGCCCTTTTGGCTCTAGCGGCTCTAGTTTACGAGAAAAATCGACTTTTATAAAAATTTTCAAAATTTCGAAAAAGTGATTATGGATGAAGGCCCTTTTGGCTCTAGCGGCTCTAGTTTACGAGAAAAATCGACTTTTATAAAATTTTCAAAATTTCGAAAAAGTGATTATGGATGAAGGCCCTTTTGGCTCTAGCGGCTCTAGTTTACGAGAAAAATCGACTTTTATAAAAATTTTTCAAAATTTCGAAAAAGTGATTATGGATGAAGGCCCTTTTGGCTCTAGCGGCTCTAGTTTACGAGAAAAATCGACTTTTATAAAAATTTTCAAAATTTCGAAAAAGTGATTATGGATGAAGGCCCTTTTGGCTCTAGCGGCTCTAGTTTACGAGAAAAATCGACTTTTATAAAAATTTTCAAAATTTCGAAAAAGTGATTATGGATGAAGGCCCTTTTGGCTCTAGCGGCTCTAGTTTACGAGAAAAATCGACTTTTATAAAAATTTTCAAAATTTCGAAAAAGTGATTATGGATGAAGGCCCTTTTGGCTCTAGCGGCTCTAGTTTACGAGAAAAATCGACTTTTATAAAAATTTTCAAAATTTCGAAAAAGTGATTATGGATGAAGGCCCTTTTGGCTCTAGCGGCTCTAGTTTACGAGAAAAATCGACTTTTATAAAAATTTTCAAAATTTCGAAAAAGTGATTATGGATGAAGGCCCTTTTGGCTCTAGCGGCTCTAGTTTACGAGAAAAATCGACTTTTATAAAAATTTTCAAAATTTCGAAAAAGTGATTATGGATGAAGGCCCTTTTGGCTCTAGCGGCTCTAGTTTACGAGAAAAATCGACTTTTATAAAAATTTTCAAAATTTCGAAAAAGTGATTATGGATGAAGGCCCTTTTGGCTCTAGCGGCTCTAGTTTACGAGAAAAATCGACTTTTATAAAAATTTTCAAAATTTCGAAAAAGTGATTATGGATGAAGGCCCTTTTGGCTCTAGCGGCTCTAGTTTACGAGAAAAATCGACTTTTATAAAAATTTTCAAAATTTCGAAAAAGTGATTATGGATGAAGGCCCTTTTGGCTCTAGCGGCTCTAGTTTACGAGAAAAATCGACTTTTATAAAAATTTTCAAAATTTCGAAAAAGTGATTATGGATGAAGGCCCTTTTGGCTCTAGCGGCTCTAGTTTACGAGAAAAATCGACTTTTATAAAAATTTTCAAAATTTCGAAAAAGTGATTATGGATGAAGGCCCTTTTGGCTCTAGCGGCTCTAGTTTACGAGAAAAATCGACTTTTATAAAAATTTTCAAAATTTCGAAAAAGTGATTATGGATGAAGGCCCTTTTGGCTCTAGCGGCTCTAGTTTACGAGAAAAATCGACTTTTATAAAAATTTTCAAAATTTCGAAAAAGTGATTATGGATGAAGGCCCTTTTGGCTCTAGCGGCTCTAGTTTACGAGAAAAATCGACTTTTATAAAAATTTTCAAAATTTCGAAAAAGTGATTATGGATGAAGGCCCTTTTGGCTCTAGCGGCTCTAGTTTACGAGAAAAATCGACTTTTATAAAAATTTTCAAAATTTCGAAAAAGTGATTATGGATGAAGGCCCTTTTGGCTCTAGCGGCTCTAGTTTACGAGAAAAATCGACTTTTATAAAAATTTTCAAAATTTCGAAAAAGTGATTATGGATGAAGGCCCTTTTGGCTCTAGCGGCTCTAGTTTACGAGAAAAATCGACTTTTATAAAAATTTTCAAAATTTCGAAAAAGTGATTATGGATGAAGGCCCTTTTGGCTCTAGCGGCTCTAGTTTACGAGAAAAATCGACTTTTATAAAAATTTTCAAAATTTCGAAAAAGTGATTATGGATGAAGGCCCTTTTGGCTCTAGCGGCTCTAGTTTACGAGAAAAATCGACTTTTATAAAAATTTTCAAAATTTCGAAAAAGTGATTATGGATGAAGGCCCTTTTGGCTCTAGCGGCTCTAGTTTACGAGAAAAATCGACTTTTATAAAAATTTTCAAAATTTCGAAAAAGTGATTATGGATGAAGGCCCTTTTGGCTCTAGCGGCTCTAGTTTACGAGAAAAATCGACTTTTATAAAAATTTTCAAAATTTCGAAAAAGTGATTATGGATGAAGGCCCTTTTGGCTCTAGCGGCTCTAGTTTACGAGAAAAATCGACTTTTATAAAAATTTTCAAAATTTCGAAAAAGTGATTATGGATGAAGGCCCTTTTGGCTCTAGCGGCTCTAGTTTACGAGAAAAATCGACTTTTATAAAAATTTTCAAAATTTCGAAAAAGTGATTATGGATGAAGGCCCTTTTGGCTCTAGCGGCTCTAGTTTACGAGAAAAATCGACTTTTATAAAAATTTTCAAAATTTCGAAAAAGTGATTATGGATGAAGGCCCTTTTGGCTCTAGCGGCTCTAGTTTACGAGAAAAATCGACTTTTATAAAAATTTTCAAAATTTCGAAAAAGTGATTATGGATGAAGGCCCTTTTGGCTCTAGCGGCTCTAGTTTACGAGAAAAATCGACTTTTATAAAAATTTTCAAAATTTCGAAAAAGTGATTATGGATGAAGGCCCTTTTGGCTCTAGCGGCTCTAGTTTACGAGAAAAATCGACTTTTATAAAAATTTTCAAAATTTCGAAAAAGTGATTATGGATGAAGGCCCTTTTGGCTCTAGCGGCTCTAGTTTACGAGAAAAATCGACTTTTATAAAAATTTTCAAAATTTCGAAAAAGTGATTATGGATGAAGGCCCTTTTGGCTCTAGCGGCTCTAGTTTACGAGAAAAATCGACTTTTATAAAAATTTTCAAAATTTCGAAAAAGTGATTATGGATGAAGGCCCTTTTGGCTCTAGCGGCTCTAGTTTACGAGAAAAATCGACTTTTATAAAAATTTTCAAAATTTCGAAAAAGTGATTATGGATGAAGGCCCTTTTGGCTCTAGCGGCTCTAGTTTACGAGAAAAATCGACTTTTATAAAAATTTTCAAAATTTCGAAAAAGTGATTATGGATGAAGGCCCTTTTGGCTCTAGCGGCTCTAGTTTACGAGAAAAATCGACTTTTATAAAAATTTTCAAAATTTCGAAAAAGTGATTATGGATGAAGGCCCTTTTGGCTCTAGCGGCTCTAGTTTACGAGAAAAATCGACTTTTATAAAAATTTTCAAAATTTCGAAAAAGTGATTATGGATGAAGGCCCTTTTGGCTCTAGCGGCTCTAGTTTACGAGAAAAATCGACTTTTATAAAAATTTTCAAAATTTCGAAAAAGTGATTATGGATGAAGGCCCTTTTGGCTCTAGCGGCTCTAGTTTACGAGAAAAATCGACTTTTATAAAAATTTTCAAAATTTCGAAAAAGTGATTATGGATGAAGGCCCTTTTGGCTCTAGCGGCTCTAGTTTACGAGAAAAATCGACTTTTATAAAAATTTTCAAAATTTCGAAAAAGTGATTATGGATGAAGGCCCTTTTGGCTCTAGCGGCTCTAGTTTACGAGAAAAATCGACTTTTATAAAAATTTTCAAAATTTCGAAAAAGTGATTATGGATGAAGGCCCTTTTGGCTCTAGCGGCTCTAGTTTACGAGAAAAATCGACTTTTATAAAAATTTTCAAAATTTCGAAAAAGTGATTATGGATGAAGGCCCTTTTGGCTCTAGCGGCTCTAGTTTACGAGAAAAATCGACTTTTATAAAAATTTTCAAAATTTCGAAAAAGTGATTATGGATGAAGGCCCTTTTGGCTCTAGCGGCTCTAGTTTACGAGAAAAATCGACTTTTATAAAAATTTTCAAAATTTCGAAAAAGTGATTATGGATGAAGGCCCTTTTGGCTCTAGCGGCTCTAGTTTACGAGAAAAATCGACTTTTATAAAAATTTTCAAAATTTCGAAAAAGTGATTATGGATGAAGGCCCTTTTGGCTCTAGCGGCTCTAGTTTACGAGAAAAATCGACTTTTATAAAAATTTTCAAAATTTCGAAAAAGTGATTATGGATGAAGGCCCTTTTGGCTCTAGCGGCTCTAGTTTACGAGAAAAATCGACTTTTATAAAAATTTTCAAAATTTCGAAAAAGTGATTATGGATGAAGGCCCTTTTGGCTCTAGCGGCTCTAGTTTACGAGAAAAATCGACTTTTATAAAAATTTTCAAAATTTCGAAAAAGTGATTATGGATGAAGGCCCTTTTGGCTCTAGCGGCTCTAGTTTACGAGAAAAATCGACTTTTATAAAAATTTTCAAAATTTCGAAAAAGTGATTATGGATGAAGGCCCTTTTGGCTCTAGCGGCTCTAGTTTACGAGAAAAATCGACTTTTATAAAAATTTTCAAAATTTCGAAAAAGTGATTATGGATGAAGGCCCTTTTGGCTCTAGCGGCTCTAGTTTACGAGAAAAATCGACTTTTATAAAAATTTTCAAAATTTCGAAAAAGTGATTATGGATGAAGGCCCTTTTGGCTCTAGCGGCTCTAGTTTACGAGAAAAATCGACTTTTATAAAAATTTTCAAAATTTCGAAAAAGTGATTATGGATGAAGGCCCTTTTGGCTCTAGCGGCTCTAGTTTACGAGAAAAATCGACTTTTATAAAAATTTTCAAAATTTCGAAAAAGTGATTATGGATGAAGGCCCTTTTGGCTCTAGCGGCTCTAGTTTACGAGAAAAATCGACTTTTATAAAAATTTTCAAAATTTCGAAAAAGTGATTATGGATGAAGGCCCTTTTGGCTCTAGCGGCTCTAGTTTACGAGAAAAATCGACTTTTATAAAAATTTTCAAAATTTCGAAAAAGTGATTATGGATGAAGGCCCTTTTGGCTCTAGCGGCTCTAGTTTACGAGAAAAATCGACTTTTATAAAAATTTTCAAAATTTCGAAAAAGTGATTATGGATGAAGGCCCTTTTGGCTCTAGCGGCTCTAGTTTACGAGAAAAATCGACTTTTATAAAAATTTTCAAAATTTCGAAAAAGTGATTATGGATGAAGGCCCTTTTGGCTCTAGCGGCTCTAGTTTACGAGAAAAATCGACTTTTATAAAAATTTTCAAAATTTCGAAAAAGTGATTATGGATGAAGGCCCTTTTGGCTCTAGCGGCTCTAGTTTACGAGAAAAATCGACTTTTATAAAAATTTTCAAAATTTCGAAAAAGTGATTATGGATGAAGGCCCTTTTGGCTCTAGCGGCTCTAGTTTACGAGAAAAATCGACTTTTATAAAAATTTTCAAAATTTCGAAAAAGTGATTATGGATGAAGGCCCTTTTGGCTCTAGCGGCTCTAGTTTACGAGAAAAATCGACTTTTATAAAAATTTTCAAAATTTCGAAAAAGTGATTATGGATGAAGGCCCTTTTGGCTCTAGCGGCTCTAGTTTACGAGAAAAATCGACTTTTATAAAAATTTTCAAAATTTCGAAAAAGTGATTATGGATGAAGGCCCTTTTGGCTCTAGCGGCTCTAGTTTACGAGAAAAATCGACTTTTATAAAAATTTTCAAAATTTCGAAAAAGTGATTATGGATGAAGGCCCTTTTGGCTCTAGCGGCTCTAGTTTACGAGAAAAATCGACTTTTATAAAAATTTTCAAAATTTCGAAAAAGTGATTATGGATGAAGGCCCTTTTGGCTCTAGCGGCTCTAGTTTACGAGAAAAATCGACTTTTATAAAAATTTTCAAAATTTCGAAAAAGTGATTATGGATGAAGGCCCTTTTGGCTCTAGCGGCTCTAGTTTACGAGAAAAATCGACTTTTATAAAAATTTTCAAAATTTCGAAAAAGTGATTATGGATGAAGGCCCTTTTGGCTCTAGCGGCTCTAGTTTACGAGAAAAATCGACTTTTATAAAAATTTTCAAAATTTCGAAAAAGTGATTATGGATGAAGGCCCTTTTGGCTCTAGCGGCTCTAGTTTACGAGAAAAATCGACTTTTATAAAAATTTTCAAAATTTCGAAAAAGTGATTATGGATGAAGGCCCTTTTGGCTCTAGCGGCTCTAGTTTACGAGAAAAATCGACTTTTATAAAAATTTTCAAAATTTCGAAAAAGTGATTATGGATGAAGGCCCTTTTGGCTCTAGCGGCTCTAGTTTACGAGAAAAATCGACTTTTATAAAAATTTTCAAAATTTCGAAAAAGTGATTATGGATGAAGGCCCTTTTGGCTCTAGCGGCTCTAGTTTACGAGAAAAATCGACTTTTATAAAAATTTTCAAAATTTCGAAAAAGTGATTATGGATGAAGGCCCTTTTGGCTCTAGCGGCTCTAGTTTACGAGAAAAATCGACTTTTATAAAAATTTTCAAAATTTCGAAAAAGTGATTATGGATGAAGGCCCTTTTGGCTCTAGCGGCTCTAGTTTACGAGAAAAATCGACTTTTATAAAAATTTTCAAAATTTCGAAAAAGTGATTATGGATGAAGGCCCTTTTGGCTCTAGCGGCTCTAGTTTACGAGAAAAATCGACTTTTATAAAAATTTTCAAAATTTCGAAAAAGTGATTATGGATGAAGGCCCTTTTGGCTCTAGCGGCTCTAGTTTACGAGAAAAATCGACTTTTATAAAAATTTTCAAAATTTCGAAAAAGTGATTATGGATGAAGGCCCTTTTGGCTCTAGCGGCTCTAGTTTACGAGAAAAATCGACTTTTATAAAAATTTTCAAAATTTCGAAAAAGTGATTATGGATGAAGGCCCTTTTGGCTCTAGCGGCTCTAGTTTACGAGAAAAATCGACTTTTATAAAAATTTTCAAAATTTCGAAAAAGTGATTATGGATGAAGGCCCTTTTGGCTCTAGCGGCTCTAGTTTACGAGAAAAATCGACTTTTATAAAAATTTTCAAAATTTCGAAAAAGTGATTATGGATGAAGGCCCTTTTGGCTCTAGCGGCTCTAGTTTACGAGAAAAATCGACTTTTATAAAAATTTTCAAAATTTCGAAAAAGTGATTATGGATGAAGGCCCTTTTGGCTCTAGCGGCTCTAGTTTACGAGAAAAATCGACTTTTATAAAAATTTTCAAAATTTCGAAAAAGTGATTATGGATGAAGGCCCTTTTGGCTCTAGCGGCTCTAGTTTACGAGAAAAATCGACTTTTATAAAAATTTTCAAAATTTCGAAAAAGTGATTATGGATGAAGGCCCTTTTGGCTCTAGCGGCTCTAGTTTACGAGAAAAATCGACTTTTATAAAAATTTTCAAAATTTCGAAAAAGTGATTATGGATGAAGGCCCTTTTGGCTCTAGCGGCTCTAGTTTACGAGAAAAATCGACTTTTATAAAAATTTTCAAAATTTCGAAAAAGTGATTATGGATGAAGGCCCTTTTGGCTCTAGCGGCTCTAGTTTACGAGAAAAATCGACTTTTATAAAAATTTTCAAAATTTCGAAAAAGTGATTATGGATGAAGGCCCTTTTGGCTCTAGCGGCTCTAGTTTACGAGAAAAATCGACTTTTATAAAAATTTTCAAAATTTCGAAAAAGTGATTATGGATGAAGGCCCTTTTGGCTCTAGCGGCTCTAGTTTACGAGAAAAATCGACTTTTATAAAAATTTTCAAAATTTCGAAAAAGTGATTATGGATGAAGGCCCTTTTGGCTCTAGCGGCTCTAGTTTACGAGAAAAATCGACTTTTATAAAAATTTTCAAAATTTCGAAAAAGTGATTATGGATGAAGGCCCTTTTGGCTCTAGCGGCTCTAGTTTACGAGAAAAATCGACTTTTATAAAAATTTTCAAAATTTCGAAAAAGTGATTATGGATGAAGGCCCTTTTGGCTCTAGCGGCTCTAGTTTACGAGAAAAATCGACTTTTATAAAAATTTTCAAAATTTCGAAAAAGTGATTATGGATGAAGGCCCTTTTGGCTCTAGCGGCTCTAGTTTACGAGAAAAATCGACTTTTATAAAAATTTTCAAAATTTCGAAAAAGTGATTATGGATGAAGGCCCTTTTGGCTCTAGCGGCTCTAGTTTACGAGAAAAATCGACTTTTATAAAAATTTTCAAAATTTCGAAAAAGTGATTATGGATGAAGGCCCTTTTGGCTCTAGCGGCTCTAGTTTACGAGAAAAATCGACTTTTATAAAAATTTTCAAAATTTCGAAAAAGTGATTATGGATGAAGGCCCTTTTGGCTCTAGCGGCTCTAGTTTACGAGAAAAATCGACTTTTATAAAAATTTTCAAAATTTCGAAAAAGTGATTATGGATGAAGGCCCTTTTGGCTCTAGCGGCTCTAGTTTACGAGAAAAATCGACTTTTATAAAAATTTTCAAAATTTCGAAAAAGTGATTATGGATGAAGGCCCTTTTGGCTCTAGCGGCTCTAGTTTACGAGAAAAATCGACTTTTATAAAAATTTTCAAAATTTCGAAAAAGTGATTATGGATGAAGGCCCTTTTGGCTCTAGCGGCTCTAGTTTACGAGAAAAATCGACTTTTATAAAAATTTTCAAAATTTCGAAAAAGTGATTATGGATGAAGGCCCTTTTGGCTCTAGCGGCTCTAGTTTACGAGAAAAATCGACTTTTATAAAAATTTTCAAAATTTCGAAAAAGTGATTATGGATGAAGGCCCTTTTGGCTCTAGCGGCTCTAGTTTACGAGAAAAATCGACTTTTATAAAAATTTTCAAAATTTCGAAAAAGTGATTATGGATGAAGGCCCTTTTGGCTCTAGCGGCTCTAGTTTACGAGAAAAATCGACTTTTATAAAAATTTTCAAAATTTCGAAAAAGTGATTATGGATGAAGGCCCTTTTGGCTCTAGCGGCTCTAGTTTACGAGAAAAATCGACTTTTATAAAAATTTTCAAAATTTCGAAAAAGTGATTATGGATGAAGGCCCTTTTGGCTCTAGCGGCTCTAGTTTACGAGAAAAATCGACTTTTATAAAAATTTTCAAAATTTCGAAAAAGTGATTATGGATGAAGGCCCTTTTGGCTCTAGCGGCTCTAGTTTACGAGAAAAATCGACTTTTATAAAAATTTTCAAAATTTCGAAAAAGTGATTATGGATGAAGGCCCTTTTGGCTCTAGCGGCTCTAGTTTACGAGAAAAATCGACTTTTATAAAAATTTTCAAAATTTCGAAAAAGTGATTATGGATGAAGGCCCTTTTGGCTCTAGCGGCTCTAGTTTACGAGAAAAATCGACTTTTATAAAAATTTTCAAAATTTCGAAAAAGTGATTATGGATGAAGGCCCTTTTGGCTCTAGCGGCTCTAGTTTACGAGAAAAATCGACTTTTATAAAAATTTTCAAAATTTCGAAAAAGTGATTATGGATGAAGGCCCTTTTGGCTCTAGCGGCTCTAGTTTACGAGAAAAATCGACTTTTATAAAAATTTTCAAAATTTCGAAAAAGTGATTATGGATGAAGGCCCTTTTGGCTCTAGCGGCTCTAGTTTACGAGAAAAATCGACTTTTATAAAAATTTTCAAAATTTCGAAAAAGTGATTATGGATGAAGGCCCTTTTGGCTCTAGCGGCTCTAGTTTACGAGAAAAATCGACTTTTATAAAAATTTTCAAAATTTCGAAAAAGTGATTATGGATGAAGGCCCTTTTGGCTCTAGCGGCTCTAGTTTACGAGAAAAATCGACTTTTATAAAAATTTTCAAAATTTCGAAAAAGTGATTATGGATGAAGGCCCTTTTGGCTCTAGCGGCTCTAGTTTACGAGAAAAATCGACTTTTATAAAAATTTTCAAAATTTCGAAAAAGTGATTATGGATGAAGGCCCTTTTGGCTCTAGCGGCTCTAGTTTACGAGAAAAATCGACTTTTATAAAAATTTTCAAAATTTCGAAAAAGTGATTATGGATGAAGGCCCTTTTGGCTCTAGCGGCTCTAGTTTACGAGAAAAATCGACTTTTATAAAAATTTTCAAAATTTCGAAAAAGTGATTATGGATGAAGGCCCTTTTGGCTCTAGCGGCTCTAGTTTACGAGAAAAATCGACTTTTATAAAAATTTTCAAAATTTCGAAAAAGTGATTATGGATGAAGGCCCTTTTGGCTCTAGCGGCTCTAGTTTACGAGAAAAATCGACTTTTATAAAAATTTTCAAAATTTCGAAAAAGTGATTATGGATGAAGGCCCTTTTGGCTCTAGCGGCTCTAGTTTACGAGAAAAATCGACTTTTATAAAAATTTTCAAAATTTCGAAAAAGTGATTATGGATGAAGGCCCTTTTGGCTCTAGCGGCTCTAGTTTACGAGAAAAATCGACTTTTATAAAAATTTTCAAAATTTCGAAAAAGTGATTATGGATGAAGGCCCTTTTGGCTCTAGCGGCTCTAGTTTACGAGAAAAATCGACTTTTATAAAAATTTTCAAAATTTCGAAAAAGTGATTATGGATGAAGGCCCTTTTGGCTCTAGCGGCTCTAGTTTACGAGAAAAATCGACTTTTATAAAAATTTTCAAAATTTCGAAAAAGTGATTATGGATGAAGGCCCTTTTGGCTCTAGCGGCTCTAGTTTACGAGAAAAATCGACTTTTATAAAAATTTTCAAAATTTCGAAAAAGTGATTATGGATGAAGGCCCTTTTGGCTCTAGCGGCTCTAGTTTACGAGAAAAATCGACTTTTATAAAAATTTTCAAAATTTCGAAAAAGTGATTATGGATGAAGGCCCTTTTGGCTCTAGCGGCTCTAGTTTACGAGAAAAATCGACTTTTATAAAAATTTTCAAAATTTCGAAAAAGTGATTATGGATGAAGGCCCTTTTGGCTCTAGCGGCTCTAGTTTACGAGAAAAATCGACTTTTATAAAAATTTTCAAAATTTCGAAAAAGTGATTATGGATGAAGGCCCTTTTGGCTCTAGCGGCTCTAGTTTACGAGAAAAATCGACTTTTATAAAAATTTTCAAAATTTCGAAAAAGTGATTATGGATGAAGGCCCTTTTGGCTCTAGCGGCTCTAGTTTACGAGAAAAATCGACTTTTATAAAAATTTTCAAAATTTCGAAAAAGTGATTATGGATGAAGGCCCTTTTGGCTCTAGCGGCTCTAGTTTACGAGAAAAATCGACTTTTATAAAAATTTTCAAAATTTCGAAAAAGTGATTATGGATGAAGGCCCTTTTGGCTCTAGCGGCTCTAGTTTACGAGAAAAATCGACTTTTATAAAAATTTTCAAAATTTCGAAAAAGTGATTATGGATGAAGGCCCTTTTGGCTCTAGCGGCTCTAGTTTACGAGAAAAATCGACTTTTATAAAAATTTTCAAAATTTCGAAAAAGTGATTATGGATGAAGGCCCTTTTGGCTCTAGCGGCTCTAGTTTACGAGAAAAATCGACTTTTATAAAAATTTTCAAAATTTCGAAAAAGTGATTATGGATGAAGGCCCTTTTGGCTCTAGCGGCTCTAGTTTACGAGAAAAATCGACTTTTATAAAAATTTTCAAAATTTCGAAAAAGTGATTATGGATGAAGGCCCTTTTGGCTCTAGCGGCTCTAGTTTACGAGAAAAATCGACTTTTATAAAAATTTTCAAAATTTCGAAAAAGTGATTATGGATGAAGGCCCTTTTGGCTCTAGCGGCTCTAGTTTACGAGAAAAATCGACTTTTATAAAAATTTTCAAAATTTCGAAAAAGTGATTATGGATGAAGGCCCTTTTGGCTCTAGCGGCTCTAGTTTACGAGAAAAATCGACTTTTATAAAAATTTTCAAAATTTCGAAAAAGTGATTATGGATGAAGGCCCTTTTGGCTCTAGCGGCTCTAGTTTACGAGAAAAATCGACTTTTATAAAAATTTTCAAAATTTCGAAAAAGTGATTATGGATGAAGGCCCTTTTGGCTCTAGCGGCTCTAGTTTACGAGAAAAATCGACTTTTATAAAAATTTTCAAAATTTCGAAAAAGTGATTATGGATGAAGGCCCTTTTGGCTCTAGCGGCTCTAGTTTACGAGAAAAATCGACTTTTATAAAAATTTTCAAAATTTCGAAAAAGTGATTATGGATGAAGGCCCTTTGGCTCTAGCGGCTCTAGTTTACGAGAAAAATCGACTTTTATAAAAATTTTCAAAATTTCGAAAAAGTGATTATGGATGAAGGCCCTTTTGGCTCTAGCGGCTCTAGTTTACGAGAAAAATCGACTTTTATAAAAATTTTCAAAATTTCGAAAAAGTGATTATGGATGAAGGCCCTTTTGGCTCTAGCGGCTCTAGTTTACGAGAAAAATCGACTTTTATAAAAATTTTCAAAATTTCGAAAAAGTGATTATGGATGAAGGCCCTTTTGGCTCTAGCGGCTCTAGTTTACGAGAAAAATCGACTTTTATAAAAATTTTCAAAATTTCGAAAAAGTGATTATGGATGAAGGCCCTTTGGCTCTAGCGGCTCTAGTTTACGAGAAAAGATTCGACTTTTATAAAAAATTTTCAAAATCTTCGAAAAAGTGATTCATGGATAAAGCCCTTTTTGGTCTGCGGCTCTTGTTTACGGAGAAAAATCGACTTTCTATAAAAATTTTCAAGCATTTCGAAAAGTGATTTGGATAAAGGCCCTTTCTGGTTCTAGCGGCTCAGTTTACGAGAAAAATCGACTTTTTAAAAAATTTTTCATACATTCAAAAAGTGATTATGGTATGAAGGGCCCTTTTGCTCTAGCGGCATCTAGTTACGAGAAAAATCGACTTTTACAAAATTTTCAAAATTTCGAAAAGGTGATTACGGATGAAGGCCCCTTTTGGCTCTAGCGGCCTCTGTTTTACGAGAAAGAATCAACTTTTATAACAAATTTTTCAAGAATTTCGAAAAAGTTGAGTATGGATAAAGGACCTTTTGCTCTAGCGGCTCTAGTTTACGAGAAAAATCGACTTTTAAAAAATTTTCAAAATTGGA